>CM038681.1:120989501-122189501 GCA_021605205.1 Aegilops longissima
GATAATTATGCCGGATGCGGTTCATCATGTAACAGTCATAACATAGGGTGACATAGAACTAGCTCCAATTCATCAATGTAATGTAGGCATGTATTCCGAATATAGTCATACGTGCTTATGGAAAAGAACTTGCATGACATCTTTTGTCCTACCCTCCCGTGGCAGCGGGGTCCTAATGGAAACTAAGGGATATTAAGGCCTCCTTTTAATAGAGAATCGGAACAAAGCATAGCACATAGTGAATACATGAACTCCTCAAACTATGGTCATCACCCGGAGTGGTCCCGATTATTGTCACTTCGGGGTTGTCGGATCATAACACATAGTAGGTGACTATAGACTTGCAAGATAGGATCAAGAACACACATATATTCATGAAAAGATAATAGGTTCAGATCTGAAATCATGGCACTCCGGCCCTAGTGACAAGCATTAATCATAACAAAGTCATAGCAACATCAATCTCAGAACATAGTGGATACTAGGGATCAAACCCTAACAAAACTAACTCGATTACATGATAGATCTCATCCAACCCATCACCGTCCGGCAAGCCTACGATGAAATTACTCACACACGGCGGTGAGCATCATGAAATTGGTGATGGAGGATGGTTGATGATGACGACGGCGACGAATCCCCCTCTCTAGAGCCCCGAACGGACTCCAGATCAGCCCTCCCTAGAGGTTTTAGGGCTTGGCGGCGGCTCCGTATCGTAAAATGCAATGAATTCTTCTCCTCGATTTTTTCTCCCCGAAAGAAAATATATAGAGTTGGAGTTGGCGTCGGAGGAGCTCCAGGGGGCCCACGAGGTAGGGGGGCACGACCTGGGGGGGCGCGCCCCCCACCCTCGTGGACAGGGTGTGGGCCCCCTGGTCTTCATCTTTTGCAATGATTTTTTATTATTTCTAAAAAGTTGTTCCGTGAAGTTTCAGGTCATTCCGAGAACTTTTGTTTCTGCACATAAATAACACCATGGCAATTCTGCTGAAAACAGTGTCAGTCCGGGTTAGTTCCATTCAAATCATGCAAGTTAGAGTCCAAAACAAGGGCAAAAGTGTTTGGAAAAGTAGATACGACGGAGACGTATCAACTCCCCCAAGCTTAAACATTTGCTTGTCCTCAAGCAATTCAGTTGACAAACTGAAAGTGATAAAGAAAAACTTTTACACACTCTGTTTGCTCTTGTTTTTGTAAATATGTAGAGCCAACATTCAAGTTTTCAGCAAAGATTATGACTAACCACACTTGCAATAACTCTCAGGTCTCAGGTTTACTCATATCAATAGTATAATCAACTAGCGAGCCATAATAATAAATCTCGGATGACAACACTTTCTCAAAACAATCATAATATGACATAACAGGATGGTATCTTGCTAGCCCTTTCTGAGACTGCAAAACATAAATGCAGAGCACCTTTAAAGATCAAGGATTGACTAGACATTGTAATTCATGGTAAAAGAGATCCAATCATAGTCATACCCAATATAAATTAATAGTATTGAATGCAAATGACAGCTGCGCTCTCCAGCTAGTGCTTTTTATAAGAGGGTGATGACTCAACACAAAAGTAAATAGATAGCCCTTCGCAGAGGGAAGCAGGGATTTGTAGAGGTGCCAGAGCTCGGTTTTGAAATAGAGATAAATAATATTTTGAGCGGCATACTTTCATTGTCAACATAACAACTAAGAGATGGCGATATCTTCCATGCTACACATATTATAGGAGGTTCCCAAACAGAATGGTAAAGTTTATACTCCCCCTCCACCAACAAGCATCAATCCATGACTTGCTCGAAACAACGAGTGTCTCCAACTAGCAACAGTCACAGGGGGAGTTTTGTTTGCAATTATTTTGATTTAGTTTGCATAAAGCACAGGACTGGGCATCCCAGAGACCAGCCATTTTCTCGTGAATGAGGAGCGGAGTCCACTCCTTTTGAGAATAACCCACCTAACATGGAAGATAAGGGCAGCCCTAGTTGATACATGAGCTATTCGAGCATACAAAACAGAATGTTCATTTCAAGGTTTAGAGTTTGGCACATACAAATTTACTTGGAACGGCAGGTAGATACCTTATATAGGAAGGTATGGTGGACTCATATGGAATAACTTTGGGGTTTAAGGGATTGGATGCACAAGCAGTATTCCTGCTTTGTACAAGTGAAGGCTAGAAAAAGACTGCGAAGGGACCAACCAGAGAGTGACAACAATCATGAACATGCATTAAAATTAATAAACATTGGATGCAAGCATGAGTAGGATATAATCCACCATGAACATAAATATCGTGAAGGCTATGTTGATTTGTTTCAACTACATGTGTGAACATGTGCCAAGTCAAGTCACTTAAATCATTCAAAGGAGGATACCACCCCACTATACCACATCACTACCATTTTAATAGCATGTTGGCACACAAGGTAAACCATTATAACTCATAGCTAATCAAGCATGGCATGAGAAACTATGATCTCTAATTGTCATTGCAAACATGTTTATTCATAATAAGCTGAATTGAAAGTGCGTTATATCGACTAGAGGGGGGTGAATAGGCGATTTTTATGAATTCTTCACTGAGGAATTTGTCGGTGAGGAAATTCCTTAGCGAAGAACTACTTGTAGCGGAATAAGTACTCAGAAGTAAGCATAACAGATTACAAGCATTGTCATCATGATGAAATGAAGACAATCACAGAGCACAGAAAGCGTAATCACAGGATAACACAAGATGAAGACAAACAGACTGAAGAAATTGAGAAAGTCTTCAGTCAAAGTCTTCAAACACAGATATGAACAAACACTCAACACAGTAATGAGGAAATGAAAGGGTTGAGGAAATAGAACCAGTTATGTTGGTGAAGACAATGATTTGGTAGACCAGTTCCAACTGCTGTCTCAGTTGTACGTCTGGTTGGAGCGGCTGAGTATTTAAACTCGAGGACACACAGTCCCGGACACCCGATCCTTGAGCACGCAGCTCAGGACACCAAGTCCTCACCGTATTCTCCTTGAACTAAGGTCACGCAGACCTCGTCCAATCACTCGTGGTAAGTCTTCAGGCGACTTCCAAACCTTCACATACTTGGTCACCCGTCGATCCACAATTCCTCTTGGATGCTCTAGACCTTGACGCCTAACCGTCTGGAAGAAGCACAGTCTTCAAAGGTAAAAAGCATCGGATCCACGCAGGATCAATTTCTTCAGTGATGCTCAATCACTTTGGGTTCGTTGGGGTTTGGTTTTTGGGGTTTTCCTCACTTTTGGGTTTTTCCTCACTTGATGATTTTCGCTCAAAGTCCTCGGAGGATGGGTTGCTCTCAAATGACAAGTGTCAAGTTCTCTCGGAGCAGCCAACCAACTAGTGGTTGTAGGGGCGGCTATTTATAGCCTAGGAGCAGCCCGACATGATAAGACATAAATGCCCTTCAATGATATGACCGTTAGGTGGATAAGATATTTTGGGGACAGGTGGCCAAGAAGACAAAGAACGGTCGGAAATTTGAACATCAAATTCCTCGGGGCTATCATGTTCCTCATCGTGTAGGCAATTCAGACCGGCGAATTCCTAACTCCTCGCCGAACAAATTCTCGGCGACGTAAGAGCTTCGTCTCATCCTCAAGAAATTGACCGAACTGTATGAGATTTCCAAAAGCTTCACTCGAAGGGATCAATAGGTGTAGGATTTTGGGTTGAGCATCAAATGGAAATTTTTCCTTAGTATTTCCTCAACCCCCTTTAACAGTACGGTGTTTCCTATGACTCAAGAAAGAGAAAATGAAACTACGAAAACAAAAGTCTTCACGCTTCATGTTCCTCAAATGAATACCAAGTCTTCAAGGTCACACCAATTTCTTCACTTTCAAAGTCTTGAGAAAGTCTTGAAATATCAAAGTCTTCGATGAAGAACTTCATTTTAGGGTCGACTTTCTCTGTAAATATCAAACTCCTCATAGACTTATAGACCTGTGTACACTCACAAACGCATTAGTTACTTAACCTATAAGTCTTCAATACACCAAAATCACTAAGGGGCACTAGATGCACTTACAATCTCCCCCTTTTTGGTGATTGATGACAACATATGTTAAGTTTTCAACGGGGATAAACATATGAAGTGTAAATACTGATAATGAGGAATTTGATTGCAAGATATAGAAGAACTCCCCCTGAAGGTGTGCATAGTGAGGAATTTGCTTTTGAGGCAATGCACATTTGAGGAAATGAATCATGGAGATCTCCCCCTATATCTTGTAATTCATACACGCATTTAACATATAGTATGAAGAATTTGAAATGCATGATGAAATATGGTGCTTGATGTTATGCAATGTAACGCATCAAGAGTACCAGAGCCCAAAGGCCAAATTGGATCAGAGCATAACAAATATCAAAACTACTTCTAATCAGAGCATAGAGCAAAAGCATAATGCATCAAAAGTATCAAAGCACCATCGGGTTTAAGATTACAACTCTCCAATAAAAGGTTTCAGAAGAGCGAGAGTTGTAACTTAATAAAATACTGTATATAGACAAAAACTAGACCCGCTTGAAGACTAACTCAAATTTCTCCCCCTTTGTCATCAAATGACCAAAAGGATTGAAACTGAGGACTAACGCTCTTGAAGAATTTCAAGTTGAAGACGGAGCGCCAGCATTGTCGGGGTTGTTTGTTGAAGTAGGACCAGCAGCAGTGTCTTCCAAATCTTCATTTTCATCGATGTCGCGAGATGAAGAATAGGAGCTAGCCACCAAGGAAGGAACTTTGACTTTCTTGAATTTCTTGAGAGGAGGTGCAGACCAGTCAAATTCTTCCTTGAGTCCCATTGATGTCGAGTTCTTCTTCATTGTATACATGGGAAAGAACAGCCAGTGCGCTTGAAGGTTTCATGAAGGTAGTAGTGGTTTTTCTTCACTGCATTGTGTGTAGAGGTCATGTTGTAAAGAAGAGTACCAAACTGACGTTTGACCCACTTATGATTACGATCAACCTTATGATGAAGACTGAGGAGTAATTCACGATCAGTCATCACCCTGGGTGCAGTAGCTTGAGGACTTTGCTTGGTGAGGTATTTGCTTCTGAGTCATGTGTGCGAGTCATCATTGGTGGAGTAGGATGCTGCTTTGCGAAACTGTCCATCCAATGGACGAATGCCTTCATCTATCACAGCAGTAGCCTTGCCCTTTTCATCAGCTGAGGTAACTGTCCGTTTGAGGACTTCAATCGGGGGCAGATAGCTGCAGTGGTTCAAAGTATCAGCCTTGTAATTCAGTGAAGATCTTGACCTGATGAATCTCATAATCCAAGGCGCATAAGGCTTCAGCTCAAAAGGTGACATGGCAATGTTAGCCAGAGTCCTCATGAAGAAATCATGGAAGTTGACGGGAACGCCATGGATGATGTTGAAAAGCATATTCTTCATGATGCCAACGACTTCTTCATCGTTCGAGTCGTGGCCTTTGATAGGACTCATAGTCTTCGTCAAAATTCGATAGACTGTCCGAGGCACATATAATAATTCCTTGACGAGGAATTTGGTTCTTAGGGCCTGCCTTGGCTTCAAAGGCTTCATCAAGACTTGCATATAGTGATTTGAAAGTTCTTTTCTTCATAGATCGACGTGCACCATCAAGCGGAGGATCGAGTGGTAGGGCACGAAGCAATTCACTTCTTGGTGCCTTGTAGTGAGTGTTTTCAGTCATCCAATCTAAGACCCATGAATTTACGTCTTGAGCGTCTCCGGTGATGTGCGAGGTTGCATAGAACTCAAGAATTAGCTCTTCATTCCAGTCACAAATATCGGTCAGAAGTTTAGAAGTCCTGCGTCGTGAAGAACACTTAGGACGGCTCAAAGCTCGGCAAAGACTCCATATCCACATGAGGAATATGAGCATGATCGAAGATTTTGTCCTTGTTGAAAAGCACTGAGGAATAGAAGTTTGCTTGACTGGCAGTCCAGAAGCGCCTCTTCCTAATCCGAGCAGAATCATAAGGATTATATTCAGTGAAGAACTCGTGCTCGGCAAAGAAATCTTCAGCCTTGAACTTTTGTTTGGTTGAGAACGGATTCTTTTGCTTGGGCAGAGGGGTGTCAATGAGTTGCTTCACCACCTCAGGAATCACAAGTTCAGGTTCTTCAGCCTGAGGAATTTCTTGTTCCTCAACAGGTGCAGTCTGAGGATTAGCAGCAGCAGCAGTTTCATCAGCACTAGTGGCTGGAATTTCTTCATGCACAGAACCAGTCGGTTGATTTTCTTCAGAGTCCATCTGGACTGTTTGTGCAGGAGAGTGAGGAACTTGTTGGAGCGGGGTGAAGAGAGGAGTATTGGGATGCTGACTTTCCCAAAAGTCATCATTTATCACTGGAGTGGTGCATCCAATATCCACATCTTCATTTTCAATTTCCTCAGCACCAGCTTGAGGAATTTCATGGTCTGATGAGGAAATAACTGGGGTTGAAGGGATTGCTTCCACTTCAATTTCTTCATCAATTTTCTCTGACGAAGCAGCAGATTGATGTTCTTCATCAGATCCGATTGGGATCTCATAGTCTTCTCCAAAAGGAACAACTTCCTTTGATGGTATGGAGGAAATTGGAACAACATCAATCGGGTTTTCAAATGAGCTGCTCATTGGCTTCATTTTCTTCGCAGCCGAAGAATCTGACGCAGCTGATGCTTTCCTTTTCTTCACAGCAGCTCGTTCTGCAGCCTTGGTTTTCTTCACATCAGAAGCAGATGGAAGAATTGGAGTTGGAGTTGGCGCAGGAGGAGCTGTGGAATTTGGTGCAGTTTCTTCAGGAGCAACTGATGCAGTTCCCCTGTCTTGAGCAATTTGTTCAGGCGCACCACTAGTGGGTGCCCTGGCAGTTTCTTCAGCGGCTGGAATGGGATCATCAGCCCTGGAAGCAGCATTTTCTTCAGCAGGCTGAACGTTATCAGCGGTGCCGGCATTTTCTTCAATGAGGCTGAGCCGAGGCTCCACTGAGGAATGTCGTGTTGCCTTTGGGCAGCAACACTTGTGAATTTCTTCGTCGGGTTGATTTAATCTGGTCTTGACTCCTTGCCAATCAGCATAGTGGGTATCGAAGTTTTTGCTTTGAGGTCTTGAATTTCAGTTTGAATTTTGAGAAGCTCCTCGGTGTCATCTTGACAACGTTTTTCTTGAGAACTTCTCCTTCTGTATTGAGCCTTTTGATTTCCCTCGCCTTCTCAAACTTCCATTTTCTTCAGCGATGAAGTGAGTCAACGCATGACTTTGACCAGGTGTCGATGAAGATCAGCGAGAGGGTATTGGGATCATTGTGCGAGAGATCAATAAAGTCGAGGACTTTCTTGGATCAATAGCGATGGGCACAGATGTACCTTTGGCTCTAGCGGCCCTTACTTGACGGTCTCGATGATTTCCGCGAGTTCTTCATCGATGCCTCATCGCCGATGGTACATGAAATACAACTTGTTTCGCCCTTGGACTGGGCCGTGGACCTCGTCCATTGTTGCCTTGGTCTTCACCGAGCGGGACAGATGAGGAAATTGGAGCAGCCGAGGAACTTGCGAAATGCTCGAGGCAATTGAGAAGCCATAGGTCCTTTGACAAGTAGCAGTGCACAGAACCAAGGTTTTGACGGAGCTGTTGAGGACTTTGGTGGAACGCAGCAGCGGTGTGAGGAAATTGCTTAGAAGGTGCTCTTTGAGGAACTTGGCCGTGAGGGTGCGAGATGATGAAGCACTTGGCTTATTAGCGAGCTTCTTTTGCATTGATTTCCTTGGTTTGACCGAGACCTCGATGGCGATGTAGCAGCGAAATCCTCATTGAATTTCTTCACTTGCCTCCTTTGCTTGCTTTGCCAACTTTGCTTGGCGTTTAGCCCATTCATCGGAAAGTCCTCACCGCGTTTGGCGCTAGTGGGATCAGCTATTTGGCCAGGTGCCAAAGGAGCTCTTGCGCATGGAGGATTTAAAGCGAATTTCTTCATGTACTTAGGAGTTACATATCTGTATTCCTTCCATTCCGTGCCCACCTCCGTTCAATCTTCTGAATACGCACCTTGCGTTGATTTTTGCTTTCTTCATCCGGAGTGCAATAGTCAGCATATATTTCCTCAGGGATTTCAAACGCTGTCATAACCTCAGGTTTCTTTCCTCCCTTCTGCGGCTTCTTACCGTCTGCCATTTTCTTCAGGTGAGGAAATTGAACAATTGAGTTCTCTGAAGAAGTATGCAGTTTTTCTTCGAGGAACGCTGCAAATGAGTTAAGTTGATGAGAACCTAGGGATTCAGCAGCGGACATTTGTACCTGTGAACAGAGTATAGGTGCGAGGAATTTGGAGAGGTCATATGCGTTCTCAGAAGGTTTTTCAAAAAGAACAAGTTTTGAGGATTTTGACCAGATGAGCCTTGAAGAATTTCACTAAGCATTCTTTGTCTTAGGTTCGAGTTGTATAGATCGAGGATCCACACAATTGAGGAATCTTGAAGAAAATCATTGCTTAGAAAACGAATCAAGAGATTTGAGGTGTTCATATGTGTGAAGAATTTGAAGAATAAACACCTTTGAAGAATTTGAAGAAGATTTGAGAATCAAAGCGAGTAATAAAAGTAACTTTTAATTTACCCGAAGTGAAGAACACGACGAACTGAGAAGAACAGTTGGGAAGTTCGTCCGTTCAGATCTTCCACGCCCTAACTTGGCAGAGGAAATCAGCTACGGCGACGGCGGAGTGAAGATTTCCGCCGTTCGGCGCAGTACGTCGGCGAAGAGGTCAAGGCAGTGAAGCTTTTCCTCACCGGCGACGATGGAGTAGCGGCGGCGCTAGGGTTTTGAGGAGCTCGAGCGGGAGAGAGAGGTCGAGCAGAGTAAAAGAGTGAGGAAGGGGAGAGGGGTATTTATAGACACGGTGAAAAACGGATCGCCCGAAGATTTAGGACGAACATGCCCCTGACCGCTTCCCTTCTCACGACATGTGTCACCCACGTACTGTGTAGTGGAGATCGTGTACGATCGTGGGTGAATGAAATAATGCATCGTGGGATGCGGAACGGTTTGAGCGGTAAAAGCGAAGGTTTGGATAAGATTAGTTTTTAAAAGTTCCGTTGCAATTTCTTCAGCTGTCAAGGACACAGTGAAGAATTTGAACGAGTTTCAAAGTAGAACACACATGAAGAATTTGTGAATGGATTGGGTTGAGTATAGCATAGAGGGGAAAGGGTCCGATCACATTCACTTAGCAGAAAAAGCGACTTGAAGAAATAGCCATAAGTCAATGCTGTAGAGGACAGAAACCCATATATATATATAGTCAATGAAGAAAGACGACGGAAACAGTGAAGATTTTGCAAAGTTGAAGAATTTGAAAAACTGAAGAATTTCAAAAACTCAAATTGAAGATTTTCAACTTTGGTGGTGGCGTGACCCATCATAAGAATGATGATTTCAGACACAGCGTACAATTGTCGAGGGTTACGAGAATCAATTTCTTCATTAATCTCTTCACACTTAGAGTGTTATTCTTCATTGATTGAAGAAAAACGTTTCTTCATGTGTTGCACATCTAAGTCATCAATTTTGCATAAGTGTTAGGATGTGTGTCCTTTTCAAAGAACATTCGAAGATTCTAAGATATTTAGCTCACACCGCAACTTGCTAAATCTCTTCTCATCCAAGGGCTTAGTGAAGATATCAGCTAGCTGTTCTTCAGTCTTCACGTTGATGCCGTAGTCCTTGAGGGTTTGCTTCATCCATAGTAATTGAGCACAACACGAGCCAGCAGCAATGTATTCAGCTTCCGCAGTGGACAGTGATACACATTTCTGTTTCTTCGAGGACCAACAGACCAAAGATCGTCCGAGGAAATGACAAGTACCAGATGTTGACTTGTGATCCACACGATCACCAGCATAGTCAGAGTCAGAATATCCAATGAGATCAAAAGTAGAGTCCTTGGGGTACCATAATCCTAGTGTTGGTGTGTGAGCTAGATATCGAAGAATATGCTTCACAACCTTATGGTGTGAATCCTTCGGTGTAGCTTGAAATCGGGCACACATGCAAACACTAAGCATTATATCTGGCCTAGATGCACATAAGTACAATAAAGAACCAATCATGGAGCGGTATACCTTGTGATCAAGTCAATACCATTTTCATCGATTGCATAGATGGCCATTTGTGGGCATAGGAATTTTGACGCTTTGCAATCTTGCATGCGAATTTCTTGAGGACATCTTTGAGGTATTTCTCTGAGATATGAATATGCCATTGTGTTGTTGATTTAATTTGAAGACCTAAGAAGAATTTCAACTCTCCCATCATAGACATTTGATATTCTTCACTCATCATATAGGCAAATTCATCACTATAACGTTGGTCAAGACAACCAAAGATAATATCATCAACATATATTTGGCACACAAACAGTTCACCATCATAAGATTTAGTAAAGAGAGTAGGGTCGAGTGAACCGGTGTGAAGCCATTCTTCACGAAGAATTCCTTCAATGTATCATACCACGCTTGAGGGGCTTGCTTGAGGCCATAGAGGGCCTTATTGAGTCTGAAGACTTTGTCGATTCTTTGGATCTTCAAAACACAGGGGTTGAGCAACATATACTTCTTCCTCAAGCTTACCATTGAGGAATGCACTTTTACATCCATTTGATATAAAGTGATATTGTGATGGTTAGCATAGGCGAGTAATATCTGAATAGACTCAAGTCTAGCGACAGTGCAAAAGTTTCATCGAAATCAATTCCTTCAACCTGCGTGTAGCCTTGAGCTACTAGTCGTGCCTTATTCCTCACCACAAGACCATTTTCATCTTGCTTGTTGCGTTAGATCCACTTTGTGCCAATGATATTATGCTTGCGAGGATCTGGACGTTTGACCAGTTCCCTGACGTTGTTGAGCTCGAATCGATGTAATTCTTCTTGCATGGCCTGAATCCACTCGGCTCGAAATGCTTCATCTACCTTAGTGGGCTCTGTGATAGAGACAAAAGCATAGTGCCCACAAAAGTTAGATAAATGTGAAGCTTTTGAGCGAGTGAGAGGACCTGGCGCTTCAATGTCATCGATGATCTTGTCAACTTGCACTTCTTTTGCAACGCGAGGATGAGCTGGTTGTCGTCGAGGAATTTGATCATTTTCATCAGCACCATTTTCTTCAGCATTTTCTTCGGGTGCATCAGCTCGACGTTCTTCGCGAACAGGAATGAATTCTTCAGCAGTTTCTTCAGTAGGAATGACATCCTCAGTTGCCTTGAACCTGATAGAATCCTCAGGTGCTGGTTCATCTAACACAGAAGGTAGGTGCTCTCTTTGCGAGCCATTAGTTTCATCGAACCGCACATCTACAGTGTCAACAATCTTGTGAAGTGCGATGTTGAAGACTCTGTAGGTGTGCGAGTCCTTTCCGTAACCAAGCATAAAACCTTCATGTGCTTTCGGTGCAAATTTAGAGTTGTGGTGTGGATCTCTAATCCAGCATTTAGCACCGAAGACTTTGAAATAACTTACATTAGGTTTCTTGTCTGTGAGGAGTTCATAGGCAGTCTTTTTGAAGAATTTGTGAAGATATACTCTGTTGATGATGTGGCACGCAGTGTCAATTGCTTCAATCCAGAAACGACCATGCGTTTTGTATTCATCAAGCATAGTGCGAGCCATCTCAACAAGAGTTCTGTTCTTGCGCTCCACGACGCCATTTTGCTGAGGAGTATAAGGAGCAGATAACTCATGAGTAATACCAAGTTCATCAAGATAGTCATCAAGCAGGAATTCTTGAACTCAGTTCCATTGTCACTCCTGATGTGCTTGATCTTCACACCAAAGTTGGTTGAAGCCCTCGAGGAAAATCGTTTGAAGATTTCCTGCACTTGATTTTTGTAAGTAACAATGTGTACCCATGTGTAACGAGAGTAATCATCAACAATAACAAAGCCATAAAGAGATGCATCATTAGTGACAAATGAGTAATGATTGGGACCAAAGAGGTCCATGTGAAGCAATTCAAGGACGAGTAGTGGTCATGATAGTCTTATTGGATGCTTGGCCTTGGTCATTTTCCAGCTTCACAGTTCGCATAAGTGATCCTTGAGGAATTTGACATTCTCAATGCCAATGACATGCTTCTTCTTCGCAGGTGTGTGCAAATTCCTCATGCCTGCGTGACCAAGTCGTCGATGCCATAGCCAGCCTTCTGAAGCTTTTGCAAGTAGGCACACGGCTGGTTGTGGACCTGTAGAGAAGTCAACAATATACAAGTCTCCTCTCCTAAAGCCTTCGAAGACTTTGGAATTGTCACTTCCATAATCACAACACAACGATACTTGCCAAAGATAACAACCATATCAAGATTACAAAGCATTGAGACTGACATGAGGTTATATCCTAAAGACTCAACAAGCATGACTTTGTCCATGTGCATGTCCTTAGAGATAGCAACCTTACCAAGTCCCAATACGACTTTTGCCTTTGTCAAGCAAAAGATGATATGCTTCAGATGTGACGGTGATAAGGTAGCATCCATCAATAGATTCTTGTCACCAATCATGTGATTTGTACATCCACTATCGAGAACCCACTCGGTGGCTTTGGGTTGATCATCCTGCGGATGAATTAGTACAACTTACGATCTCATATACTTCATCGGTGAAGAATATGATATCAAGTTCATCGATGAATTTCATCGGTCAAGATTCAGATAAGCGAGATGAGGGCGTGTGAAATGAAAGTTCATTTCATCATGATTAGCTGCGTCCTTTCGAGCAATTGTCGGGCCCCACAAATTCTTGAGACGTTGAGGCACGTCCGAGACCTGACCCTGCAGAAGAGATTAGTTCTTTTCTTCACCACCCACATCTCAAGGGGTGGCAAAGAGTTCATCATTCTGCGAGCACCATATGAGAATGGTGGCATGGAGGCCAAACCATTTCGTTTCACATAAGAGGGGTTAGGGTAAGCATATGAATAAGCGAGAGAAATTCTTCGAGGACTTATGAACATATTGGTTTGAAGAATAATGCACATATTCATAGCCCTTAGCTCTACCCTGCGAAACAGAGTTGTTAGCACGATGATAATCATATGAGGACTTTGATCCTTTTGAGGAATTTGGTCCGTATGAGGACTTGGATCCATATGAAGAATTTGATCTGGAGTTCCTATTCTTCACAGGTGGTGTCATGAGGACATTCACCTGAAGATTTTCAAGGCACTGCTTGGGAACCCAGATTTTCTTCATAGGGGAACCGTTCTTGCAGTTAGTGCCAACATATCTAGCAAATACTTCACCATTCTGATTTTTGAACAGTTTATAGTTTGAGTCAAATGACTCATCAACAGAATGAGGAAATTCACATGTAAAACCAGATAAGGTAGATGGATCAATCTGGAGGTCCCTTTGCAGCAACCCATGAGGTTTTGGGATCTGCTCGGGCTTCGATCGTTCCATCGAGCATTGAGTTTCCTCTCAAAGGCAATACCCTCTTTCCTAGGGTTCTGTTGAGGATCTGCTTTTTAAGCACATCACAAAGAGTCTGATGCCCTTTGAGGCTTTTGTACATGCCTGTCATGTACAATTCCTTCATTCCTGCATCGTCAGTGATACTAGCAATGTCCTCAGATGAGGAATTAGTGATAGCAGAGGCAGGTGAAGAATTTGTAACAGTTGAAGCATTTGAACATTCAGGTGAAGAATTAGCAGATTCACGTTCAATGCACTTTAAGCATGGAGGAACAAATTCTTCTTGAGAAGCGCTGATTTGTTGAGCAAGTAATGAATCGCGCTCCTTCTGAAGATCCTCATAACTCGCTCTTAGCTTCTCAAGATCTTGCTTTCTTTGAAGAAATTCATAAGAAAGTTTCTCATGATCAGTTAGGAGAGTGTTATGATGACCTTGAAGGTTGTCAAGCCTAGACTGAAGTCTCTGAAGATTTTCAGTCAGGGCTTGAGTGCGATCCATTTCTTCACCTAACATATCATCACTCTTATCTAGCATGTTTTGAACCTTTTCAAAAGCCCTTTGTTGTTTTATAGCAATCTTAGCAAGTTTAGAGTAGCTGGGCTTGAGATCCTCATCAGATTCATTTTCACTAGATTCAGAGGAGGTGAAATTGAGTACCTTGGCACCTTTTGCCATGAAGCAATAGGTGGGAGCGTAGTCATCATTTTCCTCATCAGGCTTGTCGGTAGTCGGTTTCTTGATGTTGAAGATGGACTTGCTAACATAAGCGATAGCAAGAGCCGGACTAGCCACACCAGATTCGGATTCTTGGACTCCTCCTCTTCCTCATTTTCCTCAGATTCAGCTTGAGTCCATTTCCTTGCCAATAAATGCCCGAGCCTTTTGGAGCTGCTCTTCTTGTGAGAAGAAGGTTTTGAGGATTTTGATGATGAAGATTTTGATGATTTCTTCTTCTTCTTCATGTCATCAGAACTGTAATCCTTGTGCTTCTTCTTCTTTAATTCCTTTTCCCACTGAGGACAATCTTGGATGTAGTGACCAGGTTTCTTGCATTTGTGGCAAAGTCTTCTCTTATAGTCACTAGATGAGGAATCACTGCTTCTTGAGAATTTTCCAAAGCGACCACGTCTTGTGAATTTCTGGAATTTCTTCACGAGCGATGCTAGCTCTGGCCAAATTCTTGAGGATCTCCAAGGCTACTACGAGTCTTCACTCTCGATTCGAGACACAGCCTTGGCCTTGAGGGCACGTGTTTTCCATAGCCAAAACCATAGAGATCTCTCTTTTCAGCAAGTGGAACTCGTGAGTATTTAGCCTTTCGAGGATATCGGCGGGATCAAGAGACTTGTAATCAGCTCGTTCTTGTATCATCGATGCGAGTATCAAATGAGGAATCAAGCGATCTTAGCAATTTCTTCACCACCTCATGGTCGGTGATGTCGGTGGCACCAGTGCTTGAAGCTCATTTGAGATGTCAGTGAGGCGATCGAAGGTTTGTTGAACATTTTCGTTGTCGAGTCTTTTGAAGCGGTTGAAGAGATTCCGAAGAACATCGACTCGAGAGTCACGCTGAGTTGAGACGCCTTCATTTACTTTGGACAGCCTGTCCCGATGAGTTTGGCAGATTCCAAAGCACTCACTCTTCCATATTGACCTTTGCTCGGATGGCCACATATGATATTCTTAAGCTTGAGAATCGAGTTGCTTGAATCTCTTCACATCAGCATCATTCGGAGAAGGTGTGGTGAGGAAACACCTTTTGTCACAACATACCGTAGATCGTTGTCAATTGCTTCAAGATGCATTCGCATTTTGTTCTTCGATGGGGGTAGTCCGTCCCATCAAGGTAGGACACCCTGCTGAGACCTTGATCATACCTCGGTCGACATAACTAAAACTCCGGTGGTTAAACCAAAATCACACGTAACAAGGGAGTACCTTGCTCGATACCAATTGAAAGTCGTTATATCGACTAGAGGGGGTGAATTGGCGATTTTATGAATTCTTCATTTGAGGAATTTGCGGTGAGGAAATTCCTTAGCGAAGAACTACTTGCAGCGGAATAAGTACTCGAAGTAAGCATAACAGATTACAAGCATTGTCATCATGATGAAATGAAGACAATCACAGAGCCTGAAAACGTAATCACAGGATAACACAAGATGAAGACAAACAGATGAAG
The DNA here is from genome assembly GCA_021605205.1 of Aegilops longissima. Lineage (NCBI taxonomy): Eukaryota > Viridiplantae > Streptophyta > Magnoliopsida > Poales > Poaceae > Aegilops > Aegilops longissima. The sequence goes on from CM038681.1 coordinate 121,005,153, forward strand.
AAATTGAACGAGGAAATTGAGAAAGTCTTGATCAAAGTCTTCAAACACAGATATGAACAAACACTCAACACAAGAATGAGGAAATGAAAGGGTTGAGGAAATAGAACCAGTTATGTTGGTGAAGACAATGATTTGGTAGACCAGTTCCAACTGCTGTCTCGGTTATGCGTCTGGTTGGAGCGGCTGAGTATTTAAACTCGAGGACACACAGTCCGGACACCCATCACCGAGCACGCAGCTCAGGACACCAAGTCCTCACCGTATTCTCCTTGAACTAAGGTCACGCAGACCTCGTCCAATCACTCGTGGTAAGTCTTGAGCGACTTCCAAACCTTCACATACTTGGTCACTCTGCGATCCACAATTCCTCTTGGATGCTCTAGACCTTGACGCCTAACCGTCTGGAAGAAGCACAGTCTTCAAAGGTAAAAGCGTCGGATCCACGCATGATCAATTTCTTGATGATGCTCAATCACTTTGGGTTTGTTGGGGTTTGGTTTTGGGGTTTTTCCTCACTTTTGGGTTTTTCCTCACTTGATGATTTTCGCTCAAAGTCCTCAGAGGATGGGTTGCTCTCAAATGACAAGTGTCAAGTTCTCTCGGAGCAGCCAACCAACTAGTGATTGTAGGGGGCGGCTATTTATAGCCTAGGGAGCAGCCCGACATGATAAGACATAAATGCCCTTTAATGATATGACCATTAGGTGGATAAGATATTTTGGGGACAGCTGGCGCGCAGCACAGCAACGGTCGGAAATTTGAACATCAAATTCCTCAGGGCTATCATGTTCCTCACTGTGTAGGCAATTCAGACTGGCGAATTCCTAACTCCTCGGTCCGAACAAATTCCTCGGCGACGGAAGAGCTTCGTCTACATCCTTTGAAGAAATTGACTGAACTGTATGAGATTTCAAAAGCTTCACTCGAAGGGATTGGTAGGTGTAGGATTTTGAGTTGAGCATCAAATGGAAATTTTTCCTTAGTATTTCCTCGACCCCTTTAACAATGACGGTGTTTCCTATGACTCAAGAAAGAGAAATGAAACTACGAAAACAAAAGTCTTCACGCTTCATGTTCCTCAAATGAATACCAAGTCTTCAAGGTCACACCAATTTCTTCACTTTCAAAGTCTTCGAAAGTCTTGAAATATCAAAGTCTTGGATGAAGAACTTCATTTTAGGGGTCGACTTTCTCTGTAAATATCAAACTCCTCATAGACTTATAGACCTGTGTACACTCACAAACGCATTAGTTACTTAACCTATAAGTCTTCAATACACCAAAATCACTAAGGGGCACTAGATGCACTTATATGAATCAAGAACGATGAACTCATCATATTTACAAAAACAAGAGAGGTCGAGTTCATACCAGCTTTTCTCATCTCAGTCAGTCCATCATATATCATCATAATTTCCTTTCACTTGCACGACCGAACAAAGTGAATAATAATAAGAGTGCACGTGCATTGGACTAAGCTGGAATCTGCGAGCATTCAATAAACAGGAGAAGACAAAGCAATATGGGCTCTTGGTTAAATCAACAAGAATTCATATAAGAGCCACTTCAACAATTTAATCATGGTCTTCTCCTATCGACCCCCAAAGAAAAGAAAAGAAATAAAAACTATTTACACGGGAAAGCTCCCAACAAGCAAAAGAAGAACGAGAAATATTTTTGGGTTTTCTTTTTAATTATTACTACTACAGCAAGAAAAGTAAACTAACTAAAAGCTATTACTAATTTTTTTGGTTTTTCTTAAGGTTTAACAAACACATAAGAAGAAAGCAAGAAAAAGAAAATAAACTAGCATGGATATTACAATGAAAGAGTATGAGCACCGACATCTAGCAATGAGTGTGTGTAAACATAAATGTAATGTCGATGGGAAATACGTACTCCCCCAAGCTTAGGCTTTTGGCCTAATTTGGTTCATTTCCAGGGATGGTCTGGCGGATATCCGTAGGTGTAGCTGGGGTCGTACTGCGATGAAGAGGACTCTGACTGCCACTGGCTGGCAGCCATCTCCGGATCCCAGGAGTAATAAGACTGTCATGGAGGCTCAAATTGTGGTTCTGGCTCTGGGGCTGGTGTAGGGTTCCGGTAGGCTTGAACGGCTGCCCACGGAACGAGATACGGACCTTCAGATAAATTAAACAAGGAAGGAGCAGGCAAGGTAATAGTCTCATGGTGATGTTTATTAAAGTACAATTTATACTTAAGCTCCCCTTCCCTATTCTTAACAATAAAATCATGCGCTAGCATACTCTTATAATCTAAATAAGCACTAGGCAGTGATACATCTCTGTCGTATCTATAATTTTTGATTGTTCCATGCCAATATTCTACAACTTTCATATACTTCTGGCAACTTTTTATACTATTTTTGGGACTAACATATTGATCTAGTGGCCAGTGTCAGTTCCTATTTGTTGCATGTATTTTGTTTCGGAAAACCCATACCAAACGGAGTCCCAATGGAATAAAAACGGACGAAGATTTTTTTTGGAATATTTATGAATTTTGGGAAGTGTAATCATCGCGATACGATGCCCGAGGGGGCCGGGAGGCAGGGGGCGCGCCCCAGGGGAGCAGGCGCGCCCCTGACCCTCGTGGCCACCCCGTAAGGCGGTTGGTGCCCTTCTTTCGCCGCAAGAAAACTAATATCCGGATAGATATCGTATCCAAAATTCAGCCCAATGGGAGTTACGGATCTCCGTGAATTTAAGAATCTGTGAAGGGCCAGAAAACAGAACGCAGAAACAGAGAGAGACAGAGAGACAGATCCAATCTCGGAGGTGCTCTCGCCCCTCCCACGCCATGGAGGCCAAGGACCAGAGGGTAAACCCTTCTCCCATCTAGGGAGGAGGTCAAGGAAGAAGAAGGAGGAGGGGGGCTCTCTCCCCCTCGCTTCCGGTGGCGCCGGAGTGCCACCGGGGGCCATCATCATCACCGCAATCTTCACCAACAACTTCACCGCCATCATCACCAACTCTTCCCCCCTCTATGCAGCGGTGTAACCTCTCTCTTACCCGCTGTAATCTCTACTTAAACATGGTGCTCAACGCTATATATTATTTCCCTATGATGTATGGCTATCCTATGATGTTTGAGAAGATCCGTTTTGTCCTATGGGTTATTTGATGATCAAGATTGGTTTGAGTTGCATGTTTTATTATTGGTGCTGTCCTATGGTGCTCTCCATGTCGCGCAAGCGTGAGGGATCCCCGCTGTAGGGTTTGCAATATGTTCATGATTTGCTAATGGTGGGTGGCGTGAGTGATAGAAGCACAGACCCGAGTAAGTAGGTTGTTTGCGTATGGGATAAAGAGGACTTGATGCTTTAATGCTATGGTTGGGTTTTACCTTAATGATCTTTAGTAGTTGCGGATGCTTGCGAGAGTTCCAATCATAAGTGCATATGATCCAAGTAGAGAAAGTATGTTAGCTTATGTCTCTCCCTCAAATAAAATTGCAATAATGATTACCGGTCTAGTTATCGATTGCCTAGGGACAAATAACTTTCTCGTGACAACAAGCTCTTTACTAAAACTAATTTAGTTGTGTCTTTATCTAAACAGCCCCAAGTCTTTATTTACTCGCTCTTTACTTTCTTGCAAACCTATCCAAAAACACCTACAAAGTACTTCTAGGTTCATACTTGTTCTAGGTAAAGTGAACGTCAAGCGTGCGTAGAGTTGTATCGGTGGTCGATAGAACTTGAGGGAATATTTGTTCTACCTTTAGCTCCTCTTTGGGTTTGACACTCTTACTTATCGAAAGAGCCTACAATTGACCCCCTATACTTGTGGGTTATCAAGCAGCAATTTTTCTTCTTTCTCATAGAGCCTAATAGGTATATTAAAATGTGCAGCTAGGCGTGAAGCATAAATACCTCCAAAGATGGGACCCTTAGTGCGGTTCGGACTTAACCGTTTAGCAGTAATTCCGCCCATACTAACGGTATTATCGCGGAATAAACCATGGAACAAAATGATAATATCAGGAACACTAAGGTTTCCACAGTTTCCGTGACCAATTAAGCAACGACTAGCAAATATAGCAAAATAGCGTAGAACAGGAAAATGTACGCTAGTGATTCTTGCATCAGAAACCTTCCTTGTTTCTCCCACGGTGATGGTGTCAATAAATTCTTCCACATCCTTACGGTGTGGTTCATCTAAGGTACCCTCAAAGGGTATTTTGCAAACCTTGCAAAATTCAGCTAATGTCATCTTCTCAACAACATCGTATAAATGAAACTCTACTAAAGGAGGTGATTCCTTAGGAAAATAGTAGAAGTTTTGCACAAAATAATTAGTGAGTAAGAGATACCGATGACGCTGGTCGCGGAGGAAGTCGGTGAGGCCAGCATTCTCAGCCAATGAATAGAAATCTTCATAAATCCCGACTTGTCTCAAGAAGTCGTCGGAAGGCCATTCACACGGCCGGACCTCCGCGGTACGAGGCAAATTAAATTTGGGCCTCTGTGCTTCTTCATTTTGCTTTTCCTTCGAGCTTCGGCTCGATGAGCCCCTCAAAAATCTCTTCATTATTTTCTGAAATATTCTGAAATTTTTAGTAACTTCAAACAAAAGTGAACCAAGCTCAACAAAATTGATAGCAACTACTCCTACAAGTGTCTAGAGCCTATATCAAGCATCAGAACTACTTGGAACCATATAAATTTGACATGCAAGCTCAAGAACATGGTCACCTAGGCAGCACAAATTTGCAATGAATAAAGCACTAGAGCAAAAACTAATTGGACCAATGGAGGAGTCACATACCAAGGAACAATCTCCCCAAGCAGTTTTGTGAGAGGTGCTTTGAGCAAGGAGATAAAAAATCGCAGCAAAGTGAGCTAGAACCCGTGCTTGAGTTAGATATTCGTGTTTGTGGGAGGAAGAAGAACTGTATGGGTGTAGGAATAAGGGGAGGAGGGCCACCATGGGCCCACGAGGCAGGGGCGCGCCCTCCATCCTCGTGCCCAGGTGGTTGACCCCCTGCTGTGTTCTCAGTTCCATAAATCCTCAAATATTCTAGAAAAAATCATATTTCATCTTCTGTTACTTCTGTTACCTTTACCACTACTATCATATTACTTGGCTACTAAACACTTTGCTGCAGATACTAAGTTATCGAGGTCTGGTTGAATTGACAACTCAACTGCTAATACTTGAGAATATTCTTTGGCTCCCCTTGTGTCGAATCAATAAATTTGGGTTGAATACTCTACCCTCGAAAACTATTGCGATCCCCTAGAGTTGTGGGTTATCAAGACTATTTTCTGGCGCCGTTGCCGGGGAGCATAGCTCTATTATTTGAGTTACTTGGGATTTATATCTGCTGGACACTATGAAGAACTTGAAAGACGCTAAGACAACAATTTTTCCCTCAACTACGAGGTAAGGAACTGCCATCTAGCTCTACACTTGATTCACCTTCTGTTTTGAGTAAGCTTGCGACACCTAAACCCGCTTTTGCTATTCGTTCTGATATGTCGCATGTTATTGATGATGCCACTTATGCTATGCATGATACTTATGATGAAACTACTTCTATGCTTGATACTATTTTGCCCCTTAGTGAATTTCTTGATGAACAAATTGCTAGGGCTAGAGAGAAAGAAATTATTGAAACTGATTATGTTGATGAAAGTGATGATGAAGATAGGCCTGTTATTCCTGAGGGTTATGTTTTTGATATGGAAGCTTCTGCAGCTATTCTAGCTTGCAAAGACAGATATGAACTCAAGAGGTTATTAGCTGAATGGAATAAGCAATCTCTTAAAGATAGAATGAGGCCTGACCCTACTTTTGCTACTTCACCTATTTTTGTTGCCGATAAGGATTATGAATTCTCTGTTGATCCTGATATAATTACTTTGGTTGAATCTGATCCTTTTCATGGCTATGAATCTGAAACTGTTGTGGTACATCTTACTAAATTAAATGATATAGCTACCCTGTTCACTAATGATGAGAGATCTCGCTACTTTTATATAATATTTCTGTTCTCATTAAAGGGTGATGCTAAGATATGGTTTAATTCTCTTGATCCTGGTTGTGTGCGTAGTCCCCGGGATATGATTTATTACTTCTCTGCTAAATATTTCCCTGCTCATAAGAAACAAGCTGCTTTGAGGGAAATATACAACTTTGTGCAAATTGAAGAAGAGAGTCTCCCACAAGCTTGGGGGACGCTTCTCAAGTTACTTAATGCTTTGCCTGATCATCCTCTTAAGAAAAATGAAATACTTGATATCTTTTATAATGGACTAACCGATGCTTCCAGAGATTACCTGGATGTTGTGCTAGTTCTGTTTTCAGGGAAAGAACACCGGATAAAGCTGAAATTCTATTGAACAATATGTTGACAAATGAAAATAATTGGGCACTTTCTGAGCCAGCTCCTGCTCCAATTACTGAGCCTATTCCTAAACCAACTCCGAAGAAGAGAGGTGTTCTATTTCTCAGTCCTGAAGATATGCAAGAGGCAAAGAAATCTATGAAAGAAAAAGGTATTAAAGCTGAAGATGTTAAGAATTTACCTCCTATTGAAGAAATACATGGTCTTAATCTACCGCCTGTCAAAGAAACATATGATCCTAATCTATTACCTATTGAAGAACCTCCAGGTCTTGATAACCCGACACAGGTAGTAAAGGTAAATTCTCTCTATAGATATGATAAAGCTGAAATCCCTCCTACTAAAATTGCTAGCCAATGCTTGGATGAGTTTGATAACTTTATGGTTAAGCAAGAAGATTTCAATGCTTATTTTGGTAGACAATTATAACAAAATGCTTAGATGATTAAACACTTGGGTGATTATATGGCTAATATTAGAGGTGAACTTAAACTTGTTAGCAAACATGCTTCTATGGTTACTGTCGTGGTTCTAAGTCTGACAGTAGAATGGGGGTAGGTATGGAGAGGCAAGATCCTAGCTATGGAGTAGTTGTATACGCAAGGGATTTACGAGTTCAGGCCCTTCTCGGAGGAAGTAATAGCCCTACGTCTCGGAGCCCGGAGGCGGTCGACTGGATTATATGCGTATGTGTTACAGGGGTGCGAACCCTTCTACCTGTGGAGGGGGGTGGCTTATATAGAGTGCGCCAGGACCCCAGCCAACCCACGTAGTAGAGGGTTTAAGGTGCGTTAAGGCTAGGCGTTACTGGTAACGCCTTACATAAAGTGTCGTTATGATCATAAAGACTATTTAACTACAGACCGTTTGGGCACCGAGTGGCTCTTGGACTCCTGGTGGTCGAGTGGGTCTTCATGGTCGAGTGTCTTTGAATCTGTCGAGTGGAAACCTACCAGGTCGACTGGAAGGCCGCTTCTCTTGCGAGTGTCCTTGTGGAGGGTACCTTTGGGCAGGTCTATGACCCTACCCCAGGTACATGACTTCATCATTAGCCCCCGAATGGATCGAGGTTTGAGTGAGGAAGGAGTTGATAATCTTTCCGACCTGTTCTTCGTGTTGCGAGTGTGTCTTACTCTGGATCAACGACCTTTTAGTGATGGCGTCAACTTCTCTTTCAGTCGCCTTGATCCATTCTTCATGTTTTGTCGAATGAACTTCTGTTAACTTGAGGATTTCCGAGCGACGGATCGGAGGAAATCTGCTATCTGACGAGTTGCTCTGCGGTTAGCGGATTTCGCGGGATCCGAATTTTGGGAAGCGCGCGAAGCGGAGAAAACTGCGGCACTCGGATGGGATAAGACGATGACGCCTCGATCTTCGCGCCACCTTTTTCGCCACGTATCGCGTGCGCGCCTGTTGATGGATTTGACGGGATTGCCTGGGCCTACCGGTCAGCCACTCGGAAGCGGCCCCATATAAAGCGCCAGACATGGTATTTTGAACAGTGCGACCCCAATCTTCTCCTCCCTCCGCCTCCAAACCTTCTCGCTGCGCTCCTAGCCTGTCCAGCGCCGCAGCTCAGTACTTGCTTCACCGGCAACCATGGTGAAGGAGAAGACCGCAGCCCTGGAACGGGTGAAGAAGGCGGCGGCGAAGGCCAAGGGGAGAGCGCCCAGTCGGGGCGGATCCTCTTCGCGGTCCAAACTGCCGCAAGGCTGGGTCCAAGGAGATTGGATCCGCTCGACCATCACCGAGAAGGACCTCACCGATCTGGCCAATGAAGGACTGATCCCCCATGGGTCGGCGAGGCTTCCGGGAACGGAGTGGCAACCGCAGCCTGAAGAGGGTGAGTGCGTTCTCCTGGCCACTCACGTAGATTGGGGATTTTCTCTGCCACCGAATCCTTTTTCCGGGGGTTTCTGAACTTTTTCGGAGCTTAACTCCATCATTTCACTCCCAACTCCATTGTCTACCTTGATGCTTTCATTTCGTTATGCGAGAACTTCTTGGGTTGTCGACCGCACTGGGGTCTCTTCAAGCACATATTCACCTGTCGCTCTCAAACGGTGAAGAAAACGAACCCGAATGACGAGAGAACCCAAGTAATCCAGATGTGTGGGGGGCTCGGGGTCCAGATGAGGGGGGAGAGTGCCTTTCCAGCTATGACTCTCCCTAACTCGGTTAGAGGGTGGCAGTCGACCTGGTTCTACTGCCAAGACCAGCCGACGCCGGGGCAGTCGACTGGGCTCCCTCCTTTCTCCATGAGTCGAGTGAACAAGCCATCTTCCCTGAAGGTGTTACCAGAGGAGAAGGCCCAAGTAAAGTTGCTGATGGAGCGTGTAGTCCAGCTTATTCGCGACGGGGTGACCGGCATGGATCTCCTGGAGGTTTTCCTCCGACGGCGTATTCAGCCACTCCAATACCGAGGTCATCCGATGTGGATGTACTCTGGTACGGATGATACCACTCGGGTCCATCCGGAAGAGGTCGATGACGCCACGCTGGAGAAGTGGATGACTGCCATCACAGGAAACAAAGATAACCCACGCGGAGCTAGGAGGATTCCACCACTCGACCAGACATACGAAGTAGACAAGGTACAACCACTTATCTTCGACTATGATTTAGCTGCATTCATTCTGTTTAGATGCCAATTCATCGACTGACTTTCGCCTTGTTTTGTTGTCTTCTAGGTCACCACTGAGATGTACTCGATGCCCAACGGGGCGCAGGAAACAGTCGAAGAAGAAGAAGGAAGTGGAGGTGAAAGTCAGGAGGAATGGGAGTCCAACGGCGAGGAGGATGAGGAGGATGACAGCTCTGACGACGAGGAGGAGGAGGAGGAAGAGGAGGAAAACGTTGATCCTCCTCGCTCGGAGGGAAGGTCCAAGTCGACGCATGACCCGGTGGCCGGGCGCGGTAAAGCTGTTGTGCCCACTGGGCAGTCGACGAAGCGACCCAGGACAACTTCCCCTGCGCCGACTGAGAAACCGCCGAAGCAACCTCGAGCAACGTCGTCAAAGCCGGCGAAGGCTCTGCCCAAGATGCGGATGGTCATCCCCACCATCTCCGGGTAACAAACAGAACCTTGTATTTCCTTATTCCACATGAGTGAACTTTGGGTCGACTTGATGACTAATCAGCCGATTCTTGAAATCTACAGTGCCGCTACCTCCGAGACTTCAGCCAAGCATGAAGATCAGGAAATGGAGGATGCTGCCACCTCCAACCTTGGTATGATCTCTGAGGTTTCGCTTTCAGTCGATTGGACTTCCATGTTTACTTTTGAATCTTTCTTGTAGTTCCGCCTCACGTCATTGACCTCCCCGATGATGACGAGGAAGCGCCATTGAGGAAGAGGAAGAACAAGAGAGTGCCTGCTGGCAAGGCTGCTCCAGTCGCGGCGATTCTTGAGACGCTAATTTCTGAGGGAGGCAACCCCACTCGGACTTCTGTATCTTTTGCTGTACCGCTGACAAGTGCCCGACCCACTTCGTCGACTGCTGATCCACCATCTCTCTTTGCTATACACCACGTCCCGGAAGACCAAGTGAGTGCTGCTAAGGAGGCCATACGCCAGGCAGGGATCATGATAGAGCAAGTGAAAGCGGTCCGAGAAGCTAGCCAGGCGGCCTATGATGCTAGTTCAGCTCTCCAGAGCAATGTCCAAGTAAGTCGATCGTTGCTTGCTTTGTTAATATATGCTACCTGAAATTGCTTCCTTCTGGAGATTTCCATATCTGTACACCGACTGGGTGGGTGTGTCGATTGAATTTTTGTGGGGGCACGCTGAGTGCACCCACTGGGTGTAGTCCCCGAGACTATGGTCGACTGCGTGCAGTCGGCTATAGTCTTTATGCTGTGAACTTCTTCACTCGACCTGGACGGACCAAGTTGAATGGAACCGTAAAACCGGTGGGGGCATGCTAAGTGCACCCATTGGGTGTAGTCCCCGAGACTATGGTCGACTGCGTGCAGTCGACTATAGTCTAAAGAACTGTGCGTTTCCTTTTTTTTCTTTTGGTCGACTGGTCGAACCAAATTGGTAAAACCAGTGGGGGCACGCTGAGTGCACCCACTGGGTGTAGTCCCGAGACTCTTGTCGAATGTTTTGATTCGATTGTAGTCTTAGAAATGCTACTATTTTTCCTTAGTCACTCGGAAGTGATCTGTCTTTGATGTCTTTCGTTGGTTGACTCTTTGTATAAATCTTGCGAGCTTGTGGCTCGCTATCTTGAGATTAGAGAACAAACAGATCCAGCTCAACCTTGATTTGAAGCTTGCTCGGAGAATTTGCGAAGGCAAAGGATGAAGCAAAAGGTATGGCTGGTGAGAACTTTTGACGACTGCCTTTGTTTTTCTGTTCATTGTCAACTCTATTCTCATTGTTGCTTTGCAGATAAACTGGAGGAGACTTTGAAGAAGAAGGACCTTGACCTTGCAGAGGCAGGCGTGAAGGCGGCTTTGGAGAAAACAAAGCTCATTGAAGAAGAAAGCTTGCCTCGGTTGACAAACTTGAAGATGAAAATGCCAAGCTGAAAGCCGCTCTTGACGCGGCTAACAAGGAAGTTAGTCGACTGAAGAACGACAAGATTGCTCTGTCTGACAAGGCTGGCCAACTTGCGGGGAAGCGAAATGACCTGGAGATTTATCTTGGAGGGCTCGCCAGGAAGCTGTTTCTCATGCTTGAAGGTAATCTCTTTTACCCGACTGTCTTGCTATCACCGGCTCATCACGTGATCGTTATTTTGAATCTGAGCTGTGTTTTCAGAATTCTGTCAAAACTTCGAAGAAGAAACCAGTCGAGTGGAAACCAGTTTGGACCCCATCAACTCTCCTGTGAAGGACGAAGCTGCTATGAATGTGCTCCGACCGAGTCTCGCGTTGCTAGCGTGGTGGATTATCTTGCTCGATTGAAAGTTGCGATGTCGCGGATCGACTCGACTCTCTGCGGATCGGGCGCTTGTAATGACCTTGAATCTCGATGACTCGATCGGATGAGATTCCAAGTCGAGTGCAAGAATGGAAAAGTCTTCGCGCGGTGTGGTGCTGATGTTGCTCTATCTCTGGTTCGTGTCCACTACAAAGAAGCGCAAGAGGACAAGCTGGTGTCTCTCAAGGTTGCCAACACCAGGAAGCACGACTTCAGATCTTTCATGGAGACTTTCATCGCTGCTGCTACCCGTATTGCCGACGGAATCGACCTCGACCAGTTTATTGCACCTTCCAGTCCTCCGCTGGAGGAGTAAAAAACTTCTAAGTCCCACCTTAAATTTGCCTCGGAATGCCGAGTGGTTTTTGTAACCGATAAAATTTAACAGGCTTAACGCCTGAGCACCTTTGGATCCGTAGGACGTTTATCCGAACTTGATTTATCCTTTAACATGCTCTGTTTGCCTTTGAGAGAACTTTGTTCCTCATTCGGAAGATATTCCGTTGATACTCCAGTCGACTTGTGCTTCATCTATCCTGCAGGTAGAGATGGAACATAGACTGCGACTGACCTCGTCGCCCTTGCGGATTGGGATGAACCGCACGTTGTACTTGTAGCAAAGCTCCGAAGGAGGAGGTAGCAGTCGACCTGCACCTCGTCGTCCTTGCGGATTGGGATGGACCGCACGTTGTACTTGTGGCGAAGCTCCGAAGGAGAAGGTAACAGTCGACCTGCACCTCGTCGTCCTTGCGGATTGGGATGAATTCCTTACTTAGGCAAGCACTGGACCGCAGCTAAGCCCCCGAGTGGGAGGTTTGCTCTCCATTCGGTAGGGTTTTTATTAATTAGGCGAGCGCTGGGCTGCAGCTAAGCCTCCGAGTGGGAGGTTTGCTCTTCACTCGGTAGGATTTTTATTACTTAGGCGAGCACTGGGCTGCAGCTAAGCCTCCGAGTGGGGAGGTTTGCTCTCCACTCGGTAGGATTTCTATTACTTAGGCGAGCGCTGGGCTGCAGCTAAGCCCCCGAGTGGGAGGTTTGCTCACCACTCGGTAGGATTTCTATTACTTAGGCGAGCACTGGGCTGCAGCTAAGCCCCCGAGTGGGAGGTTTGCTCTCCACTCGGTAGGATTTGAAGGAGAAGGTAACACAATGCCTGCACCTCGTTGTCCTTGCGATTTTCATTATTTTGGATGTTAAGGCGAATCCTTGGGCTGTTGCAAGCCCCCGAGTGGGAGGTTGGTTCACCACTCGGTAGGATTTGAATACTTAGGCGAGTGCTTGGACTGCAGCTAAGCCTCCAAGTGGGAGGCTGGCTCGCCACTCGGTAGGATTTTGAATACTTAGGCGAGTACTTGGACTGCAGCTAAGCCTCCGAGTGGGAGGCTGGCTCGCCACTCAGTAGGATTTTGAATACTTAGGCGAGTACTTGGATTGCAGCTAAGCCCCCAAGTGGGAGACTGGCGCGCCACTCGGTAGGATTTTGAATACTTAGGCGAGTACTTGGACTGCAGCTAAGCCTCCAAGTGGGAGGCTGGCTCGCCACTCGGTAGGATTTTGAATACTTAGGCGAAGCGGATTCGCAGCTAAGCCCCCGAGTGAGAGACTGGCTCGTCACTCGGAAAGGATTTTTTTTACAAACTTAGGCGAACCGGATTCGCAACTAAGCCACCCACTGGGGGAAATTTCAACAAAAAGTAATAACAATCACCGGGAAACTATAACCTTCTTGTCTCAGATAAACAAACTACAAAAGTGCTTTTATTACATCTCAACCGAGTGAGTATTAAGTGTAAAAGGGGCGGAGCAGCTCCGCGTTCCAAGCTCGAGGCTCGTCGATCTGGCGATCAACGTTGTAGAGATGATATGCTCCAATGTGGAGAACTCTCGTGACGATGAAGGGACCTTCCCAAGTGGGAGCGAGCTTGTGTGGTTTCTGTTGATCCACTCGGAGGACCAAATCTCCCTCTTGGAAGGCTCGACCCTTCACATTTCTGGCATGGAATCGACGCAAGTCTTGCTGATAGATACTCGAGCGGATCAGGGCCATCTCTCTCTCCTCTTCCAAGAGGTCAACTGCATCTTGCCGGGCTTGTTCCGCTTCTTCTTCAGAGTATAGTTCGACTCAAGGCGCATTGTGAAGCAGGTCACTCGGCAGAACTACTTCAGCTCCATAGACCAGGAAGAATGGAGTTCTCCCAGTCGACCGATTAGGAGTGGTCCTCAATCCCCAAAGAACTGATGGAAGTTCGTCGACCCAAGCTCCTACTGCGTGCTTGAGATCACGCATCAGCCGTGGTTTCAGCCCTTTGAGAATGGGGCCGTTTGCACGCTCTGCTTGTCCATTCGACTTAGGATGAGCAACTGAAGCATAGTCGACCCGCGTTCCCTGAGAGGCGCAGAAGGCTTTGAACTTGTCATTATTGAAGTTTGAACCATTGTCGGTGATGATGCTATGCGGAACTCCATATCTGAATATCAACTCTCTGATGAAACTGATAGCAGTGCATGCATCGAGGTTCTTGATGGGCTTGGCTTCGATCCACTTGGTGAACTTGTCGACTGCTACTAGCAAATGAGTGAAGCCGCTTCTGCCAGTTCTCAGCGGCCCAATCATGTCTAATCCCCAAACAACGAAGGGCCAGACGAGCGGAATGGTCTTCAAGGCTGAAGCGGGCTTGTGTGACATGTTGGAATAGAACTGACACCCTTCACACTTGTCGACTATTTCTTTTGACATTTCATTTGCTTTCGGCCAGTAAAATCCCGCTTGGTATGCTTTAGCCACAATGGTCCGAGAGGACGCATGATGGCCACAGGTCCCCGAGTGGATATCCTCAAGAATTATCGACCTTCTTACGGCGTGATACACTTCGGCCGACTCGATCGCGCTTTCTCTGTACAATTGTCCTTTGATCACTGTAAAGGCCTTGGATCGACGGACGATCTGTCGAGCCTCTTCTTCATTCTCTGGGAGCTCTTTCCTTAGGATATATGCGATGTACGGCACTTTCCAGTCGGGAGTGATGACCACAACTTCCATAATCAGGTCGACCACGGCTGGGACCTCAACTTCAGTTGGATCATTGGCACTCTTTTGCTTCGGGGCTTCTTCTGTGAAAGGATCCTCCTGTACTGATGGTGCATGAATGTGTTCCAAAAATACATTACTGGGAATGGCTTCCCTCTTGGACCCTATCTTCGCCAAATCATCCGCAGCTTGATTTTTCAGTCGGGGTATATGATGAAGCTCTAACCCCTCGAATTTCTTCTCCAGCTTTCTCACTTCATTACAGTAACCTGTCATAGCTGGGCTTCTGACATCCCACTCCTTCATCACTTGATTAACAACCAGATCCGAGTCGCCAGAGACCATAAGGCGGCGGACGCCGAGTGAAATGGCCATCGCAACCCATACAGAGGCACCTCATATTCTGCTTCGTTGTTGGAAGAATCAAAGTGAATCTGGAGAACGATTTGAGCTTATCTCCTCGGGGAAACCAATACAACCCCTTTTGAGAACCGTTCAGCATCTTGGAACCATCAAAAACATAGTCCGAAGGTTCGAGTGAACTTGAGTCGGAAGCTGCTGTTCAGTCCACTCGGTGAGGAAGTCTGCTATTGCTTGGGACTTGATGGCTTTCTTTGCCTCAAATTTGATATCAAGGGGAAGGAGTTCAATCACCCATTTAGCCACTCGACCAGTTGCATCCCTGTTATGAAGAATTTCCGATAATGGGGCGTCGCTGATGACTGTAATGGAATGATCAGAGAAATAATGAGCAACCTTCTTTGTGGTCATATAAATCCCATAAACAAGCTTCTGATAGTGAGGGTATCTTTGCTTTGATGGGGTCAGCACTTCAGAAAGATAATAAACTGGGCGTTGAACTTTGAAGGCTTTTCCTTCTTCTTCCCGCTCGACCATAAGTACAGTACTGACGACTTGTCCAGTGGCTGCAATGTAAAGCAACAAAGGCTCTTTGCTGATAGGAGCAGCAAGCACCGGCTGGGTGGAGAGCAGAGCTTTTAGCTCTGCAAACGCTGCATCAGCTTCTGGAGTCCACTCGAACTTGTCTGACTTCTTCATCAGTCGGTAAAGAGGCAATGCCTTTTCACCGAGGCGAGAGATGAATCGACTTAAAGCGGCCAAGCATCCAGTAAGCTTCTGGACATCGTGCGGACATTGCGAGGCGCTTCATTCGAGTATAGTGCCAACCTTTTCGGGTTAGCATCGATTCCTCGCTCGAAACGAAAACCGAGTAACTTTCCACGGGAACTCCAAATGTGCACTTTGATGGGTTAAGCTTGATATCATACGTCCTGAGATTGGCAAATGTTTCAGCAAGGTCAGTCAACAGGCCGGAACCCTTTCGTGACTTGACCACTATATCATCCATGTATGCTTCCACATTCCGACTGATTTGAGTGAGCAAACACTTCTGAATCATCCTCATGAATGTGGCTCCGGCATTCTTGAGACCGAATGGCATGGTGACATAACAGAAGCACCCGAATGGAGTGATGAACATTGTTTTGATCTCATCGGGTCCATACAGACGGATCTGATGGTAACCGGAATAGGCGTCTAAAAAAGACAACCTCTCACATTCCGCAGTTGAGTCGACTATTTGGTCAATGCGAGGAAGAGGGAAATGATCTTTCGGGCAGGCCCGATTGATATTCTTGAAATCGATGCACATGCGCAACGACTTGTCCTTCTTGGGGACCATGACGACATTGGCGAGCCACTCGGAGTGGTAAATCTCTCGGATGAACTCTGCCGCTAAGAGCCGAGCCACCTCCTCGCCAATGGCCTTTCTCTTCTGGACGGCGGACAGCCGAAGATATTCTTTAACCGATTTGAATTTTGGGTCGACTCGTGGCGATGCTCAGCCAGCTCCACAGGAACACCCGGCATGTCGTGAGGCTTCCATGCAAAGATGTCCCAGCCTCACGGAGGAACCGGATGGCGGTTCTTCCTATTTTGAGTCGAGTGTTGTTGAGATGTTGGTCGGAGCAGCATTGGGATCAGTCGGGTGAATGTGAACCTGTTTCGTCTCACCAATCGATGAAATGCTTGACTCCGTGTGAGCTTCTTAGCTCGCAACAAATCACTCGGATCTGCAGTTTTCGATACTCTTGTAGCTCTACCACGCCAACCGAGCATCGGCGATCTTAGAGCCTTTCTGAAGCACTCTTCCGCCTTCTTCCGATTGCCCGTAACAGTGATCACGCCCTTGGGACCAGGCATCTTCAGTTTAAGATACACGTAACATGGTCGGGCCATGAAACGTGCATAAGCTGGCCTTCCCAGAATAGCGTGATAAGCGCTATGGAAATCCACGACCTCAAAGGTCAACTTTTCCTTCCGGAAATGCTTCGAATCACCAAAAACTACGTCAAGAGTAATTTGGCTGAGTGACTCAGCCTTCTTTCCAGGAATGACTCCGTGGAAGCTCATGTTACTGGTACTAAGTCTGGACATCGGAATGCCCATCCCTTTCAACGTCTCCGCGTACAATATGTTCAAGCCACTACCACCATCCATCAGGACTTTGGTCAGTCGAGTGCCCTCAACAACTGGGTCGACCACCAATGCTTGCCTCCTGGGGTGGCAATGTCGTCGGGTGATCGACCGTCGAATGTGATGGCGGTGCAGGACCATTTCAGATAATTGGGAGTCGCCGAGCGACCAAGTTCACTTCCGATTGATAACCTTCAATCGACTTTTGCTTTCGGCGTCGGCAAAATCGCCGTGGTGGAATTGACCTGGGATATCCATCATCACCGCCATCATTTGTCCTCAACTTTGTCTGTTTCCTTATCTTTATCCTTGAGTTGTTTCCCTTGGAACTGCTGAATCAAGAGCCGACACTGTCAAGTGGTATGTTTCAGGTAAATGAGTTTACCCTCTTCATCTTTCTTTGTATGAATATGACATGGCAAATCTAACACGTCATTTCCATCCTGGTCTTTCACCTTCTTTGGGTTCCAAGGACCCTTGGGTTTCCCCTTGAACTTTCCTGGGGTCACAGCCAAGGCCTCTCCGGAGCGGCTGGCTCGGCTTTGCGCTTCTGCTTCCGACTGGAATTTCCTCCGCCGGCCTCATTGGCGGCCGATTTGTATTTACCACTCTGGAGCCGATCCTCTTCTTCACCATTTGCATACTTGGTGGCAATCTCCATCATCCGACTCAGGGTCATATCTCCGGTTCGACCAAATTTCAAACTCAACTCTCTGTTCTTGACACCTTCTTTGAAGGCACAGATCGCCGGTGATCGATACATTCTCATTGTGTGGTGCAAAGTGATCCACCTCTGGATATAATCTTTCAAAGTTTCACTCGACTTTTGCACACACGACTGCAACTCTGTCAATCCTGCTGGTCGTTTGCAAGTTCCTTAAAATGTCTCGACAAACACTCGGGCAAGATCTTCCCAAGTGTAAATCTTTGGGGTGCTAACTGATTCAACCACATACGGCTGAACCCTCGCAAGATAAGAGGCAAATGCTTCATGGCCACCTCATCGTTGCCACCGCCGATCTGAACAGCCACTCAGTAATCTTCAAGCCAAGTGTCAGGCTTGGATTCACCAGTGAACTTACTGACTCCAGTCGCCAACCTGAAGTTGGGAGGAATCACCGCAACTCTGATGGCTCTGCTGAAACACTCTGGTCCCGAGACATGAACTCTGCTGCTGGAAGGAACATTTCTATCATGGCCGTCTCAGTGAGCTCTGTTCCTGTCGACCAAACCTTGAACGATAATAGATCTCGCATCAAAGCCTGGTTCCCTGGGGTCGACTGGAACCCTTCGCCCAACACTATGCTGGCGTCTGTCGTCCTGCTGCCGAGGACCGTATGATCCACCCCTTGGGGGAGGAGTGGGCACTCGACGTCGATCGTTGCGATCGAATCGGTGCTCATACTGCTCGCGGCCCTTGTACTGATCATCACGCCGGCCCCCACGTTCCTCACGCCTCGGTGGCAATCTCGGACTATGGGCCGACTGGACTGAATTCGCAGCGACGGATCGGCTGTGAACCCTGTTCCGCGACTGTGATACCACTGAGTTTTGATCTCCTGCCGCCCGGAGCAGATCTCTGATTTGCAGCAAACCTCTACCCGCCTCCGACTGGGAAGGCTGAATTGACTCTGCTATACGGGCGGCAGCTGCTAAATTCTGAATCGGAGTTCGATATACCTGAGTTGGCGGTTGAAAGAGCTGACGTCGACTGGATTCTAGAACCCTTGGTCGCGCGCGCTCGTCGAGTACTCACTGAAGGTTCTCCAGTCGAGTGCGCTCAGCTAGGTTGGCCAAGCGCGCATCCTCCAAGGCACGAGCCTCGGGGGTTTCTCCAACGATAGGAGTGTGAAGTGCATCCATGTTCCGACGGCGAAGCTCCTCCCTCTGGAGCGAAGTGAGGGGCTCGGGCAGGTACTCTTCGTGGGCTTGCTCCGGATCGCCTCCACCGTCACCTCTGTTGGTGCGGGTGAATCCGGGGGGACTACGTGGTCCATCGACCATCGTAACCTCCGCCACCAGTCATCGCTATCGCATTCAGACGCAGATCTCTGCGAAGCGGTCGACAGTCGAACAGTCAGTAGAGATTCGTCGGGCTCGATCGCCCGACTTGGGGTGGCCGATCAAGGGCCACCGCATGCCTCACCCACCGCTGAAGCCTCGACCGACCGAACGCTTGCGCGGTGGGAGATCGGGAGCAAAGGCGGCACAGAGCCGACCCATCTTGGGTCGACGGTTGCCGCAGAGGACACCGCAGACACACTGCAGCGAAAGTCGCCGCCCAGCAGACGGGAGCGCGTCCCACGTCGAGTGGAGCCTCCTGAAGCCAAGCGGAGTCGCCGGCGACGAACGTGGCGCACCGAGACGGATCTCGTGGCCGTCAACTAGAACTCCACCTGAAACCATGGTGTAGGAGACCGAAAGAATCCCAACTTCTCCAATAAATCGCTAGAACACCTGCCCCACGGTGGGCGCCAACCGTCGTGGTTCTAAGTCGGCGATGAGAATGGGGGTAGGTATGGAGAGGCAAGATCCTAGCTATGGAGTAGTTGTATACGCAAGGGATTTACGAGTTCAGCCCTTCTCGGAGGAAGTAATAGCCCTCGTCTCGGAGCCCGGAGGCGGTCGATTTGGATTATATGTGTATGTGTTACGAAGTGCGAACCCTTCTACTGTGGAGGGGGTGGCTTATATAGAGTGCGCCAGACCCCAGCCAACCCACGAAAGAGAGGGTTTAAGGTGCGTTAAGGCTAGGCGTTCTTCGTAGCGCCTACATAAAGTGTCATTAAGATCATAAAGACTATTTAACTACAGACCGTTTGGGCACCGAGTGGCTCTTGGACTCCTGGTGGTCGAGTGGGTCTTCATGGTCAGTGTCTTTGAATCATCGAGTGGAAACCTACCAGGTCGACTGGAAGGCCGCTTCTCTTGCAAGTGTCCTTGTGGAGGGTACCTTTGGGCAGGTCTATGACCCTACCCCAGGTACATGACTTCATCAGTTACCACCCAAGTAGAACAAGTACTTAAGTCTCAAAATGATTTGCTCTATGAAATGAATAGTAAGAAAAATGATTATGCTGTTAGAGTGGCTACTAGAGCTGGTAGAATGACTCGGGAACCTTTGTATCCTGAAGGCCACCCTAAGAGAATTGAGCAAGATTCTCAGAGAAATAATATTAATGTACCTAGTTCTTCTAAAAGGAAGAAAAAGAAAATTGATAGGACTTTGCAAACTTCTAGTGAACCTATTGCTGAACCACCTGAGAATCCAGATGATATCTCTATGTCTGATGTTGAAACACAATCTGGTAATGAACATGAACCTAGTGAAAATGTTAATGATGATGTTCATGAAAATGCTCAACCTAATAATGATAATGATGTAGAATTTGAACCTGTTGTTGATCTTGATAACCTACAATCAAAGAATCAATGTTATGATAAGAGAGACTTTGTTGCTAGGAAACATGGTAAAGAAAGAGAACCATGGGTTCAGAAACCCATGCCTTTTCCTCCCAAACCATCCAAGAAAAAGGATGACGAGGATTTTGAGCGCTTTGCTGAAATGATTAGACCTATCTTTTTGCGTATGCGATTAACTGATATGCTCAAAATGAATCCTTACGCTAAGTATATGAAGGATGTTGTTACAAATAAAAGAAAGATACCGGAAGCTGAAATTTCCACCATGCTTGCTAATTATACTTTTAAGGGTGGAATACCAAATAAACTTGGAGATCCAGGAGTACCTACTATACCATGCTCCATTAAAAGGAACTATGTTAAAACTGCTTTATGTGATCTTGGAGCCGGTGTTAGTGTTATGCCCCTCTCTTTATATCGTAGACTTGACTTGAATAAGTTGACACCAACTGAAATATATTTGCAAATGGCTGATAAATCAACTGCTATACATGCCGGTATTTGTGAGGATGTGCCTGTTGTGGTTGCAAACGTTACTATTTTAACGGACTTTGTTATTCTTGATATTCCCGAGGACGATAGTATGTCTATTATTCTTGGAAGACCTTTTTTGAATACTACAGGTGCTGTTATTGATTGCAACAAAGGCAATGTCACTTTTCATGTTAATGGTAATGAGCATACGGTACACTTTCCGAGGAAACAACCTCAAGTTCATAGTATCAACTCTATTGGAAAAACTCCATCGATTATATTTGGAGGTTTTGAATTTCCTCTTCCTACTGTGAAGAAGAAATATGATATTCTTATTATTGAGGATGTGCATATCCCCGTTGAGGTAACATAGTGTTATTCGAAATTTCTCCGGTTCCATGTTATTCGGAATGAGTTTGTTAACAAGACCTGATCAACCTTGTTAGTGGATTCCTTTTGATGAGCATGAGATAGATGAAACTAGAAGGCACAACCTTCTGCACCCCCTTTCTATTTTCTATTATTTAGTTGAAATAAAGTAAAAATAGTATTTTTCTGTCTGTTTTCTGTTTTATACGTGCAATATAAAAATACCCCAAAAATAAAAGTTCTCCAAATGCCCTGAAAATTAAATATGATTTTTTCTAGAATATTTGAGGATTTATGGAACTGAGAACACAGCAGGGGGGTCAACCACCTGGGCACGAGGATGGAGGGCGCGCCCTACCCCCCAGGGCGCCCCCTGCCTCGTGGGCCCATGGTGGCCCTCCTCCACTCATTCCTGCACCCATACAGTTCTTCTTCCTCCCACAAACACGAATATCTAACTCAAGCATGAGTTCTAGCTCACTTTGCTGCGATTTTCGATCTCCTTGCTCAAAGCACCTCTCACAAAACTGCTTGAGGAGATTGTTCCTTGGTATGTGACTCCTCCATTGGTCCAATTAGTTTTTGCTCTAGTGCTTTATTCATTGCAAATTTGTGCTGCCTAGGTGACCATGTTCTTGAGCTTGCATGTCAAAATTATATGGTTCCAAGTAGTTCTGATGCTTGATATAGGCTCTAGGCACTTGTAGGAGTAGTTGCTATCAATTTTGTTGAGCTTGGTTCACTTTTGTTTGAAGTTACTAAAAATTTCAGAATATTTCAGAAAGTAATGAAGAGATTTTTGAGGGGCTCATCGAGCCGAAGCTCGAAGGAAAAGCAAAATGAAGAAGCACAGAGGCCCAAATTTAATTTGCCTCGTACCGCGGAGGTCCGGCCGTGTGAATGGCCTTCCGATGACTTCTTGAGACAAGTCGGGATTTATGAAGATTTCTATTCATTGGCTGAGAATGCTGGCCTCACCGACTTCCTCCGCTACCAACGTCATCAGTATCTCTTACTCACTAATAATTTTGTGCAAAACTTCTACTATTTTCCTAAAGAATCACCTCCTTCAGTAGAGTTTCATTTATATGATGTTGTTGAGAAGATGCCATTAGCTGAATTTTGCAAGGTTTGCAAAATACCCTTTGAGGGTACCTTAGATGAACCACACCGTAAGGATGTGGAAGAATTTATTGACACCATCACCGTGGGAGAAACCAGGAAGGTTTCTGATGCAAGAATCACTAGCATACATTTTCCTGTTCTACGCTATTTTGCTATATTTGCTAGTCGATGCTTAATTGGTCACGAAAACTGTCGTGGTTTTGTCACGACAGATGTCCTCGTGAAAGGACTTAGTCGTGGAGCCATCGCTACGGGTTAACTTGAAGGGGTTAAAGCGGACGCAAAGGCACGAGAGTTTATACTAGTTCGGCCCCTTCGATGAAGGTAAAAGCCTACGTCTAGTTGTGATGGGATTGATGTGGTTTCGATGACTAGGGAGCAAATAAGCTTCGCCTAGGCCTTGAGTTGTTGTTGTCTTGAACCGCCGCCGGGTCTTCCCTTTATATACACAGGTTGACGCCCAGCCGGTCTGCAGAGTCCCGAGCCGACCTATACAAAGTGTCCGGCTCGGTCTCTCTCCTTTCTAACTTATATTACATGTTTACATAATCATGGCGGTTTACCACTACGGGCCCTAATCCGCCTTTGGGCCGTGGGCTTCCAAGCTTTACTAGTTGAACGCCATCTTCAAGACCCTCATGGGCTTCAACACAGTCTAAGGTGAACCGGGCCCTCCTCGCCGGTTTATACTTAGTAGCTATATCCTCAACATTAGGCCCCGGATTGATTTGAATTTATTCATGTCAATCTTCAACACTAAAAATATCTTGTAAACATCCTCTTGTATTTTCGTAAACCGCCATATTGACTTCTCCTGTGAATTTTTGTAAACCGCCGTGACGTCATCTTCGGAGCACCGCAACAGTCCGTCATGACATCATCTCTGCATAAAAGGATTAAAAAGATTCCCTTCTCATTAATGATTATCTCGAAAATCGAGGCGACAGGCGCGCCCACTCGGCCGCTTCGGACGCCTTGATACTCGCGCCTGCCATTTGCTCTTTCCCTTATAAATAAAGCCCGAGGGCTCCTTTTTCTCTTCCTCTTCTGCATCTTCTTCTTCCTCGCGACGCCCTCAGCTCTGAAGCTCCGCCGCCGTCCGCGACCTTCGAGAACTGCACCAACCAAGGCCGCTGCATCAACCTGAGTTAGATTAGAGGCTCATCGCCCCCCTCCGCCGTAATCTGCAGCGGTAAACTTCTTCTGTTCTTCGTCCTTAGATCTGCATTATGTTTTTGCAAGCTCATCCGCACAGTTCTCCATTTTTCCTCTTCATCCTACCTTCTGCCGCGGTAGTTTTCATCCAAAAACGGTATAGATCTCCTGTGGTAGTCATTCCGCATCTGTTTTTAATACTAGCAGCCCTTCCTTTTCTTCTTGTAAAGTATGCATCCTTCTCTGCTTCTACTTGAGCGCTTTTTAAAGAACGCAGTAAAACTGCTTTATAGATGTGCGGTAGATCCAAATAGATTTGAACATTGTGTAAAACCTGTTTCTGTCAACACTTAGCAGAAATCTTGAATCTTGGCCTTTCTGCCTATGGGCGGTTTAATCCTTGATGGCCAATCCGCCATATGTCATTAGCCCTCTCTTAAACCGCCAACTGGACCTTGCATTGTATTTTCACCGGTTTAACACTGAATTTTTCACTTACAAACCGTAGACAGTAAACTAGCACCTGTTTGATTTTCTTTCAGCTCCCCCCTTCCAGAATGGAGAAACAATTTGCTGCTTGCAATTGGGTTCCGTCCCGGATCACGGAAACACAACTCAACGGCTACGTCACCACTGGCGTTTTAGCCTCAAAAAATGTTCTCCACTGGCGAGTTCCGGAATCGGAATGTCCACCTGAACCTCAAGAAGGAGAGGTGATTGTTTTATGCAACACCTAGACCGGGATTCAGCCCGCCGGATCAAAAATTTCCGGATGTCCTCGCAAGCTTCCAACTCCATCCACAAGATATTGGTCCGAACTCAGGTCCAATATATGCAACTTTCAAGTATTCTGCAAGTCTATCTTCAAGAAGAACCAACCGTGGAGTTATTTCGAGATTTCTTTCATTTGAACCGCCGTACAGAATTCTCGGACGGTCCTAACACAGAACTTGGCGGCGTTTCAATCCAGAGAAGGAAGGAAGTGGACTTCCCTCACGCCAAACATCATAGCCATCCTAAAGATTGGAATCAAACCTGGTTCTATTGCCGGAACACTGCTCCTAACGGAGAAAATCCCTTGCCGGGTTATCGCCCTCACCATCTTAGCAACAGCCACCCATTGCCTTCGCGCTTGACCGCCGCAGAACGGAAGAATTTTGCACCTCAAATTACCAAGCTCCGGGCTCTGATGGCCAACGGTTTAACTGGTATTGACCTTGTCCGCTGCTGGGTTTCTTGGGGCATCTTGCCATTAAGCCGCCGCCCCGGATTGATGCACGAATATACTGGTGACGTCAAAGATCCTCAACGACATCACGAACTATCAATAACTGAGCTTGAAGTTACCGAAATAGTGAAGAGAATGCTTGATGAACCGATGTCCGCATGCAGCCAAACCGGTTTGGCTCCGTTCTGCATCTCCAACAAACCGCCCGCGGTAAGGTTCCTCTCATTACTCTACTGACTCTGATTCCATATTGATTGTATTAATCCCTCTTTATTAATTTTTAGGCTAACAGCTCCTTTTGGAAACGAACTAAACCGGCCCGGGTTCCTTGTGCAAAGACCAAGACCATCAAGAAAACTGGCAAGAGGAAAACCGCCGAGTCTTCTGAACCACCAGAAGATGAAGAATCAGATGCTGAGGTAGAGCTTGACTCACTTGGTTCTTTTTTCATTCATTTTATTGACAGTTACAATTCCCAAGAGGACGCTGAGGCCAGCCATGCAGAACCTGTTGAGGTAATCCTTCTTTCTTCTGATTCTGATCTTGTACCGGTTAAAAGAATTCGCCGCACAGTCCGGAAAGTGAAACAATCTCACTCCTATGCTCATTTGGCTCCTAAATTTTCTTTGAAGACACAGCAAACTGAAGAACGCCGTACGACCCGGCATAGCGGTCAACAAATTACGTCGTCCGGTTTAGCTGACACACCAACCCGGAAACATCGTCCAGAGGTGACTTGTTCTCCTGAAAAGCGTTATCCTTTGAAAGGTTTCTTCCGATGCCCTCTCAATCCGTCTGACCCGAATTACCAGGCTTCTTCCAACTCGTCTGGCGGCTCATCAACCACTCAGCTGCCTCCTCTCAAAGTTGCTGTTGGGTAAGTATATTACTCCTTAATTTGTTCCTTGTATTTGTCGGTTTATCATATTCTAACCCTTGATGTTGTAGCACCAAGGCTCGACTTAGTAAAAAGGCCAAGACCCTCGACCCTACTGTGGATGTTGATCCGGAGAAGACTCCAGAGCATCATGGTGAAAATCCCGAAGTTGCTAAAGACAACTCTGCTGGGAAAAATCAAGATGCCAATGCTAATCCGCCAGAGGTTGAACCGGATGTCCAAGTTGAGACTTCACATCCTCCTGCTCCTCCGAGTCCTGCAGCAGAACAACGGGACTCAACTACTGATCCGCCAAGCCCGGGTATGAAAGCGCCAAGCCCTGTTGAAAATGCTAATCCGGCCAGTCCGACCAAAGATGATGATGTCGTAGTTACGGGCACCGCATATACCGCCCCTGGCAATCCGGTTGCTCTATCAAAGCACACTGCCAAGGAAGAATTTGCTGCCATGAGCAAAGGGAAGGAAAAAACTGATCTGTCAGCTTATAACAATCTCTCTGCCCAAGACCTTCACTCTGGCTTCCTGAACCGGCTCTACACAAGCCGTGATTATGAAGCCGGTTTAGTAAATCTTATGAAGGAGCGCTATGAGGTAAATAGTTGTGCCCTTCTCTTGTACCTTCATTGCATAGTAGCCCCCAAGGGCCGGTTTGTCCCTAGAAAGTCAAACCGGGACTTTGCATAGTTCATAGTACTTTGTCTTATATATTTCTGATCAAACACACATTAGCCCCCAAGTGCCATGATTAACACTTGTATTAATCCATGGGACTTCAATAATCAGTATAAAAAATGATCCGCATTAGCCCCCAAGTGCCAAGTGTATGACTGGTTATGCGCTTGGGACTTCTAATGAAGATATTAACATGCTCTCTTTTTGTTGCAGAGTGAGATACGCCAACAAGTCTCACAAATCAATGATCTTCAAGAAAATCTGAAATCTCAACAAGCAGAAACCTCCAAGGCCAAGGATGAGCTGAAAACCGCCTTGACTACCATGGAGCAGCTCAAGGAGTGGTTCAAGTCTGAGCGGGCCAGCTGGGATACTGAAAAGGCGGGCTTGCTAAAACGGGCGGAAGATGCTGAAGCAGCTCTTAAACCGGTGATGGAAGAGCTCACTGGATTAAAGCGCCAAATCCATGCCATGACTTCTGCAATATTTGGTAAGCAATGTTTACCGAAGCTTTATAAATATTCTGTTTTGAAATTGCATGCGGTTTAACGTAAACTTCTTAAACCGCTATAGGT
Organism: Aegilops longissima; assembly: GCA_021605205.1. NCBI lineage: Eukaryota > Viridiplantae > Streptophyta > Magnoliopsida > Poales > Poaceae > Aegilops > Aegilops longissima. The sequence continues at coordinate 121,031,901 of CM038681.1, forward strand.
AGGCGCATTGCTCATCTGGGCTCTGACATGCGGAAAAAACTCAAGGCCGCATATACATTGATTGAGCAGCTGTATACCGGCGCCCAGCGGGTTATTTGTGCCACTTCTTATGATAATGCGGCTCCAACACTGATCAAGGACACACTTTGGACCGCTATCTATGATACCAAAGACAGATAGAAGAATTGAAACGATCCGCTGCCCAGGCTGGCACCTTATTGGCACTAACTCGCGCCAAAGCATGGATAGCTGACCTTGATCCGGCTGACATAGCCAAGGGCTTCCCCAGTGCTCAAGAAAACGACGAAGTATTTGATAATGATGCTCTCAAACAGGTAACAAGGGAGATGCGTCCTCTGGCGAGTCAACTGGCAGAAGAGGCCAACCTGACGGTTCACCGCTCCTTCTACGACGCGAACAACAGACGGGTTGAAGCTGTTATTCCGGAAGTGCAGAACCTTGCTCCACCAACCCGTAAGCACACTTACGCCCCTAACATTGATCCGGCTGAGCTTATAAGTGAAGAGGCTGTCTTTCAGGCTTTAACCTGGATTGACTGGACCACCAATGACTTCCGGCCATTGGATGGTGAGGAAGAAGAAGTTGAACCGACGCCAGACAACCCATCTACTTCACGTCAACCCGGCAATGAAGCTTAATCCGTCAAGTCGGTTGATACGTCACAAACTGCCCGTTATGAAGCAATTCCAAATTTTGGGCCTCTGAATGCCTTGTAATAAAACTAGCTGCCACCCTTGGCGTTTATATGCCTTCGTGCATACGTTTTGCAACTTATGCCTCTGTTTGATTTGTCAATGATAAACTATTACCTGCAGCGAAAATCTTAAAGCGCCGTTGTGGTTGTACCACCAGGCGGGTCATAATATCGATGAAATCAAGAATAACTTAATTTAAACATATCATTAAATAATACCTGCCATCATAAGGCATGGAGTTGGTTGTGCCAATCTTGAAGCGGAGGTTGTATAAACCATTACCGTCAAAGGAAAAAACAGCTCCTGTGTTTATAATGCCGGTTTACCATGTAAACCGTGCCGGGTCATGACAAGCCCCCTGTTACTCCATAATGGGATGTTAACAGAAAAAGTCAAACCGGAAAAATTATCTCCGGATTAAAAATGGACCGAATTCCGTCAATTGACAGTTTGAACGGTTTAAAATGTTATCGTTTAAAAACGCAACAAAAATCAAATAACAGTTATGAAAAAAATATGGAAGCAAAGGCAATGATAAAACCGTTTGCAAAAAGAGGCTTTACTGAGCCAATCAGATGGTGTTACCATGGTCGGACACGACCAAGCTCCCAATAAGGTGTAGCTATGGGTCAAGTCAGCCAGGTCCCCAACTAAAACCGTGGCATGATGCCGATCAAGTGGCGTGGCAATGGTTCGGGTTCGACCAAGCCCCCAAGTGACTCTATGGCCTTAGGCCGATCAAGAGGCGTGACTGGTTCGGACTTGACCATGTCCCCAAGTGATCTGGTGGCTTTCGCCTATCAAATGGTGTTGCATTGGTTCGGACACGACCAAGCCCCCAAGTGATATCATAAAGCTTTTGAAAAGCAAACTCAAGGGGTAAACCGGAGGCCGCTTTAAGACAGAACAACTCCATGTAACCACGCATGATGTAACAGAACAGATACCCCGCTTTAGCTGAAGCTCCGGTTTATTACTTTATTCATAATATATACACTGTCATAATATGTACATGAGTAGAGCCGATGGCTCAGGTATAATAAGGCCGAAGATGAGCTATGTTCCACGGCCTGTTGGTCTCCTCCTCCGATGTACGTGAGTCTTTATGCTCTCGAATATCGATCAGATAGTATGACCCGTTGTGCAGATTCTTGCTGACCACGAGGATAACTTGTGCATATCAGTCTGGTCTTGGATGAGCCGAAGCACCAAATCTCCTTCTTGAAAAGTTCTGGTTCTGACCCGGCGACTATGGTAACGACGAAGATCCTGTTGGTAAATCGCGGAGCGGGCAGCTGCTATGTCACGCTCCTCATCCAACAGGTCCAAAGCATCTTGCCGTGTCGTCTCATTGTCCGCTTCAACATAAGCTGCCACACGAGGTGAGTCATGACGGATGTCACTTGGGAGAACCGCCTCCGCTCCATAGACCATAAAGAACGGTGTGTATCCTGTGGATCTGTTGGGCGTAGTGTTGATACTCCATAACACAGATGGTAGTTCTTCTACCCAACAACCCGGTGTCCTCTGCAAAGGGACCATAAGCCAGGGCTTGATGCCTCTCAAGATCTCTTGATTAGCCCGTTCTGCTTGTCCATTGGACTGTGGGTGAGCTACTGACTATACATCAAGCCGGATGTGCTCACGCTCACAAAATTCCTTCATAGCGCTTTTGGACAAGTTGGTACCATTATCAGTAATGATACTGTGTGGAAAGCCAAACCGGAAAATCACCTTTTTAATGAACTGAACCGTCGTGGCTGCATCACACTTGCTAACGGGCTCCGCTTCAACCCACTTGGTAAATTTGTCTACCGCCACCAAGAGGTGGGTCTTCTTGTCCTTGGACCTTTTGAAAGGTCCGACCATATTCAGCCCCCAAGTCGCAAACGGCCAAGTAATTGGAATCATCCTCAATTCTTGAGCCGGCACATGAGCACGCCTTGAAAATTTCTGATAGCCATCACATCGTCTAACTAGATCCTCCGCATCAGCATGAGCCGTCAACCAGTAGAAACCGTGACGAAATGCCTTAGCTACCAGAGACTTTGAACCGGCGTGGTGACCACAATCCCGTTCGTGGATTTCGCATAAAATTTCACAGCCTTCCTCAGGGGACACACAATGTTGAAACGTGCCTGATACACTGCAATGATGCAACTCGCCATTGATAATGGTCATGGACTTGGATCGCCGGACTATCTGCTTGGCCAGAGTCTCATCCTCTGGCAACTCGCCCCGGTTCATGTACGCAAGATAAGGAACTGTCCAATCCGTATGACATGTAGGGTTGCCACCAATCGCGCCTCGGATCGGGATAGCCAAATCCGCTTCACCAGGAGCTTGACCGACGGGTTATGCGTAACATCCAAAAAGACGTTAGGCGGGACCGGTTTACGCTGAGAGCCCAGCCGGCTTAAAGCGTCCGCCGCTTCGTTCTTCCATCTATCCACGTGATCCACCTGATAACCCTTAAAGTGACCTGCAACAATGTCCACCTCACGACGATAGGCTGTCATGAGTGGATCCTTGGAATCCCAAGTGCGAGACACCTGATGAGCCACCAGTCCGAGTCACCAAGCACTTAACCCGCTAAGATTCATCTCCTTCGCCATCCAAGACCATGGAGCAAAGCTTCATACTCAGCTGCATTGTTAGTACAAGGGAACATTAAGCGGAGAACGTAACTGAACTTGTCACCTCGTGGGGAAGTTAATACGACTCCAGCCCCCGAGCCCTCCAATTGCCTGGATCCATCAAAATGAATCGTCCAATAAGTGCGATCCGGCTTCTCTTCAGGCGCCTGTAACTCCGTCCAATCATTGATGAATGCACAAGTGCTTGAGATTTGATCGCCGTTCGAGGCACATACTTCAATCCGTGCGGCCCAAGCTCTATAGCCCACTTAGCAATCCGACCAGTCGCTTCCCTGTTCTGAATTATATCGCCCAAAGGAGCAGAGCTGACCACTGTGATCGGATGGCCCTGGAAGTATTGCTTAAACTTCCGGCTCGCCATAAAAACTCTGTATACTAGCTTTTTCCAATGTGGGTACCGTTGCTTGGATTCAATAAGCACTTCGCTAATATAGTAAACCGGCCGCTGAACCGGATATTCCTTGCCTGCTTCTTTGCGCTCTACCACAATAGCCACGCCAACTGCACGAGCATTAGCCGCTAACGGTTCTTTGTCGATTGGAGCTGCAAGAACGGGCGGATTGGCTAACTGCCTCTTTAAGTCCTCCAACGCTTCATTGGTGGCTGGACTCCAGACAAACTGATCTGTCTTTTTCAGCATCTCGTACAAAGGAATGGCCTTCTCTCCGAGGCGGCTGATAAACCGGCTCAACACGGCAATCCGGCCTGCCAAACGCTGGACATCGTTAATACACTTCGGTTTAGCCAGGGAGGTAATAGCCGTAATCTTTTCCGGATTAGCTTCAATTCCCCTGTTGGACACGAGAAAACCCAATAACTTGCTGCGGAACACCAAAAACACATTTGGCCGGGTTGAGCATCATCTTGTAAATCCGTAGGTTGTCAAAGGTTTCCTTCAAATCGTCAATCAGTGTCTCTTTCTCCTTTGACTTGACCACAATGTCATCTACATAGGCGTGCACATTACGGCCGATCTGCTTGTGCAGGCAATTCTGTACACATCGTTGATAAGTTGCCTGGGCGCTTTTGAGCCCAAAGGGCATGGATACATAGCAGAAGGCTCCAATGGGGTTGATAAACACCGTTTTCTCCTGGTCCTTAACCGCCATTTTGATCTGATGATACCCAGAATATGCATCCAAAAAACTCAACCGTTCACAACCCGCAGTGGCATCAATAATCTGGTCAATGCGAGGGAGGGCAAAAGGATCTGCTGGACAAGCTTTGTTAAGATCTGTGTAATCCATGCACATGCGCCAAGTGCCGTTCTTCTTAAGGACCAGCACCAGATTAGCAAGCCACTCTGGATGGAAGACTTCTACGATAAAACCAGACGCTAAGAGCCTGGCCACCTCTTCTCCAATAGCCTTGCACCTTTCTTCGTTAAACCGGCGGAGAAACTGCTTCACCGGTTTGTACTTGGGATCAACATTAAGAGTGTGGTCAGCGAGTTCCCTCGGTACACCTGGCATGTCAGAAGGCTTCCATGCAAAAATGTCCCGATTCTCACGGATGAACTCGATGAGCGCACTTTCCTATTTCGGGTCCAAGTTGGCGCTGATAGTGAACTGCTTGGACGAATCGCCAGGCATGAAGTCAACAAGCTTAGTCTCAGCCGCCGATTTGAACTTTAAATCCAGATCATGCTCTGTAGTCAGCTTCTTCAAAGGGGTCATGTCCGCCGGATCAACATTGTCCTTATAATATTTCAACTCCTCTGTAGCACAAACCGACTCTGCATAGGCCGCATCACCTTCCTCACATTCCAAAGCAATCTTGCGGCTTCCATGAACCTTTATTGTCCCCTTGTGACCCGGCATCTTGAGCTGTAAATAGATATAAGAAGGTCGTGCCATGAACTTGGCATAAGCCGGCCGCCCAAACAGGGCGTGATATGGGCTCCGGATTTTCACCACCTCAAAGGTCAGTGTCTCTGATCAGGAATCATGATCATCCCCAAAAGCCACTTCCAGATCTATCTTGCCAACAGGGTATGCAGACTTACCAGGTACCACACCATGGAACACCGTATTAGACGGTTTTAAATTTTTGTCTGTTAGCCCCATACGGCGGAATGTCTCATAGTACAGGATATTAATACTGCTCCCTCCATCCATGAGCACTTTGGTGAACTTATAACCTCCCACCTGAGGGGCTACCACCAATGCCAGCTGGCCCGGATTGTCAACCCGAAGAGGGTGATCCTCCCTGCTCCACACGATTGGCTGTTCCGACCAGCGTAAATAACATGGTACGGCCGGTTCAATAGAATTCACCGCTCGCTTGTGAAGTTTCCGGTCTCACTTATCCAAGCTAGTTGTGAAAACGTGATATTGGCCACTGTTCAACTGTTTCGGATGGCTCTGATAACCCGACTGCTGCTGTTGCTGGTTGTAACCACCTTGGTTATTCTCACTATTCTGATTGTTCTGTCCGCCCTGATTGCCATTGAAGCCTGAACCGGAAGCTCCTCCATCGTGACCCGACCCATGAAAACCGGATCCTGAGCCACCACCGGACCCATGATCATAACGGAAAGCATTAGAGTTTTTGAACTCCTGCATAATGTAACAGTCCTTCCAAAGGTGGTTGGCTGGCATCTCCTTCGTCCCGTGTTTTGGACAGTGCTGATTTAATAAATAGTTTAAGCGATCCGGGTTAGGATTCGGAGCCCCACCACGATTCACCACTTTACCTCTGCGTCGCTGACCCTTGTCCTGCGCATTAGTATTAGCCGCAAAGTCCATGCTGCCATCCGCTTTACGTTTGCCTCCGTTCCCGTGGCCTGCCGGATTGTGCTGATGCCCCTTGGAGTTGCTGTTCTTCTTTCCCTTCCCTGCCTTGTCATCCTCAGACTCGGGATCCTTGGTACTATCAGAATCAGCATACTTCACTAAAGCGCCCATGAGAGTTCCCATGTCATTACAAAATCGCTTCATGCCCTAACTTTAACTTCAGAGGCTGAAACCGCGCTTGCCCTCGAGGTTAAGATTGCGAGTCGGCGTTGATCCGGTCTGACGAGTGCAAGATTTCAAACGCAGCGTACCCAATGGGTTGTTGACTCCCCTTCCTCGACACAAGCCGCCAAGTCCACTATGGACTTGGGCTGCTTACTGTATCTTTGAAATTCTGGATAAACCGGGTTATGGCCCGGGCCCATGAACCGATAGAATTGGGCGGCAAGCTCTTTAACCAAGCACGGGCCGTCCTTCAAGCATCATGGTAAAATACTTTGCACACGCGCCTCATCCACATCTAGCATCTCCATGGCCATCTCATAGCTCTTTATCCATGCTTCGGAGATAAATCAGCGGTGTAATTTGGCACCTTGCGCGACCCTTGAAGTCTTTGGGCAAGCGCCGCGCTTGCGTCAAGCGGGATCAAACAGGCACCCCAAGCTAGAAGCGACCCCTCGCTCGGCCGAGGTGGTGGGGCGAACCAGCGTAAGTTGACGCGCCTCGCTCAGGCTGCTAACTCGGCCTCCTTCGCGTGCCGGGCCGGTCCACCACTTCCCGAGCATCGCGAATACCGCTGCCGGGTTATGGCCATGGGCGCTTCACGTGTCGTCGTGCGTTACTCGACATGCTGGTTCATCCATACGCTGATGTAGCTCCTGCTTTCGGACGTGGGGTGGAATGAATCTGGTCACGGTATGCACGAGTATGCTTCTGTTGGATCAAAGCGGTTCGAAGAAGCTCCTTAACCCGGCGTGTCTCTACTACCTGCGGAGGATCTCCTTCGATCGGGATGGCCTCCAATCGTGAAGCGGCAGCGACAAGATTGTCCATAGGATTAGAATAATGACCCGGAGGTGTCTGGACCGGCGGAGGCATCATATTGTTCTGCCGAGGGGGTTCCATGAGGCGGGGTTGGATCGGCGCACCTGGCCCTGCGCCTCAGCCCGGTTTACCTCTGGCGGATTACTGGTTCCCGCCCCTGGGGTGTGAAAGAGGTTTCTAGCGTCAAAAACTGAAGGCAAACGGGACATGTGTTTCCGCTTTAAGACCTCATGCGACACGTTCTGGTCCAACATAAGCTTATAGGCTTGGGCATCCAAAGCGGCCCGCTCTGCGACCATCCTGTCGTTCTCAGCTACCAGGTCTGCTTTGGCCTACGTGATCTGCTCTCTCACCCTTGCAACTTCTGCGTTGTGGGCATCTTGATCCGCCGGATTGGCCTCTGCCATAGGCACAGCTAGTGCGTCGAACAGGTCAGATAAAACTTGAGCCGGCGGGTGCACAGGACCTCCTGCCCCGGTTGCTGCCGCCGCTGATGGTCCAGAGAGCATCGCCGCCGCAGTCGAAGAGTGAAGCGCCGCTTGTGTACCGGCCATAAATATTCCAACCCGGTTGGGCTGATCGGAGGGGTCCGGAATACTATCGCCATCGGAACAGCCCCTCATCTGGTCGTCTTGCAACTGGTACAACGATTCGGTTTCTCCGGTCGAGGACTCGTCACCGAAATAGACGACGGTCTCGCTACCATATCCCGATTCGTCCTCATGGTTTCCTCCGTGGATGACTCCCACGAAGGCGTGCTTCACGGCCGGTTTAACCTGGGCAGATCTCGTACGCTGAGCCATCTCGACGAGGTCGGTGCATATGTCCGGCTCAGGCCCTGGCTCACCAATCTTGCCGATGAAAACGTGTATGCCACCAAAGGGGACCCGGTATCCGTACTCGATTGAGCCGGCCTCGGGGCCCCATCCTGCGTCGTCGATGTAGAGCTTGCCGCGACGACTCTTGGTCATCCGCCCACAAGATAGCCTTGAGTCCTTTGAACTTGCCTCCAAGATCATCAAACCATCATGCGATAGCCCCACGGTGGGCGCCAACTGTAAATGGTTTTGTCACGGCAGATGTCCTCGTGAAAGGACTTAGTCGTGGAGCCATCGCTACGGGTTAACTTGAAGGGGTTAAAGCGGACGCAAAGGCACGAGAGTTTATACTAGTTCGGCCCCTTCGATGGAGGTAAAAGCCTACGTCTAGTTGTGATGGGATTGATGTGGTTTCGATGACTAGGGAGCAAATAAGCTTCGCTTAGGCCTCGAGTTGTTGTTGTCTTGAACCGCCGCCGGGACGTCCCTTTATATACACAGGTTGACGCCCGGCCGGTCTGCAGAGTCCCGAGCCGACCTATACAAAGTGTCCGGCTCAGTCTCTCTCCTTTCTAACTTATATTACAAGTTTACATAATCATGGCGGTTTACCACTACGGGCCCTAATCCGCCTTTGGGCCGTGGGATTCCAAGCTTTACTAGTTGAACGCCATCTTCAAGACCTTCATGGGCTTCAGCACAGTCTAAGGTGAACCGGGCCCTCCTGGCCGGTTTATACTTAGTAGCTATATCCTCAACAGAAACTATGGAAACCTTAGTGTTCCTGATATTATCATTTTGTTCCATGGTTTATTCCGCGATAACACTGTTAGTATGGGCAGAATTATTGCTAAACGGTTAAGTCTGAACCGTACTAAGGGTCCCATCTTTGGAGGTATTTATGCTTCACGCCTAGCTGCACATTTTAATATACCTATTAGGCTCTATGAGAAAGAAGAAAAATTGCTACCTGATAACCCACAAGTATAGGGGATCAATTGTAGCCTCTTTCGATAAGTAAGAGTGTCAAACCCAACGAGGAGCTAAAGGTAGAACAAATATTCCCTCAAGTTCTATCGACCACCGATACAACTCTACGCACGCTTGACGTTCGCTTTACCTAGAACAAGTATGAAGCTAGACGTACTTTGTAGGTGTTTTTGGATAGGTTTGCAAGAAAGTAAAGAGCAAGTAAATAAAGACTTGGGGCTGTTTAGATAAAGACACGACTAAATTAGTTTTACTAAAGAGCTTGTTGTCACGAGAAAGTTATTTGTCCCTAGGCAATCGATAACTAGACCGGTAATCATTATTGCAATTTTATTTGAGGGAGAGGCATAAGCTAACATACTTTCTCTAGGATCATATGCACTTATGATTGGAACTCTAGCAAGCATCCGCAACTACTAAAGATCATTAAGCTAAAACCCAACCATAGCATTAAAGCATCAAGTCCTCTTTATCCCATACGCAAACAACCTACTTACTCGGGTCTATGCTTCTGTCACTCATGCCACCCACCATAAGGAAATCATGAACATATTGCAAACCCTACAGCGGGGATCCCTCACGCTTGCGCGACACGGAGAGCACCATAGGACAGCACCAATAACAAAACATGCAACTCAAACCAATCTTGATCATCAAATAACCCATAGGACAAAACGGATCTACTCAAACATCATAGGATAGCCATACATCATAGGGAAATAATATGTAGCGTTGAGCACCATGTTTAAGTAGAGATTACAGCGGGTAAGAGAGAGGTTACACCGCTGCATAGAGGGGGGAAGAGTTGGTGATGATGGCGGTGAAGTTGTTGGTGAAGATTGCGGTGATGATGATGGCCCCCGGTGGCACTCCGGCGCCACCGGAAGCGAGGGGGAGAGAGCCCCCCTCCTCCTTATTCTTCCTTGACCTCCTCCCTAGATGGGAGAAGGGTTTACCCTCTGGTCCTTGGCCTCCATGGCGTGGGAGGGGCGAGAGCACCTCCGAGATTGGATCTGTCTCTCTGTCTCTCTCTGTTTCAGCGTTCTGTTTTCTGGCCCTTCACCGTTTCTTAAATTCCCGGAGATCTGTAACTCCGATTGGGCTGAATTTTGGACACGATATCTATCTGGATATTAGCTTTCTTGCGACGAAAGAAGGGAACCAACCGCCTTACGGGGTGGCCACGAGGGTCAGGGGCGCGCCTGCCCCCTGGGGCGCGCCCCCTGCCTCGTGGCCCTCTCGGGCATCGTCTCGCGATGATTCCACTTCCTAAAATTCATAAATATTCCAAAAAAAATCTTCGTCAGTTTTAATCCGTTTGGACTCCGTTTGGTATGGGTTTTCTGTGAAACAAAAAACATGCAACAAACAGGAACTGACACTGGGCACTAGATCAATATGTTAGTCCCAAAAATAGTATAAAAAGTTGCCAAAAGTATATGTAAGTTGTAGAATATTGGCATGGAACAATAAAAAATTATAGATACGACGGAGACGTATCAGCATCCCCAAGCTTAATTCTTGCTCGTCCTCCAGTAGGTAAATGATAAAAAAGATAATTTTTTATGTGGAATGCTACCTAGCATAATCTTGATCATATGTCTAATCATGGCATGAATATTAAGACACGAGTGATTCAAAGCAATAGTCTATCATTTGACATTAAGACAATAATACTTCAAGCATACTAATAAAGCAATCATGTCTTTTCAAAATAACATGGCCAAAGAAAGTTATCCCTACAAAATCATATAGTCTGGCTATGCTCCATCTTCACCACACAAAATATTCAAATCATGCACAACCCCGATGACAAGCCAAGAAATTGTTTCATACTTTTGATGTTCTCAAACCTTTTCAACTTTCACGCAATACATGAGCGTGAGCCATGGACATAGCATTATAGGTGGAATAGAATATGATGGTGGAGGTTGTATGGAGAAGACAAAAAGGAGAAGATAGTCTCACATCAACTAGGCGTATCAACGGGCTATGGAGATGCCCATCAATAGATATCAATGTGAGTGAGTAGGGATTGCCATGCAACGGATGCACTAAGAGCTATAAGTATATGAAAGCTCAAACTGAAACTAAGTGGGTGTGCATCCAACTTGCTTGCTCATGAAGACCTCGGGCACTTGAGGAAGCCCATCATCGGAATATACAAGCCAAGTTCTATAATGAAAATTCCCACTAGTATATGAAAGTGATAACTCAAGAGACTCTCTATATGAAGAACATGGTGCTACTCTGAAGCACAAGTGTGGTAAAAGGATAGTAACATTGCCCCTTCTCTCTTTTTCTCTCATTTTTTTGTTTTCTCTTTTTTTAATTTTTTTGGTGGGCTTCTTTGGCCTCTTTTTTTATTTGGGCTTCTTTGGCCTCTTTTATTGTTTTGTAAAGTCCAGAGTCTCATCCCGACTTATGGGGGAATCATAGTCTCCATCATCCTTCCCTCACTCGGGCAATGCTCTAATAATGATGATCATCACACTTTTTTTTACTTACAACTCAATATTACAACTCGATACTAGGACAAAGATATGACTCTATATGAATGCCTCTGATGGTGTACCGGGATGTGCAATGATCTAGCGTAGCCATGACATCAAAAAACGGACAAGCCATGAAAACATCATGCTAGCTATCATACGATCATGCAAAGCAATATGACAATAAATGCTCAAGTCATGTATATGATGATGATGGAAGTTGCATGGCAATATATCTCGGAATGGCTATGGAAATGCCATGATAGGTAGGTATGGTGGCTGTTTTGAGGAAGATATAATGAGGCTTATGTGTGACAGAGCGTATCGTATCATGGGGTTTGGATGCACCGGCGAAGTTTGCACCAACTCTCTAGATGAGAAAGGGCAATGCACGGTACCGAAGAGGCTAGCAATGATGGAAGGGTGAGAGTGTGTATAATCCATGGACTCAACATTAGTCATAAAGAACTCACATACTTATTGCAAAAATCTATTAGTCATCAAAACAAAGTACTACGCGCATGCTCCTAGGGGGATAGATTGGTAGGAAAAGACCATCGCTCGTCCCCGACCGCCACTCATAAGGAAGACAATCAATAAATAAATCATGCTCCGACTTCATCACATAACAGTTCACCATACGTGCATGCTACGGGAATCCCAAACTTCAACACAATTATTTCTACAATCCACAACTACCCACTTGCATGACTCCAATATCACCATCTTTATATCGCAAAACTATTGCAAGGAATCAAACATATCATATTCAGCGATCTACAAGTTTATGTAGGATTTTATGACTAACCATGTGAATGACTAGTTCCTGTCCTCTCTCTAAATAGATATAAGTGAAGCACGAGATTTTAATTCTTTCTACGAAAGATATGCCCACGCTCTAACAAATATAAGTGAAGCAAAAGAGCATTCTACAAATGGCGGTTGTCTATGTAAATAGAAACAGGTGGTCCAAACTTCAAATGATATAAGTGAAGCACATGAAGCATTCTATAAAGCCATACTCAAAGAATATAACTGAAGTGCAAAGAGCATTCTATAAATCAACCAAGGACTATCTCATACCAGCAAGGTGCATAAAAGAAAAGTGAAAACTAAATGCAAAAGACGCTCCAAGATTTGCACATATCACATGAATGAAACGAATCCGAAAACATACCGATATTTGTTGAAGAAAGAGGGGATGCCTTCTGGGGCATCCCCAAGCATAGACGCTTGATTCTCCTTGAATATTTACTTGTGGTGCCTCGGGCATCCCCAAGCTTGAGCTCTTGCCTCTCTTCCTTCTACTCACATCGAGACCTTCTCGATCATCGAACACTTCATCCACACAAAACTTCAACAGAAAACTCGGTAAGATCCGTTACTATAATAAAGAAAATCACTACTCTAAGTACTGTTGAAAACCAATTCATATTTTGTTTTTGCATTGTGTCTAGTTGATAGTTTCATCAAAACAAGCAAACTATGCATCAAAAACAGAATCTGTCAAAAACAGAACAGTCTATAATAATCTGAACATTCACCATACTTATGACACCTGAAAAATTCTTCCAAAATTATGAAAAATAAAAAATGTGTATATAAAGACAGTGCAAAAAGAATCAGAACCGTTTGACGTTCCAGTAAAAAATGTAAAATCGCGCACTACAGCCAAAGTTTCTGTCCTGCACCGTACAAACCATCAAGCATTGTAAACATCCTAAAGGCAAACCTTGGCACATTATTTTTATAATAAAATGGAATTGTACAAGGGGATAACTATTTTTGTTGAAAATTTTCTGTAATCAAGATTCACAAAGTTGCCGTGAGCATGAACAAAGTTCAAGGAGCTCTCCCACTTCAACAATGCTTGTCTTTCTCACTTTCACTTTCCTTTTTGAAAAGTTTTGGGTTCCCCTCTTTATTTTTGTCGTTTTTAAACTATATGAAAGCACTCAACAGAAATAAATGACTCTCTAAAACTTCCGGGTTGTCTCCCTGGCAGCGCTTTCTTTAAAGCCATTAAGCTAGGCATATTGCGCTCAAATAGTGAATCCACCCGGAACCCAAGGTATATCAAAGTGAATTTTAATTAGCAATGATTTGGCATTTAGTAGTGAGCACAAAGCAACATATATCATGCAAAGACGAAGTCTAACTCTCTTCCTATGCATCGGCATGTCATAAGAGAACAATTCATGCACACATAGTAAAGGCCAATGCATAGTATAAGCAGTTTCTTGCAATTTCATAGTATGGGAAACATAGAGAGGTGGAGACATATTTCCTCTCTCATAATAATTAAAAGTAGGAGCAGCAAGTACATGCATATTACATTCATCAAAATCATCAAGTGCAATGGTAAAAGGCAACCCATCAATGTAATCCTTAATAAGCACAAACTTATCCGATAATGTCAGGACCCCGATTCCAAGTCACATCGACCTAGTCGGTAACACCTCATATCACTTTGCGGCCTCACGCACGGTATTCCCACGGGTGTCGCCTTAACATGGCCCGGGACCATTTGCGCCTTTTGGCTCACGTATATGATAGTGTCTCTAGCATCCACATGACAAAGAACCCGGGCCGACATGGCTAGTCGTGAACCCAAAGCGGCGCTAACCCATGGGGACAGGCATACATGAATCACAAACACAGAACTCAGTTCTTAGGGACGGCTTCAATGAAACAACCCACCATGTACTCCTACATGGCCTCTCATCGATACCTTTACCAAAACGTGTTCAACACTTTCACTCTCGAACCCGACACAACCTTTCACTCCAGTTCATCATCCCGATGAGCCAGACCTGACACAACTCTAAGCATAGCAAGCATAGCATGGTAGGAATCACAAACATGGCTCAATCAACTCCTACACATACTAGTGGGTTTCATCTAGTTACTGTGGCAATGACAGGTCATGCAAAGGAAGTGGGTTCAACTACGCAGCACACAACAGTTTGAATCGCGTTGTCTTAATGCAGTAAACAAGAGCAGAAGCGAGAACATGGGTTTGTATCGGAATGATCAATGGGTTGCTTGCCTGATGTAGTGGTGGTAGGATACTGCCCTTCAGACGGATATTCGGAATTATCCTCGGAGGCAGAACCTATCACGAAAGACATACCGAAAATAAACACACTTGGCAATATGCAACAATATGATGCATGCTATGACATGGCAACATGGATGTGTGTTGGTCTAATGCAAGCTGGAACAAAAAGGGATGAACTCATTTGAATCAAAGATTCAAATGCTAGCTCATTTAACTAGCCATAAAGATGTATTATCTTATTCTGCTTAAACAGCAAGGTTAACTTGTTCTATCATGCATGAAACCTGTACCAATGGATAGAATGGATTTTTCTGATCATTTTTCATATATAAATCTTTGCATTTGGAGTTACAGATTAATTTCTATGAATTTTTGAAGTTTGAACTATATTCGGAATTTCCTATAATGAATAATTCCAAGAATTAACTTCATCGCGTCGAATGCGTCGAGGTGATGTCGGGTCAACGGAGACGTCCAGGTCAAACCTGACTGGTGGTCCCGTATGTCAGTGCAATTAGTTTAACTAAATATTAATTAAAACTAATCCTAATTAGTTAACAGGGCTGGGCCCCACCTGTCATAGACTCAACAGAGTCAACCAGGGCCCACCCGTGGTCAAAGTCAGAGTCGGCTACACCGGCGTTTAGCCGCCGGCGAGCCAGACGCGGCGGCGGAAGTGGTTTTGGCCGTTTCGGCAACCAAAATAGCCGCGGAGGGTGTCTATGGGTAGCTGGGAGCAAGCCGCAGCTCTTGGTGGTGTTGGGTGAGCTCGGGGTGGCCGGAATCGGCGCCGGCGACGACCTAGGCGGCCGCCGGAGTTCGGGTGAGGGCGAACTCGGGCTACGGTGTGCGGTGGGGTGCGTGGAGTAGTGGGTTAGGCCCTACGTGATGTGGTGAGCATGATGGACACCGAGAGGTGGCCGGTGGATGGCCGGGAGCACGCCGGCGACGAGCTCCTAGACACGACGGGGAGGAGCACGGACGACTGGGAGCGCGACTACGGCGACAGTGTGGCTGCGGTGGCGTCGGCCATGGCGGGGGAGCGCGAGGGGGAGGAGCTGGGGAGGAAGAGAGATGTCTGAGGGCTCGGGGGAAGAGAGGGGGAGTGATCCGCGTCGCGGCTCGGTGAGGGGAGCGGCGAGGCGGCGACCAGGTGCGTGCCATGCATGCGGTGCTCGCCGCCCGAGCACACCGCACTGCTTAGCTGCCAAGCAGCTCAGCCATGGCGCTGTTGGGCTGGGCAGGCAGGTGGGCCGGTTGGGTGGCGCCAGGTAAGCTTTCTATTTCTGTTTTTCTTTTTCTAATTTTCTGTAACTTTGTGGACTTTTTAAAAAATACTTAAACAGCTCCAAAATTCACCAAACTGGACCTGGTCCTTAGTTGGAATATTTCCAACATGGAACATTTTAGTTTGGAATTATTTGGGCATTTGAAATATTATATATAATTTAAATGCCCAAACTCAAATACTTTATGATTTAATTCAACAACCTTAGGATGACCTAGAAAATTGTGCACCACTTTTGGCAGAGGCTCTGAACCAAAGCAAAGGTGATGAGCATTTTAGTAGGGCATTTCAGGTTCATTGAAAATAATTTTAGTAAACCCTAGTTGGATTCAAAAGGGTTACGGGGTTCTGTCTTCCCATTTCAAATTTCAGATGAAAGTTAAACATGATGCACACACACTAATGCATGGACTAGCTAGGATGTGACAACTCACCCCACTCAAAAGAATCTCGTCCCCAGATTTAGGATCCGTTATTGAAAAGGTGGGATACTCAAGTCGAAGACGATCCTCCCTTTCCCAAGTTGCTTCTTGCTCGGAATGGTTTGACCATTGAACCTTTAGAAACTTGATATTACGGCGTCGAGTGGTGCGCTCGGCTTGATCAAGAATCTGAACGGGATATTCTCGATAGGTGAGGTTATCTTGGAGATCAAGCGTTTAGTGGTCCACTCCACGGATAGGATCCGAGAAGCAACGCTGAGTTGGGAAGCGTGGAAGACATCATGGACTCGAAAGATGCGAGGTAGTTCAATTGGTAGGCAACTTCTCCTCGTTTGGCAAGAATGCGAAAGGGTCCAATGTAACGAGGAGCCAACTTGCCTTTGATACCAATCGATGGGTTCCTTCAAAGGAGTAACCCAAGGTAAGCCTTCTCGCCAATTTCATAAGTCACGGGCTTATGCTTGCGGTCATATTGGCTCTTTTGACGAGATTGGGCTGTTTTCAATTTCTCACGAATAACGCGAACCTGCTCTTCTGCTTCCTGAATCATATCCGGGCCAAAGAGTTGTCTCTCCCCGGTTTCTGACCAGTTAAGAGGCGTTCGACATTTCCGTCCATAAAGAACTTCGAAAGGAGCTTTGCCCAAGCTAGCTTGATAACTATTTTTATAAGCGAACTCGGCGAATGGAAGGCATTTCTCCCAATTCATGCCGAAAGAGATGACAGAAGCTCGAAGCATATCCTCTAGGATTTGATTGACTCGTTCTACTTGACCACTTGATTGAGGATGGAAGGCGGTGCTAAAGGAGAGACGAGTTCCCATAGCATTTTGGAAATTTTCCCAAAATCGAGAGGTGAAGAGACTTCCACGGCCTGAGTTAATCTCCAATGGAACACCATGAAGAGACACTATTCGAGAGATGTACAAATCAGCTAGCTGGCTAGCGGTTATACTCTCACGAACGGGTAGGAAGTGGGCTACTTTGGAGAGACGATCGACGACAACGAAGATAGCATTATTCCCTCTCTTGGTCCTGGGAAACCCGGTAATGAAATCCATACCGATTTTATCCCATTTCCATTTGGGAATAGCCAAAGGTTGAAGGGTACCAGCAGGCCGTTGATGCTCTGCTTTAACTCGACGACAGACGTCGCAATTAGCAATGTATTGAGAGATTTGTCTCTTCATCCTAGTCCACCAAAACCTCTGGCGTAGGTCTTGATACATTTTAGTACTACCGGGATGAATGGTGAGAGGAGATTCATGAGCTTCCTTAAGGATCAATCGCCACAGGTTGCGCACCTTGGGAACCACTAGACGGTCTCCAAAGAACACGGCACCTTGTTCATCAATGGAGAAACAATCTGCGACTCCTTTCTTGATGTTTCTCTTGATGCGGGAAATTCCCGGATCTACCTTCTGTGCCTTGATGATCTGATCCGTAAGGGTAGGTTTCGCCACCAGGGTGGAAAGGAATCCTCGAGGAATAAGGTGAAGGTTAAGCTTACGAAATTCCTCGTGGAGAAGAGGTTGACTTTGTTGTAACATCAAATTGTTACAATAAGATTTGCGACTTAGTGCGTCAGCCATGACATTGGCTTTGCCTGGGGTGTAAGATATTCCTAAGTCGTAATATGTAATCAACTCGACCCAACGTCTTTGCCTGAGATTCAAATCCGGTTGGGTGAAGATGTATTTCAGACTTTGGTGATCAGTGTAAATTTCGCAGCGATTACCAAGAAGGTAATGTCGCCAGGTTTTGAGTGCATGAACCACTGCTGCAAGCTCTAGATCGTGTGTGGGATAGTTATCCTCATGTGGGCGCAACTGTCGAGAAGCGTAGGCAATCACATGACGATCTTGCATGAGTATGCAACCTAGTCCTTGTCGCGAGGCGTCGCAATAGATAATAAAGTCCTTAGAAAAATCTGGTGGAACAAGCACGGGAGCAGATGTCAGGCGTCTTTTCAGTTCCTGAAAGCTGAACTCGCACGGTGGCGTCCATTCAAACTTCTTATCTTTCTTGAGGAGTTCAGTTAGAGGTTTAGCAACTTTAGAGAAATTCTCGACGAAGCGGCAGCAATAGCTCGCTAAACCGAGGAAACTCCGAACTTGCTTGACCGATTCAGGTGGAGTCCAGTCAAGGACGGCTTGAACTCGCTCGGGATTGACAGCAATGCCCTTACCAGAGATTACATGGCCTAGGTAGGTCACTTCTGGTAACCAGAATTCACACTTAGAGAATTTGGCATAAAGGCGGTGCTCTCGAAGTTTCATCAATACTAGCCTTAGATGTTCGGCATGTTCTTCCTCATTCTTGGAGTAGATGAGTATATCATCGAGGTATACCACGACGAATTTATCCAAATACTCCATGAAGATTGAGTTCATTAACCGAGAGAAGGTGGCTGGAGCATTGGTTAACCCGAAGGACATGACGGTGTACTCGTATTGGCCATAACGAGTAACAAAGGCCGTTTTAGGAATGTCCCCGTTCTTGATTTTGATTTGATAGTAGCCCAACCTCAAATCCATCTTTGAGAAGACTGAGGATCCAGCGAGCTGGTCATACAGATCGTTGATCCTGGGGAGCGGATACTTATTCTTGATAGTGACCAAATTGACAGGTCGGTAATCCACAACCATCCGATCCGTTCCATCCTTCTTCTTGACAAAGAGGACGGGGCAAGCCCATGGAGATGAACTAGGACGGATGAAACCCTTTTGCAAGGACTCATCGAGTTGTTTCTTAAGTTCGGCTAGTTCTAGGGGTGCCATCTTATAAGGTCTTCTAGAAATTGGAACGGTTCTGGGAACAAGATCTATCACAAACTCGACATCCCTGTCAGGTGGAACACCTGGCAGTTCTTCTGGAAAGACATCCGGAAAATCACGAACTACCGGAATATCTTCGAGGTCTGGAATGGGGTTGGCATTTAAGGAGTAAAGCTGGCGCTTTGACACTCGGGTTAAAACATTAACTGTCTTGCCCGAAGGATGGGTGAGTTGAACAGTTCTAGTAGAGCAATCAATCTTAGCGTAATGGGCTGACATCCAGTCCATACCCAAGATGATGTTTATGTCGAGGACTTGAGAGCTATTAGAGAAGCAAGAAAGACTAATCTGTCGACAAGAATTTCATTCCCATGACTTATTCTAGAGGTTTGCCATCTAGAACCGAGGGTCTGAATTTCCATGGAGGTGTGCATGTCACGAGAATGTGGTGTTGTGCAATCGAGCATAGCTCTCGAAATAAATGAATGAGATGCTCCAAGATCAAAAAAACAGTTGCGGATGACAATTAACAAGGAGCGTGCGAGAACGACGTTGGGGTCTTCATGGGTTTCCTCACTGAAACATAATTGACGTGGCCACGAGCGGTGGCAGCTCGTTTAGCATAGAGCACCTTTCCCGCTGGCTTACCACGGCCAATGACTTACCGATCCGACCGGGGTTGTTCGGGGACACTCACGGATGTAGTGGCCCGTCTCTCCACACTTGAAGCAAGTTATCATATTGGGGCGTGGAGCAGCATTAGCGATGGGGCCACCATAAGTCTTGGGCGGTACATCTTGCTGGTTGGGGCGAGGCGCCTCAAAGGATGGCCTCGGGGTGAACTCAGGTGGCGAGCAGTGTTTGGAATCCAAACCCGGCGCTTCTGAGACCCAGAGCCGGATGAAGAACCAAAGTCACGGGAGTGCTTGCGTGAAGCTTCAAAGTCAGACTGTCCAGTTTCAGCACTGATAGCTTGTTGGCTAACTTCTGGAAAGAAGTGCACTCGTGCAGACGAAGATCACGGCGAAGCTCGGGGCTAAGTCCCTTGCGGAACCTTGCCTGCTTCTTGGCGTCAGTAGAAACCTCTTCAGGAGCATAACGTGCTAAATTCCCAAACTCAAGACTGTAAGTATCCACGATCGTCTACCACAGGTGAAGTTGCGAAACTCCTCCTTTTACGATCCATGAGACCTTCCGGGATGTGATGCTCACGGAAAGCGGCACTGAATTCAGCCCAAGTAGTAATTTGTCCAACCGGGCGCATAGCCTCATAATTCTCCCACCAAAGGCTAGCAGGGCCTTCGAGGTGATAGGCGGCAAAAGTAACCTTATCAGCTTCAGCCACGTTGGCAGAACCGTAGCTGTGGGTGATCTTTGCGAAGCCATCATCCGCATCAAGAGGCTCAACGAGAATATTTGAACTTCGTGGATACAAAGATGACAAAGTCATTGAGTGACACCAGATCATTTCTTGGCTTGCGTGCGGTGTTTTGCTCAATCCGCTCCAGCAAGCGATTGGTCTCACGCTTGTTGCGTTCTGCCTCCAACATAACCTCGGCCAAAGATGGCGGTTGAGGCAGATTTACATTCCTAGCTGCGCTGGCTTCTCCCTGCTCCGGAGCAGCAGGATTGTTGCGGGTGTTGACCATCCTAGGAAACAAAACAACGGTTTAAACCAGGATGGCAGAATTTAGCAAGGAAGTGCGGAATGTAATGGATAACACGGAATGCAGAGATGTTCATCCGTATGACATGGTAATATAAAAACTGCCATATATATACCAACGGTCATACACACCATTCATAGTTTAGTACAAGCCCGATGGAGTACAACTATAGTGAAAGGCGTTACATCTCATCGGAAGCATTCCAACTCCTATACATTATTTTTCTACACTTCCGGAATGATACACACTAAGTCATATTCCACGGGTCGCGCAGGACGGTGGAAATACAACTATTACAATACTAGGGATACTACTACTAACTCAGACAGCTCCGTAGTAGTCCTCATAGAAGTCACCACCCAAGCCTGGAAGTGGAACATGATCATCCGGAAACAGACGATCCTGTGGAGCTTGCGGACCATAAGGATTCGGATGTGGCCGTGGTCCAACAAACGGCGGCAGACGAGGTCCACGAGGAGGGGTGATGCCTCCTACCTCACGCCACTCCATAAAGTCCGCAGACCAGCCCGCACAGGTACAAGTCCCTCATGTCCATGTATCCGCTTGCACGGCAGTGCAAACCGAGTCAAAGTGGCCTAGTGATCGAACGGGCATTAAAGAGCTCCATCGCAAGGCCCGGTTTTCACGGTCCTTGTCTTCCAAAGATCTCCGTAGTGGTGCGGAGGAGTGAGTCCTCATGGGATGCATCGCTGTACATACCTCAAGGTAGCCATGCGCCCGTGGAGGGATGCCGCATATAGTGGAAATCGGTGTTGCCTGACAAGGTAGTTCAGCTCGAATAATAGTCATCATTGAATAGGCTGCATCTTGCACGGACATCCCAATAGTGATCCCAAGTCCATAAGAACAAAGGAGCGGTTCAAGAGCTCCGGATAAGATGGATATATCCCGACCGTACGATATTGGCTTTGATTAAAATCTCTAAACTGCTCCTCGACGGTATATTCGGGATACCATCGGTAACCGTTCTCGACCATCACCCAGACCAACATTGTCGTGTGACCACACACATCAATGCAACGGGTCAGACGAACCACTTGGTTCTGGGGACGGGTGGCCATCTGAATGCACAGCCACAATGCAAAGACATTAGAATTTCTAGGGAAAATCGGGCAGCATAACATCTGTAAATGCTCAAAAACAGATTTGAGACTTCATAATCAGATTGCAAAGCCACTCAACAACATCATATCAAGGTTCTGGTTCAAATGATAGCATACTAAAAAGTAGTAGAAACTGAACTGAGGATGTAACCAACAATCCTACAAGTTACTACGGATTAGTAACACGTGAACCTGATAGAGAGAAGAGAGCCTAGTCCTATACCCACGTAGAATGAGAAGAGGATGACTCAGATCAGAGGGCATAAGGTAAAGGAGTAAAAAGAGCCTTACGTTCCCTCCCACAAACAATTCCCCTACATATAACTAAAGCATTTCTAGACTCGACATCGACCAGTTTGGCTTAGCGAACCTACAGGCAGCCCTGCTCTGATACCAACGCTGTCAGGACCCCGATTCCAAGTCACATCGACCTAGCCGGTAACACCTCATATCACTTTGCGGCCTCACGCACGGTATTCCCACGGGTGTCGCCTTACCATGGCCCGGGACCGTTTACGCCTTTTGGCTCACGTATATGATAGTGTCGCTAGCATCCACATGACAAAGAACCTGGGCCGACATGGCTAGTCGTGAACCCAAAGCGGCGCTAACCCATGGGGACAGGCATACATGAATCACAAACACAGAACTCAGTTCTTAGGGACGGCTTCAATGAAACAACCCACCATGTACTCCTACATGGCCTCTCATCGATACCTTTACCAAAACGTGTTCAACACTTTCACTCTCGAACCCGACACAACCTTTCACTCCAGTTCATCATCCCGATGAGCCAGACCTGACACAACTCTAAGCATAGCAAGCATAGCATGGTAGGAATCACAAACATGGCTCAATCAACTCCTACACATACTAGTGGGTTTCATCTAGTTACTGTGGCAATGACAGGTCATGCAAAGGAAGTGGGTTCAACTACCGCAGCACACAACAGTTTGAATCGCGTTGTCTTAATGCAGTAAACAAGAGCAGAAGCGAGAACATGGGTTTGTATCGGAATGATCAATGGGTTGCTTGCCTGATGTAGTGGTGGTAGGATACTGCCCTTCAGACGGATATTCGGAATTATCCTCGGAGGCAGAACCTATCACGAAAGACATACCAAAAATAAACACACATGGCAATATGCAACAATATGATGCATGCTATGACATGGCAATATGGATGTGTGTTGGTCTAATGCAAGCTGGAACAAAAAGGGATGAACTCATTTGAATCAAAGATTCAAATGCTAGCTCATTTAACATAGCCATAAAGATGTATTATCTTATTCTGCTTAAACAGCAAGGTTAACTTGTTCTATCATGCATGAAACCTGTACCAATGGATAGAATGGATTTTTCTGATCATTTTTCATATATAAATCTTTGCATTTGGAGTTACAGATTAATTTCTATGAATTTTTGAAGTTTGAACTATATTCTGGAATTTCCTATAACAGAATAATTCCAGTAATTAACTTACTGTGTCAGCAATGCGTCAGGGTGATGTCAGGGTCAACGGAGACGTCCAGGTCAAACCTGACTGGTGGTCCCGTATGTCAATGCAATTAGTTTAACTAAATATTAATTAAAACTAATCCTAATTAGTTAACAGGGCTGGGCCCCACCTGTCATAGACTCAACAGAGTCAACCAGGGCCCACCCGTGGTCAAAGTCAGAGTCGGCTACACCGGCGTTTAGCCGCCGGCGAGCCAGACGCGGCGGCGGAAGTGGTTTTGGCCGTTTCGGCAACAAAAAGAGCCGCGGAGGGTGTCTATGGGTAGCTGGGAGCAAGCCGCAGCTCTTGGTGGTGTTGGGTGAGCTCGGGGTGGCCTGAACCGGCGCCGGCGACGACCTAGGCGGCCGGCGGAGTTCGGGTGAGGGCGAACTCGGGCTACGATGTGCGGTGGGGTGCGTGGAGTAGTGGGTTAGGCCCTACGTGATGTGGTGAGCATGATGGACACCGAGAGGTGGCCGGTGGATGGCCGGGAGCACGCCGGCGACGAGCTCCTAGACACGACGGGGAGGAGCACGGACGACGGGGAGCGCGACTACGACGACAGTGTGGCTGCGGTGGCGTCGGCCATGGCGGGGGAGCGCGAGGGGGAGGAGCTGGGGAGGAAGAGAGATGTCTGAGGGCTCGGGGGAAGAGAGGGGGAGTGATCCGCGTCGCGGCTCGGTGAGGGGAGCGGCGAGGCGGCGACCAGGTGCGTGGCATGCATGCGGTGCTCGCCGCCGAGCACCTGCTTGCCTGCCTGGCCAAGCCAAGCAGCTCGCTGGCGCGGCGGCTGGGCTGGGCCGGCAGGTGGGCTGGTTGGGTGGCGCCAGGTAAGCTTTCTATTTCTGTTTTTCTTTTTCTAATTTTTTGTAACTTTGTGGACTTTTAAAAAAAATACTTAAACAGCTCCAAAATTCACCAAACTGGACCTGGTCCTTAGTTGGAATATTTCCAACATGGAACATTTTAGTTTGGAATTATTTGGGCATTTGAAATATTATATATAATTTAAATGCCCAAACTCAAATACTTTATGATTTAATTCAACAACCTTAGGATGACCTAGAAAATTGTGCACCACTTTTGGCAGAGGCTCTGAACCAAAGCAAAGGTGATGAGCATTTTAGTAGGGCATTTCAGGTTCATTGAAAATAATTTTAGTAAACCCTAGTTGGATTCAAAAGGGGTTCTGGGGTTCTGTCTCCCCCATTTCAAATTTCAGATGAAAGTTAAACATGATGCACACACACTAATGCATGGACTAGATAGGATGTGACAGATAAAGTGTGGTAGGGAGAATTCAAAAACATAATAGGACTATCATACGTGGGTGCAATAGCAACAATCTCATGTTTAACATAAGGAACTATAGCAAGTTCATCTCCATAAGCATAATTCATATTGGCATCTTGGCCACAAACATAGCAAGCATCATCAAAAAGGGATATTTCAGACAATTTCAAGGGATCATAGCAATCATCATAGCAATCATCCTTCGGTAAGCACGAAGGGGAATTAAACAATGTATGAGTTGGAGGGTTACTCTCATTAGAAGGTGGGCACGGGTAGCTAATCCGTTCTTCCTCCTTTTGTTCTTCGCTCTCCTCATCATCTTTTTCATCCAATGAGCTCACAGTTTCATCAATTTCTTCTTCCATAGCTTCCTGCAAAATATTAGTCTCTTCTTGGACAGTGGAGAATTTCTCAATATCTGGTTTAACATTGGCATTAGAAGCATAATTATCATAACAATATTCAAGTATGGCAAAACTTTCAGATTTGTAAAGAGTAGCATCATACTTTTCAATCAAAGAAGCAATTTCAAAAGCACCCTTAAAAGCAACAAATTCTTCAATTTGTTGAACATCATAGTAATTATAAACACCCTTAGCATACGAAGATACGATTCCATTATCACTAAACCAGCATTGATAGGGTAGGTGTTTCTTAGGGTCTTCAGAACAACAGTTAAACTCATAAATTTCACATAAATTCCAAGCATAGCATTGCAAACGTTGAATTTGATCCCATAATGGTTTCCCTTTTTCAGATATACGGTGTCGCACATAACAAGCATGCTCATCTAAAGATTTTCCCTCAACTAAGCTAGTTGGGGTTTCAGCACGAGCACATAGGGATCGAAGATGATCCAAGTAAAAAGCTTCAGTAGTGTGGTAGATTTTGAGTGGTTCTTCAACCACTGGAGCAGTAGGTACAACTAATTTTTTTGGTATTTTTCGTTTCCTACCCATGACTAAAGATAGAAAACAACTAAGAACAGCAAATAAATATTACTTAGTGATAAAGCAAACAAGCACACACGAGAATATTCACCCCACGCTATGACTCCCCGGCAACGTTTCCTACCCAACGACTTCGACACTCTTACGGCCCAGTCCACAGTAGGGGCCTTTTACTTTCCTATTATCTTTACTGTTTCATACTTACACCGTTGTTTTCTATTTTTAGCTACATCTTGGTATTTATTTGAGTGAGCAAATGATATTTTTTTTATAAACAAAACTTGGCACATAAATACAGCACGTTAGCATAGGGCCACACACAAAGTTTCTTGTGGTTTGGAAAAAGTAAGAATATATGTTGGAATTTGAACGACCAAATTAAACGTTGTTGGTCCACCAAAATATTGCCATGGGAAAAATAAAAATCCAATTTGAGTTGATTTCTTCATGACAATTACCTGGCGAATACTTGCAACACATCGAACATTTTTATTTGATGATTAAAGAAATAAGAATTTGACTTGTATTTCAAAAGGAATTTGGATTTGATTTTTCTCAAGTGGCAATGTGGCTTAGCCAAACTTGATGACATGGCACCATTAGTGTGAGGTTACTGTAGTTGAACTACCGGGATGTTACAAATCTCCTCCACTACAAGAAATCTCGTCCCGAGATTTAAGGGGTGGAGTAAGGGGGAAAGACTCGGAAAAGACAGAGCTTAACACAGGATAGTTATCTGGGGACTATCTCAGTGAAATTGGCAAAGAGGCATCTCTCGAGTTGAAATTCAAGAAAGTCATCGAGAGCAAGGTAAGAAGGTGCAATAAAAAGCTTCAATCGGGTAGGCAATCGTTCATTGCCTGAAACAGAGGGTGAAAGGGGCTCAGAGCAATGGGAATAAGTATTGCGTCTGATACCAGAATAGATCGCTAGGAAGGTGGCTCGTGATTTACATTCGAAGCCAAGTGCGAGGAACAATTTTGGAAAACAGGGGGTGTACAGGAGAGTCAGGTTTCGATCCTGTGGAACTGTGGGTTATGGGCCCACCATATGGGTTCAAAGCAGGAAGGGTGCTAACGTTTGCACGACCATGATAGCAAGGTAGGACAACAGACAACATGTCAGTTATGTTGGCAACAACGCTGGTACCAAGGGCGAGGGACGAAGAGAACCATTTTCCTGCTCGTTGAACGAGGCGGACCAATAGGCAAAGTTCTCGTCCATCGGTGGCTACCGGAATGTCATCAACAATAGTAACAAGGTCTTACTGATAGAGTTTGTACATCGAGGTGTTTACGTAAGAAGGGAATTATCACTGCTCACATATGTTAGGTTACAGGAAAGGTTAAACAAACCAATGGAAAGGAAAAATATGATTATCGAATCAAACAACCCAAAGGAAAGGAAGATGTGTTCACACATAAGAGTTGGGAGTATATCCTTCCCAAGGAAAAGCGGAGCAGGATATACATGATAGGACAGCAAGTTCAAAAGCGTTTAGATAATGGGGAGAGGGAAGAACCATGACATTACCCATACAACGGTGTGAGGGTAATTGAACAAGAAACATTTTGTATTATGCTTCTGATGTTCTTGTTGATATTCGGAATACCTCAATCATGCTTCGAGGTAGCATTAACAGGGTGTTCGAAGTAGGGGTTGGAGTTGAAGATCACAAGAAATACTCAAGAACAATTACAGGAATAGCAAGGAGTCCAAGGTATAACCAGGACATGATCAACCATGTGTTGGAAAGAAGACAAGGGGGTAGTCGATGATAAATCAAACCATCATAGGTCAAGGATGGTATTTCTCACCATGAATTCAATTGTCATTTCATCAGAAGTCAAAATGTTGATGCTGATCACAACGCCTTTGTCGAGAGGCTCTATGAAGATGCCATCAAGGAGCGATGCCATCAAGCAACAGGAAGGATGAAGCATAAGGCTATTGGAACCATGGATACGACACTAGCTCAAAATCAAGCTTGTTGTTCGAGGTGAATTGATAAAATGAGGAAGATCGACGTAAGCTTCGCTCATCGTCGAAAAGTTGTGCTCTGGGAAGAAGCTCCGGGAAGCACAGTTAAAATTTAGTATGATAATGATATAGCCGATCAGGCTAGGAATGACTTGAAGGATTATTAAACTCGTAAGCAATGAAAATTACTTAGAGTTATAGAATCAGAGTGCGGAATCGATTCCCTTATCGGTGTTCTCGAGTGACTAATAACCCGGAACCCGTGGAAAATTTAGAATCGGCAAAAATAATAGTAGAGGAAGAACTCATAAGAAGTTATGTAGTTTCTTGATATTCCCGAGATACCGGAGGGTAATATTCGATGAAAGATCAAAGCAGAGGTTGGACTAGGTTATTGCTCTGCAGAAGACAAGTGCTTGAACTTGCACGAGAAATGGTATTTAAAGGAGAACATGGTCGGAACCACGATTGCAAAAGGCCAGATCTCAGATATAAGATGAACTTATATCAAGGGAATAATTAACTTAAGAGAAGCTTTAATGATAAGATCTACATCGTGTCCATGGGCATGAACACAAAGTTCAAGGTCGACTCCCACTTCTTCAATGCATAACCTTTCATTCATTGCTCTTACAAAAAATTGATTTGAGTGCAAAGGTCTACCTGGTGAAATACCAGAGGAGTATGAACCTTGGAAAACTTTCGGTTCACAGTTAAGGAAAGCATAGGTTCAACCCATCGGGGCATCTTAGGAACATATACCACAAACTCCACGAGTAAAATAACACAAGCTTGAAGGCGAGCATGGTTGAGAAGGCAGAGGATATAATTTACCAAAGGCATTATGTATCAGGAAAGGCTCAAAAGGTTATTGAATATGAAGGGCGTTGTCGGATAAAATCCAACAAAGGATCCGCAGTCCACATAGGATTTGATGTGAGTATCGATACTCAATCGAAAGAGGAAAGAATGCCAAGGCATCGAATTATAGATATATCTGGATAATTTCAAAGTTTGAATACAAAGGAATTACGATTTTCAAATCGGAGATCTCAAGCGAGGCTCGATCAAAAGATAATTGAGTTGAATCGTCTGGATCGACAATCAAACAAGGTTTGATTTGACAAGAACAAGCTCATGTTTGGAGTGACGTCTGAGCTAGAAGGATGAATGCTAGGATCTGATTGAGGATTACGAGCATTCGCGACATATTGGATCAAAGGACTCGAAACGATAGTGACAGAGGATGTCAACGAAGATTACTAGAATTATGGAATTAACCATAATGCAAGCTAACAAGAATTTCAACAACAATAGGCTGCTGAGGATTTTCGGAAGATCGAATAGTATTTCAAAGACTTTTGTGAAACATATGAACAACTGGGGAAAAACAAATCCTTGATATGTGTGAGGATTAATTTGTCGGTGTATTCAGGCGACAAGGAACTGCAAGGCACTAGGCACAAAAGGATTCTCGGAACAACGACAAGTATTTCAGGGCATCTTGTAATAACAAGAGCAACTGGGGATGAAGGTATGAGCGACAAGGATATGTAGTTAGTCATAGGGGCTTATCGGTGGTAGGGAATTGCAAACGCGATGAGCACAAGTTTATCAGGATAACATCGGAGTATCTTCGAATCTTACAGTGCAGCGAAAGATCATACGTAATAAAGGGCTCTCCGGGCGAAGTAGTTACGAGAACCTAATGTTAGAGTTAGCAAAATTGTTTAACCCGAATGGAAGAGAGATCGAGTCCCGAGTATAGACGAGGAATAAAAGATCCTAATACCACCCAATGGCAACGTGGGACCGTAAGCCACACAGCCAATGTTAGTAAAACAGTTTTGGATGACTAGACTCATCAACTTCGCCAAGGAGTTGGAAGGGGCTACCTACAGCGATCGGCTCGATACCAACTCAGACGCCCTCGATTCAATCGTACACTAATCATGCACGCAAATGTATACGATCAAGATCAAGGACTCACGGAAGATATCACAACACAACTCTACAAATAAAATAAGTCATACAAGCATCATAATACAAGCCAGGGGCCTCGAGGGCTCGAATACAAGTGCTCGATCATAGGCGAGTCAGCGGAAGCAACATTATCTGAGTACGACACAAGTTAAACAAGTTGCCATAAGATGGCTAGCACAAACCGGGATACAGATCGAAGAGGAGCAGGCCTCCGCAGGATCCTCCTAGCTACTCTGGTCGTCGTCGGTGGGCTACACGTAGTAGTAGGCACCTCCAGTAGTAGTCGTCATCGACGGTGGCGTCGCTCCTGGGCTCCATCGTGCAGTCGCAGCAACCGAGTAGAGATAGGGAAAAAGGGGAACAAGGCAACCGTGAGTACTCATCCAAAGTACTACAAGCAAGGAGCTACACTACATATGCATGGATATATGTGTAAAGGGCCATATCGGTGGACTGAACTGCAGAATGCCGAGAATAAGAGGGGTAGCTAGTCTTAACGAAGACTACGCTTCGGTCACCGTCTTGCAACAGTAGAGGAGGGCAATCTGAAGTTCTCCAAGTAACATCACATAGCAATAATCCTACCCGGCGATCCCCTCCTCATATCCCTGAGAGAGAGCGACCACCGGTTGTATCTGGCACTTGGAAGGGTGTGTTTTATCAAGTATCTGGTTCTAGTTGTCATAAGCTCAAGGTACAACTCCAAGTCGTCCTGTTATCAAGATCACGGCTATTCAACAGATTAACTTCCCTGCGGGTGCACCATCTTACCCAGCGCTTGATCCCATTTGGCGGACACACTTTCTGGGTCATGCCCGCCGCTGAAGATCAACACGTCGTAGCCCCACCTAGGCACAACAGAGGCCAACACGCGGTCTAAACCTAAGCGCGAAGGTCAGGCCCATCGCCTGAGCACACACAAGACGTTGCGTCTGTGCCGAAGCGCACCTAGCCTAACAGCGTTCAGTCCAATCCGCGCTAGCGCCGCTCGTCGTGACGTCTGAAGTGCTTGGTGATACCACGGCGCCGGATACCCATAACTACTCCCGTAGATGGTTAGTGCGTATAAGCTCGTAGCCAACTCAGATCAAATACCAAGACCTCGTTAAGCGTGTTAAGTAACCGCGAACGCCCGAGCAGGCCAGGCCCACCTCTCTCCTAGGCGGTCTCAGCCTGCCTGCCGCTCCCGCCACAAAGATCCATCCAGAGGGCCGTCGGGACAAAGGTCCTTTCAGCCCCAATCCGTGAATCACTCATGGTGCTCCACAAGCCGACCCGACTTTAGTCTCCACATGTATCATGTATAAGTATATAGTATATACCCGTGATCACCTCCCGAGTGATCACGGCCCGATAGTATAGCACGGCAGACGGACAAGAATGTAGGGCCACAGATGAAAGTACTAGCATCCTATACTAAGCATATAGGATTGCAGGTAAGGTAACAATAGTAGTAACAAGGACAGGCTATGCAGCAGTATAGGAGTATCTGAAAGCAGTAACATGCTACACTACTCTAATGCAAGCAGTATAGAGAAGAGTAGGCGATATCTGGTGATCAAGGGGGGGGCTTTCCTGGTTGCTCGGCAAGAGAGAGGGTCGTCAACTCCGTGGTCGAACCGGGCAGCAGCGTCGGTCTCGTAGTCTACCGGAGAGAAGAGGGGGAAGAAACAGTAAATACATAGCAAACAGAGGTAATACTAAGCATGACATGACGATACGTAGCGCTAAGCGTGCTCTAACGCGGTACTACACGTTGCGCATTTAAAGGGGAAACATCCGAGGATGAATTCACGGCGTTAAGCGGATTCCTGACAAAGGAAAAGAGGGGAAAGTTCCATGTTCAGCATGCTAGGGGCATGTGATGATGAACGGACCATGTATTCGGATTCGTTGGATTTTTCGAGCAACTTTCATATAGAAAACATTTTCATCCGAGGCACGGTTTATTTTCTATGAATTTCTAAATATTTAAACATTTTTCTAAAATTCTTTTTATCTATTTACTCTAATAATACTAGATAATGAATACTTTTCACACCAACTAGGGGCTAGCCATGTTTATGACAGCGGGGCCAGGAGTTCATTGACCAAGTCAATGTCCAATAATGAGTCAACTAGTTTGACTGTTGACTAGGTCAAACTAATAAGGGGGCCCGCATGTCATAGGCTCATGTTCAGATAGAAAAGTTTTAATAGACTGTTTAAGTGATGGGGCCACTTGTCACAGACACTATTTTTGTTAACCCAATAAATAAAAGATAATCAACAGGGATGGCCCACTTGTCATCTACACATTTGACTAATTAAACAAATAAACTAACCTGATCTATTCCTAGACTAATCAAACTCTAGCCAAGTACACCGCCGAAGCACAACCGGTTGTGCACATACGCTCGGGCACAAGATGCACCGCGGCCACAACCATCAAGAAACACTAGGCAGCAACGGCGCATGCAGCAACATCAAAACAACAGCGGCGGTCGCGAGGAACAACGAGCAGCAGCGGCGGCATCGAGAAGTCGCGGCGGCAGCAGCCGAAGGCAGCGGCGAAGTGCAGCAGCGGGGCCGTCGACAGAGCAACCCGCGGCTGGCGTAAGCGGCTCCGGGGCAGCCACGGCGGCAGCAGGAGCAACGCCGCGATAAAGCATCAGCAGCAGTTCATGCGTGTACATGGAGCTCCGCCACGGTCGCGGGGCGGCGTCGGGCACAACAGGCGCCGCAGATGGGGACGGCTCCGGCTAGGGCGGGTGACGACCAGCAAGCAAGCGGCGCGGCGCGACGGCGAGCAGGGGCCAAACACGGCGCGGCGGGCGACGGCAACCGCGGCTTCTGCAGAAGGGAGCAGCGAGTGGGGGCGCGGGCTGAGGCGGGGCAGGGTGAGGCAGCAGCGGCGGTGGCGATGACGACAAGCAACAGTAGTAGAGCAGCATCGATGGCAACAAAGCAGCAGCAAGCGAAGCAGAGCAGCAACTGCGCATGTACGCGTCGCGAGTTCGGACACGACGGTGACGGCGCCTCGCTGTTCAAATCGAAGGGAAAAAGGAGGATTGAGGCATGAGCTCACCGCGAACTTCGGAAGTGTGGTCGGGAGGCCTTGGGCGGGCGGGCGAAGGCAAATCGACGGAGTTCATGGCGGTCGTAGTTGGGGAAGAAGATGCACGATCGGCGGCGGGGTGGCGGCCTCCAGCTCGATCCGGAGTTGTAGCCGATGAAGTCGACCCTCGCAGAGCTTCGGACATGGAGAGGCGGCGAGGGGCATGCGGTGGCTGCGCGAACGACGGCGGCGCGGCCATGAGTGCCTCGGGCAAGAATAAAACGAAGGGGGCAAGCAAGGGAGGGGAATGGGTGACCTAGGGTTTGGTTGAGCGGGCTCTAGGGATGCTCTTATCCATCCCCTCGACCGTGGGATGAATGACAGCGGCGGAATCGGCGGCCATGGCGGGGTGGATGCCCGCCACGCCATCCCCAGTGTCTGAGAGGAAAAGGATGAGGGGTACTGGGTTGGGCCTTTCATCGTGGTCTTACGGCCCGATCCACAAGAGGGCCTTTACTTTCCTATTATCTTTACCGTTTCATACTTACACCAGTGTTTTCTATTTTTAGCTACAACTTGGTATTTATTTGAGTGAGCAAACGATTTTTTTTTGTAAACAAAACTTGGCACATAAATACAGCACGTTAGCATAGGGCCACACACAAAGTTTCTTGTGGTTTGGAAAAAGTAAGAATATATGTTGGAATTTGAACGACCAAATTAAACGTTGTTGGTCCACCAAAATATTGCCATGGGAAAAATAAAAATGCAATTTGAGTTGATTTCTTCATGACAATTACCTGGCGAATACTTGCAACACATCAAACATTTTTATTTGACAGATTAAAGAAATAAGAATTTGACTTGTATTTCAAAGGAATTTGGATTTGATTTTTCTCAAGTGGCAATGTGGCTTAGCCAAACTTGATGACATGGCACCATTAGTGTGAGGTTACTGTAGTTGAACTACCGGGATGTTACAGAATGCAATGGCTTCGCACGAGTAGGATGGATACTCGATTACGGACTCCGGTTCTGAGAAGAAGAAGGGGGGTGGGTGGAAAAAAAACAAGGACAACTCCGGACAGGGAAACAACGTCGGAAGAGAAAGAACTGACGACTGATCTCGCAAAAGACAAAGAGGTTTGAATCAATTCGACGAGAATAGCACCAGCTGAAAAGAGGATGGACAACGCACGAAAAACTAACTGCGTGATCCTAAAGAAAAATTTGAACAGGAAGAGGAGTAGTTCAAAACACACAAGTCAAGATTCCTTACCAGAGCGACGAAGGGGCTGAGGAGTAAAAGAAATCCTACTCTCCAATATAACTAAACTACAAAAAAGTTTTCTTCTAGACTCAACTGCGGCCAAACTACACGATCAATCAAGGGGGCTCCTAAGGTCGGTCGAGGCTCTGATACCAACTTGTCACGCCCAAGATGCGACCCTATCCTAAAGGAACTCGAAGGTCCCACCAAGGATAGAAGCGCATCTTGAAGACACTTTTGCAAGATGGATATAATTACATCAACATTACATAATAGTGGGGATACAACCAAGACATACAATGCCACATGAATACAACAATACATCATATACAAGATCAACATCCGACTACGGATGAAACATAAACAGAAACTCAAACGACATCCACCCTGCTAGCCCAGGCTGCCGACCTGGAACCTATCCCCTAATCGAAGAAGCAGAAGAAGAACTCCAAAACAAGTACACATTGCTCTCATGTCAAGATCATCGCATAACCTGTACCTGCAACTGTTGGTGTAGTAATCTGTGAGCCACGAGGACTCAGCAATCCCATTACCATGGGTGTCCTGGATTTGTCACGGCAGATGTCCTTAGCGTGAGGACTTAGTCGCGAGGCCAACGCATCTATGTGGTAGTTTGAAGGGGTTGAGCGGAATCAAGAGACGCAACACACAAGACGAGGATTTAGACAGCTTCGGGCCCCGGGAAACATCATCCGGTAATAACCCTACATGCTGTTTGTGGCTAGGTCTCATTATGATCATGAGGGAGTCGCCGTAAGCTGGCTCTCCTCTTTGTGTCTAGCCCTAGAGATTATTGCTTATTGCTTGTCCCTCTTTGGGGAGCCCTGCCCCTCCTTATATAAGTTAGAGGGGCGGGTTACATGTGGAGTCCTAGTAGGACTAGGACTAGTCTATCTTTTCTTACAAGTTGAATACAAGTCCGGGTCTTGCTTTCTTCCTCTTAAACCGGCCTACCATGACGTAAGTTGGCCTTCTGGGCCTTGAGCCTCTTGGGCCCCCAGGTCTTGTCGCTCCTCTGATCCGCTTGCCAGGTCACCCATAAGTCGCCAGGCTCGGGCGGGTCACGTAGTGAGTCGTCCAGTCAGGGCGGGTCATTAGTGAGTCACCAAGTCCGGCCGGGTTATACAACCGGCCGGGTCATACCGCGGGGTATATCCCCGACATTAGCCCCCAAGTTTAATTTGGATTTATCCATGTTAAACTGATCATGTAAAACAAACACAAGAACAATTTTGACAGATTGTGTTCCGGGTTAAAAATTCTTGTACGCCGGCACCTGATCATCCTTAACTCCTTGTGCTCCGGGTTAAATATTCTCCTGACATGGGACCTGATTATCCTTAAGTCCAATTGTCATTTCCTTCATCTAGAAAATCCGGGTCAAATAAGCTAGCTTCACACTCAATTTGCTGATGTTGGTTTCTCACAGAAAAATATTGTGAAGAATAATCCACTTGAGTCAGCTTCCAAGGCGCAGGGTTAAATAATTTTGGTCTTCAAATACTCATCTAATATTCAGCCGGCTTGAAGATGTAAAACTCGTCGGTTTATCATTACCAAAAAATGCCGGATTATAAGACATACGACGTCGGGTCATAATTGTTGTTGACACCGGTTTATGTAATTGATCCTCCTGATTTGCTCAAAACTGATAATTTGAAGATTTTTCTCCCTTATATCCATATTACCTGTAGCCCCCCAGTCTTGAGCAGAACAAAGTGATGGTTTAAGACTTGCTCCAATAAATGTTGCAACCTTGAAGAAATCTGGTTTATTCATCTCAATCATATAAACTGAATATTCCACACATGTAGCCCCCAAGTGCCGGGTCATTATGCAATAATGAGCAGGGACTTTGTAGATATAACCATGTAAATTTGAACAGCAATGTGTAGCCCCCAAGGGCCGGCTTAGTAAGATAATACTGAGCTGGGACTTTGTATATAATTGATAATAACATCATATAATATAGTCTCCACCATGGGGCTTGAACCCACGTCCACAAGGTTAAGAGCTTTGTACTCCACCAACTAAATAGTGGACCGTTCAATACAGTGGATTAATGCTTGTGTACCTTGAATTTTTAACAGGAGCAATTGGTAGCCCCTAAGGGCCAACTCATTTAGAATGTGATGAGTCGGGTCTTCAATAAGTTGAGAAAAAAATGACTTTGCATTAGCCCCCAAGTGCCATGGTGCATGCTGGCAGTGACATGGGACTTGCATATTTGATATAATCCCAATCTGAATAATATAGCCCCCAAGTGCCGGGTCGTAAGCCTGCAGCGACTCGGGACTAGTCCTTCCATTGTAGAATAAATCATATCCATTGATAAAAATAATAGTCATTGCGCTAAAGCGACTTTGAAAACCTCAATCATAACACTGGTTATTGATAATCACAATAGAAATCCAGCAATGTTGGCTATTCGAGATTTGAATAATATAATCCGGTATGAAAACCTCAATCATTCAATATCATCATGAAAATCCAGCCAGTTTTGGCTATTAAAGATTTGAATACCTCATCGGTTGACAAGTAAATCCGGAGTTTAAATACCTGGCGGCTCTTGGCCGATGAAGACTTAATGCGCATTCATTGTAAGCCGGAATTTTTGTAACCCGGTGGCCTATAGCCCTTGAGAAAATCAATAATTGATAACCCTTTTGAGACACCAATTTCAGTGATGAGTGTAACGCCCCGGATCCGATGCGCCAGGTGTCTGCCAGTTATTCGCCGTCGTTGCCATGTCATTTGCTTGCGTGTTGCACTTTGCCATGTCATCATCTGCATTTCATATCATGTCATCATGTGCATTTCATTTTGCATACGTGTTCGTCTCATGTATCCGAGCATTTTCCCCGTTGTCCGTTTTCCAATCCGGCACTCCTATGTTTCCCGGCGCCCCCTATTGCATCTTTTCGTTGTGCGGGTATTAAACGTTCTCGGAATGGACCGAGGTTTGTCAAGCGGCCTTGGTATAGCACCGGTAGACCGCCTGTCAAGTTTCGGGTCATTTGGAGGTCGTTTGATACTCCAACGGTTAACCGGGTAACCGTAAAAGCCTCCTTCTCTTTGCAGCCCAACACCCCTTTCAAAGTGGCCCAAAACCCAGCAAACTCCCCTCCATGCTCTCGGTTGTTCGATCACGATCGCGTGGCCGAAAACCGTGCTCCATTTGGACTCTCCTAGCTCCCTCTATCTATAAATAGGTGCTCTCCCCCGAAATTCGCGGATGAATCCACCCTAACCCTAGCTTTCGTCCTCCTCCCGCCGCCGGACATGTCCATATCGTGCCGGACATGTCCGCGCCGCCGCTCCTCGCCCAATCCCGCGCCGCCACCTCACCCCACCGCGCTTTCTCTCTCCTCCCGCGCCCCTCTGCGGGCCCAGCGGCCGCCCGCCCGCCCGACCCGCTAAGCCCGCCCGCCTCCTCGCCGGCCCGCCCAGCGCCCGCCGCCCGCCCGCCCGCCCGCCACCGCCCGCCCAGGCGTGCCTGCGCCGTCCAGACGCAAGGCCATTGGGACCTCCACCGCGCCCCGAGCCGAGCTCCTCCGCCCGCACCCGCCCAGCCGCCCCGACCGGCGCCGCCCCTCCGGCGACCTTCCCTGCCCCGGCCACCGCATCCACTCCGGCCAACCTCAAGCTCCGTGCCCGGATCTGGATCTTAGGTTGACTTTCCCCCCTTTAAAAGTGCCCAAGTCCCAGTTTTTGTAATTTTCATGCCATATTCATCATGTCGTATCTCTGCATCCGTAGCTCCGTTTCGTACGTGTAATATGTCAAATTGTTCGCCGCAACGAGTACATCATTTCATCTCATTGAATCATTTTCATTTGAGCTCATCTTGGTGCCCGAAATGCTGTTGGAAGAGGGCTATGTGATGTTAGTTTCAGATTCTTATCAGAACATACACTTTTGTCATTTTTGCCATGATTGATGAGTGCATCCTATGAACATGAGCTCTACATGTGTTTTGATCTATGCCATTCCATCTTTCCAGGGGTGCTTGCCATGTATTTTTGTGAGTTGTGTAGTGAGTGCATCAAGCTTGTTAAGTAGGGTACTTGTTGTTATTGTTTTGCTTGTCTGAATCTGTTATTTCGTGAAGCTATGTTAACCTGCTTCTACAAGTCATTCTATGCATAATATGGAGGTGTCCACTAAGGATGTTTTGTTATACATGTCTTCTATGCATACATGCCCCTGTTTGCAATTATGGAGTAGTCTAGCTTGAGTCAATCGAGCTCTACTTTTGCTATAAAATGTTTCCAGGCAGATTGTTCACATGTTATACAATTTTGCCAAGGTTGTTGTTAGTGATCCATTCACTCTATCAACTTGCTATTGTCATTCTTAGCTTCATAAACAAGTCTTCTTACTGTTGGGTTCCTTTCCATGCCATTTATTGCTCTGTAGTGAGTGGTTCAAGCTCACCAACATGCCTACTTATTGTTGTTCCTGCCATGTATGAATCTGTAATATAACTTGTCATGTTTACATGGGTGCCATCATATCTTCTGATCCTTTTTGGTTCATGGTCAGTAAAGGACTTTTGTTTTATGCAATTAGTAGATTCATGCCATGCCTTTGTTTGCCATGATAAGTTCATGTAGCATGTTGTTTGATAGCTCTAAACATTGCAACCTGATGTTATTTCTGCTAAAGTATGAAACTGTTATTATTTGCAATCTTGCCATGCCATTTTGAGCATGTTCTAGTGATTTCTGGAGATAGCTCAGTGTTCATGTTTTGTTATGCTTTACATGTACTTCATGCCCATGCCTTTTGTTATTACGTTGAGATGTTGTAGCTTGTTGTTTTGATGCTTGCAATATGCCTAGTTGCTGTTTTGGACAGATTGTTGCTATAACTTGTTTCATGTGTATGTGTTGAACCGTTGCTCCGTTTTGAGTGTGCTCTATATGAAACTTGCTTGATTTTGCATGTAGCTTCATATTATCATGTTGCATCCATGTTTTGAGGTGTTTGCTTGATGTTTGTGTGCATTTTGCATCAATGCCATGCTTATCTTGTTTTGCTCATATCTTCTAGGCCGTAGCTCCGAATCTAATGAACTTTATATGTAACTTAACTAGAATTTCGTGTAGATCATCGTGGTGCATTCTAACTTGCTGTTTAACGACTTGAACATAAGGTTTATTCAGATCTGGACCAATTTCGAAATTTGCATATGAGGACATACCGGAATTGTTATATGTTGTTTTCGGCCTCATTTAAACTTGCCTTGATGTGTTGCTCTTGTATGCATCATCTCTTGCCATGAGTAGCTTCATGTAGTCTTGTCATGCATCATGCTTGTTTGTGCATCATGCCTTGTTCATGTGTGGTGTGTTTACTATGTTGTGTGCTTCTTCTTGTTAGTTCCTGTTTCGTTGCGATCGTGAGGATTCGTTCGTCTACGCTTGGTTCGGCTTCATCCGTTCATCTTCTTCATGGACTCGTTCTTCTTCCTAGCGGGATTTCAGGCAAGATGACCGTCACCTTAGATCTCATTACTATCATTGCTATGCTAGTTGCTTCGTTCTATCGCTATGCTGCTTTACCTACCACTTGCTGCTCAAGCCTCCCAAATTGCCATGAACCTCTAACCATTGTCACCCTTCCTAGCAAACCGTTGTTTGGCTATGTTACCACTTTTGCTCAGCCCCTCTTATAGCGTTGCTAGTTGCAGGTGAAGATGAAGATTTCTCCATGGTGGACAGGATTTTGGTTGGGATATCACAATATCTCTTATATTATTAATGCATCTATATACTTGGTAAAGGGTGGAAGGCTCGGCCTTATGCCTGGTGTTTTGTTCCACTCTTGCCGCCCTAGTTTCCGTCATATCGGTATTATGTTCCCGGATTTTGCGTCCCTAACGCGGTCGGGTGATTTATGGGACCCCTTGACAGTTCGCGTTGAATAAGACTCCTCCAAAGAAGGCCCAACATTGGTTTTACCATTTGCCTCACCACCACCTACATTTCCCTTGGGAGTAATTAACCCAAGGGTCATCTTTATTCAGCCCCGGGCCAATGCTTGTCTAAGTGTTGGTCCAAACTAGAAACCCTTGCAGCGCCACCTCGGGAAACTTGAGGGCTGGTTTTAGTTATACGGACTGCTCATCCGGTCGTGGCTCGAGACGAGATACGCGCGACTACTATCGGGGTGTCGATGCGCCAGAGGTCTTGCTGGTCTTGTTTTATTGCTGTCGAAATGTCTTGTAGCCGGATTCGAGACTCATCGGGTCTTCCCGGGAGAAGGAATATCCTTCGTTGATCGCGAGAGCTTATCATGGGCTAAGTTGGGACACCCTGCAGGGTATAAACTTTCGAGAGCCGTGCCTTGTTATGTGGCAGATGGAATTTGTTAATATCCGTTGTAGTAAACTTGAAGCAAACTCTTCTAAAATACACCAACCGTGTGCATAACCGTGAGGGTCTCTTTTCGGGGTTGATCGAGAGGAGAACACGGTTTCTGGGTTATGTTTGACGTAAGTAGGAGTTCAGGATCACTTCTTGATCATTACTAGTTGACGACCGTTCCTTTGTTTCTCTTCTCGCTCTCATTTGCGTATGTTAGCCACCATATATGCTTAGCCACTGCTGCAACCTCACCACTTTACCCTTCCTTTCCCATTAAGCTTTGCTAGTCTTGACACCCATGGTAATGGGATTGTTGAGTCCTCGTGGCTCACTGATTACTACAACAACAGATTGCAGGTACAGGTTTGCGATGATCATGGCGTGAGGCGATGTTTGCTTGTATTGGAGTTCTTCTTACGCTTCTTGATCGGGGATAGGTTCGGTCGGCAGCCTGGGCTAGCAGGGTGGATGTCGTTTGAGTTTCTGTTTATGTTTCATCCGTAGTCGGATGTTGTTCTCATGTATGTTGTTGATGTATTCTTGTGGCATTTGTGCCTTACTTATGTATCCCCATCTATTATGTAATGTTGATGTAATGATATCCACCTTGCAAAAGCGTTTCAATATGCGGGTCTATCCTTGGTGGGACCTTCGAGTTCCTTTTGGATAGGGGTCGCATATTGGGCGTGACAAGTTGGTATCAGAGCCTCGACCGACCCTAGGAGCCCCCTTGATTGATCGTGTAGTTTTGCCGTTGTTGAGTCTAGAAGAAAACTATTTTCGGAGTCTAGTTATATCGGAGAGTAGGAATTCTTTTACTCCTCAGCCCCTTCGTCGCTCTGGTAAGGAATCTTGACGTAGGTGTTTTGAACTACTACTCTTCCCCTTCAAATTTTTCTTTAGGATCACGGGGTTAGTTTTTCGATCGTTGTTCCTCAGCTCTTTTCATCCGGTGGATTTCTCGTCAAGTCGACTCGACCAGCTTCACCTTTGCCAAGTTCAATCCTCAGTTGTTTTTTTTCCCACCCGCCCACCCCTTTTCATCTCGGAACCGGAGTCCGTAATCGAGTATCCACCCTACTCGTGTGAAGTCTTTCCTTTCTTTCCTCAATGATTTAAACCGGTGTTTTCTCTTCAAGATATTCGTCGATTTCCCATTCCGAGTTGCCTTTGTTTTCCGCCCTCCACCCTTCTTCTTCCGAACTGAGTCTATTTGAGCATCAATTTCATTCATGTGGAGTCTTCCCTCAATTGTTTCAACCGGTGAATTCTCGTCTCGGTTGACATTCATCACCTCTTTTTCTTCCCCGGTGGATTCAATTCAAGTTTTTCGTTGTCGATCGTATTCTTTCCCTCAGCTCAAATATTTCCCTTTGCTCGTTCGCCTCTGCCAGATTAATCATTCCGAATTCGAAGACATCTCGGAGATTAAATCGTGTTCCAATTAATTCGAGGTTGTCACCTCACCAAATATTTCAGTTCTTCGATTGCATCATCTATCTGCTCAACAATCCTTTCCAACGGTGTTATCTCTTCAGTGGGCCCTAACCCACAGGTCTTTTCCCAGGATCTTACCTGACTCTTCTAATTTCCCCGGAGTTATTCTCAATTCTTTTCAAGTATGACGTAAGAATGGATCCCATCAGTCAGATGCCTTTCCAAGATCGATTTCAAATCATTTCATTGTTGGCTCAACCTCTCTGTTTTTCATTCTTCCGGAGTATCTCATTAATGTTGATGATGTTTATCGTCGTCATTTGAAGACCGAAGTAGAGTTTCTCTTAAATCTTGTCCGTTCTCCCGAAGATTCGTGGCTCTAGCTTCATGCTATCCTCTTGAATTATTCCGTTTGTTAGAGATTCTTTTCT
This sequence comes from Aegilops longissima, assembly GCA_021605205.1. Lineage (NCBI taxonomy): Eukaryota > Viridiplantae > Streptophyta > Magnoliopsida > Poales > Poaceae > Aegilops > Aegilops longissima. The sequence continues at coordinate 121,073,982 of CM038681.1, forward strand.
TACCCATCCGTAGTAATTCAGGAGTTGCTTTTCTGTTCCGATCATCCGGAGGCCATATTTTCGGAATATCTCTCAATTCTAAGTTTTTCAAATTCGTTCTCCAATTATTCCATATTCGTGCCCCTTCGTTCGTCTCAATATTCTTCCGGTGCTTCGTTCAAGTATCCTCTAATCAGTTCATGATCTCTTCATTCTCTTGTATCTAAATTCCCTCAAGTATCTTTCGGCTTTTCTAATTTTTTCCGGCGATTCATTCTCTTTCGTCAGTCATTTCTGAATGCTAACGGTGGTTCGTTAAAGATTTCTTTTTGGTTTTTCATCATATTCAATTCATTCGTTCTTTTAATCCTACCGGTGGTTCAAGAAGACCTTCTCAAGTTTGCGATATGTCACTTCTCAATCCTTTTCAAGAAGAATAAGTAGTATGCAAAATCCATTGCTTGTCATCAATTTAATTTGATGAAGGATAAGCATACAATAAATCTTATTCTTGTTTCATCGTCGTCAAGTAATCCCTTCCTTCAGAGTTTGTTCTTGATGAATAAATTCTAGTTCCAAGTGTCTTCATCTTTTCTTTTCCGGAGTTCAAATTTTCCTCGGCCATTTCGTCGAAATCCTCCATCTAATTCATCGCAGGCTCATCTTATTCTTTCTTCCTTCATTTTATCTCGTCATCCTTTTGTTACCGGAGTTCTTCATGGTGGTTCTTCAGGATTTAATTCATTCTTCAAGAGTTCATCAAGAATTTGTTGGAGAAATTCAAGCATGTTTTCTTCTCACGTCTCGAAGTGCAATTAATTCTCCGTATTCCTTTGAAGTGGAGTTTTGCATTTCTTCGTTCTTCTCGGATATTCAAGCATTTGGTTGTGGTATAATTTCACCTCAACTTTCGAGTTGTTTTTGATAAGTCCATAACAAGCTTATTCTTTCGTTGTTCATTTTCTCAAGAACTCCGTTCAACCCTTCCTTCTAAGTTCTTTTCATTCAATTTTTCCAATTCTTCCGGAGGTTTTGCGTTACTTATGTCGTCAAGTGTCATTCCATCTTTTGAAGTTCGTGTTCTATTCTTTCCTTGTTCAACCGGAGTGCTGCCTAAATTCTTCCATTCTTATTCATTTCTTATCTCGTTCTAACCGGAGTGGTTTCATAGTCTATCTGATTCCGTGAGCTTTCAATTGTCGTCATTCTCGTCGTTTCTCTCTTCTTCTCGAGTGCTCTCGATTCTTTGCCTCTTCTCTCTTGCATTTCTTGTTTCACCTCATCCCTTTTCCCTTCCGTCTCGGTCCTAAGATCTCGGGACGAGATCTCTTGTTAGTGGAGGAGTGTTGTAACGCCCCGGATCCGATGAGCCAGGTGTCTGCCAGTTATTCGCCGTCGTTGCCATGTCATTTGCTTGCGTGTTGCACTTTGCCATGTCATCATCTGCATTTCATATCATGTCATCATGTGCATTTCATTTTGCATACGTGTTCGTCTCATGTATCCGAGCATTTTCCCCGTTGTCCGTTTTCCAATCCGGCACTCCTATGTTTCCCAGCGCCCCCTTTTGCATCTTTTCGTTGTGCGGGTATTAAACGTTCTCGGAATGGACCGAGGTTCGTCAAGCGGCCTTGGTATAGCACCGTGAACCGCTTTGTCAAGTTTGGGTCATTTGGAGGTCGTTTGATACTCAACAGTTAGCCGGTAACCGTAAAGCCTCCTTCTCTTTGCAGCCCAACACCCTTTCAAAGTGGCCCAAAACCCAGCAAACTCCCCTCCATGCTCTCGGTCGTTCGATCACGATCGCGTGGCCGAAAACCGTGCTCCATTTGGACTCTCCTAGCTCCCTCTATCTATAAATAGGTGCTCTCCCCCGAAATTCGCGGATGAATCCACCCTAACCCTAGCTTTCGTCCTCCTCCCGCCACGGACATGTCCATATCGTGCGGACATGTCCATGCCCTCTTCTCGCCCAATCCGCCGCCACCTCACCCCACCGCGCTTTCTCTCTCTCTCACACATTGCTCATGGGCTCAGACACCCGGCCGACCAGCTGGCTGATCACATGGCCGGCCGCCTCCGCGCTGCCGCCCGGCCCGCCACACCATGCCGCCGCAGCGCGCCCTGCCAATCCCGGGACCAGCGCGCCTCCGCCGCCTGCCACGGGGACCTCCACCGCACCCCGAGCCGGAGCTCCTCCGCCCGGCGCCGCCCCCGACCGGCGCCGCCCCTCCGGCGACCTTCCCTGCCCCGGCCACCGCATCCACTCCGGCCAACCTCGAGCTCCGTGCCCGGATCTGGATCTTGAGGTTGACTTTCCCCCCTTTGAAAATGCCTAAGTCCCCAGTTTTTGTAATTTTCATGCCATATTCATCATGCCGTATCTCTGCATCCGTAGCTCCGTTTCGTGCGTGTAATATGTCAAATTGTTCGCCTCGACGAGTACATCATTTCTTCTCATTGCATCATTCTCATTTGAGCTCATATTGATGCCCGAAATGCTGTTGGAAGAGGGCTATGTGATGTTAGTTTCAGATTCTTATCAGAACATGCATTTTTGTCATTTTTGCCATGATTGATGTGTGCATCCTATGAACATGAGCTCTACATGTGTTTTGATCTATGTCATGCCATCTTTCCAGGTGTGCTTGCCATGTATTTTTGTGAGTTGTGTAGTGAGTGCATCAAGCTTGTTAAGTAGGTTACTTGCTGTTAGTGTTTTGCTTGTCTGAATCTGTTATTTCCTGAAGCTATGTTAACCTGCTTCTACAAGTCATTCTATGTATAATCTCGAGATGTTCACTAAGTACGTTTTGTTACACATGTCTTGCTCTATCCATCCATGTATGAATCTATAATATAACTTGTCATGTTTATATGGGTGCCATCATATCTTCTGATCCTTTTTGGTTCATGGTCAGTAAAGGACTTTTGTTCTATGCAATTAGTAGATTCATGCCATGCCTTTGTTTGCCATGATAAGTTCATGTAGCATGTTGTTTGATATCTCTAAACATTGCAACCTGATGTTATTTCTGCTAAAGTATGAAACTGTTATTATTTGCAATCTTGCCATGCCATTTTGAGCATGTTCTAGTGATTTCTGGAGATAGCTCAGTGTTCATGTTTTGTTATGCTTTACATGTACTTCATGCCCATGCCTTTTGTTATTACGTTGAGATGCTGTAGCTTGTTGTTTTGATGCTTGCAATATGCCTAGTTGCTGTTTTGGACAGATTGTTGCTATAACTTGTTTCATGTGTATGTGTTGAACCGTTGCTCCGTTTTGAGTGTGCTCTATATGAAACTTGCTTGATTTTGCCTGTAGCTTCATATTATCATGTTGCATCCATGTTTTGAGGTGTTTTCTTGATGTTTGTGTGCATTTTGCATCAATGCCATGCTTATCTTGTTTTGCTCATATCTTCTAGGCCGTAGCTCCGAATCTAATGAACTTTATATGTAACTTGACTAGAATTTCGTGTAGATCATCGTGGTGCATTTTAACTTGCTGTTTAACGACTTGAACATAAGGTTTATTAAGATCTGGACCAATTTCGAAATTTGCATATGAGGACATACCGGAATTGTTATATGTTGTTTCCGGCCTCATTTAAACTTGCCTTGATGTGTTGCTCTTGTATGCATCATCTCTTGCCATGAGTAGCTTCATGTAGTCTTGTCATGCATCATGCTTGTTTGTGCATCATGCCTTGTTCATGTGTGGTGTGTTTACTATGTTGTGTGCTTCTTCTTGTTAGTTCCTGTTTCATTGCGATCTGAGGATTCGTTCGTCTTACGCTTGGTTCGGCTTCATCCGTTCGTCTTCTTCATGGACTCGTTCTTCTTCCTAGCGGGATTTCAGGCAAGATGACCGTCACCTTGGATCTCATTACTATCATTGCTATGCTAGTTGCTTCGTTCTATAGCTATGCTGCTTTACCTACCACTTGCTGCTCAAGCCTCCCAAATTGCCATGAACCTCTAACCATTGTCACCCTTCCTAGCAAACCTTTGTTTGGCTATGTTACCGCTTTTGCTCAGCCCCTCTTATAGCGTTGCTAGTTGCAGGTGAAGATGAAGATTTCTCTATGGTGGACAGGATTTTGGTTGGGATATCACAATATCTCTTATATTATTAATGCATCTATATACTTGGTAAAGGGTGGAAGGCTCGGCCTTATGCCTGGTGTTTTGTTCCACTCTTGCCGCCCTAGTTTCCGTCATATCGGTATTATGTTCCCGGATTTTGCGTCCCTAACGCGGTCGGGTGATTTATGGGACCCCTTGACAGTTCGCGTTGAATAAGACTCCTCCAAAGCAAGGCCCAACATTGGTTTTACCATTTGCCTCACCACCACCTACATTTCCTTGGGAGTAATTAACCCAAGGGTCATCTTTATTCAGCCCCGGGCCAATGCTTGTCTAAGTGTTGGTCCAAACTAGAAACCCTTTGCAGCGCCACCTCGGGAAACTTGAGGGCTGGTTTTAGTTGTCGGACTGCTCATCCGGTCGTGGCACAGGGACGAGATCTGCGGCTACTATCGAGGGTGTCGATGCAGCGGAGGTCTTGCTGGTCTTGTTTTATTGCTGTCGAAATGTCTTGTAGCCGGATTCCGATACTCATCGGGTCTTCCCGGGAGAAGAATATCCTTCGTTGATCGCGAGAGCTTATCATGGGCTAAGTTAGGACACCCTGCGCAGGTATATCTTTCGAGAGCCATGCCCGCGGTTATGTGGCGATGGGAATTTGTTAATATCCGGTTGTAGTAAACTTGAAGCAAACTCTTCTAAAATACACCAACCGTGTGCGTAACCGTGAGGGTCTCTTTTCGGGGTTGATCGAGAGGAGAACACGGTTTCGGGTTATGTTTGGCGTAAGTAGGAGTTCGTGGATCACTTCTTGATCATTACTAGTTGACGACCGTTCCTTTGTTTCTCTTCTCGCTCTCATTTGCGTATGTTAGCCACCATATATGCTTAGCCGCTGCTGCAACCTCACCACTTTACCCCTTCCTTTCCCATTAAGCTTTGCTAGTCTTGATACCCATGGTAATGGGATTGCTGAGTCCTCGTGGCTCACAGATTACTACAACAACAGTTGCAGGTACAGGTTTGCGATGATCATGACGTGAGAGCGATGTTTGCTTGTATTGGAGTTCTTCTTCTGCTTCTTCGATCAGGGGATAGGTTCCAGGTCGGCAGCCTGGGCTAGCAGGGTGGATGTCGTTTGAGTTTCTGTTTATGTTTCATCCGTAGTCGGATGTTGTTCTCATGTATGTTGTTGATGTATTCTTGTGGCATTTGTGCCTTATGTATGTATCCCCATCTATTATGTAATGTTGATGTAATGATATCCACCTTGCAAAAGCGTTTCAATATGCGGGTCTATCCTTGATGGGACCTTCGAGTTCCTTTTGGATAGGTTCGCATATTGGGCGTGACAATGAGCTTGGACTGAAGCATTTATATAAGTCATAATTCTGCAAATCCTGCACAGAGTTTAAACAACATATGCCCTGGCGACTTAAAGTCAAGGGCCAGGGCGGGTAACCACCCAAATGTAGTCTTATCCTGCACACAAGTAGATCACAAGATCCCTATGATCCTTTGAATGATACCGCCGGCTTATGTGACCCGGACAGTGAAGTTGATAACTCAACTCTGTAAGAGCCGGCACATATGATATTTGTGACAACTCAAATGCTTGCGATTTTATAAAAATAGATAAAAAAATTTAGGCTTCTGATTCGAATACGATCAGTAAACCGTTCCAAAGGGGTTAAGCTAAGATTCGAATACGATCATATAGCCCCCAGTGGCGTTGGCGTTGCCGATCAAAGTGGGTATCGAGAGCTATGTTCTCTTTGGTTCGAATACGACCTATATTTGAACAGGAAGCCCCCAAATGACCATAATAAGATAAGCCGTAAGGCAGGATACCTATGTTCGAACCGCGCATCATGGCAGCAAGTTCTCTTTTGGCAACCCTTAATTTGTTTGAGAACTCGAACTTGCGAGAAATTAATTCTTTTTGAACTGGAACTTTAAACCGGATTTGAGAGCTTAAAAGCTTTGTAAGAGACAAATTTACCTTGAGCCGGATGTTTGAACCGGATTTGAGAGCTTAAAAGCTTTGCGGGAGAGAGATGTCTCTTGAACCGGATTTTAAACCGGAATCTTTATTTTGAACCGATAATTTTCTGACGGCCTTTAAATTTTCATCAATATGGCGGTGTCCTCCGGAACCGGGTTATCATTCCCTCCAATGACCCGGAGCTCCCGAGTTATGTCATTGTAGCCCCCGAGTCTCAAGATGACTCGAAGTGTTGGCTTGAGATTCTCCATATTTGACCATAGCAGAAGGTGTATATCATTGGCGTTGATAGCGCGATGTGAATCTACAGAAGGTTGAGGTGACTGCGGCGGGTTATAAATGATCACGTATGAACCGTGTCAGCAACTCGGCCAATGGTTCCTTCCAACTGGCTATTTGAAGTTAACCAAACTGTAGTGGCGGCGACTTGTGCGCCTGCCCATTGAACCATCCAGTGCAGACGGCGGCTGATAATATATGATAATTTGCCTCCAATTTGTTGGAAGAGAAACCGGGCTTCCCAAGTAGTGACTTGCTCATACTCAATAAACAACTCATGCAGACAGGTGCGGCCCGATGTGTTGATGTAGACCAGGCCACGAGAGACGGACGGTAAAGACGACCGCAACATCTGAGGCGGCACATACAGATAAACCGGCCGTGGCGTTGTAAGACAGTGCGGACGGGCAAGTTGTCCTCCTTGTTGTAAGCCGGCGTGGTCGTGAGAGACGGCCACGGCGTTTTAAGCCGGTGCGGGAGTACGTCGAGTAACTACGACCACCTGTGCCAAAAAATGTTGGCGTGCCTCCATCTCCGCGGTATAATATCATTTTTTGTCATAAATAATTGCCCTGCATAAACAATATTGCAGACCAAGGCAAAGATAAACTGTTCTTTGACAAAAACATGTGCTAATAAGACAAATTTGGATGAATATCACCTGATTTGTTCGGATGACGGATGATCTGTTTATCGCTACAGAGGTGGCTCAGGCAGACCAGCGACTCAATATAGTTCTGGTGGCTCAGGCAGAACGACGACTTAATATAACCCCGGCGGCTCAAAGCGGCAAGGGCGGCTCAAAGCGGCTCCGGCGGGTGGATGTAGATTAAGCTGCACGGGCGGCGATTTACGCACACCTATTCCATCAGTAAGCGGGCGCAGACGCCGGTGTGTGATGGTGCTGACGTATACTTCATAGGCACAACATGGCCCCACCTTTGTTGCGCATAAAAATATACATACCAACGTAATTGTTCTTTGATGAAAACAATATGTTTAATAAAATAAACTTGGATGGATATCACCTGATGTTTTTTGTTAGGCGAACGCGGACACTGGAAAGTGAAATGTATGACCGGCCCGTGGCGCGGCCGTTGATACAGGGTCGGCCCGAGATAAGACGGGCGCGAGCTCAAGGAAACGAAGCCTGGGACGGCTTCGCGATGAAGACGACGATAACTTGAGGCGGAACAGCAAGGCGGCAAAGTGACCCGAAACAGGGACGACTCAAAGTACAAGGAGAGGCCAGCTCAGTAGCAAGGCAGGCCGTCGCGGCGGCTCTCCATAGAGGTAAGACGGCCGGCGGCTTCCCCGCTGCAGTTGAAACTGGCGGCGGCTCTCTCCCTGTTATGGAATTGAGCAGCTCGGCGAGGTGGACTCCGAGCGGGGTGAAGATGGCCATGCGGTGCGGCGGCTCATTGTTTGGTTATGGGGGTCACGGGACGACGCAGGCGCGGCACAGTCAGAGGCGGCTCAAGCGTAATCCACGACGGCGGCTCGCGGGCAGGCCACAGACGACGGGGCCAGTTCAAAGCGAAGGCGACTCCGCCCATTACAAGGGCGGTTTTGACGGCGTAGTCGTCGTAGAAAAACGAAGCCGCACGGGGTGACCCGGTGGCCTGCAGGCGGCGACTTGAGGCAAACTCCCGGTCACAACAGCAGAGGCATCCGGCGGCTCGGCGCGAGCCCACGGCCACAACAACAAAAACGGTCGGCGGCTCAACACATTGGCCCCGTAGAAAACTCTTCTGAATCCAAATCCATGTTGGGGGATTCCTTTTATACTTGATCCTTATTTGAAGTCCGCGCGTGTGTAGTGGTTGTACTAATTGTTGGTTTTTTCCACATGGAAAATCTTGGGATTCCATCAGGCTGTACTTTTCAAGTTGATCAACAGAGATTGATTCATGTGTGTATGTTAAACCGATCTGGAGAACTTACGTGGCCACAAGCAGCTGTCCCGGCTCGGACAGAAGACAGCGAGGCCGTCAGCAAGGCGGCTCTTGCGACAGAGGCAGGTGGGACTGCAGAACCAGCACAGGGGACGCCGGAACAGGCCCGAGCGGCGACCCGGTCCAGGTGTGCGGTCAAATGAAGGCACGTGGCCGGCGACTCAGCAGGGCCGGCTTGAAGCCTGCGACAGCGAGGCGGGTGCGCAGAGGAGGAAGGCAGACGCCAGCCACGGAGTCAAGCGGGGTGACGGTAGCGCACCACGGCAGTAGCAAAAGTGACCCCGTGCGGCGAGTCAATAGAGACGGAGTCTAGAGCTCGTACGACCAAGCGAATCCGAGGCGAAGGAGGCCCAATTGAGGCAGAGGCATCTGCTGCAACGACGGCAAGGTCCGGGTCGCGGTCGGCTCGGAACGCGGCGGTTTGATGAAGGAGCACCGCAGAGGACGGGGACCCGGCGGCTCAAGACCGCAGCTACGCTCGGCAAGGGCAGAGAGCAGAGCCGGCGGGTTGCGGTGTGGAGGACGGCGAGGACTCGGAAGCCGCTGAGACACACGCGAGGCGGCAGAACCGGGCGCTTCGAAACAAGGCCGCTGGGGTCAAAGGAATCCGGGTCGGACCGGCTCTGTTTCCGGGTCATAATTGCTTTGACCGGATTTTCTTTAACCCGATTGTCTTCGACGTAGATTGAATCCTTGCTTGACGTCGACACACATTGGATCAAAAAATCTCAGAACTCTTCCATGCCTATTGACAGTAGTACTTCTTGCCGCGATTGTAGGCGGCTCAATGACTCCTTTTGTTATGACGCGGAGACAGCAGTAAAACACAGCAACTTGGTGGATTATACAACCGGTGGCGGCGGCTCACCAGAAAACCCAAACTTCTTAGATGATACTCTTTCCAATGTTAGTTCTTCTTTTCCCAGTCAATTGCGAGCTTCTAGATCCCTGAGAGAAAACCCTCCAAGAATTCAACACCACCGTGTGCAAGCCTCACGGTGGACGCCAACTGTCGTGAATTTGTCATGGCAGATGTCCTTAGCGTGAGGACTTAGTCGCGAGGCTAACGCATCTATGTGGTAGCTTGAAGGGGTTGAGCGGAATCAAGAGACGCAACACACAAGACGAGGATTTAGACAGCTTCAGGCCCCGGAAAACATTATCCGGTAATAACCCTACATGTTGTTTGTGGCTAGATCTCGTTATGATCATGAGGGAGTCGCCGTAAGCCGGCTCTCCTCTTTGTGTCTAGCCCTAGAGATTATTGCTTCTTGCTTGTCCCTCTTTGGGGAGCCCTGCCCCTCCTTATATAAGTTAGAGGGGCGGGTTACATGTGAAGTCCTAGTAGGACTAGGACTAGTCTATCTTTTCTTACAAGTTGAATACAAGTACGGGTCTTGCTTTCTTCCTCTTAAACCGGCCTACCATGACGTAAGCTGGCCTTTTGGGCCTTGAGCCTCTTTGGCCCCCGGGTCTTGTCACTCCTCTGATCCGCTTGCCAGGTCACCCATAAGTCGCCAGGCTCGGGCGGGTCACGTAGTGAGTCTCCAGTCAGGGCGGGTTATTAGTGGGTCGCCAAGTCCGGCCGGGTTATACATCTGGCCGGGTCATATCGTGGGGTATATCCCGACAATGGGTATCAAGACTAGCAAAGCTTAATGGGTAAGGAAGGGGTAAAGTGGTGAGGTTGCAGCAGCGACTAAGCATGTATGGTGGCTAACTTACGCAAACAAGAGCGAGAAGAGAAGCAAAGCAAGTGGTCGTCAACTAATAATGATTAAGAAGTGATCCTGAACTCCTACTTACGTCAAACATAACCAAAAAACCGTGTTCTCCTCTCGAACAACCCCGAAAAGAGACAATCACGGTTACGCACACGGTTGGTGTATTTTAGAAGAGTTTACTTCAAGTTTACTACAACCGGACATTAACACATTCCCATGTGCCACATAACCGTGGGCACGGCTTTCGAAAGTTCAAACCCTGCAGGGGTGTCCCAACTTAGCCCATTATAAGCTCTCACGGTCAACGAAGGATGTTCCTTCTCCCGGGAAGACCCAATCAGTCTCGGAATCCCGGTTTACAAGACATTTCGACAATGGTAAAACAAGACCAGCAAAGGCGCCTGATGTGTCGACAATTCCGATAGGAGTCGCACGTATCTCGTTCTCAGGACACACCGGTTAAGCGAAGCGTACAGGTACCGACGTAACCCAAGTTGCCAAGGGATGATCCCGCACGGTGCTCTAGTTTGGACCAACACTTAGACAAGCACTGGCCCGGGGGGGTAAAATAAGATGACCCTGATGCGCGACTCCCAAGGGAAAAAGGCTATAGGCTGAGGCAAATGTAAAACCAAGGTTGGGCCTTGCTGGAGGAGTTTTATTCAAAGCGAACTGTCAAGGGGATCCCATAAATCACCCAACCCCGTTAGGGACGCAAAATCCGGAAACATAATACCGATATGACGGGAACTAGGGCGGCAAGAGTAGAACAAAACACCAGGCATAAGGCCGAGCCTTCCATCCTTTACCAAGTATATAGATGCATTAATAATATAAGAGATATTGTGATATCCCAACAAAAATATAATCCAACATGGAGCAATCTTCATCTTCACCTGCAACTAGCAACACTATAAGAGGGGCTAAGCAAAAGCGGTAACATAGCCAAACAACGGTTTGCTAGGAAGGGTGACAAGGTTAGAGGTTCATGGCAATTTGGAAGGCTTGATAAGCAAGTGGTAGGTAACGCGGCAAAGCGATAGAACGAAGCAACTAGCATAGCAATGATAATAATGAGATCCAAGGTGACGGTCATCTTGCCTGAAATCCCGCAAGGAAGAAGAACGAGTCCATGAAGAAGATGAAGCCACGTGAGCGAACCAAGCGTGAGCGAACGAATCCTCACGATCGCAACGAAACGGGAACTATCGAGAAGAAGCACACAACATGGTAAACACACCACACATGAACAAGGCATGATGCTCAACCAAGTATGATGCATGACAAGGCTACATGAAGCTACTCATGGCAAGAGATGATGTACACAAGAGCAACACATCAAAGCAAGTTTAAATAAGGCCGGAAACGACATAGAACAATTCCGGTAAGTCCTCATATGCAAATTTCGAAATTGGTCCTGATCTGAATAAACCTTATGTTCAAGTTGTTAAACAGCAATTTAAGATGCACCAATATCATCTACACGAAATTCTAGTCAAGTTACATATAAAGTTCATTTAATTCGGAGTTACGGCCTAGAAGATATGAGCAAAACAAGTTAAGCATGGCATTGGTGCAAAATGCATTCAAACATCAAGCAAACACATTCAAGACATGGATCCAACAAGGTAATATGAAACTACATGCAAAACTAAGCACGTTTCATATAGAGCACACTCAAAACGGAGCAACGGTTCAACACATACACTCTATACAAGTTTAAAGGACAAGCTGTCCAAAACAGCAACTAGGCAACTTGCAAGCACCAAAACAACATGCTACAGCCACTCAACATGAAAACAAAAGGCATGAACATGATTTACACGTAAAGCATAACAAAACATGAACACTGAGCTATCTCCAAAAACTACTAGAAAATGCTCAAAAGGACATGGCAAGATTGCAAATAATAACAGGTTCACATACTTGGGAGGAAATGACTGGACATGGCAGAAATAACATCAGGTTACCAAGTTTAGAGCTATCAAACAATATGTTACAGGACCTGATCATAGCAAACAAAGGCATGGCATGAATATACTAATTGCATAGAACAAAGGGCTCTTACTGATCATGAGCCCAAATGGCACAGAAAGTATGATGGCACCCATGTAAACATAGCTAGTTTCATTACAGATTCAGACTTAGCAGAAAAACAGATCATAGCATAAACAGCAGCATGAAGGCAACTTTGCGAGCTTGAATCACTCACCACAAGGCATTGCACGACAAGATAAGCATAGCATCAGCAAGAAGACATGTTGAACATTTTATAGCAAAAGTATAGCAAGTTTAAGACATGCTAGAGAACTCCATAAATGCAAAAGGAGGCATGGATGGATAGAGCATAACCATATGTCCAAAACATCCTTACTGACCATACTCAAAAGAGGCATGGATCTCACTGTAGCAACATGAATACATGGCAGGAAAATAACAGCACAACAGAGACTTAGTGAAATTCTAAGACCCTGAAATCAGCAATATCACGAGAGCTACTTTGCAAGCTTGTAACAAACAACACATGGCATATCATGAAGAATGGATTGCATGTTGTAGCTCATAACACATGTAGACTTCACGCTCAAAATAAAATCACACAAAAAGATGCAAAAATGACAAATGAGCATGTTCTGTTAAGTTACAGAATACAACATTATATAGCACTCTTGCAATGATGATTAGTGCATCAAGATGAATTCAAACAAGCATGGCACAATGTAACAAAATTAAGAGCATCTCAAGATGAACATTTTGATATATTGCACGCACGAAACGGAGCAGTAAACATGGAGTTACAGCAGGTCAAAGGTAGCACCAGGATGTAACTATTTCGGGACTTGGCAGTTTTCAGTAAAAAAAAGGATGAACGTCAAATAGCAACTAGCGCGCAGGGCGGGATTAGGCATGCTCACCACTGGGCTTCGGCCCAAAACGAAGAGGAGGCGAGGCAGGCCGGGGCTGGGCCGAGGCGACGTGGGCCGGAATGGGGCCGTGGCCCACACGGGCGACGGGCGGATCGGGAGCCGAGCGGTTCCTGCTCGCTCCCGCGAGGTCGGTGGCGGCGGTTTGCCGCTCCGGCGACGAAAGCAGTGGCGGCGGCGACGCAGATGGACGGATCCGGGCACTCTGCCGGATCTGGCCGAGACGGGTCGGACGGCGTGCGGCGCGGCGGAGGCGCGCCACGGAGGCGGGCTCTGCGGCACGGGCGATGGCAGCGCGGGCCAGCGTGCGGGGCGGAGACGAGGGGCGGAGGACTCGGCCTCCGGCGAGGTTCCTGGGGGCCGGCGGGACGGACCAGGGAGGTGGCGGAGCTGGACGACTCCGGCAAGGTCGGTCGGGCGCGGACGAGCCCTCCTGGCTCGGGACGAGGAGCGGGAGGACGAGCGTGGGGCACGGAGGCGCGGGCTGGTCAAGGCCCGGCTCGGCCCGGAGGCGGGCCGCAGATGGGCCTCATGGGCTGCGCGCGAGTGGGCGCTGGGGAGGCGACGTGGTGCGCGCTGAGTGGCCGCGGGCGACGGCGGGTGGCGGCGCTGGCCTCTAGGCCAGCGACAAGTGGCGGCGGGGGAGCTGCCAGGCGCGGAAAACGGTGGGGGAGGCGGCTGGAGGCGCAGAAAACGAGGGGGAGGTTGGAGGCTAGAGGTAGGGGAAGCTAGGCTTCCAAATCTGGCAAGGGGAGGTGTATAGATAGGAAAAGGGGCTAGGGTTAGGGGATTAGCTCCGTTTCGGAGCCGTTCGATCGCCATCGGACGGTCCGGAGCAGAGGGGGGTAGGTAGTTGGGCCTAGTGGGCTGTGTAGATGAGTTGGGCTGAGAGGAGAGAAGAGAATAGCAGCCTGGCAATGGTTTTCGGAGACCGAAAACGTCCGACGTTAGACCGGCTATATTGCGGTTGTATGTTTAATGGTTGGGCAGTCAAGCGGACTCCGAATGCGACGAAATTTGGCCGGCGGTCTGTCTACACTATAATAAGACCGCACGCCAAGTTTCATACCATTCCGAGAACATTTTTATGCCACTTATAAAATAATATTTCAGAGGTGCCGCGGGCGCGTGCGGGTGTGGTTGGGCTCAGAACGGACAACGGAGAGAACTGGCGGAACCCGAACAGATGCAAGTTTTGAAAAATATGCAGATGCAATGCACATGATGACATGGCAAAATGCAACACGCAAGCAAATGACATGGCAACGGCGGCGAATAACTGGCAGACACCTGGCGCATCGAATCTGAGGCGTTACACAGCCGCCGACAGCTACAGCTGCGCCAGTGACCAGAAGGGGAAAGAGCCGGCCCGAAAGTGGTAAAGTTCAATTTAGTTTCAAGTTTTAGATGTAGTTTAAAGTTGTCCGTTGTTTATGTGAACTTTGGTGGTCCTTTGAACATTCGTTCGTGATCTTTTGGTGAATTATTGTGCTATTCTATGTCCGGTCAGCTGATCTATGTAGTTTGATCAACGTTGGATGGTTAGCATGGATATAGGGGTTTGGATATGAGATACACAGATGTGGACGACGCAATTTGAGAAGTGTCCAGTCAGTGTCTGCGAACGCGCCCGGGCGCTTTCGCGGGCGTTTGTGGGGCCATATTTGTTCATCATGGTTGTAGATTCTCTTAGAGCATCTACAACCGCAACTCATAAAATTCGCCTTAAACGCCTACCCACATGTTTGGACGTCCATAGACAATGACCGGTCAGCACATAAAAAATCATTTCCATAACTGGATATCTTATTTTTAAATAATTAAATTCATACAATTACATGCAATGCAAGCCTAATCGCGGGCGACTGTTCTTGTTGTTCCGATCATGTCCATTTCCGGCGCCGGTTGAGTCCCTCGGAGTGGAGGTACGGTCTCCAGCTAAGTAGATGAGGACATGGAACATGAACTGGCTCACGAGACTTGTAGCGCTGTCGTCTCTCATGCCCTACTATTCCTTGTCGGAACCTGTGCCCTCAACTTTGCTTGTCGATATCAAATCGACGACGGTCCGTCGTGGTCGAAGCTTGACACGTCCATGACGCAGTTACGCTAAGGGTTGCCATTCACCCGCACCAATACCGGAGTGTGCGGCTCCGCCTCATTGCGTTAGACATGGCCCATGCGTTCACCACTAACTGGCGGGCAAATGAAGGGGATACACCTCCGCTACGGTGTTCGGACGCTAGACGGACCGCACCACGTCTAACAAATTTATCTTACATGCATGCATGCATTTTTTGAGGCATAAGCATGCAGCGATGCGCTCTTTCTTTCGTCCACATACCCACGTATAAAAAAATAGAAAGGAAAGCTCGCGAGCGAGGGTGATCGAAGAAATTTAGAAATCGTTCAGATCTGTTCCTTACTAGCATAACGTTTGGTATTTAGTACAGTCCATTGAAATTTCTTTTTTCACGGTGGCAAGAGGGTGCGCGGGGCTGATATCTTTTTAATGGCCGGTTGCTATTAATTGATTTGAAAATTCGTTGACACTATCAAAATGGTGAACCAAATCCAAAAGTAAATAGCTCATTCGAATAGGAGAGCTCCAAAATTAGGAAGCATAATAAATCAAAAGAATTACTGGTGCCACAACACAATATATTGTCATTTTTTTTCTAGGTGATGAGAGTATCGCGGCACTGATATATTTTTATGGCCCGGTTGTTGTTGAGTGATTTTTAAAATTTATTCATCCGGTCAAAATCGTGAGCCAAATCCGAAACTGAATATCTCAATCAAATGAAGGAGCTCTAGAATTATGGAGTATAGTGAATTGAAAGAATTGAATGAAGAGCTTCTTAAGTAAAGGAATGTCATTGGCCCGGTCAAAATCGGATCACTACTTTTAATTGAAAAACCTAAATTGACTATGAAGCCTCAAAAATTAAGGAGCATAGTGTATTCATTGGTTTTTTCAATGACCTCCAAACCGTCAAGGCTCAATGATAATATGTTGATCACTCTACTGTAAACTGTAATGCTAGCAAAAAGCCCTCCCAAATAGCACACAATTCAGTCTTAAGAGCGTCTTGGCACTTGGCAGTGTAATAGATGACGACAGAAGCTGAAAATAATATCTCCTAAGTGATCACGCAGAATCATACCACTTCATGTTGTACCATCTGCCGCTACGAACGATCCATTAGTGTTTAACTTCAGCCAATGATCATCTGGTTTCTCCCATGTAGCCGTGTGTATAACAGGTACAATTGTTGGTGCTATCAGGCACGGGGCACTCTCAAAAACAACAACCTTAGTAGTGTTTTTAGTTGCTCAATCTACCTCATTTTCTCCTGGAAAATAAATTTGCTTCATTGAGTTAGGTTCCAAATACAGTTCTGATAGGATTTCTGGTGTGATTCTAGAAGATTCCAGTTCACGTATTTATGTTTGGATGTCATATGGAAAATAAAGTTATTCATTCTACGATTTTGCGTGTTTGAAATTTGAACCTCGTGTTTGCACATCAATTTTTTCCGAAATAAACTGAAATTTAATCAACATTGTCTTTTTTTCTGGGTTAATCAACATTGTCAACATACAGAGGAGCTTTTTTTTAGCAATACAGAGGAGCTAATAAGAAGAAAATGTGAGACACAAGGGTACTACCCATGTACCTAGGAGAGATTTTTAGCTTATTGGTGGACCAGTTCATGGAAGTATGTCATATGTACTTGTGAAGATGATGTTCGTTAAACTTCGGTATTTTAATTTCTATCTCGACATGAATTTAAGCAAATATATATATGAGAGTTATGAGCAACGCACATGTGCCAAGGAGCAACTTTGAGCTTATCTACAGATTAATTCATGCAAGTGGGTTCCAGCAACTTGGACGATGAATTTCATAAATTGTGATATTTAAACTTCAACCTTGTGTTCAGTGGTGGAGCTATAGCAAGGCCGGATCGGCCATGGCCCGCCCAGCCCAAAGCAAAAAACAGTGTGGGTTGAGATTAGACTTTGCCGATTTGAGGAAAATAGTGGGCTTTTCTTTGTACTGGCCCGGCCATAGTAGGCATTGTAGCTCCGCCATGCTCATGTTCATACTATAAATTTCCACACAAAAAATTGAAACTTCGTGGGCAGACATGAAAATAAACTCTGGTATTTTAGTCATTCATATTATTTTTGGTTCCCCTTTTTCACCACTTTCGCTCCACGAATGTTTACGTGTCGACGGTGTTGCTACATGGATGATCCAACGCCGGCATTAGAGAGCTCCTCTCACGACGGTGATGTGGCTGTGAGAGGACCAAAATATATTGTTGTGAGGTCATTAATGGCGCCACTAAGGCACCATAGCTCACAAGAGAATATCTAGTGGAAACCAAGTCGCGGCACAACCTTAACGAGAGAACGATAGCAACAACAAACCTTGTCGATGCGCGAAGGCATGGATGAGCTACGATTGTGAGCAACGTCAGTGAGCTAGCATCAGAGCATTCCGGCCAACAAAGCAATGTACAAAACAAATAAGGTTGGACGAGCCAGGGTTAATCTGGTCTTTTCAAGTGCTTGTAAATAGAAAAACAAAAGGAAAATCAGTTAAAAGGGGGAAACGTATGGCAATGAAGTTATCCAAGAGCTGGGTGGCGAATCCCAAGTGAAAAATATCCAATTTCCTCTTCTCTTCCTCTCGCTCCCACCAAAGGTGGAGCTGACCCCGGGCACCTAGGATTCAAGCATAATTTTCTATTTCATGCTTTAGTACTCATCCCATATACACGCCACAACCCTCCAGCAAACACTCTTTAAGTGGTCCGACCATATGGCCTCAGGGGGCCCCTTGGGCTTCAGGGGCCCGGGGCGGCCGCCCCTCCCACCCTTTTGTGAAGCTTCCAGATGGTTTTATCTTTCATCTTTTTCTATGTTTGTTTATTTGGTTTTCCCTCTAGTTTTTCTGGGTTTTCCTTTTTAGTTACTTCCAAAAAAGAACATTCTTAACATTTTATAAATTAAGTAATAATTTTAAACTCATGAACAATTTTAAAATTCACAAACATTTGTAAAATTCATGAATAATTTTTAAATTATAAATTATTGAATATCTTTAAATTTTGTGAACGTTTTTCAAATTCATTGACATTTTGAATAAAATTCATGAATATTTTTAAAATTCATGAAACATAATTTATTTCACCAATCTAGTTTTTTCCCTAAGCGAGCATGCAACAGAATAGAAGGAGGGGGGATAAAACGCAGCCAGCCGAGTGAGTGGTCTGACGAGCGACCCGAAAAAATTTAATGGGCCGCAACCTAGGCCACGCTAAGAAAAGTCTCTGGGGCATGTTTTTCTTAAACTGGCATATGAATTATTTGAGCGGGCAACTAACTGATGGTTACCACCCCTAAAAAGACTAACTGGCGGCTACCCCTTCGGGGCTTTCTTTTTTTTTTTTTTTTTTGAGGTACCCTTCGGGGCTTTCTAGTGGGTGCTGGAGCACGCCGCGTGGTGCGCTCGGCCGCGGCCACGTGTTACACGCCGGGCGTACCCTCAGGATTTTGGTTTTTTTGTTGCACGTAATTTCGGTTTTTACAAGTTATGTTGTTTTTCGTTTACCCTAGGTGTTGAAGGAAAAAATAATTTTACTTCTTGGGGAAGTCGTGCTATTATGCAAGAAGCACAATAACTGTACTCCCTGAAAAGAAAAGATAAACATAGATATGCTTCAAAAAAAATCACAGCATGTGCTTCTATGAGAAGCACAACTGTGCTTTCTGAAAAAGGAAAAAACAGTTGTGCTTCCCTGAAAAAGGAGAAACACAACATGTGCTTCTATGAGAGGCATAATTGTGCCTTCCGAAAAGGGAGAAGCGTAGTTTATACTTTCGCAAGGAGCACAATTGTGTTTGTTGAAAAGGGAAAAGCACATTTGTGCTTTCCAAAATAAAGTGAATAAAGCATAACATATATATAAAGAGCAAACCTATGAAACTTCGCTTGTGTGGTTGCAATCACGGGCACTCATTCATGTTGGGATCTGGCCCCTCCTCTTTCCTTCTTTGCATTTTCTTGTTATTAAGCTTTAGATGTTTATTTCCTCTTATAGAACAGTAGGACCACGCTGCTATGGCGTGAGCCAATACTGCGCAGGCACTAGCCTGGCAGGATGGCAGGCCAGCAGGGGGATGCGTTCTTTTTGTTTTTGAGGTAGGGGGGGTGCGTTCTCTTTATAGAGAACCGTCGGCACAAGGTGCAAACCTTCTTTCCCATTTTTCTTTTTTGTCGCATTTGTCTTTTCTTAGTGGCATTATCTCGCTTAGGAGGTCCTACTTCATGGTCACGTGTGTATGCCTGGGCCTATAGCGCTCTGATCCCATCTCGCTTAGGAGGTCCTACTTCATGGTCATGGTCATATATATAGTAACGCTAAACTAAACATGAGTGTAAAATAGCTTATTCTACACCATAATAATGGTACATATAAAATATAGTAACACAGTATGTAAAATATAGTATTTTTTAAAAAATGAAGTAAATTACAAACTTAGGTAGTAAAAATATATTTCCCTAATTACTACTCTCTCCGTCCAAAAATACTTTTCATCAAAATGGATAAAAAGGATGTATCTAGAACTAAAATATGTCTAAATACACCTCTTTTACCCATTTTGATGTCAAGTATTTCCGGACGGAGGGAGTATATTTTATACACCATTTTACTAGATTTTGTATATAGCGTTACTAGGGGTGTAGAATAAGCTATTCTACACTCGCGCTTAGAATAGCGCTACCTTTTTAGACATATATATATATAAGCTTATTAACATAAGATTTTTGTATATATATATATAAGCTTATTAACATAAGATTTTGTATATATATATATATATATATATATATATATATATATATATATATATATATATATATATATATATATATATATATATATATAGCTTATTAACATAAGATTTTTATTCCAACTGGCTCGCATCCCTTTTCATTAATTTTGTAATCAACGAAAATACATAGTTTAGTAGTTCTCCAGGTATCACACCCAAAATAAAACGACCAAGAGACCCAAATAGGACTGAAAGGGGGGGAGCGAGCTGGAGCATCGACAGGAAATCCACGGCTGGAAGACCCTGAAACTGACCATCCACCATGGGGCGAAAACCTGATGACACTATCTAGCCATTACCTAACCAAAAGAGTTGAAAGCATGCGAGGCTACGCACCCACCTAGGGGCAGAAAGAGACCATATCTCAACATCTAATAGATTCCAGAACGGGCATCAAACCCCAGTGGAAATAAACTGGCAAGACGAACAGGTTAGTCGATCTGGATCCCATCTCCGTTCCTCAAGAGCATCCTGCCCTGCGAGTAAGACCTGTCCGCCAGAGCTGTTGCCGCATATGCCAACCTTTTCACCCCTGCCTGGAACTTCGTCATGTCTTCTTCTTTCAGCAATCCTGCCCAATACAACATAAAAGAACAAACACTGAAAACAGCCTCCAACGGTTTATTTCGAAGGCACCAGGTTCCCCAGCACATAGCAGCAATAATCATCATATAGAATTTTTTTCCACCTGGGAAAAATTTATATAACCATGCCCAACATTGCCACAAAGACCGGAGACAGCATGAAGCCCCAACTGTAATACCCATGTCCCCCAGACCGTTCGAGCTAGCGGACACGTGAAGAACAGATGATTTGCATTTTCCATATTAGTACAGAAAGAGCAAATAGGATTCCTGGGCCAATTCCTCTTCCGCAAATTATCCCGCGTAAGCACAACATTTTGAAATAGTTGCCAAAGAAAGATTTTAATCTACAATGGAATACTAGCTTTCCAAATCCACCTAAAGTTAGGACCAGCCAGATTCCTCTCCAACCATTCATATACAGATTTGGTACTAAATCATTTTTTTCTTATTGAGATTCCAAAAAATTGTATCAGGTAGTGTGTTTAAGGCAATTTTCTTAGCCTCAGAAACCACCCACTCCCACTGATCATTAACCTCCCCAAACAACCTACATCTGAAACCCATTTTATAATCTTTAGGCACAAAGTCGGCAATAGTCCCATCCTGATCTTGACATATACTGAATAAGATAGGAAACTTTTCTCGCAAAGGAGTAACATCTAACCATGGGTCGTGCCAAACCATAGCAAGGTTCCCACTATTGATCTTGACAGCCCTCCTTGCCATATACGTCTCCTTGACCTTCATAATTGCTTTCCAGCAAGGGGAATCCGAGAAACGGCTACGAACATTAGCCACAGTTTTGTTTTTGAAGTATCTGGCACGAATAATTTGTTGCCACAACCCATCGCTAGTTTCAAGCTTCCACCACCATTTAGAAGAGACTTATATTCTGCTTATGGAGATCCTTGATCCCCAAGCCCCCTATTCTCTTGGAACGACAAACCCTAGCCAATTTAACCATATGGTAAGCACGCTTCTTGTTTTTCCTCCTCCGAAAGAATCTTCTACGATGCTTATCCATTTTTTCAATAAAAGTCTTGTTGAACATAAACATAGACATAAGATACGATGGAATCCCATCCAAGCTCGAGTCTAACAAGGTGAGTCTAGCCCCAGATGCTACTGCATAAGCTATCCAGGCATCGAGTTTTTTTATCATCTTAACATCGAGGAAATCCAACTCTATGTTTTTCAGAGTGGAGTAAGTGATCGGTGCACCCAGGTATTTCATAGGCAAAGTGCCCACCTGACACCCAAACATCTCAGCATAAATTGCATCAATCTCATTATCCCCTCCTATAACAATTACTTCACTCTTATCAAAGTTAATTTTCAGCCCAGACATGAGTTCAAATAAATAAAGCAAGAGTTTGACATTAACAGCCTTGTCAATGTCATGTTCGAAACAAATGACTGTATCATCTGCATATTGCAAAATACCCACTCCATCCTCTATAAGATCAGAGGCCAGCCCTTTGACAAGGCCATTTTTCTGGGCCGAAGTCATCATCTTAGTTAGGCATTCTGCCGCAAGATTAAAAAGGAAAGGAGAGTGTGGGTCACCCTGCCTAACCCCTTTAGCACTCTAAAGATTTAGTTCTAAAGATTTCAACGCGAGAGACCAAATGGTGAAAATGGTTCGTGATTTGGATGCACGGTTTAAGAGATAAAGCATTTTGAAAAAAAATGAATATACAAAAAAAGAAGGAAACTCTCAGGTTGCGACAACTAACGCAGTGCACCACTTATCAGCATCAGTGAAGATGGGGAGTGACCTTTATAAGGGTGCCCCTTAATTAGTGATTTTGATTATTTGACTTACCTGAAAAAAGGAATTATTTGAACTCCCCACCTACACAGATTTCTACCCATCATGAAATAAGAATACCTACACAAATTTCTGTATGGGCCTGGGGTCCAGCCAGCGCAGCACAGGCCCTGCTCTCCTCGAACAGCCTAACGCACGAAACGCATCCCGGCCCAAACGCCACGAGCACGCACGCCGCCGCCCAGTGTCTGCACTCAGCCGGCGCCGTCCCCCCTTTCCCGGCCTTCCCCCGCCCCGGTCAACATCTCCCGCGTAGCCTGGCCGTGCCGCACTACTGCGGTGCGCCGTGCGCCCCCTGCTGGCCCCGGCCAGCCGGCCTCCCTCCGCGGCGGCGACGAGCAGAGCAGCCAACGTGGCGACGGCGGCCCCCCTCCTCTGCGCTCCGGCCCCGTGCTTCTGCCGCCGCCGGCTGTGTGGCCTGCTTCTGCCTACTGCCGCCGCGGCGCCCCTCCTCTCGCTGGTAACTTTCTCGCTGGTAGTTTTGGTCTTTGGTGAATTGGTGTATGCATTGTCTGATTGTCACACTGAATATATAGATGATTTAAACGCTGAACTGAAATTTAAATGGAATGGATTGTGTATGTGAGCATGTCTGTATGTCTAATGTGCTGATGGAACTCGGTTGATTCATTTTGCAGAAATAGAAGTTGGTGTTTGCTTCAATCCTGGCTTCACCACTGGCTCCCATCTCAGTATCCCACCATGCTCTTCAGTCGGAAGCTTCTCCCATGGCCGTGCCCAAGACAGTCACAAGCCCAGGCCCTGCTCTGCCGCCCATTTTCCGCCTTCTACCCAACCAACCCCGACGATGACGACCCTCCGTTTACACGGATCCCCAAAAACCCACCTCGAGCTTCGGCGCCGGCGCCGCCACCGCCGAAGCCCAAAGACCAGCCTGCCAAGATCAGCCCCGACGAGCCGGCACACTCCGACCTTCCCTTCGACTTCCGGTACTCGTACTCGGAGACTGGCCCCACCTGGAGGCCCATTGGGTTCCGCGAGCCAACCCGGTTTTCGCCCTTCGGCCCCGGCCGCCTTGACCGGCCTTGGGACGGCGTCGCCGCCGCCGCCGTGCGCGCCGAAGGGAACAGAGAGGATGTTTGTTGCGGTCCGAGTCGTAGGGATGAGGTGCTTGGCGAGGCACTGTCGGAAGCGGAGGTGGCAGAGCTCGTGGAGAGGTACCGGCACAGTGACTGCTCCCGGCAGATCAATTTGGGTGAGTTCTTGGTGCTCTCAGCAACTCAGTGCTGAAATGGCGTTTCTGTCTGATGATTTTAGTTGTCCAAGCTTTCGCATTACAAATCCCAATCTTATTGCACATTTTGTTTGATTGATGAGGGAATAACGAGTACTAGAATTTTCATCATTGAATTTGGCCAAATCCGTGATAAAAGATTGCATATTTTACATTGTAATAAAATTTGGATCAATTATTTCCATAGTAATGTATGGGAAGATTACACATATTTGTGCAGATTATATTTGTTTACAGATGCCATTGTGCATATTTGTGAAGATTATGTTGTTGCAACTGTTATATTTGAACATTTGATCATTCGCGTAGCTCAGGAAAAATTGCATTTTTCTTAAGAAGCATTCCCTTGTTCCTGCTATAAATAAGATGTGTCGTGTTCTCAGGGAAAGATGGTGTAACTCATAATATGCTCGATGACATCCACAACCACTGGAGACGTGCAGAAGCAGTCAGAATCAAATGTCTCGGGGTTGCAACTCTTGACATGGACAATATATGCTTCCATCTTGAGGTCATAATGTGTTGCCACATGCTTGAGAAAATTAGGGATTGAACTCTCCTTTTCTGTTGAATTCAGTTATCCATCAATTTCTGATGTGAGTGCACCATTTTGCAGGATAAAACAGGTGGGAGAATCATATACCGTAGCATAAATATACTCATCCTATATCGTGGCCGGAACTATGATCCAAAACAACGGCCTGTCATACCATTGATGTTGTGGAAGCCATTGGCTCCTATTTATCCTAAGGTTGTCCAAAATGTTGCTGAAGGGTTGACTTTTGAGGAAACAAAAGAAATGAGAAACAAAGGATTACATTCGCCACCGCTTATGAAACTGAGTAAGTTGGAATATTTCTAGCAAGACCATTTCGAATCACATAAGTGCATACTTCCATCTCACTATCTTGTTGCCAATATATTGTCGCTCCTATGTTGTGATATTTCTGTCTTGTGCAGCTAGGAATGGTGTTTATGTTAATGTTGTTGACAAAGTGAGAGAGGCCTTTAAGACTTTGGAAGTTGTGAGACTAGATTGCTCTCATTGCGGTACTAGTGATTGCAAAAAAATTGGTGTGAAGCTGAGGGTATGTTGTAACTTTCTAATGCTCTCTATGAATTAATCCCATCAGTCTTGCATTCATATGGAAGAACAATGAAACTGGAAAGAATTTGAATAAAAGCTCTAATCAAACAGGTGTGCTGGTGTAGTAGTTAGCTTGCAGTTGAGATATAACGACCCTCCTGCAGTTTGCAGTTCGCTCGTCATATATGCAGCTAAAGTATATTATGCCTTAGAACTTGCTTAGAATTTCAGACAGAAGACATCTCCTTTGCAACACAACAGTAAGAAACACTGGAGAGTTTACGATAGAAACTAGATACTCCTTTATCTCTTGCAAACATAGCACTTGGAATGCTTTATTTAACTTTGTTGTTTCTTTCCTTTGGTTTCATAGGATTTGGTTCCATGCATCCCTATACTATTTAAAGATGAACAAATTATTCTCTGGAGAGGGAAGCGGGACCAGGAGGACTCTGTTTCAGCTCATTGTGCTTCTTGGCCACAGTGATGCAAGTGCTTGTAATCTACAACCCTATACTCAGAGTAGCAGCTAGCTGAAGCAGGCCTGCTTTTTGGGTTACTTCTGTGAGTTGCATGAGATGTGTTCACTGGAGTATAAGGATCTGCAGTCTACAAGAAATGGTCTAATTGTTTGTCAGCATTTCTTGCTGCTGTTTGAAGTAATTTTATCTTGAGAGCATGTGGACCTTACAACCAGAAAGTGGGTTTCTTTCTGGGTGAAGAGAAAGACAATTTCTAAGTGCATCTCCAGCAGCCAAGCTGGAAAAATACAGATTTTTGCGCGCGCGCAGCCGTTCCGGGCGCTCCAGCGGAGGCGCAAAAAATACGCGCGCGGGACGAAACGGCATCGCACGCCGCTTATTTCATGCGCCCGCTTCCGCACGCTACACACTCGAGTGCCGCGCCGCACCCTCTCCGCCGCGGGCGCAGATTCTCTGACTTGCCATGGCAAAGGCTGCCTCTACCTTTCCCCTCATGGATGCCCTCTCTTTCTGATCCAATGGCTGCTGAGCGAGCTGCCTCTCTCTAAGTACAGCTTGCAAGTACAGCTTGCGAACCATGTGATTCCTTGGCCCAACTAAGGCCCAGTTCGGGAGGAAACAAGCCCAGCCCGCCAGAGAGAGGAGAAGTGCAGCGATTCAGGTTCAGAAATGAACTCTGGTTCAGTACAGGAACGCATACAGAGAAGATTCAGTTAAGTACATGCACACGTATAGACATAATTCAGTTTTGGCACTGCAGTACAGTACAATCATAATTAAACAAACATTTCACTTGAGTATTTTGGATATCCAAAATAATACATTCCAAAAGCCATCAATCAACACAGATTTTCTTTTGAGTTTCACTTGAGTTTTGCCACACATTCAGTTTTGGCACACCTAAGTTACATAATTCAGTTTTGGCACACATTCACCCAAAAAGAACAAAACATTTCACTTGCTCTGCAGCACTGCAATTCTCTTGTTTCTAGAGCTCTAAAGAAGACCTTGAAAGGACATATCATCAATTTCACTAAAACCCTGCAAAGGGAAAGGCATGCTTAAAACATGGCAATATTGAAACTAGTTTAGAGAAGATGAAACAAAGAAATTTGGAAATCCCATCAGCAAATTTGTGTAGCTGGTGAAGGCATTGCCGTCCTTATGAGAAACACCCATCGGTACTTGAGAACCTACACCACCACCATTCTCATGTTGCTGCACAAAGCAATCAACGTAGTTATTTAGCATACAGTAATGAACAAATACTCACAATTACAAGGGTTTTCAGCAACAGACGCTAGATTTATGAGGAACATCCATTGGTACTTGAGTTTTCACACCAACACCACCATTCTTTTTTTTTTCTGCACAAAAAATCAACTTTGTTATTTACTCCCTCCGTTCCGAAATAATTGTCTTTCTAGCCATCTCAAATGGATTACAACATACGAATGTATGTAGACATGTTTTAGAGTGTAGATTCACTCATTTTGCTCCATATGTAGTCACTTGTTAAAATCTCTAGAAAGACAATTATTTAGGAACGGAGGGAGTAGCATGTAGTAATAATGAATACGAACTCTATATTGCAATGGTTTTCATCAACATATGCTAGATTTATTTGCTTTTTTCCTTTTGAACTTGCGCATCCTCTCGAGCCAACTGCCACGCCTCTTTGAAGTTTTTTCTTTAACCTCCTTTTTCTTTAAGCGTACAACACTAAGCAAACCTTCATCTTGTGAAAGAGTGAATATTTCAGAGAAATAGCAAATACCAGGGCGGCTCAGACACAAACCTAAAATACTAGGCAGTCTCTGTTTCTTGAAATCGAAGAAGGACACGAACCTGAAGCAGAGTGAAGTCGAGCAGCCTCGATCTGCTCCGACGCTCAACTAGGACGGCCCAGCCGGCGAGGCGTCCAGGCACCCCGACGAACGCCTAACTGAGATGAGAACCCGCGCTAGACGCCCGCGCCCCCGCCAAAAATCGCATCTGGCGGCTGCTCACCCGACAAAATCCTCTCGCTTTCCCTCCTCCATGCTCCCCTCAAGCTGGGCCTTCTTCGGGTAAATACGGGCTGGCTTTGTGTCAGTTTGGGCTGGTTGATGTGCACATAGAGAGGCAGCTCGCTCAGCAGCCGTGCGATCAGAAAGGGAGGGCATCTGTGAGGGGTAAGGTAGAGGCAGCCTTTGCCATGGCAAGGCAGAGAATCTGCGCCCCTCCGCCGCGCCGCTTTCGGCCCACCCGAGCCGCCGCCGGCGAATTCGCCCGATGGACGGCCGCGCCGACATCCCCCTCACCTCTTCCTACACCTGCGACCCCTTAGTCGCCGCCACCACCGACGGCGGCGCAAACCCTAGCGCGGGGAGCTTTGGCTTCGCCTCCGCCGATGCTCCTCCAAGCACCAGTCTCGCGCGCGGCCTTTTCATGGCGCCACGGACGACCTCGGCGGCGGGTGGGGTCACGCCGGCGCCCGCCGTGAAGCCACGTGCCCCCCCCCCTCTCGAAGCTCCCAAATGCGGCGCGGGCAAAGGCGGGCAAGGTGTCCGGGAAGAAGAACAAGGCGGCGGACGACTCCTCTAGGCGGCTGAAGAAGAAGCTTGCAAGGCGTGCGACGGATGCGGTGGCGACCGAAGCGCCGGCGAGCTCGCTTGTTGTGCCGGCGGCCGATGCACACAAGGTGTTTGATGAAATGGCCACAAGGTAAAATTTCGCCCACTTTTCTTTGTTGTTATTTTTTGAATGCATATATATGGATAGCTTATTTGCTTTGTTGTATATACTTTGTAGTTTCAATGATGAGACATATATGTCAACTATGGGTGTTGGCTCCAACAATTCCAATTGGTCTCAAACCAATGATGTGCATTTCGATGATCATGAGTTTGAGGTGGACGAGGATGGTGAGGGTATCGTCGATGCACCGAAAGGAAGAGCGGGCAACCACACCATGGATTCGGAGCTACCATGAGGGCCATGGGAGGCATGGGTTGCTTCGGAGCTACCATGGGAGACATGAGTTTTGCGTCTCTCATGGGAGGCATGGGAGCACCTCCAGGTGACATGGGTGGACGCATGTCTTCCGGTGTGCCTCACATACCTTCGCATGATGCCGGTGGAGATCTTGCCAACGCCTTCCAAGCTCCCCATGATGATGCGGCGCGACACAATGAAGAGGAGGAGGAAGAATCGGAGGAAGAGGAGGACGCAGACGAGGATGAAGAATCGGAGGACGAAGATGAGTATTTTTTTTCAAAACTGTGTTATTTTTTGTAGCAATTTCGGAAACTATAGGACGTAATACAAAAAAACCAAAACTAGTAGCCCGTCGGCCATCTTTAGGCCGAAGTAGTATTTTTCGGCCACAGTTAGGCCGAAGTAGTACTTTTCGGCCACTGTTAGGCCGAAGTAGTACTTTTCGGCCACAGCTAGGCCGAAAAGTGTCTTTTTGGACAACACTAGGCCGAAATAGACTTTTTGGTCAAGTCTAGGCCGAAAAGTCACTTTTTGGTCAACCCTAGGCCGAAGTTGCATGCTGAAATGTATTTTGTCGCCACCCGTTTCCCGCCCACCCCTTCCCGCCACCCATTTCCGCCAACCCTTCCCGCCTTTATGTTCCCGCCACCGCTTCCCGCCAACCCTTCCTCGCTTTATTTTCTCGCCATTCCTTCCGCCTTATTTTCCTCCAATCCCTTCCCGCCATACCGCAGCTTATTCTTTCCCGCCATTATCTCCTCTCAGATCTATAAAACCCCTTCAGCGAAGGTGGATAAGCATTCGGTGCGAAAGTAGTCGAGATGTCCCATTATCCATTCGATCGTAGTTTTCACCACGGGATGAGCAGCACTCTTCGAGTCTAGTTACCGATTTCAGGATGGACAATAGGATAGTTCCATGGGACGAACTCGCTGGTAGTGACACCATAATGAATGAGTTGGCTCACCAATTACGTGGTCCGGGTGGCCCGAAGGACCTATGAGGAGGTACGCCAAGAACTTCTTAGGTTGCATGAAAGGTGGAAGAAGGTAGTGGAGCCAAGAGTGAAACTTTCGTAAAGACTGCAGCAAAGAATACATTTTATGGACTGAGGAGAGCGAGGACGACGAAGATATCTTCATGCCGCCGCTTCGGGTTCTACATCGTCAAGGGCAAGAGTTCAGACGTCCAAAGGCAAGAGTTCTGCATCCTCGAAGGCCAAGAGTTCTCGCATCCAAAGAAGGGCAAGAGTTCGCAAGCACGGAGGGCAAGAAGACCGCATCGTCAAGGGCAAGAGGGCTGCATCAACGGAGGATGACGATGATGACTTCATGTAGTATGTAAGATGTATTCCAGTTATACCGTTTCATTCAGATGTATTTGCATTATTAGTTTGTATTGTATTATTGTAGGGCATTATGTTCTATCTGAATTTCATTTTGTAGTATGTAAGATGTATCTTAATTATCGGTTGTAGTCTATTTGGAAATGTAACTGGAATAAGAATGCAAATTAATAGTAATATGTCTCTCATACATAAAACAATATATGTCTCCGATCGATAGAAGGATGTGCGATAATAACACATACATGAAGCATGTCTCATACATAAATCTTGACACACAGCTGCGAATAGTCTGAAACTAACATAGATAATGAGTCATACATAGATAGATAAGCATATCATCTGGGGGGACGACGACGAGTCTGGTCTTCCTCGGCGAGGACCGAAGGTGATAAGCGCCGAGGCGGTGGACGAGGCTCGCGATAACCACGACCATAGTTAACCTCGTCTCTCACGGTCTGTGTCTCCTGTGGTCGGTGGTGGTGGTGGAGTGTGAAACACTGTCTGCGAGAAGCCATAAATGTTTGTAGCATGGTCATCATACTCATGTCGCGGTCGCCCTCAAAGTAATCAGCACCACCACTAAGGATTGGTGACTGCTCAATGCATGAACGGTTGTGACTGGTTGCATGCGGTAAAGTAAAACATGTAAAATTGATACAAATGCATGAACGAAGCACTACCAAGAAGCATCGATGATCGCTGAGAATGCAAGAATGATTACTACATTGTTGAAAAGAATGTAGTGAGTAGTGTTACCTAGTTCCATCTCGATGCCGATGGCGCCCCTAGCTGTGAAGGAGGTGGCTGATGCCGTGAAGAGCTCCACGGCTGTGAAGGAGGTGGCTCATGCCGAAAGAGCTCCTGGCTGTGAAGGAGGTGGCTCATGCCAGAAGAGCTCCCAGGCTGTGAAGGAGGTGGCTCATGCCGTGAAGAGCTCCTGGCTGTGAAGGAGGTGGCTCATCCGGGAAGAGCTCCTGGCTGTGAAGGATGAGGTTACGCACGGTGCACGAGGGTCGTGGTTCGAACGGTGCACAGAGGGTCGTGGTTCGAGCGGTGCACGAGGGTCGTGGTTCGAATGATGTCTGAGGGTCGTGGCGACGATGTCTTTGGAGGAGGAAGTGCAACATCCGAAGACCGTCTACACGTAACAGCTGCGTAAATCCCACGTAGCTTGTCATCAAGACGCCTCAACCATGAGACGCCCTCTCGCGGTGGGATAGTTTCTCCCCTCTGAAAGCGCCGCATTAAAGCGGAAACCTCCTCTCGCGCCTGTACTGTCAAGTCACCCTGTACACAAAGAGTTAACCAATTATATCCTCGTTGTATGATAGACAGCACGAATAGACAACCAAGCGAATATGTCCAGATTAACAAAAGACTTCACATATGAGAATCAAGGCATTTACCGCGTGGTGTCTGGTTCCCTAACAGAGGCGATTGGGTACATATCGCTGGTGAGAGGGCTTCGATCTGATCTGAAGCAGCTGATGGAACCAAGTAGATCCTCGTTGTATGCCGCGCTGCTGCAGATACAACCCAACATTTCCCGCTTAAAGGCGAACCTCACCCCAGATATTTGTCGCAGCGGTAGTCCATTCACAACGTAAGGGGTAATGCTCTTAAGCCAATAAGCCATGGACTTGTTTCCTCCTAGGCGATCGTCCACGAGATTGACATGCGCGATACATGATTAGGTATATTATGAATGCAGAGTGACAACTAAAATAGTATTAGTACTTACTTGTGCACGTGTTACGCAAGTGTGGAATATCTGGAATCTCGGGCTCTTGATATAGACCGAACTGTCTCATCACCCTATTAAGATACATCTCCTCAACCGTCACGTCGAACACCAACTTGGCCTTGGTCA
Source organism: Aegilops longissima (assembly GCA_021605205.1). Taxonomy (NCBI): domain Eukaryota; kingdom Viridiplantae; phylum Streptophyta; class Magnoliopsida; order Poales; family Poaceae; genus Aegilops; species Aegilops longissima. The sequence goes on from CM038681.1 coordinate 121,105,291, forward strand.
TCCAAAAGTGTCGATCTCTAGTGCACAATCCAGAAATCCCAACTGGGTACCTCGATGATATAGCCCGAGGCGAGTATGGCTCCCAGATAACTTGATCCTCGTGCAAACTATCAAATCTGCGCCGTGAAGGACGGGTAGCATCCCTAACCTGACTATCATAAACTGTCTCGTGCCATGACAACAAATAAGCATTAGTAATACTATTGAATGGCAAGAAATAATTGAATTAATTATTACTTAATATAAATGTACCTCTCGCCGTGCCCAAACAGATCCCATAGTAGGTAAGTCGCCGATAGCAGTACATAAGCCCCAAATAAGTCCTCCAAACCAAAAGGTTTATCAACATAGACATAGGGTCGCCCAATAGGGAATCTCTCGTATGACCAGAGCTGCAACAATAATGGACATCCAACAATACTAGATTTTCTAGACTTCAAGCGGCAAGCTTTGCACAGTCCTCATGACGTAGCCGCTAACACAGCAGTAACCAAAACTCCTCTCAGAATATCCGCAGGCAACAGCGTCGTCGGCTATCTCTCGTGCAATACCGATGAGTCGTGCATCGGCGGTGGTCACGTGGTTCTCCGTAAACATCGTCTTGCCGAACAGCCAAAGAATATATGCCTCTAGGGACCGGTCAATCTGTGGCGCGGACAACTGAACATCGGGATATCCTAACGAGACAATCTACATAGAAACGTAATAATTGTATGAACATCGGACAACTAAAAAACAACATTTGTTTAAGTGGCCGTGATGGTTACCTGAAACTGGCTCAACCATCTAAAATGAGGTCCATGAGGATCGTTGTCTATGGCCCTAGCAGTCGGGACTGCAGCAAAAAACGGTCTGCATCGCTGCTTGCCACCCAGATTCTGCCTCTAAGGGACCTATGGCAGCACCGCCGAGGTAATCCCAACAAGTAAGACACATCCTGTAAAGTAGGCGCCATCTCTCCCGTGGAAAGTGAAACGTATGTGTCTCTGGTCTCCATCTATCTACTAAGCAGGTAAGGAGTGACTTGTCGTAAGAGAAACATCTCAGTTGCCTCTTGTGTACCTGCAATGGTTCACCTGCCTCATCTAAGTCCGGACCATCAATCCACTCATCCAATGTACCTCAACCAGCCATGCCAAGGGTAGAAGTCCAGCCCAACTTAACCTACAAAATTAAGAGAATGTTAGCGGCGTTGAAAAGTATGTCAAACATAGTAAGTCATTATATGGACTCCTTTATATGCACACATACCTATCAACCCATGAATCGTGTATCATCCAGTTAGTCTTTGGGGTACGAGTGACCAACACGTCTAAGTTGTTGCCCGCTTCCATAAGGGCGCCCCGGTGCTTTCTATCGATGTTACCATTAAGCAACGGATACGAAGACATATCTGCAATTCAAACAACAAATCAAAGATGCAATTAAAACATAGTCCTGACATATTATAAATTAAAACATAGTCCTGACATATTATAAATTAAAACATAGTCTTGACATATTACAAATTAAAACATAGTCCTGACATATTACATATTAAAACATAGTCCTGACATATTACATATTAAAACATAGTCCTGACATATTACAAATTAAAACATAGTCCTGACCCACTACGACACATTATATAATTTGTGAGTTATTTCTTCCTCGTCCGCCCCTTCGACCTCGACTGCCATGACCACGTCCGCCTCTTGCTCCCGTTGTCGCAGCCGTCGATGTAGAAGCACTCGTCGATGCGGAAGCACCATCTTTGTTCAGGTCGGAACAATATTTCATCCTATGCCCATAAGCGCGCGATAACAAACATTGTCCGTTGCTCCACCACTTCAGACCGGTCCATATCGTTCGGATCGACGGGCCTTTCGCCTGCCCCTACTTGTTCGCCAAGGTCCGGATGCGGGATGTATACTCTCTCACCGTCGTTTACCTTGTTGAAATTGCCGACGACTCTAAACCCCGTCATCTCGCTTGTCCGGTGTTGAGCACTGCCTCTTTTAAATAGTATGGGGACACGAAGGAGATAGCATCCAACTCAATCGGCCACATGCAGCCAACACATGAGAGCAAGGTAGGTGCAACAACTTCGGTTTGTTGCATGTACATTCACACGTTGGATAAAATTCCGCTCCAATTTTTACCTCGTGTGTCTTCACCTCATTTCCGAACCAAAACCATCGGTAGGAAGCTGAACCTCATACCTCCTTTCTTGATTCCCTATGAGTCCGACGATGTGCTTCTTTGCTTTCTCTATCTTCTTTGCCATGTATTCCATGACACGGCTACAATAAGGTGTGTTCTGATTATCTTCAATATGCTTCTTTGCTAACTCGTGCCTTTCTCTCAAATATCTCAAAGTGCCATGGAATACAGCCTCCACAATAGCTGTGAGTGGCAATGCTCTATTCCCTCTCAACAAAGTTATACACCTCTGCAAGATTGGTTGTCATGTGGCCATACCTAGCTCCATGTGTGTCATGCAGCAAAGACCAATTCACTTGGAGGCTCTTTCTCTATCCACTCGTAAAAATTCTTTATTGCCCTTCCCTTCTTTCTCTTAGTATTAGGAGGGTCAATTGCTGGCAAGTCACAAAGACCTACTGGCTCCTCTAGCTCCGCGATGAGTGCTGCTAATTTAACCTGATCTTTTTCCATTTTCTGCCTCGCACGGACCTGCTTCTTAGTAAACTCATCTAGTTTTGACCAAATAAAATCGTATTTGCGCTGCTGGCTTTGCTTGCATAATTTTTTGAACAAGTTCATCAACCGCTTGTTCTTGAACTGTGAGAAAAAATTAGCCCCAAGATGGCGCATGCACCACCGGCTCTACAAGTCCCTCCAAGGTGTTGGTTCGTCATCTGTTGGATTACTGGCGTCTTCACGGCCTTCAATATACCAGCATGTCATCATGAATGACACACACGTTTGGTCGGTTCTTCACGATGGCAATTTTCACTTGGCGAAGAACCATACCCAGCTGAGAAAGTTCTCACCTCCACAAATGCCATGGCAAGTGGGATGATTTGATTGTTCCGTCCACACCAATAGCAGTCAGGATTTGCCCTCTATATCGACCGTCAGAATGTACCATCCACAAACATAACAGGAGGACAATGCGGAAAGCTTGATGCACATAGCAAAAGAGAAGAACACTCGCTTCAACACCTTGAAATCAGGTATACTCAAAGAACCTCATGTGTTGTACATTCACATAAGTGCCGGATTCCTCTCCTTCAAGATGCCTGGAGACGGACAACATTATCATATGAGTCAAAGAACGCCCAAACCTTTCCTCCATAGCCTTCTCGCTTAGCCCTCCAAGCCTTCCCATAAGGAATGACATAATTCCATCCGACCTTCACTTCTGTCCGGATGTGTTTTGCTTCCATATCTTTCTTCTCTACTATCTCAAGATACATGAGTTGCAGAACGAGACTTGAAGTCGGGTTCGGATGCTTCACCAAAGAGTTCTTCCTCACACAATTATGTGGGATGACAATGGTGACAACCCGATGGATGTCATACTTGACGCGTCGCAAGCGCTGCACCTTCCCTAGACAACCTATTTCAACGCATTTCACGGTATAGTTTGTTGGACTTGATATGTGTGTCTTGAAAACCCTCTGCGTAGACATAGCCCACTTTATCACCGCATACTTCAATTTTTTCTTTGTATCAAACATAGCCCCTATTTGTACTTGGTTCAGATTATACTGCCATGGAGTCTCATGTCCATCGTTCACCGTAAGGCCGGTGGTGTTGGAAATATGCCCTAGAGGCAATAATAAATTAGTTATTATTATTATATTTCCTTGTTCATGATAATCGTTTATTATCCATGCTATAATTGTATTGATAGGAAACTCAAATACATGTGTGGATACATAGACAACACCATGTCCCTAGCAAGCCTCTATTAGCTAGCTCGTTGATCAATAGATGGTTACGGTTTCCTAACCATGGACATTGGATGTCATTGATAACGGGATCACATCATTAGTAGAATGATGTGATGGACAAGACCCAATCCTAAGCATAGCACAAAGATCGTAGTTCGTATGCTAAAGCTTTTCTAATGTCAAGTATCATTTCCTTAGACCATGAGATTGTGCAACTCCCGGATACCGTAGGAATGCTTTGGGTGTACCAAACGTCACAACATAACTGGGTGGCTATAAAGGTGCATTACGGTATCTCCGAAAGTGTCATTGGGTTGGCACGAATCGAGATCGATTTGTCACTCCGTAAACGGAGAGGTATCTCTGGGCCCACTCGGTAGGACATCATCATAATGTGCACAATGTGACCAAGGGGTTGATCACGGATGATGTGTTACGGAACGAGTAAAGAGACTTGCCGGTAACGAGATTGAACAAGGTATCGGGATACCGACGATCGAATCTCGGGCAAGTACAATACCGCTAGACAAAGGGAATTGTATACGGATCGATTGAGTCCTTGACATCGTGGTTCATCCGATGAGATCATCGTGGAACATGTGGGAGCCAACATGGGTATCCAGATCCCGCTGTTGGTTATTGACCGGAGAACGCCTCGGTCATGTCTACATGTCTCCCGAACCCGTAGGGTCTACACACTTAAGGTTCGATGGCGACGCTTAGGGTTATAAAGGAAGCTTGTATGTGGTTACCGAATGTTGTTCGAGTCCGGATGAGATCCCGGACGTCACGAGGAGTTCGGAATGGTCCGGAGGTAAAGATTTATATATGGGAAGTTCTGTTTTGGTCACCGAAAAGTTTGGGATTTATCGGTAACGTCTGGGACCACCGGAGGGTCCCGGGTCCACCAAGTGGGGCCACCAACCCTGAAGGCTGCATGGGCCAAGTGTGGAGGGAACCAGCCCCAAGGGGCTGGTGCGCCCACAAAGGCCCAAGCGCAAGGAGAGTGGGAGGGCAAACCCTAGGCGATGGGCCCTAAGGCCCATCTAGTGGGCGCCTCCTCTCCTCCCCTCTGGCCGCCTCCCTTGATCCCATCTAGGGCTGCCGCCTCTAGGGTGGGAACCCTAGAGGGGCGCACCTCCTCCCTTCCCCTATATATGAGGCCTAGGGGCTGCCCATAACACACGATTTGATCTCTCGTTGGTGCAGCCTGCGTCTCTTCTTCCTCCTCCTCCTCTCTTGTGATGCTTGGCGAAGCCTGCAAGATTGCCACGCCCTCCACCACCACCACGCCGTTGTGCTGCTGCTGGATGGAGTATTCCTCAACCTCTCCTCTCTCCTTGCTGGATCAAGGCGTGGTAGACGCCACCGGGCTGTACGTGTGTTGAACGCGGAGGTGCCGTCTGCTCGGCACTAGGATCATCGGTGATTTGAATCACGACGAGTACGACTCCATCAACCCTGCTTCACTTGAACGCTTCCGCTTAGCGATCTACAAGGGTATGTAGATGCACTCTCCTTCCCTCGTTGCTAGTTTCTCCATAGATAGATCTTGGTGACACGTGGAAAATTTTGAATTTCGCCACGCTCCCCAACAAAGGCATCATGAGCTAGGTCTATTGCGTAGATTCTTTGCACGAGTAGAACACAAAGTAGTTGTGGGCGTTGATGTTGTTCAATATTCTTACCGTTACTAGTCCAATCTTGTTTCGACGGTATTGTGGGATGAAGCGGCCGGACCGACCTTACACGCATTCTTCGTGAGATGTGTTCCACCGATCGACATGCACTTGGTGCATAAGGTGGCTAGCGGTGCCGCCTCTCCACTTTAGTCGGAACGGATTCGATGAAAAGGGTCCTTATGAAGGGTAAATAGCAATTGGCATATCACGTTGTGGTTTTATGAGGTAAGAAACGTTCTTGCTAGAAACCCATAGCAGCATCGAAACATGCAAACAACAATTAGAGGACGCCTAACTTGTTTTTGCAGGGTATGTTATGTGATGTGATATGGCCAAGAAGAATGTGATGAATATATGTGATGTATGAGATTGATCATGTTCTTGTAATAGGAATCACGACTTGCATGTCGATGAGTATGACAACCGCAGAGCCATAGGAGTTGTCTTTATTTATTGTATGACCTGCGTGTCATTGAACAACGCCATGTAATTACTTTACTTTATTGCTAACCGGTAGCCATAGTAGTAGAAGTAATAAGTTGGCGAGACAACTCCATGGAGACACGATGATGGAGATCATGATGATGGAGATCATGGTGTCATGCCGGTGACGATGATGATCATGGAGCCCCGAAGATGGAGATCAAAAGGAGCAAAATGATATTGGCCATATCATGTCACTACTATATATAATTGCATGTGATGTTTATTATGTTTATGCATCTTATTTGCTTAGAACGACGGTAGTAAATAAGATGATCCCTCATTAAAATTTCAAGAAGTGTTCTCCCCTAACTGTGCACCGTTGCTAAAGTTCGTCGCTTCTAAGCACCACGTGATGATCGGGTGTGATGGATTCTTACGTTCACATACAACGGGTGTAAGACAGATTTACACACGCGAAACACTTAGGGTTAACTTGACGAGCCTAGCATGTACGCACATGGCCTCGAACACGAGAGACCGAAAGGTCGAGCATGAGTCGATAGTAGATACGATCAACATGAAGATGTTCACCGATGATGACTAGTCCGTCTCACGTGATGATCGGACACGGCCTAGTTGACTCGGATCGTGTAATCACTTAGATGACCAGAGGGATGTCTATCTGAGTGGGAGTTCATAAGATGAACTTAATTATCCCGAACATAGTCAAAAGACCTTTTGCAAATTATGTCGTAAGCTCGCGCTTTAGTTCCACTGTTTAGATATGTTCCTAGAGAAAATATAGTTGAAAGTTGAAAGTAGCGATTATGCGGACAATAGAAAGCTTATGTCCTTAATGCACCGCTCAGTGTGCTGAACCCCAAACGTCGTTTGTGGATGTTGCGAACATCGGACATACACGTTTTAATAACTACGTGATAGTTCGGTTAAACGGTTTAGAGTTGAGGCACCAAAGACGTTTTTCAAAACGTCGCGGAACATATGAGATGTTTCAAGGGCTGAAATTGGGATTTCAGGCTCGTGCCCACGTCAAGAGGTATAAGACCTCCGACGATTTTCTTAGCCTGCAAACTCAGGGAGAAAAGCTCAATCGTTGAGCTTGTGCTCAGATTGTCTGAGTGCAACAATCACTTGAATCGAGTGGGAGTTAATCTTCCAGATGAGATAGTGATGTTTCTCCAAAGTCATTGCCACCAAGCTGCTAGAGCCTCGTGATGAACTATAACATATCAGGGATAGATATGATGATCCTTGAGGTATTCGTGATGTTTGACACCGCGAAAGTAGAAATCAAGAAGGAGCATCAATTGTTGATGGTTGGTGAAACCACTAGTTTCAAGAAGGGCAAGGGCAAGAAGGGATACTTCATGAAACGGCAAATCAGCTGCTGCTCTAGTGAAGAAACCCAAGGTTGAACCCAAACCCGAGACTAAGTGCTTCGTAATAAGGGAACAGACCTTCGGATCAGCATTACCCTAGATACTTGGTAGATAAGAAGGCTGGCAAGGTCGATAGAAGTATATTGATATACATTATGTTAATGTGTACTTTACTAGTACTCCTAGTAGCACCAGGGTATTAGATACCGGTTCGGTTGCTAAGTGTTAGTAACTCAAATAAAAGGCTACGGAATAAACGGAGACTAGCTAAAGGAGAGTCGACGATATGTGTTGGAAGTGTTTCCAATTTTGATGTGATCAAACATCGCACGCTCCCTCTACCATCAAGATTAGTATTAAACCTGAATAATTGTCATTTGGTGATTGCGCTGAGCATAGACATGATTGGATTATGTCTATCGCAATACGGTTATTCATTTAAGGAGAATAATGGTTACTCTGTTTATTTGAATAATACCTTCAATGGTATTACACCTAATAGGAATGGTTTATTGAATCTCGATCGTAGTGATACACATTTTCATGCCAAAAGATATAAGATAGTAATGATAGTACCACTTACTTGTGGCACTGCCATGTAAGTCATATTGGTGTAAAACGCATGAAGAAGCTCCATGTTGATTGATCTTTGGACTCACTCGTTTTGAAAAGTTTGAGACATGCGAACCATGTCAGTTGGTGTATACGCATGAAGAAACTCCATGCAGATGGATCGTTTGGACTCACTTGATTTTGAATCACTTGAGATATGCAAATCATACCACATGGGCAAGATGACTGAAAAGCCTCGGTTTCAGTAAGATGGAACAAGATAGCAACTTGTTGGAAGTAATACATTTTGATGTGTGCAGTCCAATAAGTGCTAAGGCATGCAATGAATATCGTTATGTTCTTACTTCACAGATGATTTGAGTAGATGTTGAGTATATTTACTTGATGAAACACAAGACTGAATTATTGAAAGGTTCAAGTAATTTCAGAGTGAAGTTGAAGATCTTCGTGACAAGAGGATAAAATGTCTGTGATGTGATCATAGAGATGGATATCTGAGTTGCGAGTTTGGTACACAATTGAGACATTGTGGAAATTGTTTCACAACTAACACCGCACTGAACACCATAGTGTGATGGTGTGTCGAACATCATAGATGCACCCTATTGGATATGGGGCATACCATGATGTCTCTTATTGGATTACCACTATCGTTCATGGGTTAGGCATTAGAGACAACCACATTCACTTTAAATAGGGCACCACGTAATTCCATTGAGATGACACCGTATGAACTATGGTTTAGAGAAACCTAAGCTGTCATTTCTTAAAGGTTTGGGACTATGACGCTTATGTGAAAAAGTTTCAGGTTGATAAGCTCGAACCCAAAGCGGATAAAATGCATCTTCATAGGACACCCAAAAACAGTTGGGTATACCTCCTAATTCAGATCCGAAAGCAATAGGGATTGTTTCTTGAATCGGGTCCTTTCTCGAGGAAGTTTGTCTCGAAAAGTTGAGTGGGAGGATGGTGGAGAATTGATGAGGTTATTGAACCATCACTTCAACTAGTGTGTAGCAGGGCACAGGAAGTTGTTCCTGTGACACCTACACCAATTGAAGTGGAAGCTTATGATAGTGATCATGAAGCTTGGATCAAGTCACTACCGAACCTCGTGGGGCGACAAGGACGCGTCTCGCTTGAGTGGTACGGTGATCCTGTCTTGAAGGTCATGTTGCTAGACAACAATGAACCTCGAGCTATGGAGAAGCGATGGTGGGCCCAAATTCCGACAAATGGTTAGAAGCCATGAAATCCGAGATAGGATCCATGTATCGAAACAAAGCATGGACTTTGGTGGACTTGCCCAATGATCGGTAAGCCATTGAGATAAATGGATCTTTAAGAAGAAGACGGGATGGATGGTAATGTCACCATCTATGAAGCTCGACTTGTGGCGAAGAGTTTTTCACAAGTTCAAGGAGTTGACTACGATGAGATTTTCTCATCCGTAGCGATGCTTAAGTCCGTCGGAATCATGTTAGCATTAGCTGCATTTATGAAATCTGGCAGATGGATGTCAAAACGAGTTTCCTTACCACTCTTCGTAAGGAAAGGTTGTATGTGATACAATCGAAAGGTTTTGTCGATCCTAAGGATGCTGAAAGGTATGCTAGCTCCATGATCCTTCCATGGACCGGAGTAAGCATCTCGAGTTGGAATATACTCTTTGATAAGATGATCAAAGATTTTGGGTTTATACAAAGTTTATGAGAAACTTGTATTTCCAAAGAAGTGAGTGGGAGCACTATAGAATTTCTGATGAGTATATGTTGTTGACATATTGTTGATCAGAAATGATGTAGAATTTCTGGAAAGCATACATGGTTATTTGGAAGGTGTTTTTCAAGTGAAAACCTGGATTAAGCTACTTGAACTTTGAGCATCAAGATCTATGACGATAGATCAAAAACGCTCAATAGTACTTTCAAATGAGCACATACCTTGACATAATCTTGAAAGTGTTCAAGATGGATCAGTCAAAGAAGGAGTTCTTGCCTGAGTTGTAAGGTATGGAGTTAAGAGTTAAAAGCTCGACCACGACAGAAAAGAGAGAAAGGACGAAGGTCGTCCCCTATGCTTCAGACATAGGCTCTATAGTATGCTATGCTGTGTACCGCACCGGAAGTGTGCCTTGCCATGAGTCACTCAGGGGTAGAAGAATGATCCAGAATGGATCATTGGACAGCGATCAAAATTGTCCTTGGAGTAAATAAGGACATGTTTCTCGATTATGGAGGTGATAAAGAGTTCGCGTAAAGGGTTACGCCGATGCAAGCTTTAACACCTATCCGAGTGACTCGAGTAGCAAACCGGATACGTATAGTGGAGCAACCATTTGGAATAGCTTCAAGTGGAGCGTGGAAGCAGCATTTATAATATGACCTAGAAATTTGCAAAGCACACACGGATCTGAAAGGTTCGCACCCGTTGACTAAAACCTCTCCCACAAGCAAAACATGATCAAACCTCGAAACTCATTGAGTCTAAATCACATGATGATGTGAACTAGTTTACGAGACACTAGTAAACTCTTTGGGTGTTGGTCACATGGCGATGTGACCTATCGATGTTAATCACATGACGATGTGAACTAGATTATTGACTCTAGTGCAAGTGGGAGACTGTTGGAAATATGCCCTAGAGGCAATAATAAATTAGTTATTATTATTATATTTCCTTGTTCATGATAATCGTTTATTATCCATGCTATAATTGTATTGATAGGAAACTCAAATACATGTGTGGATACATAGACAACACCATGTCCCTAGCAAGCCTCTATTAGCTAGCTCGTTGATCAATAGATGGTTACGGTTTCCTAACCATGGACATTGGATGTCATTGATAACGGGATCACATCATTAGTAGAATGATGTGATGGACAAGACCCAATCCTAAGCCTAGCACAAAGATCGTAGTTCGTATGCTAAAGCTTTTCTAATGTCAAGTATCATTTCCTTAGACCATGAGATTGTGCAACTCCGGATACCGTAGGAATTCTTTGGGTGTACCAAACGTCACAACGAATCGGGTGGCTATAAAGGTGCATTACAGGTATCTCCGAAAGTGTCATTGGGTTGGCACGAATCGAGATCGGGATTTGTCACTGTAAAAGCGGAGAGGTATCTCTGGGCCCACTCGGTAGGACATCATCATAATGTGCACAATTTGACCAAGGGGTTGATCACGGATGATGTGTTACGAACGAGTAAAGAGACTTGCCGGTAACGAGATTGAACAAGGTATCGGGATACCGACGATCGAATCTCGGGCAAGTACAATACCGCTAGACAAAGGGAATTGTATACGGGATCGATTGAGTCCTTGACATCGTGGTTCATCCGATGAGATCATCGTGGAACATGTGGGAGCCAACATGGGTATCCAGATCCCGCTGTTGGTTATTGACCGGAGAACGTCTCGGTCATGTCTACATGTCTCCCGAACCCGTAGGGTCTACACACTTAAGGTTCGATGACGCTAGGGTTATAAAGGAAGCTTGTATGTGGTTACCGAATGTTGTTCGGAGTCCCGGATGAGATCCCGGACGTCACGAGGAGTTCCGGAATGGTCCGGAGGTAAAGATTTATATATGGGAAGTTCTGTTTTGGTCACCGGAAAAGTTTCGGGATTTATCGATAACGTACCGGGACCACCGGGAGGGTCCCGGGGGTCCACCTAGTGGGGCCACCAACCCCAGAAGGCTGCGTGGGCCAAGTGTGGGAGGGAACCAGCCCCAAGGGGCTGGTGCGCCCCACAAGAGGCCCAAGCGCAAGGGAGAGTGGGAGGGCAAACCCTAGGGCGAGATGGGCCCTAAGGCCCATCTAGTGGGCGCCTCCCTCTCCCTCCCCTCTTGGCCGCCTCCCTTGATCCCATCTAGGGCTGCCGCCCCTCTAGGGGTGGGAACCCTAGAGGGGGCGCACCCTCCTCCCCTTCCCCTATATATATGAGGCCTAGGGGCTGCCCATAACACACGATTTGATCTCTCGTTGGTGCAGCCCTGCGTCTCTTCTTCCTCCTCCTCCTCTCTTGTGATGCTTGGCGAAGCCCTGCAAGATTGCCACGCTCCTCCACCACTACCACGCCGTTGTGCTGCTGCTGGATGGGGTATTCCTCAACCTCTCTCTCTCTCTCTCTCCTTGCTGGATCAAGGCGTGGGAGACGTCACCGGGCTGTACGTGTGTTGAACGCGGAGGTGCCGTCCGTTCGGCACTAGGATCATCGGTGATTTGAATCACGACGAGTACGACTCCATCAACCCCGTTCACTTGAACGCTTCCGCTTAGCGATCTACAAGGGTATGTAGATGCACTCTCCTTCCCCTCGTTGCTAGTTTCTCCATAGATAGATCTTGGTGACACGTAGGAAAATTTTGAATTTCTGCTACATTCCCCAACAGGTGGATATGTCCTGCTCCCATGCAGAAGGAATCGGTACCTCAACTTCATCCTCAGAATTTTCAGAATCCAGTTCCTCCACCAATCCATCCTCGTCCTCTTCCTCCATCACCCTCTGCATTTCATCCCCTTCCTCATCCCCATCAGCAAAACCAGAACCAGCTATTATTATCGAATGGCTACTCTGCCCAGTATCAGGACCACAAACATTGTGTGGCACGTAGTCTGACTGTTTCTCGGGTTGGCTACCATCCACATCTTGTGGCTGTGACCCGGATAAAACAATCTCATTAGCCACTTCACTGCCTTGGCCGGGTTCATACCCCCTGTGGAGTTGTACGGTATTCTCCTCCTTCGGCACAGGTTGCACAAGTGCATATGGGTGGATTCTTCGGTCTCGGCAGCGTCTTAACAGGGACAACCAATGTTGGCTCCTATCTACCGGCATCAACTCCCACTTGACATTTTTACAAGATTTGGTCCACAATGCATGAATACTGACGGAACATACTTCAGGATCCAGCCCGAAACTAGTTGTCAACCAGTACTTCAATTGTCTAATGTCCAGTCTGTCCGGTCTGCTAGTGTCATGACGCCATTTTAAACTCGCTAAGATCAACCCCCAACTCATTATATCGAACATTACGAGCGCCGTAGTAAACATTCAGATTTACTGATTCAGACATTTTCACCTGTCAGACATTGCCATCTTCTCATTAATCACAATATACACTAATATTATCCGCTACACGGACTATGCGCTAAAATGCCTCCAAAAAATTAACACTCAAATTCACAATATACACTAATATTATCCGCTACACTAACTATGCGCTAAAATGCCTCCAAAAATATATTAACACTAAAATTCACAATATACACTAATATTATCCGCTACACGAACTATGCGCTAAAATGCCTCCTAAATTAAATTAACACTGAAATTCACAACGAACAGTAATATTATCCGCTACACGAACTATGCGCTAAAATGCCTCCAAAAATATATTGACACTAAAATTCACAATATGACTTATATACACTAACTAAACTATACAATTTACATAATATTTGTGACGACGTGATTATACCTTCAAAGTGTGTGTACGCTTCTTGCACCACCGGAGAACGACAACGCCGCCCCTGACGACCGGAGGTTCAACTCCGGTCAGCCCCCAACCTGCTCCTCCTCCTCACCACCTCCTCCTCTGCAGCAGCTTCTACTAGTCACCACCACCTACTACGCGTCCTCCTCTCCACCATGGCTCCTCCTCCCCACCATGGCTGCTCCTCCCCAAACACATCAAAAACTATCCCATAGCAAAAAATAACACCATAGGCCGGTGGGGATTGCTATGATCTACCGATTCTGTGGGTTGGATTTGCAAATGAGTGGCAAATGGAGGAGATCGGCGCGGGGGGGCGAGGTACAGAGAAGAACTGAGAGAGAGAAAGGGAAACGAAGAATGAGCGCCATAGGGCGAACGGGTGCTTATCCGCACCTTTTCGGCCGTAGCCTGGCCGAAAAGTCCTGCTTCGGTCCCCGGTGGGCCGAAAACGGCCCAGTTCGGCCGCCCGGTAGCCGAAGCTACTATTTTCGGTCGGGCCCCAGCCAACAGCGAGTTTTCGGCCCAAGCGCGGCCGAAAAGCGTACTTCGGCCTTGGCCTGGCCGAAAACTCCCTTTTCGGCCCACACCTGGCCGACGGGCTACTAGTTTTGCGTTTTTTTCATTCTACACTATAGTTTCCGAAATTGCTACAAAAAACATGATAGTTTTGAAAAAAAATCGAAGATGAGGATGAGGCATGATTGTTAATGTGCCATTTGTTTGTGTGAACTTTTATTATGTCATGAACTTGGTTGGATGATGATGTGGGCATGATTTTGAACTTTTATGTCATGAACTTGTTTAGGTGATTTTAATAAAACTATGCTATGTCTTGTTTTGATGTTTGAAATATCACCATATTGTTTTCAAAATAAACATTTGGCAAGCGCCGGCTGCTCGCGCGCACTGTAGTTTAGCGCGTTCGTTGGAGCGGTGCACGTGCAATTTTTTTACAGTGGCCACTGGAGCCAGCGCTCTGCGGCACGCAAAAACTCACTATTCCAACACTGTAAAAGATTTTTAGCGTGCCACATATTGCGCGCCTGTTGGAAATGCTCTAAGGTGTGCAGCAGCATCTCCTTGCTTCGAAGCGATTGCTACGGTCAGCAGTTCTTCCAGCTGAGGGATTCATCTTCAGTTTTCGGTCCTCAAGGTTTCGCCCTCCGCAGTTTTGGAAGTGCCGGCTTGTTTCTGTTGCCTCATCTGCCTGATTTGATGCTCAAGATTGAGACCAAAAAACAGAATCTGTACAAACATGTGATTCACATCCATGCCATTTGAATCAAGAGCAGATGGTCTGAGCCTCAAATAAGCTTTTTAGCCGATGGTGAACACACTTTTGTTGGATGGATTCGATAGATATGAGTAGATTTAAGACATATGCATGTGTGGCCGTGTGACTTGCCTTCTTGCGAATGTTGTTGCAAAGAATTGATCATCTCAACTGGATGTGCTTTTTTCTGGCAAGTGGACAAGAAGATACTGGATATCCGAAGAACATGCCACCAGAACGAAAGCATTTGCACCACAAGAAAGCTGTGGGTAACAAAAATTCTCGTAGGCAGACTAAAGACCATAAAAAATCATCACATTTTCAATTATAAAAAATTCTCTTCTCTTTGCATACACCACAAGATTTGCATCCTCAAAATCCAGCCTAAAATATACATTAAATATTATACTTTCACGCCTAGCTATAATCTTAACTTGTTACTTCAATCCTTTCAATCCCAGTTCATCCTTCTGTATACCTTTTGAATCGTAGTAGGAGTATGTATGTATGTACACGATGGTCGATGTATGTTACGAACTGTCAGTCAGAGCAACGACGGCGGCGGCGCTGCTGGTGTCCTCCATCCAGGCGGCTTGCGTTTCGTCCCATGAGCGCGGGCGGACGCCGGTGCGGAAGAAGACGACCATCTCCAGCGCCTCGAACACCTTGTGCCTGTCCAGCACCCCGTTCCACATGCCGCTGAGGATGCAGTAGTTGGTGCTGTAGGGCTGGCGGTGGTGCGCGGCGTGCTGCGCGCGCGACACCAGCACGCCGGCGGCCTGCAGCGCCTCGACGCCGGGCGGCAGCCGGCGGCGCTTCTCGTGCGCCCACGCGTGGAACTGCTGGCTCAGCACCACGCACGCCGCGAAGGCGCCCGCGAAGGCGTGCGCGGCAGCCGGCGCGTGGGCGGCCGCGGCGGCGGCCTCCACGGCGGGGAGCGCGAGCGCCACGGCGCGCGCCAGCGCGTGCAGGTTGTTGCAGGGCTCCCGGCGCGTGATGGTGGAGGGGTGGCGGTGGTGGCCCTGGAAGGCGGCGATCTGCGCGCCGACCAGCGGGGTGGAGGCGTCCCCGTAGTTGTCGACGAGCCAGTGGTAGACGCCCGTGGCGAGGTCGGCGACGGTGTAGGCGGCGAGCGCGGCGGCGAGCGGCTCGGCGTAGGAGCCGGAGTCGGCGGCGAGGGAGACGGACGCGGACAGCGAGGAGAGGACGGCGGCCGAGCCCGCCAGCGTCCACGCGCGCTGCGGCCACGTGGACCGCAGCTCGTCCGGGTCGGCGCGGGCCAGCGCCGCCGGCGTCGGCGAGGCTGCCCGGCACGGCGGCGGCGCTCGCCGGTGCACCGGCGGGAGGGTGCAGCGGGGGGTCAGCGCGTACATGGCTGGCATGGCTTGGTCTCTGCTTCCACGTACGCGCGTGATCGGCTTTCGTTCAAAACGAATTCCAACCAGAAGTTGCGCGGGCTGCTGGCTTTATAGGAGCAGAGATCATGGCAAATGGTGAGTCCACGACGGCGAATTATTAGTGGACGGCAATTTAACTCGTATAGGTAGGGAGTTCTCTCGCTCTCGCCTCGTCTCATCTCTCTCCCTCTCAAATCGCTTTCTCTCTGGGAAAGTGCACGGCTATGGCTGTTTACTTGTGAGCAATGTATGTGGTGGAGTAATGAACTACGTGGTAACTTGTGGTGTTTGCTCAAAAGAAGGTGCGTCATCCTGACTCAGTGCAATTCTAACAAAACTAGTGGTTGGGGCGTCACCCGATGGCGCTACTTGAGAGTAAGTTATGCGCATCTTTTTATTTTAAGGTAAATACCTCACTAGTGCTTGAACTTGCCACGAATGTGCACTCTGGTGCCTAAACTTGCAAAATACATTAAACTGGTTTCATAACTCGATAAGGACGTGCATATATGGTTCAAATCTCGTTTTTATACATACATGACATTGACAAGGCACTCCAGGATGTAGGGGACAAGGCGTGTGGCCTGGCTTTCTGCGGAAAACCCCCTAGAATAACTTTTTCCTTATAAAAAGGCCCTTAGAGAGAAACTGATAAATTAAAAAAAACTATTAATCTATTAGTAATTAAAACTGGTATGGGGTTTGAACCACACGCGCAGGTGTGCGTGCCTAGCCAATCGACCCCTTCAAATTTAGCGCCAAGAAAGGATTCATACACTTTATAAACATAAAGCTGAACAACGTAAATTAAGAAAATTATTTCAGCAATATAGTGCCATTGCTTTGAACCTACAACCAGGGGCAATATAGCGGCCACACATACCACTATAGCAGACGATATAGAACGGTAAAATGGTAAAAATTTAGGTTTGTAACATGACGGGCCGTGTGGCTAAAATGGACCACGGTGTGGATCAGTTTTCGACGGGTTTTTTTATTTTTCATTTCATTTTTAAAAATATAGGTAAATTATTACCACGTTACAAACAATATACATATATTTAAAATAAATTACGTTAAAAAGTTCATATAATTTCATAAACTACCTATGCAGTAATTTAACAGAAATATACATAATAAAATTACGAATTAAGAATATAATTTATAATTTAAAAAATGTTTGCATTTTAATAAAATATTAAAGTAATTTTAGAAACATTCATATATTTAAATAAATTCTTATATAATTTTAATTTTTCACATTTTAATAAACTACTTATGCAGTATATCAATGTGTTCACGCTTTAACAAAAAATTGTTTGGTTCTAAAAAAAATGCATAGTTTATAAGTTTGTGTGTTTTCTAAAAAAAATTACAAACCTAGTGCGCCATTAGACTGCAGATCCTCACATGAATAATACTTGAATCATATAAACATATTAATCATTCATAAATATTTTCAATTTTTTGAATATGTTTCAAAATAATACATGAATTATTTTAAAAATGGCATGATGATTTTTTGCATTATTTTGAAATTATGTTTGTTATACTGTCATAAAGAGTACTTGTACTTTTGATACATGACAACTTATTGGTTGGAGTGGCATCCGTGCCTGGTCTACAAGCTTTGTTCTCATGTTTGGGTCACAAATCCGGTGCTGTTTTTGCTGGATTATTAAATTCTTTTTATTTATTTTGTTCCGCCAAATGTTTATAAAGGTTATGAATCATTAAATATCTACAAATGTGAAAAGTTGTCGAGTTGCTAGCCGCATGCACTCCACTGGTACGTCCCTGGTTCGATCCAACACACCCGTTTTAATTTTTATCTTATAGTTATACTCCCAGTTTTTATTTTATAATTTGTGAGTTTCTCACTGAGAGCCTTATTGTAAGAAAATAATTTCGGGTGGAGGTCCACACACCATTATCACTGACAGCGGGCCCCATGGCATGCTTGCGCGCCCCCTCAGCTTCGCGGACGTATACAAACACCATTTGAACCGTATATGCACGTCTATGTCAAGTTATGGAACTAGTTCAATGTATTTTGCAAGTTCAGGCACTAAACTGCACATCCATGACAAGTTCAAGCATTACTGGTATATTTACCTCTTTTATTTTAGAGTCCAAGCCTCCGTCTAAAAAAACATCTCAGAAAAAAAAAATCCTCACCTTGATCTAAAAAAAATTTACAGCCGCGGCCAACCAGTGGACGCCACTTTACATAACCCTCGCCCCTCGCCCCTCGCGTCGCCGCCGCGGCCAACCAGTGGACGCCACTTTACATAACCCTCGCCCCTCGCCCCTCGCGTCGCCCCCGCGGGCGACCCGGGGGGAAAACCCTAGCCGCTGCCCCTCGAGTCTCCTCCTCCTCTCCCCCTCCTCGCCACCGTCCATAGCGCTGCCGGACGAACGTGGGGTCTGGCGGCACGGCGGGCGGGTCTCCTATCGGCGTCGTGAGCGGCGCGGCGGTGGTGCGAGTCATGAGGTGGTGGCTGCGTTGGCCTGACCGGTGGTCGCGGGTACCGCCGGATCCAGATCGGATCCATCTGGATCCTTTCTTCGGACTCCGTCGGCCACCGCGGGGTGGTGATGATCGTCGCTAGCCACGTCGGATCGTTGTATTCGGTGTCTGGAGATCTACAAGGAGTTCTTCTCGATTCTCCTTTCTGGTGGGTTGAGCCCCATGGCTCTGTCATCTTCGCGGGTTTCGGATCATGGCTTGTCGGATCCGGAGTACACGGAGGTTTGGTGGCATAGGATGGGGACCGGAGGAAACTTTGGTCGGCGTCTTCGGCCCGGCATCGGCGACGTCACTTGACGTCGTTACCCTTCCTGGAGGCGAAGCCGAGGTTCCCCCTATCCACCCCCGAACCCCTCCCGGACGAAAGTCCAAAATTCAGTCTGGATTGGGCGACGGCGGTGTCCTGCGCGTCGTATCCTCCATGGAGGCGCCGTCTTTGGAGAAACTGCTGTTCGGGGGAGAGATGTTGTGGATGGTGGGCTCCGAGTAGCTCCAGCAGTGGCAATGGTGTGGAGGTTGCCAGGTGGTGCGGCGTTGTATCTACCGCGTCATTGACGATGAGTGGTGTCGGCATGGTGCAGCTGCATATCGACGACAGATGCGGCTGGATGGACGAGCGCAGGTGGTCGAGCTGTCCGCGCCATGGTGGCGCTGACGGCAGGCCTGGCAAGGTCTGTGCGCGATACACTGCTCTGGAGATGGATCGGTGGAAGAAAGCGGCGGCAGCCTCGGTGAGTCGCGCCGGACCGGCGTGTGACCCACCTGTATGTGGCTAGGATGGGGCATCCGACATTAGATGTTAAGATCTGGTGCGATGTATGTTTGGTATCAGGCTCGGACATTCGGCACCACTGCATCAAGGGGGTAGGAGTAGCGGCAGATGTTGTCTAGATGGTGGCTTCAGGCTTACTGATGTACTACTTTGTAAGGTCTTTTGTGCTTAATAATTAATAAAGTGGCCGTATGCATCGTCCAGATGCAGAGGCCGGGGGTGCATTCTCCTTTTCTAAAAAAAATACCAGAGGTCCTCACCTCCATCTAAAAAGAAAAAATACATTTTAAAATAATGTCACCTTCATCTAAAAAAAATTCAAAAGATTTCTCACCGCGACCAACCAGCTTGTGCCACGTGGCATAGCTGGTTGGCCGCCCTTTATGCGTAGCTTAATGGGTTTAATTTTACTGACACTTAAAAGCAATGGACATGGCGAAAGTGCTCTTCTGCACTCGAGCACATACGCACCTGCGGTAAACAGTAAATTCAAAAATAATGGTAAACTTTCTGAAAAGTATATGATATTTTTGTGTGTGTAAAACATTGTTGAATGTGTGGAGTGCTTGCAAAGTTTCATCATGGAACGGCATTCGCGAAAGTCGTGGCCAAGAAAAAACAAAATCGATGCTCCAAGATGCTAAAGCAATGGCAATAGTTTCAAGCACTAAACATTCATCAATGCTTGTCATAAAAAAATCAGATTTTTGAATATTATTACCATTATTTTCGAATTTACCGTTTATCCGGGTTCATATGTGCTCCACAGCAGAAACTCTGTGTCCTGGAAAAGTTCGAATTACATGTGCAAAGAATAATGAATGGTTGAGCCTCTTGCACACGCACAATTTGTGGTTTTGCCTTTTTTCTCCAGAAAAAAAATCCAAAGATTCAAGACATTTTGCAGTTCATTAAGAAGAGAGTTGAAACCGGATCGAAAATGTTAGTGGCCAAGGGAAATCAAATAATGCCGAAAGCCAAACAAGCGACGGAGCCCGACCGCCCACCATCCAATATGAGGCCATCATTAGACCATAAGACACGGGACACCGCCGTGACACACCAGCTAGATCGAACCCATTGGTCGTGTTGACCTCTTTGTCGAACTCACTAGCCCCTCCCCGCCCCACCATGGTGACCACAAATCCAACCCATATACCCCTTACCATGAAGACTCTTATGCCTTCCGTCGCTCCCGGAGCGGCTCGAGATTTCAAACCCTAGCTGCCGCCTCGCCCCTCCTCCTCCTTCCCTTTCCATTGCCGAAGGAAACAGGTGGGCAAAGCACACCATGTTTGTAAAAGTTGTGTTGTACGCCAATGGTCCAAAATAATCTGCCCGCCAAATTTAGTGCTTTGAATTATTATTATTGCTAAAAGACCAAAGACCATATATTAAGTAGCACAAATCCTCAAATATCACCCTTATAGAAAATGGAAAATACATTCAAGTAGCAATGCTCGTTGCCATATGTTGGCCTTTGTCTCAGCTTGTTGAAACTTAGGAGCTTATGAAAACAACGGTCGAGAAGTCATCGTTGTAGACTAGAAGACGATGATGACCGCGAAATGTGTAGCAAATCGCCGCCCTGGAAAAGAAAACTTCATAGAGGGCCTATAGAATGCCTCGGGTCAAGCCAGAGGGATTTGGGGAACACAAATCTCCATCGGTTGGAATTGGAGGCGGGGATGACCAAGATGCATAGCCATGTTGCCCGCTCTGCAGGACTACGCCACCAAGATAAGCATGCAGAAGAAAAATGCAGACCCAAAGAATTCGATCCGTGGACACACAATCCTCCACACGCCTCCAAGGATACGAAGTAAAATGAGGATATATAAGTGTTATTATGAAGTTTAGCACCAAAGTGGCTGTAGTTTAGTGGTGAGAATTCCACGTTGTGGCCGTGGAGACCTGGGCTCGAATCCCAGCAGCCACAATTCTTTTTTTTTCGTGTTTGTCCAGTTTACAGATGTTATACGTACAGCACAAAACAGCATCATTTCTTCTCTTTTGATCATTTTTGATGTTATATGTATCAAAATGTTGCGGTGGAAAACAACAACGTTTTTACCTAGCCCAAGCAACAAGCTCATTTTTCTTTTGGCTCTTTTAAAAAGCCTCCCCAGGTGTGGGCTAAGCTCAATGTTTTGATGTCGCCTATGTCGAAGTTGTAGGAGATGGAGGTGCATGTATGGTGCCAAGAGTGAGGGAGACGTCATTTTTGCTTTCTGCCGCTACCTGCAGAATTGCTCAAGTGCCCTCTGAAGCTGAATTAGCGGCGATCATGGAGGGCGTGGATCTTACAATGGAGTGGAGTACTCTCCCGTTCATCCTACAGACGGACTGCGCCACTGCGGTGGATATGATCCGAGGCCGAGCCAGGGACCGTTTTCCTTTGGCAGCCATGGTGAGTGAGATTAAAAGGCATGCACTATCACATGTTCGTCAAGGATAAAATGAAGTTAGTCACAGGTTGTGCCAGATGGGGAGAGCTGGTCCATGTATTGTTGTTTGGCTCCGAGTTGGGTCAGCAGAGATTCAAGAGCTTTGCTCCAAGGACTGTAATAACTCTGGTTGATCAATGATAGTATCCCTTTCACACAAAAAGAGGCAAAACTTTATGATAGAAAACAACATCATTTTTGGATGCCCAAATTGATCAAGATTTCAAAAAAAGATCAGCCAATAGTTGGTCTTCCCCTTCGTTTTCCCTAACCCAACAAGGATAAAAGCATCAAAGCATGTTGGACGTCTCGACCATCCGAGCTTCTTTTGAACACAACCAATTAAATTGTGAGAGGGGTAGGCTAAGGGCATCTCTAGTCAATTGATCCTCAAAAGTATCTAAGTCCCTTAAAAAATTCAGACCGTAGCCAAAAAGCAACTCCTCCCACCAATATATTTTGGCATGCTTCGGGGTCGAAGCCCTAAACCATCTCTGGGTAGTTCACTTATGGGCCCAAACAGAGGGGATGATATGCCCGTTGTTAGTGAGTGATGTGTTAGAATAAATCCGAGGCACTCCGTCGATCATCCGAGGACCAAGCAATCACACGAGCACGACACCGAGATTTGTTAACGAGGTTCACTGATATGGCTACATCCTCGGGGCATTGACTACGGGCGCTCCTCCCCGTGACACCGTCACAATACCGTACACCGGCCACCCGGGCGCCGGCACATGCCGCCGGCTCCTCCTTGCGCGCCTGTGCTATTATGTTGGCATAGGTTACATCGTGTGTCTAGCCCCGCTATATATGAGAGGCCTAGGATACAAGTGTCCTACAAGGACACGACTTCATATCCTATCTAAACACAATACAACTACAAGTCTAACTGTAACATACCTTGTACACTATATTCGACACAACTCCAACAAACTCCACCTAGGTGAATATGTTCCACCACCCTGGATTTGTCCATGCGTCAAACTTTCATGTACATTGGACTTGAGCTTATCCCATGAGCACCGCCGCTACTCCAAAGACTCCATGTGACTCCACCTGCAACTTGTAGTCCCTCCTTTTCTTGAGTACAGTCAACACTCGAGCAAAATTAAGTTCCTTGTTACTCTAGTTTGTGCTCCCAACTTTCAGAGTATCCGTCTAACACCATCATACACTGATCACTGACCTGCGTGAAAGTGAACAACTCACATATTGAGTGTCACATATAAGAGTTACCTGAACTCAACGTCACCGCTCCTTTCTTGACCGCCTGTCTGAAACATGAAGGAATTTCACCGTTGCTTGTAGTCAACTCGAGTCAAATTCGCAGTTATCTCACCACATGTATGACCACAAGAGCCCTGGCCCGTCTCCATGTCCCGTGCTAACCGCATGCCTGTTGCTATTATCGCGTCGAGCCTCCGCTGTCCCGGTCGAGTCTCAAGGGTCGCGAACCCACACCACTCAACCCCCACTGCAGAGTACCACCGATCATCACCGACCAATGACGAGTTTCACGCTTCCATCAGACCACTGGGCTCCAGTCCGAACTACATGCCACTCGCTTTTTTCCCGCTTGCTGAATAGGCTTCGATTCCCTGGATCCTTAGACCGTAGCCCCTCAATCCAGCTCCACCTTCAACATGACTCCATGGTAGATGATCAGTCCACCCTCGCGTCCCGTTGACTTCAAGCTCACATACGCCATCTTGAATCAACCCCACGCCATAGTCTTGTCGAAGTCACACAAGCCCTCGAGGCCTGCGCCACGTGTTTCCACGCCCAGAAGTCGGTCACCATCAGCATCACGCTCCTATGTCGTCCTCGCCGATCCCACCACCGTCTTCTGTACCAACCGACCTTCGTCGATCTGTCAGACTGCCTAGTCCGACCCAGCCGAACTCGTTCGACTGCAACCATCTGCAACTCCTCACAATCCTCATCGTCCGTCTGGCTTGACATCCCGCAACGCCTTCAAGCATTCTTGCTGTGCCAACAATCTTTCACCCATGTCTGCCATAACCCAAGGTTTTCAGTTTTGTCAAACTTCTCCACCTCAAACCCGGTACCCGATGGCGCCATGGTTCTTTGTATGGCTGACCGTGCGAAAAAAATAATCGAGCAGTCTTCCCGTGATCCCCAAGTACACGACCAAAACCTCCGCATAGTACTAGCACAACCAACCAAGAGTTGGTCTTCATGTGATGGCTCACTTGGCTCAACTCCAATGCGTACCCTTGCTTTGTCAATGCCTTTTACTTTCCGATGCACTTCGTTTAGAGCAACCTTGATGTTGCACGTCTCTCTCGGCCACCAGGAGAACACTCTCCTCCAGGGACTCTGAAAGCACAAGTGCTCCCTAGGTGGTTTTGGTAATTAATGTCAACATATCTCTTGTTGGACTAACACTTTTATCTAGTATGTTTCAGATAAGTTCAACATTGGAGTGGCATGCACTAAAGGATGTGGGAACCCCTTCAAGATGCTAAGGACAAAGGATTGGCTCAAGCTTCAAGCTCAAGACTCTTCATTTTATATTTTGGTGATCCGAGATCACATTGAGTCTATAGGAAAAACCAATACTATCAAGAAGGGATGAGGTGTTGCTTAATGAGTTTCTTGCTCCACAGTGCTTAGTGATATGCTCCAAAACCCTCAACTACTTTCCCACTTCCACACATATGACCTAAAGTCAAAATCGGTCCTACCGATTCTTTCTATCCGGCGCCACCGAGTTCAAATGTCATAGCCACTGCCACAAACCCTAAGCAAATCTGTTTCACCGATAGGGATCTCGGTCTCACCGAGATGGGATTGTAATCTCTCTGTGTATGTCCTTTACCAAAATCGGTCTCACCGATTTTGTGCAATCAGTACTACTGACATTACAATGCAAACTCTCTGGTTAACTTATTACCAAAATCGTTCCCACCGAGTTTGAGTAATCGGTCTCACCGAGTTTGCCTGACCAACTCTCTGGTTAGCTAATTACCAAAATCGGTCCCACCAAGTTTGTGTAATCGGTCTCACCGAGATTACGTTATGCCCTAACCCTAACCATATCGGTCCTACCGAGTTGCATGTCAGTCCCACCTAAAAACCTAATGGTCACTAGATTTGCTAAATCGGTCAGACCGAGTTTATTGATTCGGTCCCACCGAGTTTGGTAAATTGTGTGTAACGGTTAGATTTTATGTGGAGGCTATATATACCCCTCCACCTCCTCTTCATTTGTGGAGAGAGCCATCAGAACAATCCTACACTTCCAGCATCCTATTTCTGAGAGAGAACCACCTACTCATGTGTTGAGGCCAAGATATTCCATTCCTACCATATGAATCTTGATCTCTAGCCTTCTCCAAGTTGCTTTCCACTCAAATCTTCTTTCCACCAAATCCAAATCCCGTGAGAGAGAGTTGAGTGTTGGGGAGACTATCATTTGAAGCACAAGAGCAAGGAGTTCATCATCAACACACCATTTGTTACTTCTTGGAGAGTGGTGTCTCCTAGACTGGCTAGGTGTCACTTGGGAGCCTCCGACAAGATTGTGGAGTTGAACCAAGGAGTTTGTAAGGGCAAGGAGATCGCCTACTTCGTGAAGATCTACCGCTAGTGAGGCAAGTTCTTCGTGGGCGACGGCCATGGTGGGATAGACAAGGTTGCTTCTTCGTGGAACCTTCGTGGGTGGAGCCCTCCGTGGACTCACGCAACCGCTACCCTTCGTGGGTTGAAGTCTCCATCAACGTGGATGTACGATAGCACCACCTATCGGAACCACGACAAAAACATCCGTGTCTCCAATTGCGTTTGAATCCTCTAAAACGACTTCCCTTTACATTCTTGCAAGTTGCATGCTTTACTTTCCGCTGCTCATATACTCCTTGCATGCTTGCTTCTTATGTATTGTGAATGTTAAACTTGTGCCTAAACTCCACTTAAACCTAAAGAAGTTAAAACTGCAACTTTGGTACTTAGTGTCTAATCACCCCCCTCTAGACACCTTTTCTCAAGATCCTACAAGTGGTATCAGAGCATTGGTCTCCATTGCCTTGGTTTAATCACCTTTGGAGGAAGATGGATGAGTCTACTTTTGGGGAGTCTTAGGCATAGAGTGCCTATTCTTGATGGAGAGTATTTTCATGAGTGGAAAATGAGATGCTTGTTGAGGGAGTCCTGGATTAGGGGGTGTCCGGATGGCCGGACTATGACCTTTGGCCGGACTCCTGGACTATGAAGATACAAGGTTGAAGACTTCGTCCCGTGTCTGGATGGGACTTTCCTTGGCGTGGAAGGCAAGCTTGGCGATACGGATATGTAGATCTCCTACCATTGTAACCGACTCTGTGTAACCCTAACTCCCTATATAAACCGGAGGGTTTTAGTCCATAGGACGAACAACAATCATACCATAGGCTAGCTTCTAGGGTTTAGCCTCTCTGATCTCGTGGTAGATCTACTCTTGTACTACCCATATCATCAATATTAATCAAGCAGGAATAGGGTTTTACATCCATCGAGAGGGCCCGAACCTGGGTAAAAACATCGTGTCCCTTGTCTCCTGTTACCATCCGCTTAGACGCACAGTTCGGGACCCCCTACCCGAGATCCGCCGGTTTTGACACCGACATTGGTGCTTTCATTGAGAGTTCCTCTGTGTCGTCGCCGTTAGGAAGGATGCCTCATCCCGTCTTTAAAGATGGCACTGTTGCTAAAGAAGCTTTGGCTGTCGGCCAAACTCTCCGGCTAGGCGGTTTTCTTATGACCGCCTGTTCGGCCGCCGCGCCGACGATGACTTCTCGGTTCATCGAAAGCAATCTTCACGTTAGCTCAGAACTCGCCGAGCAGTTAGATCCGATGGAGCTCTCCTCCTTAAACGAGCTCTTGGATCGCATCGCCGCCCTGGGAGTCGCTACAGACTATGATCAGATTGGGCCTAAACCCGATCTGAGAGAGATTAACTCTCCCCAGGTTACCCACCACGTTGCTGTGGTAGAGGAACAATACGGCGACTCTCCTTCTATCTTAAGGACTAGCTACATCTGGATTCCCGATCCCTCCATGCCGGATTCCCGCGGAGAAGAGGACGTCATTCAAGCTCTGAACCTAAAGTCAGGCAGCGGGCTAGATTCATTGGACAACATCCAAGAATCCAAGCTTCCAAGTTCGGAAGCTCCTTGGCCCTTAAGTCTCAGATTGGGCGTGGTTCCGGATTTAATTCCACCCGCCCACCCAAACATAAGCGACCTATCTCAAATTCGGCAAGAGCCCGTAGAAACAGTACACCATTACTAGGCTAGATTCCTCCTGGTTATGAACAGGATAAAGGACTGCCGCGAGGAGGACGCAATCTCATTCTTCTGCAATAATTGCACGGACAACGGGATCCTCAACGCTATAAGTCGCCGCGACATTACACGCTTTGCCGACTTGGCGTCCATAGTACGAAAGTACTGTGCGATGGAAAGCGCCTGGAAAACCGAAGCAAGATTTTGGGACAATTCGGCCTTAAACACAACCCCAGTCCGAAATAAAAGGGTGCATCATCGCCAGGCACCTGGGTTAAATACCAAAAAGCAAAAACCCTCTATAGGGCATGGAACCGTACTCGAGGGATGGCTCAATGGACCCTGTAAAATTCATAGTACAGAGGGCGCCACTCCAACTCATAGCCTTAGAGCATGTTGGATACTACGGCAGGTGGCCAAAAGTGGCGAAGAGCTTCTAGCTCTAGAGCACTAGCCCAGGGATACCAGTACGGTATTAACAGTCTTTGAGACTTTCGCATCAAATAATACGCGAAAACAAACACTCCGTAGCCTTGCCGAAGTCTACCAAGTAGCAACAATAAACCCATGGGTAACACGGCTATTACCTTTAATGCCAAGGATTTAACCTAAATTCGAACAGCCCGAGCACCACTGCATTGGTCCTCGGTCCGATAGTGGATTTGCTTCGCCTTACCAAGGTACTCATGGATGGCGGCAGCGGATTGAACCTCATTTACGAGGAAACCCTCCGAAAAATGGAGATAGATCGAGCCGCATTGAGCGAAGCAGCACAATCTTTAGAGGAATAATCCCGGTCGGGAAGCATGTCAGACAAAAATCACACTGGATGTGGTGTTCGGCACGCCGGATAATTACAGGTCCGAGGAGGTCACGTTCCAAGTGGCCTTGTTCAGCAGCGGATACCACGCTCTATTAGGGCGAGAGGCATTCACAATTTTTCAAGCTATACCCCATTACGGGTACATGAAACTCAAAATGCCCGTGCCCAACGGAATCATCACTCTTGCTAGTGACCCGGACATAGCACTCCACGCCAAAAATAAGACAGCCGCACTGGCCCTTGAGGCACTTCCCGAAGCCCTAGCGGCCGAAGAACTCACTGCGCTGCGCTCCACAGTGAATAGGGACGATGTGATACTCGATAAGAGATCCAAGTCCACCTCCTTTAAACCGGCGGACGAAATAGTCAAATTCCAAGTCCATCCAACGGACCCTACAAAAACGGCCTCCATCGGGGCACAATTAAATCCTGATGTAGACGCCGAACTAAGAGAATTACTACGCGAAAATTGGGACATTTTTGCCTGGCACCCTTCAGACATGCCAGGAATCCCACGCCGGCTGGCCGAGCATAGCCTAAACATCCTAAAAGGATTCAAGCCAGTCAAACAGGCTATTCGCCGTTTCTCCGAACCCAAGAGACAGGCCATGGGAGAGGAGCTAGCCAAACTATTGGAGGTCGGATTCATCAGAGATATAAAACATCCGGACTGGCTAGCAAACCTGGTGATGGTACCAAAGAAGGACAAATCCTGGCGCCTATGCGTCGATTTCAAGGACCTCAATAAGGCTTGCCCAAAGGATCCCTTCCCCCTCCCTCACATCGATCAAATTATCGACGCTACCGCAGGACACGATTCATTGTGCTTCCTCGACGCATACTCCGGCTACCACCAAATTAAGATGGCAGAGCCTGACCAAGCCGCAACGGCATTCATCACTCCATACGGCCCATTCTACTTCAACACAATGCCCTTCGGGCTCAAAAACGCCGGCGCAACATATCAGCGCATGATTCAGACATGTCTGGCAAACCAGATCGGCAAAACAGTGGAGGCATACATAGACGATGTGGTCGTCAAAATCAAGCATGTCGAAACTGTAGTAGACGACTTGAGGCTCACATTCGATAATCTCCGAACATATGACATCAAGCTCAACCCGGAAAAATGCGTTTTCGGAGTACCAGCCAGAAAGCTCTTGGGCTTCATTGTATCCGGTAGAGGAATTGAAGCAAACCCAGCCAAGATCCAAGCTCTGTCACAATTGGATATCCCAAAAGACCTCAAACAAATACAAAAATTGACTGGATGCGTGGCGGCTCTAAGCCGCTTCATCTCCCGCTTGGGAGAAAAGGCATTACCCCTTTATCGCCTCCTCCGACGCACCGAACACTTCGAGTGGACGGATGCCGCCACGGCCGGACTCGAAGAAACAAAGGCCTTATTGGCAACAAACCCGGTCCTGGCCGCGCCAACATGGGCGAACCAATGCTATTATATATTGCGGCAACTCATCAAGTTGTAAGCGCGGTGCTCGTTGTCGAACGAGAAACGGACGGACACAAGTTCCCTCTTCAAAAACCTGTTTACTACGTGTCCACTGTCCTAACTCCATGCAAGTCACGGTACCCGCATTATCAAAAGATAGCGTACGCGGTGTTTATGGCATCCCGGAAGCTGCGACACTACTTTCAAGAGTGTTCGATAACAGTAGCCTCTGAAGTACCTCTTAACGACATTATAAACAACCGCGACGCGACGGGCCGGATCGCCAAATGGGCCATTGAGCTCCTCCCGTTCGACATAACTTATAAGCCATGACGAGCTATTAAGTCGCAAGTTTTGGCCGACTTCGTCGCCGAATGGACCGAAGCCGAACTTCCTAAAGAGTACGGCGCATATTCCAACTGGATAATGCACTTCGACAGCTCCAAAATGTTGGATGGCCTGGGAGCTGGCGTCGTTCTGACGTCCCCAACCGGAGATACAGTTCAATACGTACTCTAGATAATGTATACGGACTCCAACAACGCAGCCGAATATGAGGCCCTTCTACATGGCCTCCGAATGGCAGTCTCCATGGGCATTCAACGCCTACAGGTGCGCGGGGATTCGAACCTCGCGATATCCCAAATAAATGGAGACTTTGATGCCAAGGATCTGAAAATGGCAGCTTATCGCAATGCCGTCCTAAAAATGTCAGCTCGATTTGAGGGGCTCGAATTTCATCATATAGCCCGGGATAACAACCAGGCAGCAGACGTGTTGGCACGCATCGGCACAAAGCGCGAGGCCGTCCCCCCAACATCTTCCTAGAGAGGCTGTTCAAGCCATCCGTATTATGGGAGGGAGAGTCCGGAAATAACTACCCGGACCCAACCGCACTGCCCCACACCGAACATTCTGACACAGTTGGTGGTTCTGCCAACGAAATAACACCCTCAGTCCACGCAATAATGGAAGTCATTGCCCCGTGGACAGAACCTAGCCTACCTAACCAGGCAGGAACTTCCCGAAGACCAAAACGAGGCCCGCTGCATAGTGCGGCGATCTAAAGCCTATAAGGTCGATGAGGGAGAGCTTTATAAGAAAAGCACAACCGGAGTCCTTCAAAGGTGTATCTCCGAAGAGGAAGGGCGGAATCTTCTAGCTGAAATTCATGCCGGACTCGGCGGGCACCACGCTGCAGCCCGGGCACTTGTAGGCAAGGCCTTCCGTACAGGATTTTATTGGCCAATGGCCCGGACAGATGCTCACGACTTAGTCCAACGATGCGTCGGATGCCAGCTCTTTGCTAATCAAAGCCACATGCCACCCACCGCCCTCAAAACTATACCCATCACCTGGCCCTTCGCGGTCTAGGGGCTTGACATGGTTGGACCCCTTAAAGGGGGAACCCACAAGCAAAAATACCTACTGGTCATGATGGATAAATTCACCAAATGGATAGAGGCCAAGCCTGTTTAGACGGTCGAATCCGGACCGGTGATAGACTTCATATCAAGGGTCGTACATCGTTACGGTGTCCCCACAAAGCATCATCAACGACAACGACCACGAACTTTACGGCCGACGAGGTCAAACTCGGTGCAAAAACATGGGCATCAAGCTCGACTACGCTTCAGTCTATCACCCTCAAACTAACGGTCAAGTCGGCGAGCAAATGGTCTAATTATGGCGGCATCAAACCCAGTTTAGTGCGGTCCTCAAGGAATCTAACACGCCTTTGGGTAGAGGAGCTCGACTCCGTACTGGGGCTGCGGACCACTCCGAATCGCACGACCGGATTTACACCATTCTTTATGGTATACGGCGCAGAGGCAGTTCTGCCCTGCGACATAATTCATGACTCACCTCGCGTGCGCATGTACGAAGAAAGAGAAGCTGAGCTCGATCGGCAGGACAGTTTGGACGCCTTGGAGGAGGAGTGTGACATAGCAAAAGCCCGTTCCGCATTCTATCAACAGCAGGCTCGAAGATATCAAAGCAGAGAAGTACGGGCCAAAACTTACAATGTTGGCGAGCTAGTCCTACGCCTGCCGGACAAGAAAAAGGACAAACTCAAGCCCAAATGGGAAGGTCCCTTTATCATTGACCAAGTCCTGACCGGTGGAGCGTACCGTCTGCGAGATGCATCGGATAACCGACTCGAGCCGAACCCATGGAGCGCAGCCCGTCTCCGAAGATTCTACGCCTAGCGCCGGATTCTGAGTTCGTCTCCTTCCTCTGTCCATATTTTACACTTTAGCTGTCTTCTATTTTTCTCCTTCTCCCTCCTTCTTTTTTCTCTCTTCCCAGCCTTTCAAGGCTGGTTAGCGCATTGTTCGCACACACTTGGCGCGCTATCCGTGCTCATTATACCTGGGGGCTTCTTTCACAGAAGCTTATTTATAAGGGCTTCATGCCCAATACATGTGTCACACTTCCGCATGTACCTTTTATTCACCATTATATGCATCGATATGACTTAAGTTTTGGCCAAGCTGGGTTGCTGGCTCCTGTGCTTACCCCTCGTTCCCGATTGTTCGGCTAGGTGGTAAAGGAGCACCTCTGCGATTATTCTTGCCGGTCAGCGGATGTGTACCTCAGACTGGGTGAAGCCGAAAGCTAGCGTTCTTAAGAAAATATTGGTCGGTGAACTAAAAGAAGATTTCTTACCTATTTATTTATCTACCCCGGATGTTTTTTGCTTTTTTTGCAGTCCGGACATGCACTTTAGGGCATGCCTCCCGAGAAAGGAACCCCTAACAGAACTATTCTCCTGGAAGATGTTTCTTACTAACCATGTAATATAACATAACTAGTTGGGCACTTGTCTGATAAAGCAATAATGACCCCTACGCCTGGTCTCCACGCATGCCCCGGTTTTTATAACCGCGAGGGCATTCGGACACACTCCGGACTATTGGGTCCCGAGGTTGAAGCGAAAAGGTCCGCTATGGCAAACGATCTACAATCCTGCTAGAAGGCATTTCACATGTCACTTTAAATTACATAGTCAATTTGACTGATTGTATTCCTCTTCAATGCCATCTAACAAGCTGTCTAGTTTACAGTCCTGCTGGGAATACTTTGCGGCCAATTCTACCTGGCCGTACACTAAGCTCACAGGGATCTCGTTCCCATCGGGCCCCACAGGTCCGACCTCGGCCATGTGGTTTGGGTCAGCCTTCGTGTACCGCGTCTTCACAATGGCCCAGGCCTCCCTGGCGCCTTGAAGGCAGGCCGATATCTTCCATAATCGGAAGCGCCGCCGCGCTCCCTGAAGCCTCTCTGCAAGATCCCCAAGGCCTTCGGGCAGGGAGACAGATGGCCACAAGGCCTGGGCGACGCCTTTCATCACCTGCCGAACTCGTTCGTGCAGTTGTAAGTGTTGGGGAACGTAGTAATTTCAAAAATTTTCCTACGATCACGCAAGACCATGGTGATGGCATAGCAACGAGAGGATAGAGTGTCCGTCCACGTACCCTCGTAGACCGAAAGCGGAAGCGTTATAACAACGCTGTTGATGTAGTCGTGACGTCTCCATGATCCGACCGATCCAAGCACCGAGCGTCGGCACCTCCGAGTTCTGCACACGTTCAGCTCGATGGCGATCCCGGACTCGATCCAGCAAAGTGTCGGGATGAGTTCCGTCAAGACGACGGCGTGGTGGCGATGTTGATGCTCCACCGGCGCAGGGCTTCGCCTAAGCTCCGCGACGATATGACTTCTCCGGCGCAGGGCTTCTCCTAAGCTCATGACGATATGACCGAAGTGGAATATGGTGGAAGGGGCACCGCACACAGCTAAGGCAAGATCCGTAGATCAACTTGTGTGTATTGGGGTGCCCCCTGCCTCGTATATAAAGGAGACAAGGGAAGGTGGCGGCCCTAGAGGAGGCGCGCAAGGAGGAGTCCTACTCCCACCGGGAGTAGGACTCCCCCTCTCCTAGTTGGAGTAGGATTGGGGAGGGGAAGGGGAAGGCGCCGCCCCTCTCCTGTCCTATTCGGACCGGAAGGGGAGGGGCGCGCAGCCCACCTGGCCGCCCTTCTCCTTCTCCTCAAGGCCCATGAAGGCCCATATACCCCCGGTGTTCGGTAACATCCTGTTTTCACTCGGAACCATTCCAAGTCCAAACATAGGCTTCCAATATATCAATCTTTATGTCTCGACCATTTGAGACTCCTCGTCATGTCCGTGATCACATCCGGGACTCGAACAACCTTCGTGCATCAATACTTATAAACTCATTATGAATTGTCATCCGAAGCGTTAAGCGTCATGGACCCTACGGGTTCGAGAACTATGTAGACATGACCTAGAACCATTCTCGGTCAATAACCAATAGCGGAACCTGGATGCCCATATTGGTTCCTACATATTCTACGAAGATCTTTATCGGTCAAACCGCATAACGACATCGTTGTTCCTTTGTCATCGGTATGTTACTTACCCGAGATTCGATCGTCGGTATCCAATACCTAGTTCAATCTCGTTACGTAAGTCTCTTTACTCGTTCCGTAATACATCATCTCACAACTAACTCATTAGTTGTAATGCTTGCAAGGCTTAAGTGATGTGCATTACCGAGAAGGCACTGAGATACCTCTCCGACAATCGGAGTGACAAAACCTAATCTCGAAATACGCCAACCCAACAAGTACCTTTGGAGACACCTGTAGTACTCCTTTATAATCACCCGATTCGTTGTGGCGTTTGGTAGTACCAAAGTGTTCCTCCGTAAACGGAGTTGCATAATCTCATAGTTATAGGAACATGTATGGGTCATGAAGAAAGCATTAACATACTAAGCGATCAAGTGTTAAGCTAACGGAATGGGTCATGTCAATCAGATCATTCAACTAATGATGTGACCTTGTTAATCAAATAACAACTCCTTGTTCATGGTTAGGAAACATAACCATCTTTGATTAACAAGCTAGTCAAGTAGAGGCATACTAGTGACATACTCTTTGTCTATATATTCACACATGTATTATGTTTCCGGTTAATACAATTCTAGCATGAATAATAAACATTTATCATGATATAAGGAAATAAATAATAACTTTTATTATTGCCTCTAGGGCATATTTCCTTCATCTCCCACTTGCACTAGAGTCAATAATCTAGATTACAAAGTAATGATCCTAACACCCATGGAGTCTTGGTGCTGATCATGTTTTGCTCGTGGAAGAGGTTTAGTCAACGGTCTGCAACATTCAGATCCGTATGTATTTTGCAAATCTCTATGTCTCCCACTTGGACTTGGTCCCAATGGAATTGAAGCGTCTCTTGATGTGCTTGGTCCTCTTGTGAAATCTGGATTCCTTTGCCAAGGCTATTGCACCAATTGTCACGGAAGATCTTCATCGGTCCCGATGCACTAGGTATGACACCTAGATCGGAAATGAACTCTTTCATCCAGACTCCTTCATTCGCTGCTTCGAAGCAGCTATGTACTCCGCTTCACATGTAGATCCCGCCACGGCGCTTTGTTTAGAACTGCACCAACCGACAGCTCCACCGTTTAATAAGAACATGTATCCGGTTTGCGATTTAGAATCGTCCGGATCGGTGTCAAAGCTTGCATCGGCGTAACCATTTACGACTAGCTCTTTGTCACCTCCATATACGAGAAACATATCCTTAGTCCTTTTCGTATTTCAGATGTTCTTGACCGCTGTCCATGATCCACTCTGGATTACTTTGGTACCTTCCTGCCAAGCTTACAGCTAAGCATCGTCAGTCTGGTACACAGCATTGCATACATGATAGAGCCTATGGCTGAAGCATAGGAACATCTTTCATTTTCTCTATCTTCTGCTGTGGTCGGGCATTGAGTCCGACTCAATCTTACACCTTGTAATACAGTAAAAACCTTTCTTTGCCTGATCCATTTTGAACTTCTTCAAAACTTTATCAAGGTATGTGCTTTGTGAAAGTCCATTAAGCGCCTTGATCTATCTCTATAGATCTTGATGCCCAATATGTAAGCAGCTTCACCGAGGTCTTTCATTGAAAAACTTTTATTCAAGTATCCTTTTATGCTATCCAGAAATTCTATATCATTTCCAATCAATAATATGTCGTCCACATATAATATTAGAAATGCTCTGAGCTCCCACTCACTTTCTTGTAAATACAGGCTTCTCCAAAAGTCTGATAAACCCATATGCTTTGATCACACTATCAAAGCGTTTATTCCAACTCCGAGAGGCTTGCACTGACCATAAATTGATCGTTGGAGCTTGCACACTTTGTTAGCACCCTTTGGATCGACAAAACCTTCTGGTTGCATCATATACAACTCTTCTTCTAGAAATCCATTCAAGAATGCGGTTTTACATCCATTTGCCAAATTTCATAATCATAAAATGCGCAATTGCTAACATGATTCGGACAGACTTAAGCATCGCTCTGGTGAGAAAGTCTCATCGTAGTCAACCCCTTGAACTTGTCGAAAACCTTTTGCAACAAGTCGAGCTTTGTAGACAGTTACATTACCATCGGCGTCGGTCTTCTTCTTAAAGATCCATTTATTTTCAATGGCTTGCCGATCATCGGCAAGTCAACCAAAGTCCATACTTTGTTCTCATACATGGATCCCATCTCAGATTTCATGGCTTCCAGCCATTTTATGAATCTGGGCTCACCATCGCTTCTTCATAGTTCGTAGGTTCGCCATGGTCAAGTAACATGACTTCCGTAATAGGATTACCGTACCACTCAAGTGCGTATTTTACTCTGGTTGACCTACGAGGTTCAAGAGTAACTTGATCTGAAACTACATGATCATCATCATTAGTTTCTTCACTAATTGGTGTAGTTGTCACAGAACCATTTCTTGTGATGAACTACTTTCCAATAAGGGAGCAGATACTGATTATCTCATCAAGTTCTACTTTCCTCCCACTCACTTCTTTCGAGAGAAACTCCTTCTCTAGAAAGGACCCGAATTTAGCAACGAAAATCTTGCCTTCAGATCTGTGATAGAAGGTGTACCCAACAGTCTCCTTTGGGTATCCTATGAAGACACATTTTTCCGATTTGGGTTCGAGCTTATCAGGTTGAAGTTTCTTTACATAAGCATCGCAGCCCCAAACTTTAAGAAACGACAACTTTGGTTTCTTGCCAAACCACAGTTCATAAGGCGTCGTCTCAACGGATTTTGACGGTGTCCTATTCAACGTGAATGCGGCCGTCTCTAAAGCATAACCCCAAAACGATAGCGGTAAATCGAAATAGACATCATAGATCGCACCATATCTAGTAAAGTACGATTCGACGCTCGACACACCATTTCTCTGTGGTGTTCCGGTGGCGTGAGTTGCTAAACTATTCCACATTGTTTCAAATGTAAACCAAACTCAGAACTCAAATATTCTCCTCCACGATCAGATCGCAGAAACTTTATTTTCTTGTTACGATGATTTTCCACTTCACTCTGAAATTCTTTGAACTTTTCAAATGTTTCAGATTTGTGTTTCATTAAGTAGATATACCCATATCTGCTCAAATCATCTGTGAAGGTGAGAAAATAACGATACCCGCGCGTGCCTCAACATTCATTGGACCACAAACATCAAGATGTATGATTTCCAACAAATCAGTTGCTCGCTCCATAGTTCCGAGAACGGCGTTTTGTCATCTTGCCCATGAGGCACGGTTCGCAAGTACCAAGTGATTCATAATCAAGTGATTCCGAAGCCCATCAAGATGGAGTTTCTTCATGCGTTTTACACCGATATGACCTAAACGGCAAGTGCCACAAATAAGTTGCACTATCATTATCAACTCTGCATCTTTTGGCTTCAACATTATGAATATGTGTATCACTACTCGTCGAGATTCAACAAGAATAGACCATTCTTCAAGGGTGCATGACCATAAAAGATATTACTCATATAAATAGAACAACCATTATTCTCTGATTTAAATGAATAACCGCCTCGCAATAAACAAGATCCAGATATAATGTTCATGCTCAACGCCGCACCAAATAACAATTATTTAGGTCTAAAACTAATCCCAAGGTAGATGTAGAGGTAGCGTGCCGATCGCGATCACATCGACTTTGGAACCATTTCCAACGCATCGTCACCTCGCCCTTAGCCAATCTTCGCTAATCCGTAGTTCCTGCTTTGAGTTGCAAATATTAGCAATGTAACCAAGATCAAATACCTGTACTATCTGAGTATTAGTAAGGTACACATCAATAACATGTATATCACATATACCTTTGATCACCTTGCCATCCTTTTATCCGCCAAATACTTGGGGCAGTTCCGCTTCGGTGTCCCGTCTCGCTTGCAAAGAAAACACTCGATTTCAGGCTTAGGTCCAGACTTGGGTTTCTTCTCTTGATCAAGAACTTTCTTGCTGTTCTTTTGAAGTTTCCTTCTTCTTCCCTTTGCCCTTTTCTTGAAACTAGTGGTCTTGCTGACCATCAACACTTGATGCTCTTTCTTGATTTCTACTTCGCTGCTTTCAAAGCATCGCTAAGAGCTCAGAATTGTCTTAGTCATCCCTTGCATATTATAGTTCATCACGAAGCTCTTGTAGCTTGGTGGCGTGATTGGAGAATTCATCAATGACACTATCATCCGGAAGATTAACTCCCAGCTGAATTAAGTGATTGTTATACCCGGACATTTTGAGTATGTGCTCACCGATGTAACTATTCTCCTCCATCTTGCAGCTATAGAACTTATTGGAGACTTCATATCTCTCAATCCGGGCATTTGCTTAAAATATTAACTTCAACTCCTGGAACATCTCATATGCCCCATGACGCTCAAAACGTCGTTGAAGACCCGGTTCTAAGCCGTAAAGCATGGCACACTGAACTATAGAGTAGTCATCACTCGCTTTGCGAGACGCTCACAACTTCGGCTCAAGATCTGCAGCAGGGCTGTCACCCAGCGGTGCTTCCAGGGGCGTAATTTTTCGTGCAGCAATGAGGATAATCCTCAAATTACGGACCCATCCGTGTAATTGCTACCATCATCTTTCAACTTTTCTTTCTCAAGGAACGCATTAAAATTCAACGGAACAACAGACGAGCCATCTATCTACAAGAAACATAGACAAGCAAAATACTATCGGTACTAAGTTCATGATAAATTTAAGTTTAATTAATCATATTAAAAACTCCCACTTAGACAGACATCTCTCTAGTCATCTAAGTGATCACGTGATCCAAATCAACTAAACCATGTCCGATCATCACGTGAGATGGAGTAGTTTCAATGGTGAACATCACTATGTTGATCATATCTACTATATGATTCACGCCGACCTTTCGGTCTCTATGTTCCGAGGCCATATCTGTTATATGCTAGGCTCGTCAAGTTTAACTGAGTATTCGCGTGCGCAACTGTTTTGCACCCGTTGTATTTGAACGTAGAGCCTATCACACCGATCATCACGTGGTGTCTCAAAGACGAAGAACTTTCGCAACGGTGCATACTCGGGAGAACACTTCTTGATAATTTTAGTGAGAGATCATCTTATAATGCTACCGTCAATCAAAGCAAGATAAGATGCATAAAGGATAAACATCACATGCAATCAATATAAGTGATATGATATGGTCATCATCATCTTGTGCTTGTGATTCCATCGCCAAGCACCGCCATGATCACCATCGCCACCGCGCGACACCTTGATCTCCATCGTAGCATCGTTGTCGTCTCGCCAACTATTGCTTCTACGACTATCGCTACTCCTTAGTGATAAAGTAAAGCAATTACATGGCGTTGCATTTCATACAATAAAGCGACAACCATATGGCTCCTGCCAGATTGTCGATAACTCGTTACAAAACATGATCATCTCATACAATAAAGTATAGCATCACGCCTTGACCATATCATATCACAACATGCCCTGCAAAAACAAGTTAGACGCCCTCTACTTTGTTGTTGCAAGTTTTACGTGGCTGCTACGGGCTGAGCAAGAACCGTTCTTACCTCGCATCAAAACCACAACGATATTTCGTCAAATAGACTCCGTTTAACCTTCTCAAGGACCGGCGAGCCACACTCGATTCAACTAAAGTGAGAGAGACAGACACCGCCGGTCACCTTTAAGCAACGAGTGCTCGAGCGGTGAAACCAGTCTCGCGTAAGCGTCACGCGTAATGT
Source organism: Aegilops longissima (assembly GCA_021605205.1). NCBI lineage: Eukaryota > Viridiplantae > Streptophyta > Magnoliopsida > Poales > Poaceae > Aegilops > Aegilops longissima. The sequence continues at coordinate 121,144,902 of CM038681.1, forward strand.
CGGTCCGGCCGCTTCATCTCACAATACCGCTGAACCAAAGTATGACATGCTGGTAGGCAGTATGACTTGTATCGCCCACAACTCACTTGTGTTCTACTCGTGCACATGACATCAACGCATAAAACCAGGCTCGGATGCCATCGTTGGGGAACGAGTAATTTCAAAAATTTCCTACGATCACGCAAGACCATGGTGATGGCATAGCAACGAGAGGATAGAGGTCCGCCCACGCACTCGTGAGACCGAAAGCGGAAGCGTTATAACAACGCTGTTGATGTAGTCGACGCGTCTCCACGATCCGACCGATCCAAGCACCGAACGACGGCACCTCCGAGTTCTCGCACACGCTCAGCTCGATGACGATCCCGGACTCGATCCAGCAAAGTGTCGGGATGAGTTCCACAAGACGACGGCGTGGGACGATGTTGATGCTCCACCGACGCAGGGCTTCGCCTAAGCTCCGCGACGATATGACTTCTCCGGCGCAGGGCTTCTCCTAAGCTCCGCGACGATATGACCGAAGTGGAATATGGTGGAAGGGGGCACCGCACACGGCTAAGGCAAGATCCGTAGATCAACTTGTGTGTATTGGGTGCCCCTGCCCCAGATATAAAGGAGACAAGGGAAGGTGGCGGCCCTAGAGGAGGCGCGCAAGGAGGAGTCCTACTCCCACCGGAGTAGGACTCCCCCTCTCCTAGTTGGAGTAGGATTGGGAGGGGAAAGGGGAGGGCGCGCCCCTCTCCTTGTCCTATTCGGACTGGAAGGGGAAGGGGGGCGCGCAGCCCACCTGGCCGGCCCTTCTCCTTCTCCCTCAAGGCCCATGAAGGCCCATATACCCCGGGGTTCCGTAACCCCGGTGTTCCGATAACATCCTGCTTTCACTCGAACCATTCCAAGTCCAAACATAGGCTTCCAATATATCAATCTTTATGTCTCGACCATTTCGAGACTCCTCGTCATGTCCGTGATCACATCCGGACTCAACAACCTTCGTGCATCAATACTTATAAACTCATTATGAATTGTCATCGAACGTTAGCGTCGGGACCCTACGGGTTCGAGAACTATGTAGACATGACCTAGAACCATTCTCGGTCAATAAACAATAGCGGAACCTGGATGCCCATATTGGTTCCTACATATTCTACGAAGATCTTTATCGGTCAAACCGCATAACGACATACGTTGTTCCTTTGTCATCGGTATGTTACTTACCCGAGATTCGATCGTCGGTATCCAATACCTAGTTCAATCTCGTTACGTAAGTCTCTTTACTCGTTCCGTAATACATCATCTCACAACTAACTCATTAGTTGTAATGCTTGCAAGGCTTAAGTGATGTGCATTACCGAGAAGGCCTGAGATACCTCTCCACAATCGGAGTGACAAAACCTAATCTCAAATACGCCAACCCAACAAGTACCTTTGGAGACACCTGTAGTACTCCTTTATAATCACCCGATTCGCTGTGACGCTTGGTAGTACCTAAAGTGTTCCTCCGTAAACGGAGTTGCATAATCTCATAGTTATAGGAACATGTATGGGTCATGAAGAAAGCATTAACATACTAAACGATCAAGTGTTAAGCTAACGGAATGGGTCATGTCAATCAGATCATTCAACTAATGATGTGACCTTGTTAATCAAATAACAACTCCTTGTTCATGGTTAGGAAACATAACCATCTTTGATTAACAAGCTAGTCAAGTAGAGGCATACTAGTGACATACTCTTTGTCTATACACATGTATTATGTTTCCGTTAATACAATTCTAGCATGAATAATAAACATTTATCATGATATAAGGAAATAAATAATAACTTTATTATTGCCTCTAGGGCATATTTCCTTCATAAGAGCTCGAAGAAGGTCACCAAGAACCGGAATTTCCTCTCGGGGCGGCTCTGTGAGCATACCTCTGAGACATAACTCTGTTAGACGACTTCCTCGCCGAACTCTTTTTCAAAGTTCGTTTAAGCACTTACTAAAAATGTCGCGTCGAAGCCGCAGATTCTCCTTAATGGAGTCAGACAGCTGGGCTCTAACATCTTTTAGTTCCTCACCCAGCTGGGTGTTGGCATCTTGGAGATTATTCTTCTCCTGCCTCACCCTCGTAAGCACGTTCTCGCCGGCCTTTAACCGGCGCAAGAGCTGTAGCTTGTCCGGATCCAACCCGGCGCCATCTGCAATGTTATTGTAAGATTTATACGCACGCCGCACTTTACAACATACTTATCTTTTAAAGCGTATATTACCAGAGGAGGTCTCTTTGGCTTCCCCTGGCGCGGCTTGTGCGGCCTCAAGTTGGGCTTTGCACTCTTCAAGCTCCTGGGACAGTTGGGTATTCTTTTCTGTAAGATCCTGCACAATAAATGATCCTTAAATCAGTTATTCTAACTATTTCAAGTCTCGGGGCTCTTGGCATATATAATCTGTTAAATTTCCTCACTCGTATGTCTTTTACATACCGCTCCGTGGCTCGCTAGACTATCTTGAGCGGCACGGAGGTGCGATCTCCTAATTGAAGGCATTCAATGCCTCTTGGGAGAAACATGTGTCACGAAGAATTGTCCGGGCGCTTTGTGATTCATGGCACTCTCCACCTCGGAGTTGGTGGCGGACAATCTGTCGGCATCCTCTGCCGGAGGAGCATCCGACGCACGCCTCGTGTTCGCCTCCGGTTCTGGGCCTGGCTTTGAAGCCTGGCTGGAGGAGGCTAGATTGGCAACCCCTCCGGATATAGTCCGACGAGCGCTCTTTTTCTTGAAGATAGCACGAGCATTAGTATACCTTCCGGAATAAAACCTGGGAACAAGGTGACACGCCGTACCGTTGCACCGGCGTTTCAATCCGGACCGCACTTCTTTTTAGCCTGCTGGGCCGTGTTGCCCCTTGTTGGCTAGCCGCCGCAGGCTCGGCCTTCCGCCTCAAGGGCTCCCCCTGCAAAACACCGTTGGTATACGGTGATAAAAAATAAGCACGGATGAATCATTCTCAAAGTATTGGGGCTTCGGTCTCAGTTACCTGTGAGGCTGGAAGTATTCCGGGGTAATCGCCCGTAATGGCAACTGGGCATTATCAATGCTCGCCAGGTGAAATACCCTTCGATCAACTCCACCGATATGTCCGGATCCTCTTGGGAGGCGGATCGAGGAACCGCTCGGATCTTCGGTTGTGGGGCGGGTTGTTTATATCCTTCTGGCTGGCGCAGTTCTGCGTCGAAATCACAAAATGAGATACTTGACTATGGGAATATGGATCGGATGGGCAAAAGGAAATGACCGCTTACCCAGCTTGGAGGATTGTTCATAGAAAATCCGTCCTGTGGATTGACGCGAAGAAATTCCTCCTCTTCTCCCTTGTACAATGCGGACAAGGTCTTCACCAGATCGGCGACCGATCCCGGCCCCTTACGGCCATGACGGGTGGCATCATCCTCCCCGTTGAAATCCCACATGGGGTGGCCTCTATACTGGAGCGGTTGCACCCCCCGCATAATGCATGTGGCCATGACTCCGATCATGGTCAGTCCGGAATGAGCCAACAACCTTATTCGGCTCATCAGGTAAAGGACGTCCCTGTCATTTTCCCTCTGAGAGATCCGTGGACGCCATCTTAGGCGTTTCTTCAAAGGAGCATTACTGAACTCCGGAAGGCCGACCCGAACAGGGTCCGGCAGGGGGACATCTTCTATATAAAACCATTCCAAAGGCCAGTCTTTGGACACCTTCTTCGAGGTTCCGGATAGGTATCCGGTCCCGACGATGCGCCATAGTTCGGCTCTGCCCACTTGATATATCGACCCCTCCTGAGAACGGGGTACGAGGCATAAGAATCTCTTCCACAACGCAAAATGAGCCTCGATGCCCAAAAACAGCTCGCAAAGGGCCACGAAGCCCGCAATATGCAGAATGGAGGCAGGCGTAAGGTTGTGCAATTGGAGGCCGTAGAACTCCAGGAGCCCCCGGAGAAACAGATGAATTGGAAATCCGAGCCCTCTTATCAAATAAGAGACAAGGCATACCCGCTCTCCTTGGGAGGGACTGGGGACGCTCTCCGCTTGTTTTCCGCCCTTATAGGTGGCGAGTCCGGCTCGAACCATGAACGCTGGGGGAAGAAGTCCCTTGGTTTGGAGCGTCACTAGCTCGCTGTGCGGGACAGAGCATCGCTCCCAATCTTCAGGCTGAGGACTAGGAGGGCGAGAGGAGGAGCCGCGTCGGCCGTCCATGATGGAATGGATTTCTGTCAGACGTGCTCCGATGAAAGCTCGCGAAGGGAAGATGGTGTGATTCGGATCTAGATCCTCATATCTTATATGGGCAGCTCATTTGCGCAGCTAGGGGGGTAAATGTAAAAACACCCTAGCTTTTTCACATTCGTTCAACACGTGGAAGACGGTCATTATTGGGCGTGGAAGCCAAGGAGTGCGATATTTACGAGAAGCCGAACACTTTTCCACAGGTACACAGGATTTGGAGAAGAACCCGCCTTGCAATGCCGAAGACAATCTATGCACCGGACTCGTCGTCATTTAAGCCTGATTCGGGGGCTACTGAGGGAGTCTTGGATTAGGGGGTGTTCGGATGGCTGGACTGTGACCTTTGGCCGGACTCCTGGACTATGAAGATACAAGGTTGAAGACTTCGTCCCGTGTCCGGATGGGACTTTCCTTGGCGTGGAAGGCAAGCTTGGCGATACGGATATGTAGATCTCCTACCATTGTAACCGACTCTGTGTAACCCTAACCCTCTTTGGTGCCTATATAAACCGGAGAGGGTTTTAGTCCATAGGACGAACAATAATCATACCATAGGGTAGCTTCTAGGGTTTAGCCTCTCTGATCTCGTGGTAGATCTACTCTTGTACTACCCATATCATCAATATTATTCAAGCAGGAGTAGGGTTTTACCTCCATCGAGAGGGCCCGAACCTGGGTAAAAACATCGTGTCCCTTGTCTCTTGTTACCATCTGCCTAGACGCACAGTTCGGGACCCCCTACCCGAGATCCGCCGGTTTTGACACCGACACTTGTAATTTTCAATCAATATAATTTGAACAAGTACATTGCTAGCCCTTGTGCACCTCATGTTGATCCTATGCTTCCTACCCTTGATGAATCAATTGACATGATTAGGAATCTTAGAACTGTTAATCTTATCACTAGAGGCTTGCCTAGAAACTTAATTAGAAACTTACCTACTCTTGAGTGTGCCTACACTTTATGGAAATTTCTTGAGGAACGCTTTCCAAATTATTCCTTGAAAAATCTAGATGAAATTCTCCATAATTCTATTGCCTTGAGTAAGATAAATACTAGAGATCCTATGTTTGGTGATCGTCTATTTGAACTTACAGACCTTATGCGTGCCAAAGGAGATGTTGGAATTATTGGTGATATTATTTTCGAAGCTATAAGAATTCATAAGCAAGATCATTGTCAAACTCACTCTAACGAATTATCCTCTCTAGGACTTGATCCACCACATGACGGTGTTGAACATGGATACTGATACGTCTCCAACGTATCTATAATTTTTGATTGCTCCATGCTACTTTATCTATTGTTTTGGACTATAATGGGCTTTATTTTCCACTTTTATATTATTTTTGGGACTAACCTATTAACCGGAGGCCCAGCCCAGAATTGCTGTTTTTTTCCTATTTCAGTGTTTCGAAGAAACGGAATATCAAACGGAGTCCAAACGGAATGAAACCTTCGGGAACGTGATTTTCTCACCGAACGTGATCCAGGAGACTTGGACCCTACTCCAAGGAGTGCAGGCGGTCACGAGGTGGGGCGCCCCACAGTGCGCCTCCCTGCCTCGTGGGCCCCCGACGCTCCACCGACGTATTCCTTCCTCCTATATATACCTCACGCACCCCCAACAGATCGGGACGGAGCCAAAACCTAATTCCACCGCCGTGCACCTTCCTGTATCCACGAGATCCCATTTTGGGGCCTGTTAGGAGCTCACGAGGGGGCATCCACCACGGAGGGCTTCTACATCATCACCATAGCCCCTCCGATGAAGTGTGAGAAGTTTACTTCAGACCTTCGCCATAGTTAGTAGCTAGATGGCTTCTTCTCTCTTTTGGATCTCAATACAATGTTCTCCCCTCTCTCGGAGATCTATTCGATGTAATCTTCTTTTTTGCGGTGTGTTTGTTGAGACCGATGAATTGTGGGTTTATGATCCAGCTTATCTATGGAAAATATTTGATTCTTCTCTGAATTCTTTTATGTATGATTAAGTTATCTTTACAAGTCTCTTCGAATTATCCGTTTGGTTTGGCCAACTAGATTGGTAGTTCTTGCAATGGGAGAAGTGTTTAGCTTTGGTTTCAATCTTGTGGTGTCCTTACCCAAAGGATGTAAAGGGTTGCAAGGCACGATTGTATTGTAGCCATCGAGGATAACAAGATGGGGTATTTATCATATTGCATGAATTTATTCCTCTACATCATGTCATCTTGCTTAAGGCATTACTCTGTTTTTAACTTAATACTCTAGATGCATGCTTTGGATAGCGGTCGATGAGTGGAGTAATAGTAGTAGATGCGTAATCGTTTGGTCTACTTGTCTCGGACATGATGCCTATATACATGATCATTGCCTGGATAACCTCATAACTATGCTCAATTCATCAATTGCTCAACAGAATTTGTTCACCCACCGTAGAATACTTATGCTCTTGAGAGAAGCCACTAGTGAAACCTATGGCCCCGGTCTATTCTCATCATATCAATCTCCGTCACTTTATTTACTTGCTTTGCTTTTACTTTTTACTTTGCATCTTTATACCAAAAATACAAAAAATATTATCTCTATCAGATCTCACCCTCGTAAGTGACCGTGAAGGGATTGACAACCCCTAAGCGTTGGTTGCGAGTAGCTATCGTTTTGTGCAGGTACGAGGGACTTGCGCGTAGTCTCCTACTGGATTGATACCTTGGTTCTCAAAAACTGAGGGAAATACTTACGCTACTGTGCTGCATCATCCTCTCCTCTTCGGGGAAATCCAACGCAAGCTCGAGACGTAGCAGATACTATGACGAGGATGATGATAGTGACTTCGATCTTGATGATGCAATCAGACATTTTGGTCTTATGGCAAATCTTTGGGGATATATGTCAGGACGAAAGGAATGGGTTCTTGACAGTGGATGTACCGATCACATGACCGGAGATAAAGACATGTTTCGTGAGCTTGCTGAAAATGATAGTCCTGGAAAGTATGTCACTTTCGGTGACAACTCAAAGGGTAAGGTGGTTGGCCTCGGTAAGGTGGCCATCTCACATGATAGCTTCATTCAGAATGTTATGCTCGTTGAATCTCTTGGCTACAACTTACATTCAGTATCTAGACTTGCTGATTTCGGTTTCAATGTCCTATTTACTAAAGTAGATTGCCAAGTGTTTCGTCGAGACAATCATAAAATGGTCTTTACCGGTATACGTAGAGGTGATCTTTACATTGTTGATTTCTCTAAAAAGGCACAACCTAAAACTTGCTTCATTGCTAAATCCTCAAAAGGTTGGTTATGGCATAGACGACTAGGTCATGTTGGCATGAGAAACCTTGACAAGCTTATTAAAGGGAATCATATCCTTGGTGTTAACGATGTCATATTTGATAAGGATAGACTTTGCAGTGCTTGTCAAGTAGGTAAATGTAACACCCCGGAAGTAACTTTCCATATTTGTAACTCCAACTCTTGCCATTTTCGGCATCGATATATGATATTCCCTCCGTGGTTGGGTTTCTCCTTTTTGCTTTTTGTCTATGTTATGCATTTTATATTATGTCATCATGTGCATCGCATTTGCATACGTGTTCGTCTCATGATTCCGAGCATTTTTTCCGTTGTCCGTTTTGCAATCCGCACTCCTATCTCCCCGGCGATCCCTTTTACGCTTTTTCCGTGTGCGGGTATTAAACCTTCTCGAAATGGACCGAGGTTTGTCTAGTGGCCTTGGTATACCACCCGAGACCACCGGTCAAGTTTCGGTCATTTGGTACTCAACGGTTAACCGCACTCTCGCAAAGGCCTCTTTTAAGTTGCAGCCCAACACCCTTCAAAACAGCCCAATAACCCAACTAAGTCACTTCCATGCTCTCCGTCGTTCGATCACGATCGTGTGGTAAAACTACACCTCATTTGGACTCTCCTAGCTCCTCTATGCCTATTTAAGCAAACCTTCCCGAAATCCGGATCATTCCCGAAACCCTAGTGATTTTTGCCCTCGCGCCGCCCGGACACGTCCGGCGAGCAGACGCGTCCGCCCGCCGCCGCCCGGCCAATCGTGGGCGCCACGTCACCACCGGCGCCCCACATCGCCGCCCCAAGCCCGCCCATGGAGCCGGCGCCAACCCTCGGCCCACCCGCCACCACCGCCGCCTGCGCCCGCCCGCCACTGCGCCTCCGCCGCCTCCAGCCGCCGCCGCCTCGGCGGCCGCCCGCCGCCAGCCGCGCCGCCCGCCGCCTCCTCGGCCTTCCCGGTCGCGCCGCCGCCGCCGCCGCCGGACCCAAGCAGCCCGGCCCCGGCGAGCCTTCCTCCCCACCGGCGACCTCCCTCGCGAGCCGCGCCCACGGATCGCGTCGGCAGCCAGCGCCCGGCGCCCGATCCGCCTGATCGGATCCGGCCTCGAGCTCCGCGCCGTTGACTTCTCCTCCTCTTTCTTTTCACTAAGTTTTTTGCCTCTATTGATTTTTTGTGCATTTTTCAACATGCTATATCTTCGCATCCGTAGATCCATTTTTCGCGTATAATATGTCAAAATGTTCGCCTCGAAGAGTAGATCATTTCATATCATTGCATCATTTTCATTTGAGCTCATCTTGATGCCCGAAATGCTGTTGGAAGAGTGCTATGTGCTGTTAGTTGCTGATTTTTATCAGAACTTGCACTTTTGTTATTTTTGCCATGATTAATATGTGCACCCTATGAATTTGAGTCCTACATGTGTTTTGTAAAATGCCATGTCATATTTCCAGTGGTATATGCCATGTATTTTTGTGATCTATGTGGTGACTAGCACAAGCATGCAAAGTAGGTGTCCTAATGTTGCTGGTTTCAGCCCTGTTTTAGCTGATTTGATGCCATGTTAACTTGATGATACCGAGAGATCTATGCATATTTTGAGATACTTCAGTAAGGGTGTTTTGTAAAGCATGTCTTGCTCTATCCATTCATGCCTTTTTTTGCAATTATGGGATGCCATAGCTTGAGTCAATCGAGCTCTACTTTTGCTACCAAATGATTCCTGGCAGATTGTATACATGTTATTCAATTTTGCCTAGCTTGTTGTGGTTGATCCATATATGCTATGTTAGTGTTCTTGCCATGTATGTCTTCTATGTCATGTCTTCTTGATGTAGGTATGCTTAGTTTATCATTTGAGGCTCTGTAGTGAGTGCATTGAGCTTGTAAACATGCCCTCTCGTTATCAGTTTTTGACATGTCAAGTTGCTGAATCTGTTAACGAGACTTTCAATATTGACATGGGTGTTACTATATTTTCTAGTCCTTTTTGGCTTATGGTCAGTAAGGGACTTTTGTTCTAGGCTTTGAGTAGATTCATGCCATGCCATGTTTTGCTATTTTAAGTTCCTGTAGCATGTAGTTTTGATGCTCTGAACATTGCAACCTGTTGCTGTTTTTGCCATGTCCAGCCTGATTATTATTGCACTTTTGCCATGCTTGTTTGAACATGTTATGATGTGAACTAGCCGTAGCTCAGTGCTCATCTTTTGTCGAGCATCATGTGTAGATCACTACCATGTGCTTTGTTGTTACGTTTGGGTGCAGTAGCTTAATTAATTGTTGCTTGCTAAGTGGCATCATGCTGTTAATGACAGATTCGTGCCATTCTTGTTTTGCTTGTCATTTGCAAACCGTGCATCCGTTTCCGGTGATCTTTATATCGATTTCAACCGAAATCATCTCATCTTTCCAGTGGCATGCTTGGTTTGCCAAGTTGATGCCTGGTTCATCATTTACCTTCCGGAGCGCACATAAGCATTGCATATCCCATCATGCATATCATGTCATGTTTTGCATCATGTTGATTGTGCATTGCACCGTGATTTATTGTGGTTCCTTTGTTTGTGTTGTTGCTTTGGGTAGAGTCGGGAGACGAGTACGTGAACGAGGAGCCTGTTGAGAACGCCGAGGATCAAGCTTTCGACACCTCTGAGAACATTGCAGGCAAGATGACCATACCCTCGAAATCACTTCTATCTTTGCTATGCTAGTTGCTCGCTCTTTTGCTATGCCTATGCTGCGATGCCTACCACTTGCTATATCATGCCACCCATATTACCATGTCAGCCCCTAACCATCCTTTTCCTAGCAAACCGTTGTTTGGCTATGTTACCGCTTTGCTCAGCCCTCTTATAGCGTTGCTAGTTGCAGGTGAAGCTGAAGTTTGTTCCTTGTTGGAACATGGAGATGTTGTTCCTTTTTGGAACATGTTTACTTGTTGGGGATATCACAATATATATACATCTGCTATATTTTAACACATCTATATATTTGGTAAAGGGGAAGGCTCGGCCTTATGCCCGTGTTTTGTTCCACTCTTGCCACCCTAGTTTCCGTCATACCGTGTTATGTTCCTTGATTTCGCGTTCCTTACGGTTGGGTGATTTATGGGACCCCTTGACAGTTCGCTTTGAATAAGACTCGTCCAAAGAGGCCCAACTTTGGTTTTACCATTTGCCACCTAAGCCTTTTCCCCGGGTTTCGCGAGCCCGAGGGTCATCTTTATTTAACCCCGGGCCAATGCTCCTCTGAGTGTTGGTCCAAACTAGAGCCACTTGCGGTGCCACCACGAGGCAACTTGGGGCATCTTCGGTTGCCGTCGTACTGCTCATCCGGATGTGCCACGAGAACGAGATATGTGCAGCTCCTATCGGGATTTGTCGGCACAATCAGGCGGCTTTGCTGGTCTTGTTTTATTGCTGTCGAAATGTCTTGTAGTCCGGGATTCGAGTTTGATCGGGTCTTCCGTAGAAGGAATAATCCTTCGTTGACCGTGAGAGCTTATAATGGGCTAAGTTGGGACACCCTGCAGGTAATATCTTTCAAAGCCGTGCCCGCGGTTATGAGGCGATGGGAATTTGTTAATGTCCGTTGTAGAAAACCCAAAGTTGATCTCAAATAAAATGCACATCAACGCGTGTGTAACCGTGATGGTCTCTTCTCGGGAGTCCGGAAGTGAACACGATGTTGGAGTTATGTCGGACGTAAGTAGTTCAGGATCACTTCTTGATCACTACTAATTTCACGACCGTGCTTTGCTTCTCTCCTCGCTCTCTTTTGCGAAGTAGCCACCATATATGCTAGTCGCTGCTGCAGCTCCACTTTACTACTCAGTCCTTCCTATAAGCTTAAATAGTCTTGATCTCGCGGGTGTGAGATTGCTGAGTCCCGTGACTCACGATACTTCCAAAACAGTTGCAGGTTCCGATGAGGCGGTGCAGGTGATTCAACCGAGCTCAAGTGGGAGTTCGACGAGGAACGTGGTCGTTACTATGTGTCGCTTCCAGATGATCGATAGTGGTGCCCAGTTGGGACGATTCGGGATCTGTGTTAGCATTTGGGGTATCTTCTTTTATTTTGGTTCCGTGGTCGGACCTTGAGTGTACTCAATGATGGATGTTATTTATGTCTTGTGTGAAGTGGCGATCGTAAGCCAACTATGTATCTCTTTCCTTATGTATTACATGGGTTGTGTGAAGATTACCTCACTTGCGACATTGCTTTCAATGCGGTTATGCCTCTAAGTCGTGCCTCGACACGTGGGAGATATAGCCGCATCGGGGCGCTATAAGTTGGTAATCGAGCCTTCCCGACTTAGGAGCCCCTACTTGATTGTTTGCTGCCGTTGTTGAGTCTAGAATGGAAAATGTTTTGAGTCTTAGGATTATATATATCGGAGAGTAGGATTCTTTTACTTCCCAGTCCTTCGTCGCTCTGGTGAGGTCTCCTGACGTAGAGTTTTGACTCTCCTCTTCTCAATTTTCACTAAAATTTTTTAGGATCACATGGGTATCTTGGAATCGTTCCGATGGTTTTGTGACGAGAACATTGTTCTTGGTGCCTCGACATTTAGGGGTTGTGGCGGTGTCCCGGGAGTTGAGCTCCGAGGTGTTGTCGCCACAATTTTATCGCTGCAGTTCTAGAATACCTGATTTTTGCCGACATCGAAATCTCTTTTGTGCAGTTGTTGGTGAGATAACCTGATAGCCCAATCTCGTGGCGAAAAGGGAGTATTGCCATGACTTGCATAACGGATGTTTTTCAAGGTCGAGGTACACGATTTTCGAGGATTTCTTGGTTATGTGTTGACGGATGGATACAATGGATCTAGGCATTGTTAGTTTGGGTGATATATTTTGTGTCCCTGTATCCCCAACACCAGATTGCATAACCAGAAAGTTTCGGGAGTTTATAGGTGGGAATTCTAGTAGCTTACGGGATATTCTTTCCGACGGATGTATGATTTGAGATTGGGGTTCAACGTCTAGTGGTCCGCCCATTCACGGTCGATTCGATGGTCGCGAGACGTCTTAAAGAATCCTTAGCTATGCTGATTCGGGACGCCTTGTTAGTCATTCGTGACGTCCGCTATACGTCGTGTCCGTGTGGGCCCCACCACGAACACTTTGGACGAAATCTCTATCATGTGTTTGTTCCGGCTCATTCTAGCAGTCAATCTTTTGTTTTCAGTTGTGATATTTGATTTGTTTCTAAGTCAGATGTTGTTTCCATATCTGTATCTAAGTGGCTTCTCACCTTAATGGATGTGTGATGATTAACTTTGGAATTCATTCGTTCATTCTTGTTCGAATGTTTATTGTGAAGACTATATGTTGCAATTTCTATCCGTTGATTCTACTTATCTATTTGTCTATCAAAGGACTAACGGATGTCACCCTCTTCAGATGGCTCCGCCAACGCGTCTGAATCCGGATCGCAATGATGGGGATCGATCGAATCCTCCACCTCCACCTCCGCCTCCGAGGCTCGGCAAGCTATCATGGCAGCCACCAATGCCAATGCTCGATGATTTTGCAGCTCTTGCAAGAACGTACTCGAGGCAAGGCAATCAAGGCAATCAAGGCAATCAAGGTCAAGGCAACAATCAGCCACACTTTGCTACTCTCAGTCAGTTCCTCGCTAATCAGCCGAAGTCTTTCAGTTTCTGTGTTGAGGCCACAGACGCTAACGATTGGTTAGTGGATATCTGCAAGCACTTTGACTGTAGCAATGTCAGACCTGAGGACTTTGTCAAGTTTGCATCGTTTCAAATCAAGGATCAAGCTGCTGAGTGGTACCAGCAATACAAAGATTCCAGAGGAGGCCGTGTCATTACCTGGGATGAGTTCCGCCGTGATTTCCAAGCTCATCACATTCCGAAGAGTGTTGTTGAGAGCAAGCGTGAGGAGTTCCGCAATCTCAAGCAGGGCAACATGTCTGTCTATCAATACAATATCCAGTTCCAGAAGCTCGCTCGTTTTGCTAAGCAAGACGTACCTGATGAAAGGAGTATGATCTACCAATTCAGAGGTGGTCTGAGAGAAGATCTGCAATTACCTCTTGTGCTGTTTGAGCCAGATAAGTATGATGATTTCTACAACATGGCTCTCAAGCAAGAAGCGGCTCAGCTCAAATGCGAGGCTTCTAAGAAGAGAATCAGGGATGCAGTTCAGTCCTCTTCGTCCTCTCAAGTGGCAGCCAAGCAGCAGAAGTTTTACCTGCCCCCTCCTCCGTTCCGTCAGCCTTACCAGCAGAAGAACTCAGGTGGCCGTGGATCTTCCCACCCACCCAACCCAAGCTATCAGAACAAGTCTAATTCTCAAGCTCCAAGGTCAAGTGCTCCTTACCACCGTCCGCTCTCTGAGGTCACTTGCAACAAGTGTCGTGAGAAGGGTCACTATCTAACAAGTGCTTCAACCAAAGGCGCCTTCCGCCTCCTCCTCTGTGAAATCTTCCAGCAATGCAAAGGTCAAGCATAATCCAAAGTATGCCAAGGTCAATATGATGAATGCAGCTCAAGCGGAGGATTCTTGAGATGTGCTAATGGGTAATCTTCTTGTTAATGATATTCTGCTAAAGTCTTATTTGATACCGGTGCATCGCTTTCTTTCATCTCAAGACCTTTTGTTACCAAGCATGAGTTGGTGATGTAAGAGATTCCTATTCCATTGAAGATTGTGTCCCGGGTAAACAGATGACTTCTCGAGTTTTGGTTCCGAATGTCGGTATCAAGATGGGCGATTATAGATTTCTTTCTAAACCAGTTGTCCTTGGTGACTCGGATATTGATCTTATTCTCGGAATGGATGGCTTTATCAACACAAAGCTCAGCTTGATTGTGCTGCCGTGGAAATTCAATTGACTCACTCTTCTAATGATGTGATCATCTATGCCTCTCGTGATGAAACTATTGGTTGTTTTCTCTCAATGAGAAGGGCGAATTGAATGCCATCTCTCGATTCCATCGTTTGTGAGTACCAAGATGTCTTTCCGTAAGAGCTTCCGGTATGCCTCCTCATCGCCGATTGAGTTCGTTATCGATCTTGAGCCCGCATCGAACCCGCTTGCAAGCGTCCATACAAGCTTGGACCAGATGAGCTGAAGGAATTGAAGAAGCAGCTCGATGAACAAGAGCGTCTGGGTTTGATCGGACCGAGTTCATCTCCTTGGGGTTGTGGTGTTCTTTTGTCCGGAAGAAGGATGGCACGGACCGACTTTGCGTCGATTACCGTCCATTGAATAAGAAGACAATCAAGAACAAGTATCCACTTCCCAACATCAATGAGCTTTTCGAGCAACTCAAAGGTGCTACAGTTGTTCTCTAAGCTTGACCTTCGATGGGGTATCATCGATTCGCATTCGTGAACAAGATATTCCCAAGACAGATTCGAACAAGCTTTGGTTCTTATGAATATACCGTCATGTCTTTCGCCTCGTCAATGCTCCTCCGACATTCTCTCGGATGATGAACTTCATATTCAACCCCTACACCAATGAATTCGTCTTGGTCTATCTTGATGATATTTTGGTCTTCTCCAAGAATAAGAAGGATCATGCCAAACATTTGCGATTGGTGCTAGACAAGCTCGAGAGTACCAATTCTATGCTAAGTTCTCCAAATGTGAATTTTGGCTTGATGAAGTGATTTATCTTGTTCATATCATCTCTGCCAAGGGCATCGCTGTTGATCCCGAGAAGGTGTCCGCAATTGTGAATTGGGAACCTCCTCGTAATGTCAAGCAGCTCCATGAGCTTTCTTGGTCTTGCAAGCTATTGCGAAGATTCGTTGAGAACTTCTCCAAGATTGCAAAGCCTCTTTCCAACCTCCTCCGAAGCATGTGAAGTATGTCCGGTCTCCCGAGTGTGGCGTTGCTTTCAATACCCTCAAAGAGAAACTCGTCACAGCTCTGTTACGACTCCTCTGATGAATCCAAGCCATTTGAAGTTTTCTGTGATGCTTCTCTTCAAGGTCTCGGTGCTGTGTTAATGCAAGAGAAGAGAGTTGTGGCTTATACTTCTACCAGATTGAAGCCCAACGAGAAGAACTACCCCACTCACGATCTTGAGTTGGCGGCAGTTGTCCATGCATTGATTACGTGGAGACATCTCTTGTTGGGAAGGAAAGTGGACATTTTCACCGATCACAAGAGTCTCAAGTACATCTTCACTCAGCCCAACCTCAACCTCGTGCAGACTCGATGGGTCGAATGATTCAAGAGTACAACCCAAGTATTGAGTATACTCCGGGCAAAGCCAATGTCATTGCAGATGCTTTGAGCAGAAAGCTTATCGCAATGCCTAATCCTCAAGCCCTTTCACCGGATCTCTGTGAATCTTTCCATAAGCTGAATCTTCAAGTTGTTCCTCAAGGCTTTCTTGCCAACCTCATAGTCTCTCCTACTTTGGAAGATCAGATTCGTGAGGCTCAACTTCTGGATGCCATGGTGAAAAAGGTGAAGCGTGGTATCGACAAGGGCATTTCAAGTACAAGTGCTTCGCGTTGATGACAAAGACACTCTGTTCTTTGAGGACCGGATTGTGGTTCCTAAGGGTGATCTCGAGAAAAGTCATTATGAACGAGGCTCACAATTCGCTTCTATCCATTCATCCCGAAGTACGAAGATGTACCATGACCTCAAGCAGTCATATTGGTGGACTCGAATGAAGCGAGAAATTGCTCAATTCGTGAATGAATGTGATGTCTGCGGAAGAGTGAAAGGTAACACCAAAGACCAGCTGGTCTCCTCCAACCTCTTGCTATTCCTGAATGGAAGTTTGATCATATTGAAATGGACTTCGTGGTGGCTTTCCAAAGTCCAAGCGTGGAAATGATGCTATCTTCGTTGTCATTGACAAGCTTACTAAAGTGGCTCATTTTCTTCCTATCAAAGAATCCATCACAGCAGCTCGGTTGGCGAGCTATACACCTCGAGGATTGTCTCCTTGCACGGCATTCCACAAGTGATCTCTTGAGACCGTGGCAGCATCTTTACCTCCAAGTTCGGGAGTCTTTTCGAAGGCCATGGGCACCAACATTCGTTTCAAAGACAGCTTTCCATCCTCAAACAAGTGGCCAAGTTGAGCGAGTTAATCAAATCCTTGAAGATATGCTCGGGGCTTGTGTCATTTCTTTCGGTATGAAGTGGGAAGATTGTCTTCCATATGCCGAGTTCTCCTACAACAACAGCTTCCAAGCGAGTTCGGGCAAGGCCCCATTCGAAATTCTCTATGGCAGAAAGTGCCGTACTCCTCTCAATTGGTGCAGAGACAGGTGAACGCCAACTTCTTGGCAATGACTTGATCACGAAGCGGAAGAAATGTGCCAAGTCATTCGTGAGAATCTCAAAGCCGCGCAATCGCGCGGAAGAGCTATTATGATGACAAGCACCGTGATGTGGCTTTTGAAATCGGAGACCATGTCTACCTCCGCGTCTCTCAATGAAAGGCACTCGTCCGCCCGGTATCAAAGGGAAGCTTGCACCTAGATACGTGGGTCCTTTCAAGATCATTGGAAAAAGAGGCGATCTCGCCTATCAACTTGAGCTTCCATCCAACTTTGCAAATGTGCATGATGTGTTTCACGTGTCACAGCTTCGCAAGTGCTTCAAGACTCCTGAACGCACTATCAACTTAAAAGAGATTGACCTTCAAGAAGATCTCTCTTATCATGAGCACCCCGTTGCTATTCTTGAAGAAACCGAGCGCAAGACTCGCAACAAGTCAATCAAATTCCTCAAAGTGAAGTGGTCACACCATTCCGACCGAGAAGCTACCTGGGAGCGCGAGGATCACCTCCATTCTGAGTATCCGGAGTTCTTTCAGTCCTAGATCTCGGGACGAGATCCTCTTGTAGTGGTGGAGTGTTGTAACACCCCGGAAGTAACTTTCCATATTTGTAACTCCAACTCTTGCCATTTTCGGCATCGATATATGATATTCCCTCCGTGGTTGGGTTTCTCCTTTTTGCTTTTTGTCTATGTTATGCATTTTATATTATGTCATCATGTGCATCGCATTTGCATACGTGTTCGTCTCATGATTCCGAGCATTTTTCCCGTTGTCCGTTTTGCAATCCGGCACTCCTATCTCCCCCGGCGATCCCTTTTACGTTTTTCCGTGTGCGGGTATTAAACCTTCTCGAAATGGACCGAGGTTTGTCTAGTGGCCTTGGTATACCACCCGGAGACCACCGGTCAAGTTTCGGGTCATTTGGAGCTCGTTTGGTACTCCAACGGTTAACCGCACTCTCGCAAAGGCCTCTTTTAAGTTGCAGCCCAACACCCCTTCAAAACAGCCCAATAACCCAACTAAGTCACTTCCATGCTCTCCGTCGTTCGATCACGATCGTGTGGTAAAACTACACCTCATTTGGACTCTCCTAGCTCCTCTATGCCTATTTAAGCAAACCTTCCCGAAATCCGGATCATTCCCGAAACCCTAGCGATTTTTGCCTCGCGCGCCGGACACGTCCGGCGAGCAGACGCGTCCGCCCGCCGCCGCCCGGCCAATCGTGGGCGCCACGTCACACCGGCGCCCCATCGCCGCCCAAGACCGGCCCATGAGCCAGCGCCCGGCCCTCCGAACCCCGCCACCACCAGCGCCACCCGCACCCGCCGCCAGCCCCCGCCGCCTCCCAGCCGCCGCCGCCTCCGGCCGCCGCCGCCGCCGCGCGCCGCCGCCGCCTCCTCGCCTTCCCGGTCGGCCGCCGCCGCCACCGCCGGACCCCGCCCCGGCCCCGGCGAGCCCTTCCTCCCCGCCCGGCGACCTCCCTCGCCGAGCCGCGCCCCACGGATCGCGTCGGCAGCCAGCGCCCGGCGCCCGATCCGCCTGATCGGATCCGGCCTCGAGCTCCGCGCCGTTGACTTCTCCCTCCTCTTTCTTTTCACTAAGTTTTTTGCCTCTATTGATTTTTTGTGCATTTTTCAACATGCTATATCTTCGCATCCGTAGATCCATTTTTCGCGTATAATATGTCAAAATGTTCGTTTCAAAGATTAGATCATTTCATCTCATTGCATCATTTTCATTTGAGCTCATCTTGATGCCCGAAATGCTGTTGGAAGAGTGCTATGTGCTGTTAGTTGCTGATTTTTATCAGAACTTGCACTTTTGTTATTTTTGCCATGATTAATATGTGCACCCTATGAATTTGAGTCCTACATGTGTTTTGTAAAATGCCATGTCATCTTTCCAGTGGTATATGCCATGTATTTTTGTGATCTATGTGGTGACTAGCACAAGCATGCAAAGTAGGTGTCCTAATGTTGCTGGTTTCAGCCCTGTTTTAGCTGATTTGATGCCATGTTAACTTGATGATACCGAGAGATCTATGCATATTTTGAGATACTTCAGTAAGGGTGTTTTGTAAAGCATGTCTTGCTCTATCCATTCATGCCTTTGTTTGCAATTATGGGATGCCATAGCTTGAGTCAATCGAGCTCTACTTTTGCTACCAAATGATTCCTGGCAGATTGTATACATGTTATTCAATTTTGCCTAGCTTGTTGTGGTTGATCCATATATGCTATGTTAGTGTTCTTGCCATGTATGTCTTCTATGTCATGTCTTCTTGATGTAGGTATGCTTAGTTTATCATTTGAGGCTCTGTAGTGAGTGCATTGAGCTTGTAAACATGCCCTCTCGTTATCAGTTTTTGACATGTCAAGTTGCTGAATCTGTTAACGAGACTTTCAATATTGACATGGGTGTTACTATATTTTCTAGTCCTTTTTGGCTTATGGTCAGTAAGGGACTTTTGTTCTAGGCTTTGAGTAGATTCATGCCATGGCATGTTTTGCTATTTTAAGTTCCTGTAGCATGTAGTTTTGATGCTCTGAACATTGCAACCTGTTGCTGTTTTTGCCATGTCCAGCCTGATTATTATTGCACTTTTGCCATGCTTGTTTGAACATGTTATGATGTGAACTAGCCGTAGCTCAGTGCTCATCTTTTGTCGAGCATCATGTGTAGATCACTGCCATGTGCTTTGTTGTTACGTTTGGGTGCAGTAGCTTAATTAATTGTTGCTTGCTAAGTGGCATCATGCTGTTAATGACAGATTCGTGCCATTCTTGTTTTGCTTGTCATTTGCAAACCGTGCATCCGTTTCCGGTGATCTTTATATCGATTTCAACCGAAATCATCTCATCTTTCCAGTGGCATGCTTGGTTTGCCAAGTTGATGCCTGGTTCATCATTTACCTTCCGGAGCGCACATAAGCATTGCATATCCCATCATGCATATCATGTCATGTTTTGCATCATGTTGATTGTGCATTGCACCGTGATTTGTTGTGGTTCCTTTGTTTGTGTTGTTGCTTTGGGTAGAGTCGGAAGACGAGTACGTGAACGAGGAGTCTGTTGAGAACGTTTTCGAGGATCAAGCTTTCGACACCTCTGAGAACATTGCAGGCAAGATGACCATACCCTCGAAATCACTTCTATCTTTGCTATGCTAGTTGCTCGCTCTTTTGCTACGCCTATGCTGCGATGCCTACCACTTGCTATATCATGCCACCCATATTACCATGTCAGCCCCTAACCATCCTTTTCCTAGCAAACCGTTGTTTGGCTATGTTACCGCTTTGCTCAGCCCTCTTATAGCGTTGCTAGTTGCAGGTGAAGCTGAAGTTTGTTCCTTGTTGGAACATGGAGATGTTGTTCCTTTTTGGAACATGTTTACTTGTTGGGGATATCACAATATATATACATCTGCTATATTTTAACACATCTATATATTTGGTAAAGGGCGGAAGGCTCGGCCTTATGCCTGGTGTTTTGTTCCACTCTTGCCACCCTAGTTTCCGTCATACCGGTGTTATGTTCCTTGATTTCGCTTTCCTTACACGGTTGGGTGATTTATGGGACCCCTTGACAGTTCGCTTTGAATAAGACTCGTCCAAAGAAGGCCCAACTTTGGTTTTACCATTTGCCACCTAAGCCTTTTCCCCGGGTTTTCGCGAGCCCGAGGGTCATCTTTATTTAACCCCCCCAGGCCAATGCTCCTCTGAGTGTTGGTCCAAACTAGAGCCACTTGCGGTGCCACCGAGGCAACTTGGGGCATCTTCGGTTGCCGTCACGTACTGCTCATCCGGATGTGCCACGAGAACGAGATATGTGCAGCTCCTATCGGGATTTGTCGGCAATCGGGCGGCTTTGCTGGTCTTGTTTTATTGTTGTCGAAATGTCTTGTAGTCCGGGATTCGAGTTTGATCGGTCTTCCGGTAGAAGGAATAATCCTTCGTTGACCGTGAGAGCTTATAATGGGCTAAGTTGGGACACCCCGCAGGTAATATCTTTCAAAGCCGTGCCCGCGGTTATGAGGCAGATGGGAATTTGTTAATGTCCGTTGTAGAAAACCCAAAGTTGATCTCAAATAAAATGCACATCAACGCGTGTGTAACCGTGATGGTCTCTTCTCGTGAGTCCGGAAGTGAACACGGTGTTGGAGTTATGTCGGCGTAAGTAGTTCAGGATCACTTCTTGATCACTACTAATTTCACGACCGTGCTTTGCTTCTCTCCTCGCTCTCTTTTTGCGAAGTAGCCACCATATATGCTAGTCGCTGCTGCAGCTCCACTTTACTACTCAGTCCTTCCTATAAGCTTAAATAGTCTTGATCTCGCGGTGTGAGATTGCTGAGTCCCGTGACTCACAGATACTTCAAAACAGTTGCAGGTTCCGATGAGGCCAGTGCAGGTGATTCAACCGAGCTCAAGTGGGAGTTCGACGAGGAACGTGGTCGTTACTATGTGTCGTTTCTAGATGATCAGTAGTGGTGCCCAGTTGGGACGATTCGGGGATCTGTGTTAGCATTTGGGGTATCTTCTTTTATTTTGGTTCCGTAGTCGGACCTTGAGTGTACTCTGAATGATGGATGTTATTTATGTACTGTGTGACGTGGCGACTGTAAGCCAACTATGTATCTCTTTCCCTTATGTATTACATGGGTTGTGTGAAGATTACCTCACTTGCGACATTGCTTTCAATGCGGTTATGCCTCTAAGTCGTGCCTCGACACGTGGGAGATATAGCCGCATCGGGGGCGTTACAGTAAACAGGTTGGAGGAAGGTCCCATGAAAAACATCATGACCACAAGGAGGCCACTTGAGCTACTACACATGGATCTTTTTGGTCCCAACGCTCACAAGAGTCTCGGTGGAAATTCTTTTGGTCTAGTTATAGTTGATGATTTTTCAAGATTTACGTGGGTATTCTTTCTCGATGATAAATCGCAGGTCCAAAAGATCTTCAAAAACTTCGCTAGGAAGGCCCAAAATCAATTTGAAGTAAAGATCAAGAAGGTTCGCAGCGACAACGGAACGGAGTTCAAAAACGCAAATGTGGACACCTTTCTTGACGAAGAAGGGATTTCACACGAGTTCTAGGCTACGTACACACCTCAACAAAATGGAGTTGTTGAGAGGAAGAACCGAACGCTCATCGAAATGGCGAGAACTATGCTTGATGAGTACAAGACGCCGAAGCACTTTTGGGCAGAAGCGGTTGAGACAGCTTGTCATGCAACAAATCGCTTGTATCTTCGCAAGCTACTCGGCAAGACGGCATACGAGCTCCTCACCGGTAACAAACCCCAAGTTGGATACTTCCGAGTATTCGGCTCAAATTGCTACATTCTTGATAAGCATCATCGTTCAAAATTTGCTCCTAAGTTACATGAAGGTTTCCTACTAGGTTATGGCTCAAACTCTCACACTTACCATGTCTAAAACAATTTCATCCGAAAGGTTGAAGAGACGGTAGATGTGAAGTTTGATGAATCTAACGGCTCGCAAGTAGAGCAATTGCCAATTGATGTAGGAGACAAAGATCCTTCGGAAGCAATCCAAGACTTGTCTATTGGCAAGGTGCGTCCAACGGAGGTGAAGGAGAGTACCTCGTCCGTCCAAGTGGAAGCTTCTACTTCACGACAAGGTGAACCAAGAGTTGATGCGGAAGCATCCACAAGTGGAACACACCAAGATGAAGAAAACGAGGAAGAACATCACGAATGTCAACAACCTCCTTCTCCACCACGACAAGAAAACAACAACGCCAACAATGAAGAAGATCAAGAAGAAGAAGAAGAAGAAGAACAAGATGAAGAAGATGTTCAACCAAAACCCAAGCAAAAGCTTTCATGAGTTCGAGCAACAATTGCTAAAGACCATCCCGTAGAGCAAATGTACAATGATATTCAAACCGGGAGAATCACTCGCTCTAAAACTCGTTTAGCTAAATTTTGTGAAAACTATTCTTTCATCTCTAGCATTGAACCTATGAAGGTCGAAGAAGCATTGGAAGATTCGGATTGGATAAATGCTATGCATGAAGAGCTACACAACTTTGAGAGAAACCAAGTTTGGACATTGGTTGAGAAGCCCGACAACAACCACAACATCATCGGTACCAAATGGGTGTTTCGCAACAAGCAAGATGAAGATGGACAATTAGTTCGCAACAAAGCACGTCTAAATCGCCCAAGGCTACACACAAGTCGAAGGTATGGACTATGGTGAGACTTATGCTCCCGTTGCTAGGCTTGAATCCATTCGCATCTTACTTGCCTATGCTAATCACCATGATATCACCTTATACCAAATGGACATTAAAAGTGCCTTTTTAAATGGTGAAATAGAGGAGGAAGTTTATGTTAAACAACCTCCCGTCTTTATCAATCCTAAGAAACCCAATCATGTTTACAAACTTCACAAATCTCTTTATGGTCTTAAACAAGCTCCTAGAGCTTGGTATAAATGCTTGACCAAGTTTCTTCTTGAAAAGGGATTTGAAATTGGGAAAATTGATTCCACACTTTTTACTAAAAGGGTTAATGGAGAATTATTTGTATGCCAAATTTATGTTGATGATATCATATTTGGATCAACTAACCCTCATTTTAGTGACAAGTTTGGAAAGCTAATGTCGGAGAAGTTTGAGATGTCAATGATGAGTGAACTCAAATTCTTTCTTGGGTTGCAAATCAAGCAAACTAAGGAAGGTACTTTTGTTTCTCAAATGAAGTACACTAAGGACTTATTCAAGAAGGTCAATATGCAAGAGTGCAAAGGTATGTCTACACCCATGCCTACTAGTGGACATCTTGATTTGACCAAAGATGGTAAACTAGTTGACCAAAAGGTTTATCGCTCTATGATTGGTTCATTGTTATACCTATGTGCTTCACGTCCCGATATTATGCTAAGTGTGTGCATGTGTGCAAGATATCAAGCTGCTCCTAAAGAATGTCATCTTAAGGCCGTAAAAAGGATTGTGAGATACTTAATTCATACACCAAATTTTGGCATTTGGTATCCTAAGAGGGCCTCTTTTGATCTTGTTGGCTACTCCGACTCGGACTATGCCGAGACAAGGTTGATAGAAAGTCCACTTGGTACTTGTCAATTTCTTGGTAGATCTCTTGTGTCTTGGTCCTCCAAGAAACAAAACTCGGTATCCTTATCTACCCCGAAGCGGAGTACATTGCCGCTGGTTCATGTTGTGCTCAATTACTTTGGAGGACCCAAACTCTTAAAGATTATGGGATATATGTGAAACATGTTCCATTGCTTTGTGACAATGAAAGTGCTATCAAAATTGGTCATAATCCCGTACAACATTCTCGAACTAAGCATATAGAAGTTCGTCATCATTTCATTCGAGATCATGTTGCTAAGGGTGACATTAAACTTAAGCATGTTCGCACCGAAAAGCAATTAGCGGATATATTCACTAAACCTCTTGATGAGAAAGTGTTTTGCAGGTTGAGAGGAGAATTGAACATCATTGATGCTTCAAACTTGGAGTAGAAACTCCATTGGATACATGAAAGACATGAGCTTATGACTAATCCTTGATATTTCTCTCATGATGAAAATCTTATGTCTTGGATATATTTGCATCTTGCATGTTATATAACCCATGTAGGTACTTGGTTGAATAAAATTCCATGAGATTGTAATCTACTCACATCTTGAGGAATCTCTACATCACCAAGTCTCTACACTATGGTGGTTGAAGACAAGG
The DNA here is from genome assembly GCA_021605205.1 of Aegilops longissima. Taxonomy (NCBI): domain Eukaryota; kingdom Viridiplantae; phylum Streptophyta; class Magnoliopsida; order Poales; family Poaceae; genus Aegilops; species Aegilops longissima. The sequence continues at coordinate 121,169,475 of CM038681.1, forward strand.
AAGCACAGAATCATTCAAACATATCCTTTGACAAACTCTATGTTGAGCTTCATGATTGACATTTTTGGATACACAAAGTGCTCCTCCTTGCAAGAACTAACCCATGTAGGTAGATGGACTCAAATTCCAAGTGGTGCTCCCAACTCTTGATAAGCTACATCAACCTTGAGCAACCCACACAAGTTCAACTACATGATCAACACCACCAACCAAGGTATGTTATTCCATCTTAGAGAAGCTTTACTCAGAGTCATGAGCTAAAGCAACTCGACAAGATGTGAATACATCAAGATGCTTAAATGAAAAATGGTAACCCCATTTTGAGCTTAAACGATGAGTATGACCTATGATCAAGTGATCTCACTTGACTCCTGAGTCAATATACTCTAATATAGATGACTTTGTCGCCGACCATCTCTAGATGAAGTTCTCTCGTGTTCTTTTATGTGTTTTTTGCATTTGTCTCATGCATATTTGTTTCCCCTTTCAAAAAAAACTTCATCTAGATTTCTTTCATTTCTTTTCTGTTTGCTCTGCATTTCCTGCATCCAATTCATTGCATATCATTCAGTAAATTCCTTGCAGATCCTTGTGAGATCTTACTAGTCTAGTGAGCTGAGGTGACAAGTGCTTTTCCCTGTGATGAACTCGGTTTCACCGATTTGTTGTTTTCGGTCCAACCGAATCCTTTCGGTACAACCGAAGCATACCACTCGGTGCCACCGATTTCACAACAGGAAAAACAGCTTGCCACTTATTCTGTGTTTCCTCTGATCCAGCTCCACTCAATGAATCTTGTCCTCTACAAGCATCACATTTATATAAATACTTTGTGTTGTGACTCAAGGATCAAACCCTTCTTGGAAATTGATGTCAAAGGGGGAGAGAGAGATCACATCAAAGCTCATCACTTTCAAAAGGGAGAGAGTATTACTTCCACAGGGGGAGAAAGAGATCTCCAGGGGGAGAGAATACTCAAGTAGAAAGTATTTCTCAAGGATCCCAGATGCTTGGTGTTCAAGAGGAGAGATGCCACATGTCTTCTTGAGGGGAAAGACATGTTCATATGTGCTTATTTGCATTAGCTCTGTTCATTTATATATTTCAGCTCTGATTTTCTGTTCCCTATCTTCTCCCAGTATCCCATGCTAGATCCAGGGGGAGCAAGACATCTAAGGGAAAGAAATCATTTAAATTCATTGCATACCTTTACCCTTGGGGACATGTCTAATCGAATATAGTACTTAGTACTTACTCTCTACATGTCATCCCAGTCTTGGTATTCTTGTGGTTTCTTCTGTTTGCTCTGGCTAGTAGATGTACCTGTGTTATCTAACCTTGTTTACGCAGGTTCATTCCATCCTAAGCCAACTCAAGACTACAAGGTAAGTATATGCATCACACTCATGTGTATGAGGAATTCTTGCTGATGTACATACTGTTTGCAAGAAGGACTCATGAGCATGAAGGTATTTTCTTTAATATTCTTTGCTCTGATACATATGGCCAAGATACATGTAACACATTGCCTACTCTATCATGGTTATGCTCTCACATGCTTCTATATTCCATATTCACATGATTGCATACATGTAGGGGGAGCCTATGCTTGTTACATGTCTTTCCGAAGCTTTACTTGCTATTTTTATATCTTTATCTAAAGCTTTGATGTATGTTGTCATCAATTACCAAAAAGGGGGAGATTGAAAGCACAAGTGCTCCCTAGGTGGTTTTGGTAATTAATGTCAACATATCTCTGGTTGGACTAACACTTTTATCTAGTATGTTTCAGATAAGTTCAACAATGGAGTGGCATGGACTAAAGGATGTGGGAACCCCTTCAAGATGCTAAGGACAAAGGATTGGCTCAAGCTTCAAGCTCAAGACTCTTCATTTTATATTTTGGTGATCCAAGATCACATTGAGTCTATAGGAAAAGCCAATACTATCAAGAAGGGATGAGGTGTTGCTTAATGAGTTTCTTGCTCCACAGTGCTTAGTGATATGCTCCAAAACCCTCAACTACTTTCCCACTTCCACACATATGACCTAAAGTCAAAATCGGTCCTACCGATTCTTTATATCCGGCGCCACCGAGTTCAAATGTCATAGCCACTGCCACAAACCTTAGGCAAATCGGTTTCACTGATAGGGATCTCGGTCTCACCGAGATGGGATTGTAATCTCTCTGTGTATGTCCTTTATCAAAATCGGTCTCACCGATTTTGTGCAATCGGTACTACCGAGATTACAATGCAAACTCTCTGCTTAACTTATTACCAAAATCGGTCCCACCGAGTTTGTGTAATCGGTCTCACCGAGTTTGCCTGACCAACTCTCTGGTTAGCTAATTACCAAAATCGGTCTCACCGAGTTTGTGTAATCGGTCTCACCGATATTACGTTATGCCCTAACCCTAACCATATCGGCCCTACCGAGTTGCATGTCGGTCCCACCTAAAACCCTAACGGTCACTAGATTTGCTAAATCGGTCACACCGAGTTTGTTGATTCGGTCCCACCGAGTTCGGTAAATTGTGTGTAACGGTTAGATTTTGTGTGGAGGCTATATATACCCCTCCACCTCCTCTTCATTCGTGGAGAGAGCCATCAGAACAATCCTACACTTCCAGCATCCTATTTCTGAGAGAGAACCACCTACTCATGTGTTGAGGCCAAGAATTCCATTCCTACCATATGAATCTTGATCTCTAGCCTTCCCCAAGTTGCTTTCCACTCAAATCTTCTTTCCACAAAATCCAAATCCTGTGAGAGAGAGTTGAGTGTTGGGGAGACTATCATTTGAAGCACAAGAGCAAGGAGTTCATCATCAACACACCATTTGTTACTTCTTGGAGAGTGGTGTCTCCTAGATTGGCTAGGTGTCACTTGGGAGCCTCTGACAAGATTGTGGAGTTGAACCAAGGAGTTTGTAAGGGCAAGGAGATCGCCTACTTCGTGAAGATCTACCGCTAGTGAGGCAAGTCCTTCGTGGGCGACGGCCATGGTGGGATAGACAAGGTTGCTTCTTCGTGGACCATTCGTGGGTGGAGCCCTCCGTGGACTCGCGCAACCGTTACCCTTCGTGGGTTGAAGTCTCCATCAACGTGGATGTACGATAGCACCACCTATTGGAACCACGACAAAAACATCCGTGTCTTCAATTGCGTTTGAATCCTCCAAAACCCTTCCCTTTACATTCTTGCAAGTTGCATGCTTTACTTTCCGCTGCTCATATACTCCTTGCATGCTTGCTTGTTATGTATTGTGAATGTTAAACTTGTGCCTAAACTCCACTTAAACCTAAAGAAGTTAAAAACTGCAACTTTGGTACTTAGTGTCTAATCACCCCCCCTCTAGACACCTGTTCTCAAGATCCTACAGACTCGGTCCCCTTTTTTTTCTAAACAAATCTCCAGACGTGCAAGCCTACACATCCCAGAGCACGACACTTATCCGGCTGCCTCGTTCGTGTGTCTCCGGCTTTCCACAACTGAACCGACCTGCTGCCTCTGTACGTGTCCCGCTGTTGTACGACTCATCGATCTACCGAAGACCACCATCGTACACGCCGCCCGCCGAGTTCCACGCTGCCGCCGCCGCGTGATACGCTCCTGCCGCTGCATGCTCTAGACGATTTCACCGCCGCCGTATTGCTCCTTCTCTATCTCGTCTGATCGCAGCCATCGGACGGCTTCCACGAAAATTTCCCAATCGATTTCGATACTAATTTCTTCGTATACCATCTTCGCGCGAACTGACGACGATCCATCCTCTAGACCAACCATCAACGACCTCCGGACAACCTAGCTCATGCTACCACTTGTTAGAATAAATCTGAGGCACTCCGTCGATCATCCGAGGATCAAGCAATCACACAAGCACGACACCGAGATTTTTTAACGAGGTTCACCGATATGGCTACATCCCCGGGGCATGACTACGGACACTCCTCCCCGTGACACCGTCACAATACCGCCCACCGGCCACCCGGGCGCCGGCACATGCCGCCGGCTCCCCCTTGCGCGCCTGTGCTATTATGTTGGCATAGGTTACATCGTGTGTCTAGCCCCACTATATATGAGAGGCCTAGGATACAAGTGTCCTACAAGGACACGACTTCATATCCTATCTAAACACAATACAACTACAAGTCAACTATAACCTATCTTGTACACTATATTCGACACAACTCCAACATGATGCAAAAATTCATTTTCTTTTGCATTTTAGAAATGTTATGTATCGGAAGAGGCAAAACATCACACAAGAAAACAACATCATTTTTTCAATGCCCAAATTGACCAAGCAAGCCCTCCAAAAATAGCCCAACAAGAATAGATACATCAAAAGATATTGAAAATCTCAACCAGAGATTATTTCGAACACCACCCATTTAATTGAGTGAGGTATAGCCTAAGGACATCTCTAGTCAACCGATCCTCAAATTCTCTAAGTCCACAAATCTATCATCCTCAAATCATGCCCTCTCCAATGATCATGTTATACAAAACATCAGCTCGCTCATCCAAAAACATCACCTCTTGCAACCCTGGCGGATCTCCTCCCATTCATCTAGCTCCTCTCCCATGAATGAATAACGAAAGGTAAGCTCACACTAACCACGTGGCGGGCGGGGCTACTAGGAGTGGCTTGGCTGGCTGAAATTGGGCCGCGCCGGCGCTCGTCCGAGCAAGGACGCACGGTGGCAAACACGGCGGCGCATGGGAGCGAGGTAGAGGGTGACCTGTAGTCGAGTGAGGCCTCCGCGCGTTGCACGCGTCCAGCACGTACGGCGGGAAGGACCCGAGTGACATCCAGCACAACAACGGCGACCGACAGAACATGGCCTCGCGGTCAGGATGGCTCGAGGGCGCGCAAACTCGGAGGGGAGGCGCCAGGAGATTCGAGGCCAAGTCCCCTTGCCGAGGAAAATAGGGAGGGCAGTTGGCACTCGCCGAAGTGGTAGATTAGGGCGAGATGGCGGCCGGTCGGAGGCGAGGAAGACAACAATGGCGCAGACTAATGGAGGCGCCCTGCATCAATTCAATCTGTGTGGAGGGCAAGGAGATCTTGGAGGAGCTCCTGGACATGGAGGTTAAGCCCGAGGAGGCTGTTGGCTGCGTGGATAAGAAGGCATCGACGACGGTGGTGCTCTGCATAAGGAGGGAGGATGGGATGGACGCAGGGCTACGACGCGTGGGGAGCTAGCGGCGGCAGCGCACGGTCTAGGGGAGCGGCGCTCGCCGGAGGTGAGAGAGAGAAAAGCCGTGAGGTAGGGGAGAGAGGTGGGACCGTGGGAGGGATTTTCTCTTTTTATTTTTTATTTCTCTAATTTGTTTGGGGCCCACGTGTAAGTGAGAGAGGGGGTGAGAGAAAGAGTTTTTCCTTTTTTATCGGGTCGACATGTAAGTGACACATGGAGCCAGGGGCAAAATGTCCGATGAACGCCTCGTAAATGGTCAAACCCCTTTGACCGGACGGAAATAGAGCGGAAGGGTATTTCTATAAGGCCACTTAATGGCAGAAGGGCAAATTTGAACAGGCTTTAAAATTAGGGGCAAATCTGAGTAGTGGGTTCGAGTTAGGGACACATGTGTAAAGACCCAAATGTATCTGAATTAAGATTGTGTGGCTATATAAAAAGACAAATGAAAATTGCATGTTGTGATATAGAAATTTGTGTTTTCTGATTGTTTGTTTTTTGTTTCTTAAATTCCCATTTCCTTTTTATAGCATACCTATGCGTCATTTGCTTTTTGTTTTGAACGGGCGAATTAAAGTTTTCACCTTGCTTTCAGAGTAGTTCATGATTCGCAAATCCCAATTACCACATATGATTTATCTATTTGGTCATTGTTTTAGAAATATTGACCCTTTAGGTTTGTATTAAATTATTTTATATCCTTTTTCACATGGGAACCCCTCTTTATTCATTTGAAACCAATGTTACAACCTTTATAATAAGGGGAATGATTGATGGTCGGGCATCAGTAATTAAAACACTAGAGGGTGAAAATTTTGCTACGGAAGTAAGTTCATGTGCTATCGTGTTTGCTGCTCTATGCCAGTGCGCAAAAGATGTGTTCGAAAAATCTCTCAACATGTGACGAGAATAATAAAAGATGGCCGCTTTGTTTCCTGCAAAACTGCCCCATTCTTGCATGGCCTCAATGACGTCCATATTATCTGAGTGCCCTTTGCACCCCAGGCATTGTGCAAGATTAAGGCCAAACTTAAGCACTATGACTTTTGCCGATAAAATGTGGGAGCACCATTAAATGAGGCTATTAGCCGCAATAATTAACTTCTGAACTGAATCTTGCAAGATAGTTGCGATTGCAACCCACGTCAACATGAGTTTCATGTAACCCCTAGGAGGAGGTTACCAACCATCGTGCCTGGCAGGGGCCCTCGGCTGCCATAGCCACCTATGTTGGGGTTTGAGTATTCTCATCATGGAGCAGTTTCCTTCTATCCCACCACAAGTACCACCGGCACACTTCGATAACAGAATAAACTTTTCTCAGTCCAAGCACCCACTGGTGGAAAAACAGGCTTTCGTCCAGCCCCATAAGTCGCGAAGCTGTGGGAACCGCGACTAATGGGACCTTTAATCATGTTCGAGGTGAACCGCGACCAAAGGCTGAGGCCTGTGGCGCTCGGTGGCCAGGTGGTGCGTGAGGGGCTTTAGTCGCGGTTGGCCAGACAACCGCGACTAAAGGCTTTCGGCACTTTTAGTCACGGTTTGCTGTGCCAACCGCAACTAAAGCCCTCCCTATATATACCCATCCAGCAGCCAACACTTAGCCATTTGGAGCCATTCTCTTCACAAGTGGGTGTAGGTTTGCTTTTGGTTCCTCTTATGCACATAAGGTGTTTGATGAAATGCCCCAAGAGCATGAAACAAACATGACATGAAGTGTTGGAGCCACACTCTTGATCATGTTAGCAACTTGATGAACCTTTGATGTGTCATTGATAAAATATGCATGTGTGTAGTTCATTCTTTAATTTATATTGTTTGTAGCTAGTTAGTTTAACAAATGCATGATGGTTAATTATATATTTTATATTATAATAATGCAGATGAATCGGCAATGGATGTACTGTAACCGACTCTCCGCGAGTTCACTACGGGTTTGAAAGATTTCCTCGTAGTGGCTAATGCGAACAAGCGGGGGTTTTGTTATCTGTCCATGTGTTATCTGTAAGAATGAGAAGGGTTACTCTTCCTCAAGAGTTGTTCACATGCATCTGCTTGAAGGGTTTCATGCCAAGCTATAATTGTTGGACCAAGCATGGAGAAAGAGGGGTTATAATGGAAGAAGATGAAGAAGGGATGATTTCATCGATGAAAGCTATCTTGCTCATTTCGGTGATACTTTCATGGAGGATGTCTTTGAAGGTGAAGGGAAGGTGAAGAAGAGGCACGTGATGATCCGTTGATGATCTTGGTCGGACCATTGCTGATGCACGGAGACGCTGCGCCCTGAAAAGGAGAGGAGAATTTGGATCGCATGTTAGAGGATCACGAAAAGGCGCTGTACCCGGATGCGATGATGGTCTGAAAAAGCTGGGCTGCACATCGGATTTGCTGAAATGGAAGGCGAGGCAGGTGTAGCTGACTCGGCATTTGAAAACTTGCTGAAAATGTTGAAGAATATGTTTCCAAAGGATAACGAGTTGCCCGCCATGACGTCTGAAGCAAAGAAGGTTGTCCGCCCTCTAGGTTTAGAGGTTCAAGATACATGCATGCATCAACGATCGCATCCTCTACCGTGGTGAATACGAGAATTTGAATGAATGCCCGTATGCACCGCATTGCGTTATAAGATCGAGGCGATGACCCCGGTGACGATGTTGAGGGCCGAAACCCAGAAGAGGGTTCCCGCCAAGGTGATGTGGTATGCTCCTATAATACCACGGTTGAAACGTCTGTTCAAGAACAAAGAGCATGCCAAGTTGTTGCGATGGCACAAAGAGGACCGTAAGTCGGACGGGAGTTGAGACACACCGCAGATGGAGCGCAATGGAGAAAGATCGACGATGGTTCAAAGATTTTGCAGTGACGCAAGGAACATAAGATTTGCTCTAAATACGGATGGCATGAATCCTTTTGGCGAGCGAGCTCCAGCCATAGCACTGGCCCGTGACTCTATGCATCTACAACCTTCCTCCTTGGTTGTGCATGAAGCGGAAGTTCATTATGATGCCGTGCTCATCCAAGGTCCAAGCAACCCGGCAACGACATCGATGTGTACCTAAGGCCATTAGTTGATGAACTTTTACAGCTGTGGGTGGTGTCCGTGTGTGGGATGAGCACAAACAAGAGGAATTTGACCTCGAACGTTGCTTTTCGTAACCATCAACGATTGGCCTGCTCTTAGTAACCTTTCGGGACTGTCAAATAAGGGATACAATGCATGCACGCACTGCTTACATGAGACTGAAAGTGTACATTTGCCAAATTGTAAGAAGAACGTGTACCTTGGGCATCGTCGATTTCTTTCAAAATTCATCCAATGAAAGAAAGGCAAGCATTACAACGGCAAGGCAGATCACGGCGAAGCTCGCGGAACGACCGGTGCTGAGGTATTTGATATGGTCAAGGATTTGAAAGTCATCTTTGGAAAGGGTCTGGCGGACAATCAGTTCGAAGGGAGCCGACGGGCACGCAGCCATGTGGAAGAAGAAATCTATATTCGGGAGCTAGAATATTGGAAAGTCCTAGATGTCCGCTCTGCAATCGACGTGATGCACGTTACGAAGAATATTTGCGTGAACCTCCTAAGCTTCTTGGGCGTGTATGGGAAGACAAATGATACAAAGGAAGCACGGCAGGACCAGCAACGTTTGAAAGACCACGATGACCGGCATCCGGAATGGTTTCAAGGTCGTGCCGACTACGCTCGACCAAAGAAGAGAAGGTCATCTTTTTGAATGCCCGAGCAGTATGAAGGTCCCGTCTGGATTCTCGTCCAATATAAAGGGAATAATAAACATGGCGGAGAAAAAGTTCCAAAACCTGAAGTCTCACGACCGCCACGTGATTATGGCGCAATTGCTTCCGATTGCTTTGAGGGGCTCTGCGGAAAATGTTCGAGTAGCCATTGTGAAGCTATGTGCATTCCTCAATGCAATCTCTCGAAGGTAATCAATCCAAAGTTCTACCACGGTTCTGAGCGATGTGATCCAATGTCTTGTCGGTTTGAGTTGGTGTTCCGCCATCCTTCTTCAATATTATGACGCACCTCCTGGTTCACCTAGTCGAAGAGATTTTCGTTCTCGGTCCTGTATTTCTACACAATATGTTCCCCTTGAGAGGTTCATGGGAGTATTAAAGAAATATGTTCGTAACCGTGCTAGGCGGAAGGAAGCATCGCCAAGGGCTATGGAAATGAGGAGGTAATTGAGTTTTGTGTTGACTTTGTTCCTGACCTTAAGCCGATTGGTCTTCCTCGATCGCGCACGAGGGGAGACTAAGTGGAAAAACACGATCGGAAGGAAATCAACGATATGTATGGACGGCCATTCTCTGATGAAGCACACCACACTCAGTCTTGACCAATTCCATCTTGGTGGCTCCGTACTTTGAGAAACACAAGAATATTTTACGTTCGACAACCCGGGAAGCCTGAATCCTGGATTAGGAAGGCCCACATGGAGACTTTCGGCAGTTGGTTGAGAAAACATTTAATGAATGACAATGATGTTGTAGATCAGCTGTACATGTTGGCCAAGACACCATCTTCGACTATAACGACTTTCCAAGTGGTACGAGATAAATGGGAATACATTTTACACGATCGCCCAAGATAAAAGAGCACCAACCAAAACAGTGGTGTCCGCTTTGATGCAGCAACCGAGAATGGGCATCGGGTCACATATTATGGTTACATAGAGGAGATATGGGAACTTGACTATGGACCCTCCTTTAAGGTCCCTTTGTTCCGTGCAAATGGTTCAAGCTAACAGGAGGTGGGGTAAAGGTGGACCAGCAATACGGAATGACAATGGTGGATTTCAACAATCTTGGTTACCTTGACGAACCATTCGTCCTAGCGAAAGATGTCGCTCAGGTTTTCTATGTGAAGGACATGAGTAGCAAACCGAGGAAACGAAAAGATAAGAAAACGATCAAGACATCATGCGATGATCCAAAGCGCCACATTGTTCTTTCAGGAAAAGAAACATCGTGGGAGTGGAGGACAAGATGGACATGTCGGAAGATTATAATATGTTTGCTGAAATTCCGCCCTTCAAAGTGAACACCGACCCAAGCATTAAGTTAAATGATGAGGATGCTCCATGGATACGGCACAATCGTAAGCAAGCAGGGACACAAGGGAAGAAATGATGTGTAATAATTTATTGTACCAAACTTTGTTGAATGGATCATGTGAATTATATTACCCGTGATGTGTTTGGTGTCCATTTTCAATGATTCGAGATACCACCGATGATACATGAAATTTGGAGTGATTTAGTCATACTCCTGCCTAGGCGTATAATATGCATACTCGTAGTCTTCATAGCCGCCGTCGTCGTTGTCTTGGTAGTCGCCGCCTTCTAAGTTGCCGCCGCCGCCGCCGCCGCTGCTTTGTCGTCGTTGTCGTCGGGCGGCGCTAAATGGCTCGAATCGAGGGTAGCGCAGCGGGATATCGCCGCCGTGATGTAGTCCATGACGCTCTGCAGAGTCCGCCATACCACCATAGCCGACGGCCGCCTCGTGGAAGTTCCTGAGGCGACCGTCCTCCTCATACTGGCGGCGCCCTCTCCGCCGATTGATGAAGAAGGCGTCCCAAGTATGCTGGTTATCGGGATGCCGCCGATTCATCCGCTGCTCCGCGTGAGTCGAGGTAGTAGTGGTTCGTGATGGCCGCCCGTGCGCAGCACACGAGGGACGGAGGGACTGCACGCCACCGGCGCTTAGGCTCCAGCCGGTGGGGACGCGTAGCCCGGTGGACAAGGGTAGTTCGAGGCGCAAAGCTCCTCCACCTGCTGGTAGGTTAGAGTGGGTGCGGTGGAAGCCATGAGAGAGTGATGAGAGATTGTAGAGATGTGATAATGCTGGCCAAGCCGGGCTACATATATGTAGTGAGAAATGGCGGGAAAAATGGGAGCGGGAAGACAGGAGGCGGAAGAAAGTGGCGGGAAGAAAGAGGCGGGAAGACAGGGAAGAAATGGCGGGAAGAAGAGGAATCGAGCTGGTCATCTAACCTTTAGTCCCGGCTGGTTGGTGCAACCGGGACTAAAGGTTAGACAGACGCGTGGGTAGCGCCGGCGCCTGTCGGAGGAACAAGACAAAGCGAAGCGGCGCCGTGCCTATAAAAGGAGCATCGATCTGCCAAGATAGAGGCGTGAAGAAATGGCGGGAAGACATAGGCGGAAAGAATGGCGGGAAGACTGGCCGGGAAGAACTTGTGGGAAGACAGAGGCGGGAAGAACTTCTCTGAATTTTTGATATATTATTTGTATTTTAGAATTTTGAAATGAATTAGTTCTATTTTTCTGAATTTTTGATATATTATTTGTATTTTAACATATTGAATTGAATTAGTTTTATTTTGACATATTATTTGTGTTTGAAATTGTACATTCATATGCATGTATGTAGTACCGTAGAATATGTGAAACTCCTTCAAAATTAAAATAAAGCACAAAAGAAATAAAACAATACAAATTAAACAGAAAACAATACAAATTAAAAAGAAAACAATACAAATTAAACAGAAAACAGGTTTGGGGGGCTAAAACCCTAAACTGCAGGCCTTTAGTCGCGGTTGGCGAACCAACCGCGACTAAAAGGGAACCTTAGTCGCGATTGGCCAGACCAACCGCGACTAAAGGTGGGGCGCGAGCATAAAAACCCGCCAAAACCCCTTTAGTCGCGGTTGGGCAGGTGACCCGCGACTAAAGGCACCTTTAATCATGGGTCTCGTCGCCAACCGCGACTAAAGGGGGGCTATAAATACAAGGCTGTTCGATTCTCGCCTTTCTCCGATTCCGCCCGTTCGTCTCTGCGCGCCCTCGGCGCCGCCTGCCGTCGCCGTCGCCCTCGGCGCCGCTCGCCGTCGGCCCGCCTCGGTCTGCGGCCTTTCTCGCCCCGAGCCCGGTTCCTCCGCCCTCACCTCAGACCCCCTCGCCCTCTCTCCCGAGCAACCGCCGCCGCCGCCTCCGTTCCGGCAGCGCCACCGTCTCCCCGGCGCCCTCCGCCCCGGCGCTTTGCTCTTCGTTATGCCTCGCGCGTGGCCTTGCGGCGCGAGGTTCCGTCGCCGCTTCGTGCCACTGCGGCTGTTGCCGCCCGCGCCGTCCGCTCCGCCCGCCCGCAGCCCCGTCTTGCTCTCGCCTTCTTCATCGACGCGGCGCCCAGACCTCGCCGGGACCACGTCCGTGCCGTCCCGCTACCTCGCCGCCCTGGCTGCCTCCTTGTCGCCGGTGGCAGCGCCCGAGGCCATCGCTGGGCTCGCCCGGTGGCGCTTCGTGGCAGCGCCCGTGAGGCCACAAGTCCGCACGCCAAGACGCCTGTTAGGCCCCTCAGGCCGAGAAACAGGGCCCGCCCTGAAATGTAAAGAAAAAAAGCAGGAAAAAATATATTAATTAAAATTATTAATTAATTAACCAATTAATTAACTTAATTAATCTTGTTAATTAATCTAACTAACCCTGTTAATTAACCTTAATAACCTAATTAGATAAAAGGTCAATGACGAGACGGGCCCCATCGCCTGTTTGACCGGTCAACGCCGATCACGACATCACCTTGACATCATCTTGACGTCATAATGGCATTTCCTAATTAAATTAATTCTGTTAATTCTAAAAATGAATTAAAACTTTGAAAATTAATATTAAATAATCCGTAGCTCGGATGAAAAAACTTTCTACATGAAAATTGCTCAGAACGAAGAGACGAATCCGGATACGCAGCCTGTTCGTCCACCACACATCCCTAGCATAGCAAACATGCAACTTTCCCCTCCGGTTCATCTCGTCTGAAAAACACGGAACACTGGGATACTTTCTGGATGTTTCCCCTTCTTCACTTAATTAATTTGTTTTACTACATGTTTTCGGGATGACATAATGGCGGACGATAGAGCTGACCCGATTATGGACAACTATGATCCGGACGGTGAAGCACATATGTTCGCATCATAAGCGGCGATATTCTATATGTGCCGACCGGAGAAGAAGAAGATGATATCTCTTCTTATCTGAACCTTGACGGTGAAGATGAAGGCGCCGTCGACAAGATGATGCCGAACAAGCGTCGATAAACGACGATCTTCAAATGGAAGTAGCAATGACCTCCGGCGCGAGGTATATATATACATTGAGCCTCGGTGATACAAACTAACTGATTTGAATAAATATGTGTACTAACGCGACTCTCTTTCTTATTTTAGCCCTCGGCGGATCGTCAAACAATCGAGTACGTCGTCAAAGCGTGGCACAACCAAGACGATGAAACAAGGAGAAACATGCACCATCGAGGTTGTCGACGATTACAACCGGCAGGCAGCTGGAGCCCCGCAAGAACGCCACCAAGTTTGTCACCAATGCGGAGCCATTGTTAGAGACAACGTCTCGATCACCGTCCGAGAGTGGAATGAGCCAAAGAAGGCACGAATTGATGGTTTCACTTTTGTCGATAAGAGAACAAAAAAAGATTGCTTCAAGAAGCTTATGGAACATTTCGTTCTACCTCCGGAATACAACAAATTCGATGAGGAGGGTAACAAGATTGAGGAAAACAAGGAGAGGAGGAGGCTAGTCAAACAGTTCGCTCTTCATAAGATGGCCGACGATTCGGAAATTCAAGCAAAATCTAGCCCGTGACTTTGTCAAGCGAGAACAAGACTCGGATTTCAAAGGACAATATGAGAAACTGAAACATGATTGGCCAGAATTTGTGAAGCAAAAGAAATCGGAGCAGTTCATTCAAATATCGAAAAAATAAGGAAAATGCGGCTAAGAAGGAGTACAATCATGTTATGGGGCCAGGAGGGTATCGCATTTGGGTGCCTAGGTTGGAGAAGATGGAGAACGATCTGAGGGCGCGAGGAATCCGTCCAGTGCGGAGGATGGGACCCAAGGGCCAAAAGCTGGTGGTACGGGCATGGGGAACGCTGAACCGGAGACGAAGTGTGTTTACGGGGCAAATTAATTAAACCCACCCAAGCCCTTATTGACGCAATGAAGGATGCTCAACGGGGAAGATCAAGTTCAACAGAGAGAACGACGCTACGACAAAAGCCCTCGGGAATCCTGAACACGGAGGACGTGTACGAAGCATGGGGCACATTCCGTGGAAAATAGGGTTCCCCGAGCGATGACCCGTCTGATTCTGAAGCCGTAAGAGAAAGATGGATCGGGAAGCGATGTTGTGGCGCGGTTGGCATCGAAATGGATGTGATGAAGAAAACCATGAGTGTACTAGTAGCGAAAGAGATGCAGCTCGGGTGCAGCATGAAGATCATCCAATGGATCTCGAAGCCAGCGGTGGAGAAGCAGCGTGGCTTCCACGGAGGCCCCACCGGCTGGTGCAGATGCACCGACGATCGAAATTACTGCACGGAGCCTCGGTGGTCGAAATTACTGCACGGAGCCTCGGTGGTCGAAATTACTGCACCGGAGCCTCCTCGCTACCCGTGGGCGATATAAAGGAGATGAAAGAATGTCATCTATTATCCTATCGGGAACATGTCCATGAAGGTAGCCATCGGCAGTGCTTTACCATGTTTACAGGAGCACTCCACCACAACAACCCCATTCAAGATGGCTATGCTCGTGTCACGGTGGAGGACATAGTCCAAGGGTTTGAGGACACGGAGATTGACATTGCTACACCAAGGGGAGAAAAGACTTGGAGATGTCAAGCGCCATTTCATTCTATGGCAAAAGAAGTTTATCAAGTTTCCAGGCGAGGCGCCAAGGACAACAAGTCCACCCCCCTACGGTGGTGGTGGTGGCGGTGGCGGTGGTGGTGGTGGTGGTGGTGGTGGCGGTTCACCTACACCTCCGTCACGTCAGCCGACGCCGCCCCCCAGTCCACAACGTCCGGCGGGTGATCATCCGCCGCCCCCCAGTCCTCGTCCGGCGGGTGATCAGACGCCGCCCCCCAATCCACCTCCGGCAAAGAGGCGAAGCAGTCTGGATTATTAACCCGGACCCTTATGTACCTAAGACCACAAAGGTACGGAGCCATCATCAAGCCTCTCCCACAAGGCCTTGGGAACGTAGTGCCGAGGAAGTCGACGCTGCGCGGCTGCTGATTTGGAGAAATGGAAGGCGGACTGCAAGAAGAAAAGAGAGCCCGAGCCCAAGCCAGATTTTTCGATGAGCAAAAGAAGTGGGCTAAGTCATTTTTGAGCACACCGTCCCAAGCATGAAGAATCTGCTCGACGACTATGCACGTGAACTTGCAGGCAGGCACTCATGTTCAAGGAGAACAAAGAGCGGAGAAGGCCGAAAGTAAAAAAGCGGAAACAAGTTGCCCAGCTCGGGGAACAAAGTAAACAATCGATTGCCCGCTTATAGTGGAAGCCTTCATCCGGATGACCCGAGATCATACAAGCTGCGGCAACACAGGATTGAGTATAACGAGTGCGAGAACAAGCGCCAACTTAGGTATTACTCTTCGTGAACTGTTAGGCCTTGATGAGGCGCCCGATGAAGGAGGTAGTAATTACATATGTCAAGAATGGGCCTCTCGTCGAGCTGCTTGCAGAAAAGGATCTACCTCCACAAATGAAAGGTCTGCTGAAATGGTACAAGGGTTACATAAAAATAAAAGCGCCAAAGAATATATTTATGCGGAAGTTAGACATGAGCATCACTTCAAACATTACTATGTACAAATTGAACTGAGTGAATTGTTCCAGCTTTTCAATCTGCGAGCTCGACAAATCTATCATCGGTTGCTACGTTACGTAAGTGATTTATTAATTTCTACCCCATCACGTTCATATTGCCTGCACTATATATATGTCCTAACTATATTGTTGTGTCCGCTATTATACATGCAGAATGAAGATTAAGGAATGCAGAGTAAGGAACATCCATGATGTTGGGTTCATTGACCCACACATCGTTAATGGACATGTGTTGGGCGTCACCCCGCCGACGTGGAGGCAGACTGTGGCAGTTTCTTACAAAGCAGGAACTCAAAAGTGATATTCTATTTCCTTACCATTTTGAGTGAGTGTTTCATCTTGAGCACATTCTCTTTTGTTTACTCCATGCATGGTATGTGGCGGCTAATCGATGAGTTATGCATGACGTCTTGTGCATGTATCGTGTCCGCAGGTTCCACCGGATTCTGCTAGTAATTAAAGTTAACACCTCGAATGTCTCGTCCCACGACTCTCTGAATATGGATCCAAAGCTTTGGGGCGGCATGAGAAGAATGCTGCGAAGTAATTATTTTCATTCATTTGCGCTCTATATCGATCGGCCTATTTCGTTCATTTCCTAATATCAAGTAACTAATAACTCTCTTGTTCATTTAATTTTCTTTGCCTCGTAGGGTTTGGAGACGGTTCGTAGATACAAAGGTCGGTGAATTCAAAAAAGAGCTAGAATTCAAAAGGTCAAAGGCTAAGAATGCTGGGGATATTCAGCCACCGGAGACCAATCTATGTGGATACTATGTGCGTGAGATGATCTCGAGATACACCTCGAGCGGGTTCCGAGTGATACCAATGCTCGGAGGAATAACCTCCGGTGGACGCTTAGTCCGAAGCTCGCTTCCGACCACTTCAAGAGGAACTAGCTGGATGGTTCAGCAGGAAGTCCTCCATCCTAAAGGAGAACACTATTACGAGGACGTAGAACTTTATATGGATTAAATCATGTATGGAAACTTGTTCAAAATTGTATATGGTCATCCGATGATATTGAATATATATTGTATATTCCTCTTGAATTCTTTTGGTTCTAATTTCAAATTTATTTGAAATTGTACATTCATATGCATGTATGTAGTACCGTAGAATATATGAAACTCCTTCAAAATTAAAATAAAGCACAAAAGAAATAAAACAATACAAATTAAACAGAAAACAGGTTTAGGGGGGCTAAAACCTAAACCTGGCGGCGCCTTTAGTCGCGGTTGGCGAAGAACCGCGACTAAAGGTCCTCCTCCCGACGGCCGCTGGCGCCCACGTGGGCGGGCCGTTAGTCGCGGTTCTTAAGCAGCCGCGACTAAAGGTGGGGGGCTTTAGTCGCGCTTATTTGGTCGCGGTTGCGCAACCGCGACTAATGGCAGTTGCGAACCGCGACCAAAGGCCTTTTTTCCACCAGTGACCTATGGTCGCTGATGCGACTAACGAAGAGGAAACTCCAGGCTACCCTCACCCGAGTGGTCAAATTTGCATGTTCGACAATCTCCTCGAAGCCCAGAGCAGACCAGCATTGTCTTAATCTCGTCTTGCCACGTAGGGCACAATGGTTGCACCTTGATATGTCTATCAGCTAATGTAGCACGACATGGCAAGATACCATGTAAAGATATCCAGAGGAAAATCTTCACTTTCATCAAAGGAATTTTTTTTGTGCGTTTGTCCAGTTTACAGATGTTATACGTACAACACAAAAGAACATCATTTCTTCGTGACCAAAATTGACTAAGCAAAGCCCTCCAAAATTAGCCTAGCTTTTCTTTTCTTTTGATCATTTTCGATGTTATATGTATCAAAAGAGGCGAAATGTTGCGGTGGAAATCAACATCGTTTTTACCTAGCCCATCTATTTTCCTAACCCAAGCAACAAGTTTATTTTTCTTTTGGCTCTTTTAGAAAGGCCTCCCCAGGGGTGGGCTAAGCTCAATGTTGATGTCGCCATGTTGAAGCTATAGGAGATGGAGGCGCATGTATGGTGTTAAGAGACTGTGAGGAAGACGTCATTTTTGCTTCCTGACGCTACCTGCAAAATTGTTCAAGTGCCCTTAAAGCTGAATTAGTGGCGATCATGGAGGGCGTGGATTTTAAAATGGAGTGAAGTACTCTCCCGTCCATCCTAGAGATGGACTGCGCCACTGCGGTGGATATGATCCGAGGCCTAGCCAGGACCGTTCCCTTTAGCAGCCATGGTGAGTGAGATTAAAAGGCTCCTGAGTGTAGGTAAAGAGCATGCACTATCACATGTTCGTCAAGGATAAAATGAAGTTAGTCATAAGTTGTGGCAGATGGGGAGAGCTGGTCCATGTATTGGCTCCGAGTTGGGCCGGTCAGCAGAGAATCAATAGCTTTGCTCCAAGGATTGTAATAACTCTGGTAGATCAATGATAGCATCCCTTTCACAAAAAGAGGCAAAACTTTATGATAGAAAACAACATCATTTTTAGATGCCCAAATTGATCAAGCTAGTAGATCAGCCAATAGTTGGTCTCCCCCTTCGTTTTCCCTAACCCAACAAGGATAAAAACATCAAAGCCTGTTGGACATCTCGACCATCCGAGCTTGTTTTGAACACAACCAATTAAATTATGCGAGGGGGTAGACTCTAGTCAATTGATCCTCAAAAGTATCCAAGTCCCTACAAAAAATCAGACCGTAGCCAAAAAGCAACTCTTCCCGCCAATATATTAAGGCATGTTTCGGGTTCGAAGCCCTAAACCATCTTAGGGTAGTTGACTTACGGGCCAAAACAGAGGGAAGTGATTGGAAGATATGCCCTTTTCAGTCAGTGATGCATGATACGTCTCCAACGTATCTATAATTTATGAAGTATTCATGCTATTATATTGTCCATTTAGGATGTTTTATATGCATTTATATGCTATTCTATATTATTTTTGGGACTAACCTATTAATCTAGAGCCCAGTGCCAGTTTCTATTTTTTCCTTGTTTTTGAGTTTTACAGAAAAGGAATGCCAAACGGAGTCCAATTGACGTGCCAATTTTTGATGATTTTTTCTGGACCCAAAGAAGCCCCCGGAGTAAAAGAGTTGGGCCAGGAGAGTCCCGGGTAGCCCACGAGGGTGGGGGCGCACCCACTGTGACGCCCGGATAATTAGGCTACAGTAATCCCACATTAATGATGCCACATCACCTTGATTACTGTTGCTAATCTCGCGTTAGTTCGAAACCGGTTCAAACTCAAATTCAAAATCAAGCAAACAATAATATGTTTTCAAAAATTAAAACTAAAATGTTGGGGTGTTGCCAAATAATGCATAGGTAATTATTGTGGAGAAACTGCAATTTTATAAAAGGTTTAATTGCACTAAAATATTTAAAACAACAGCAAAACATTTAACTAACTACCCTTTTCAAATTGATAAAATATTAAACTATTTGTGTTATTGGCAAAATCTTATGGGGCGGTGGCATACTTATTAAAACTAAATTAGGAACCAGTGATGTAGTTTATAAAACCAAATTCAAAAGGAAACTAAAATAAAAACAGTAAAAAAAAAATATAAAATAAAACAAAAGATAAAATAAAACAAAATACAAAAGAAAAATAAAACAAAACAAAACCCCCACCCAACTGGGCCTCAGCCCAGCCAACGGCCTACCAGGCCGGCCACCCCGCCCCCTATATGGCCTCCCCAGGCCAAACCCTAACCCGCCGACACCCTCCACTCTCCCCACACTCGCTCTCCCTCACCTCCCTCGATCAAGATCGGATCGAGGCAACTGCCCGGAGACGCCACCCCGTCGCCGCCCCGGCGCACGTCCCCGTCGCCAACCCCAGCCGCCTCGCCGGACCGCCTCGCCTCCTCCCCGAAGTGCTCCATCGACCTCAACGCCACCCCGAACCGCCGTTGCCGAGCGCCATCCACCCGGAGCTCCCCCGTCGCCGCCTGTCATCTTCGTCCTCCTCCGCGACCCCCACTGCCACTCCCCTACACTACTCGGTGAGGGTCACACCCTCTCCTCTCTCCCCTGTTCCGCGCATGCTACGGCGTCGTCACCCCCCTGCAGCTCTCGACCGCGCCCCGCGTCCTCCCGTAGCCGCCATCGCGCCCGACCATGGTCACCCGTGCTTGCCGCACCAGCGTCGCGCCCGCCCGCGCCGCCGTCTCATCGACCTCGCCCGGCCCGCCCTCTCGTGCTCACCCTGCGTGCTCGTCGGTGCCTGCTCCTCTGCTCCCCGCTGCGCCTCGCAACCCTCGAGCCCGCTGCAGCTCCGCCTCATCGCCACATTGAGCACGCCACCACGCCAGCTTCAGCACGCACAGCCTGCCGCCCTCCGGACCCCCTGGCAGCGCCATGGCTGCCCCAACACACCGCCTGCCCCTGCACCTGTTGTCCACTTTGCTCGAGCCCGCCTCTCGTGGCCTCCTGCAGCCTGCTTGCTCGCCGCTTTAGCCTCGCCCCTCCGCCACCACCCTTTGCTCTGCCAGCGACCACCACCACCTCTACTGCAGAAGCTTGCAGCGCCACCGCACGCCTCACCTCCGATGCTCACCTGGCCGGCGCCTTGCCGCCGTCACCCAGCCGCCCCGTTGCCCACGCCCGGGCCAGCGCCCGCATGCCCGCACACTCACGGGGCTCCGCCGGCAACACCCCAACGCTCGTGCTCCCATTATGCCCCACTAGGCCTATGACATATGGGCCCCGTGCCCAGAACGAAATTAAAAAAAAGAATTAATAAATAATAACTAAAATTAATTTAAATGTTAATTAATTAAATAATTAATTAACTTAATTAATCCTGATTAGATTAACCTAATCACTTAGTTTAGTTAATTAATCTGTTAGGTTAGTTAACAGTAGATGACATGCGGGACCCACACGTCAGTTTGACCAGTCAACACCTCTGTTGACTGCTGACGTCATGATGACGTCAACAAACACTATTCTGGATAATGTTGGATTAAAATAATTAAATAAATTCTAAAAATGATTTAAAAATTTAGAAAATCTTATAAAATAATCCGCAACTCGGATGAAAATACTTTCTACATGAAAGTTTCTCAGAACGACGAGACGAATCCAAATACGCAGTCCATTCATCCGCCACACATCCCTAGCATAGCGAACACGCAACTTTTCCCCTCTGGTTCATCTGCCAGAAAACGCGAAACACCGGGGATACTTTCCCCGGATGTTTCCCCCCTTTGCTCGTATCACATATCCCTGCGTTACGTCACCCCTAGCACAACGTATTGCCGTGTCTTGCTTTGTGTTACATTTGATTGCTCTGTTATTTATTGTGTTCCCCCTCCGTTACTTCTTCCCGGTAGGCTCCGAGACCATTGTCGATACCCCTGTGATCGGCTACATCGACGATGACCCCTTCTTCTTGCCAGAGCAACCAGGCAAGCCCTCCCCCCCTTGATCACCAGATATCGCCTATTCCTTCTCTCTACTTCTTGCATTAGAGTAGTGTAGCATGTTACTGCTTTCGGTTAATCCTATTCTGCTGCATAGCCTGTCATTGTTGCCACAATTGTTGATACCTTTACCTGCTATCCTAATGTTTAGTATAGTATGCTAGTGTTCCATCAGTGGCCCTACACTCTTGTCCGTCTGCCATGCTATACTACTGGGTTGTGATCACTTCGGGAGGTGATCACGGGCATATGCTATATACTTTATACTGTTACATTACTTATGATACTGTTCGGAGATGGGGGCTGAAGGGGCAGGTTGCTCCATCCTGGTAGAGGTGGGCATGGGTTCCTGACGGCCCCCGACTGTTACTTTGTGGCAGAGCGATAGGGCAGGTTGAGACCACCTAGGAGAGAGGTGGGCCTGGCCCTGGTCGGCATTCGCGGTTACTTCATAATAACATGCTTAACGAGATCTTGGTATTTGATCTGAGTCTGGCCACTGGCCTATACGCACTAACTAACCTCGCGGGAATAGTTATGGGCAGTCGGCGTCGTGGTATCAGCCGAAGCCTTCATGACGTCAGCGACTGAGCGGCGCGCGCCGGATTGGACTGGAACGCCTGCTAGACTAGGTATGCTTCCGGCCGCATACGCAACGTGCAGGTGTGTGCTACCTCTTGAGCACTGCGTTGGATTTCCTTGAAGAGGAAAGGGTGATGCAGCAAAATAGCGTAAGTATTTCGCTCAGTTTTTGAGAACCAAGGTATCAATCCAGTAGGAGGCTACGCGCGAGTCCCTCGCACCTGCACAATACAAATAACTCCTTGCAACCAACGCGATAAGGGGTTGTCAAACCCTTCACGGTCACTTACGAGAGTGAGATCTGATAGATATGATAGGATAAATTTTTTGGTGATAAAGATGCAAAGTAAAATAAAAGCAAAGGAAATAACTAAGTATTGGAAGATTAATATGATGAAGATAGACCCGGGGGGCATAGGTTTCACTAGTGGCTTCTCTCATAAGCATAAGTATTTTACGGTGGGTGAACGAATTACTGTTGAGCAATTGACAGAATTGAGCATAGTTATGAGAATATCCAAGTATGATCATGTATATAGGCATCACGTCCGAGACAAGTAGACCGACTCCTGCCTGCATCTACTACTATTACTCCAATCATCGACCGCTATCCTGCATGCATCTAGAGTGTTAAGTTCATGAAAACAGAGTAATGCCTTAAGCAAGATGACATGATGTAGAGGGATAAATTCATGCAACATGATAAAACCTCATCTTGTTATCCTCGATGGCAACAATACAATACGTGCCTTGCTGCCCCTCATCCTTTGGTAAAGGACACCAAAGATTGAACCCAAAGCTAAGCACTTCTCCCATTGCAAGAAAAACCAATCTAGTAGGCCAAACCAAACTGATAATTCGAAGAGACTTGCAAAGATAACCAATCATACATAAAAGAATTTAGAGAAGATTCAAATATTGTTCATAGATAATCTTGATCATAAACCCACAATTCATCGGTCTCAACAAACACACCGCAAAAAGAAGATTACATCGAATAGATCTCCACGAGAGAGGGGGAGAACATTGTATTAAGATTAAAAAGAGAGAAGAAGCCATCTAGCTACTAACTATGGACCCGAAGGTCTGAAGTAAACTACTCACACTTCATCAGAGAAGCTATGGTGTTGATGTAGAAGCCCTCCGTGATGGGTTCCTCCTCCGGTGGAGCTCCGGAACAGGCCCCAAGATGGGATCTCGTGGGTACAGAAGGTTGCGGCGGTGGAATTAGGTTTTTGGCTCCGTCTCTGATCGTTTGGGGTACGTAGGTATATATAGGAGGAAGGAGTACGTCCGTGGAGCAACAGGGGGCCCACGAGGGTGGAGGGCGCGCCCCCCTACCTCGTGGCCTCCTCGAAGCTTCCTTGACGTAGGGTCCAAGTCTCCTGGATCACGTTCGGTGAGAAAATCACATTCCCGAAGGTTTCATTCCGTTTGGACTCCGTTTGATATTCCTTTTCTTCGAAACTATGAAATAGGCAAAAAAACAGCAATTCTGGGTTGGGCCTCCGGTTAATAGGTTAGTCCCAATAATAATATAAAAGTGGATAATAAAGCCCAATAATGTCCAGAACAGTAGATAATATAGCATGGAGCAATCAAAAATTATAGATACATTGGACACGTATCAAGCATCCCCAAGCTTAATTCCTGCTCGTCCTCGAGTAGGTAAATGATAAAAAGATAATTTTTGATGCGGAGTGCTACTTGGCATAATTTCAATGTAATTCTTCTTAATTGTGGTATGAATATTCATATCCGAAAGATTCAAGACAAAAGTTCATATTGACATAAAAATGATAATACTTCAAGCATACTAACTAAGCAATTATGTCTTCTCAAAATAACATGGCCAAAGAAAGTTCATCCCTACAAAATCATATAGTTTAGTCATGCTCCATTTTTGTCACACAAGAATGCTCTCATCATGCAAAATCCCGATGACAAGCCAAGCAATTGTTTCATACTTTAGTAATCTCAAACCTATAAACTTCCACACAATATATGAGCGCGAGCCACGGACATAGCACTATGGGTGGAATAGAATATGATGATGGGGGTTATGTGGAGAAGACAAAAAAGGATAAAGTCTCACACCAATGAGGCTAATCAATGAGCTATGGAGATGCCCATCGATTGATGTTAATGCAAGGAGTAGGGATTGCCATGCAACGGATGCACTAGAGCTATAAATGTATGAAAGCTCAACAAAAGAAACTAAGTGGGTGTGCATCCAACTTGCTTGCTCACGAAGACCTAGGGCACTTGAGGAGGCCCATTGTGGGAATATACAAGCCAAGTTCTATAATGAAAAATTCCCACTAGTATATGAAAGTGACAAAACAAGAGACTCTCTATCATGAAGATTATGGTGCTACTTTGAAGCACAAGTGTGGCAAAGGATAGTAGCATTGTCCCTTCTCTCTTTTTCTCTCATTTTTTGGGCCTTCTCTTTTTTTATGGCCTTTTTTTTATTCCTCACTTGGGACAATGCTCTAGAGAATGATGATCTTCACACTTCTATTTATTTACAACTCAATGATTACAACTCGATACTAGAACAAAGCATGACTCTATATGAATGCCTCCGGCGGTGTACCGGGATATGCAGTGAACCAAGAGTGACATGTATGAAAGAATTATGAATGGTGGCTTTGCCACAAATACTATGTCAACTACATGATCATGCTAGCAATATGACAATGATGAACGGAATGGTGGAAAGTTGCATGGCAATATATCTCGGAATGGCTATGGAAATGCCATAATAGGTAGGTATGGTGGCTGTTTTGAGGAAGATATAAGGAGGTTTATGTGTGAAAGAGCAGAGGCGGAGGCAATGGGGGGCGAGCAGGGGCCAGACCCCCCATGCCCCCCACAACGAACTCCAGTGGGGACTAGTACTAATAGTTTAGGCATAATTATCCGGCCATCAGGCCATTAGTGCATGGGCTAAACTCATATCAAGCCCAAAACGCAAGAAGGGCCAAAGGCCGAGGCTGCAGCCTGAATAATACACATGTATACGCTGGTAGCATCCACATCTCAATCGATCAACGATGAACGACACGCACACGACTAGCTTCCTGGAGACCTAGACTCTTTCGTCCGCGACGCGCCGCTAGCCGTTGGCGCTAGGGCTTCATTGACGCCGGCCGCCGGGCGTCGCGCTACCGTGTTTCGCCCGTCGTCGATTGCTGATTCGCGAAGCTGCCGCCAACCGCGCATCAATCCAGTACAGGCAGCCGCACGCAATCGCCACAAGCCCACACCGAATTCCTAACTAATCATGTCCGGTGATCAGAGAAGGAGGTATTATTGTCTACCGACTATAGTCTACAGGTTCATACTACTCATCAGTTTGATTCAATAAATCAATTGATCAACTGTTAGTACTTACTACTTAGTGGTTAGTGACTTAGTATATTTTGGCACTTGTCACATCAATTCCATATTACATATTTGCTTTGTACTTATATAAGAACTGCATAGGTCATGAGGAAGAGGAAGACACCACCGATAAGTAATTTTTTCAAGCCGATTGCTTCAAATCTACAGCTGAAAATGCAAATGCAACCGTGGAGGTCGATGTCATAGAGAAACCCACTGATAATAATGTCCCCAATCTCAGTTCAGTTGATATGCCACCCCTCGAGCAAAATATTGAGGCATCTGTAGAAGTAGAAGTTCTAGAACAACAAAGAATCGGGAACTCCCTCTTGATAAGCAAAATGAAGCACGCTAATTCTATATTTCTGAAGGCCGATACATGCCATACATGAGAGAGTATCCATATAATGATGATCCATCGAAACATCGTCGGTGTTTACAGTACAGTTGGTTCAAGGACTTTGAATGGCTTGAGTTTTCACCTTACACAAAGCGTGCATATTGCTTCCATTGTTTCCTCTTCTCAAGAAAGCCGATTGGGAAGTGCGGCTCAGAAACATTTACTGTTTTGGGCTTTGATAAGTGGAAGAAGGTGAATAATGGGAAAAAGTGTGCTTTTTTAACTCATATGGGTAAATATGCTGGTTCAGCCCATAACTTCTCAGTTTGTTGTTATGATTATTTCAAAAACAACATGACTCATATTGATAAGGTGTATGGGAACAACCGCAAAAACGATTTTAGATGCAAGGCTAAGGCTCAAAGTTACAATTGATTCCATCTGGTAAGCAATATTTTTCTTCCATCTTATGTTACAATAATTAAAATATTGTATGTTGTAGTATCCTAACAAAACAATTATATGATATGATGCAGGTGGTTAACATTCCAGGCTTGTGCTTTTAGAGGGCATGATGAATCTCCGGGATCCATTAACCGGGGTAATTTCCTAGAACTGGTAAAACTTTTGGCTTCTTATAACAAGGAGGTGAAAGATGTTGTCTTGGAAAATGCTCCTGGAAACGCAAAGTACACATCTCATCAGGTTCAAGAGGAAATTCTTGCTATACTTTCTCGAAAGGTGCAAAGAACAATTAGAGAAGAAATTGGTGCTAGAAAATTTTGTATAATGGTTGACGAAGCTCGTGATGAATCCAAGAAAGAGCAAATGGCGTTGGTACTCCGGTTTCCTGGCACTGAAGGGTTCATACAGGAGAGTTTTGTTGATGTCATTCATGTGAATGACACTTTTGCATTGACTCTCAAGGAGACAATTTGCACTGTAAGAATTTAAATGTGGAAGATATCAGAGGTCAGGCCTATGACGGGGCCAGTAATATGCGAGGGGAGTGGAACGGATTGAAGGCTTTAATTCTGAAGGCGTGCCCTTATGCATATTACATTCATTGTATGGCACATTGGCTTCAATTGGCCCTTGTTGCAGCATCATGAGAGGTACATGAAGTGCATACTTTTTTTCAACATGCCAATTTTGTCATAAATGTTGTTAGTGCTTCACCTAAACGCAATGATGAGTTACTAGCAAATCAAGCCGCCGAAATTGCACGTGAAATTGAACTGGGGGATCTTGATACGGGAAAAGGGGCAAACCAGGTAGGTTCTTTACAGAGACTAGCAGACACTAGATGGAGTTTGCACTTCAAGTCAATTCGGAGCTTGAGGAAGATGTTTGGTGCCACAATTACAGTCCTACGAAGTACAGCGAATGATTGTTCGGTGACACAATATTCCCATGGAGATGCTGGAGGCGCCCTAAGGATAATTGTTTCTTTTGATTTTGTGTTCATTTTGCACCTCATGGAGAGGATTATGAAAATCACAGATGTCTTGTGCCAAACACTTCAGAAGAAATCTATGGACATTTTGAATGCATTAGATACACTCTCTAACACTAAGGTGCTCCTCGCTGATCTAAGAGAGGAAGGATGGGAACCTCTCATAGAGGAGGTTAAGACCTTTTGTGTGAAGCATGAAGTTGAGATCCCCGATATGAGTCGCAAGTATGTCCCTTACTCCCTTTCCTCTACTGTATAATAGAATAATATTAATCACATATGCTTTACTCTAACACATATACTGTATTTGTAATTTACAGGTATGTTGATGTGACTAAGTCTTGGAATAAACATAATAACATCACGGTGCTTCACCACTACAAAGCAGATGTGTTCAATGTGGCGATAGATCAACAACTGGTTGAGCTAAATGACCGTTTTAGCGTTCAGACAACAGAGCTAATGACACTCTGTGCATCTTTGGATCCAAGGCATGACTCATTTGACATATCAAAGATTTGCATGCTTGTGGACAAATTCTATCCAGCAGATTTTTCTAGTCAAGAGGAGTCTCGCCTGGAGTCACAACTTCCACACTATAAGTTAGATGTTTGCAACCATCCAGAGCTGAATTCTTCGTCATCACTGGCTGATTTGACCGTTGCATTGCATAAAACAGGTAAAGCCTCTGTGTATCCAACGGTTGATAGATTATTGCGCTTGGTCATCACTCCCCCGGTGTCAACTGCAACTGCGGAGAGAGCTTTTTCAGCAATGAAGATTATCAAGACGCGTCTCCGAAGTAAAATGGGTGACGATTTTCTTAGACCTTACATGGTTGTATACATTGGGAAGGAAATAGCTGCAAAGTTCAATGTTAAGGAGATTATTGTTTTGTTTGATCGACCAGCTGGGGGGCATAGATCTGCATTCAAACCAGTAGAAATGTAGTCTTTTTATTGTAAAGCTTATACTTTTACATGTTTGATATCGCTACAATATTCAAGACTTGAAATATTGTATGTCTCCTGTGTGCTTCAATGTGTTCCTCGCCCCATGGTGAAATCCTGGCTCCGCCCCTGTGAAAGAGCGTATCATATCACGGGGTTTGGATGCACCGGCGAAGTTTGCACATACTCTCAATGTGAGAAAGGGCAATGCACGGTACCGAAGAGGCTAGCAATGATGGAAGGGTGAGAGTGCGTATAATCCATGGACTCAACATTAGTCATAAAGAACTCACATACTTATTGCAAACATCTACAAGTCCTCAAAAACCAAGCATTACATGCATGCTCCTAGGGGGATAGATTGGTAGGAAAAGACCATCGCTCGTCCCCGACCGCCACTCATAAGGAGGACAATCAAAGAACACCTCACGTTTCAAATTTGTTACATAATGTTTACCATACGTGCATGCTACGGGACTTGCAAACTTCAATACAAGCATTTCTCAAATTCACAACTACTCAACTAGCACAACTTTGATATTATTACCTCCATATCTCAAAACAATCATCAAGCATCAAACTTCTCTTAGTATTCAAAACACTCATAAGAAGGTTTTTACTATTCTTGAATACCTAGCATATTAAGATTATTTAAGCAAATTACCATGCTATTTAATACTCTCAAAATAATCTAAGCGAAGCATGAGAGATCAATAGTTTCTATAAAACCAATCCACCACCGTGCTCTAAAAGATATAAGTGAAGCACTAGAGCAAAACTATATAACTCAAAAGATATAAGTGAAGCACAAAGAGTATTCTAATAATTTCCAAATCATGTATGGCTCTCTCAAAAGGTATGTACAGCAAGGATGATTGTGGTAAACTAAAAATCAAAGACTCAAATCATACAAGAAGCTCCAAGCAAAACACATATCATGTGGTGAATAAAAATATAGCTCCAAGTAAAGTTACCGATGGAAGTAGACGAAAGAGGGGATGCCTTCCGGGGCATCCCCAAGCTTTGGCTTTTTGGTGTCCTTAGATTATCTTGGGGTTGCCATGGGAATCCCCAAGCTTAGGCTCTTCCCACTCCTTGTTCCATAATCCATCAAAAATCTTTCACCCAAAACTTGAAAACTTCACAACACAAAACTCAACAAAAATCTCGTGAGCTCCGTTAGCGAAAGAAAACAAAAGACCACTTCAAGGTACAGTAATGAACTTATTCTTTATTTATATTGGTGTTAAACCTACTGTATTCCAACTTCTCTATGGTTGATAAACTATTTTACTAGCCATAGATTCATCAAAATAAGCAAACAACACAAGAAAAACAGAATCTGTCAAAAACAGAACAGTCTGTAGTAATCTGTAACTAACGCAAACTTCTGGAACTCCAAAACATCAGACAAAATAGGAAGACCTAGGCAATTTGTTTATTGATCAGCATAAATTGGAATCACTATTTTATCACGTTCTGGTGATTTTTAACAATTGTTTTCGTGAACAGAAAGTTTCTGGAAATTACAGGAAGATCAAATAACTATCATCCAAGAAGATCCTATAGGTTTAACTTGGCACAAACACTAATTAAAACATAAAAACACATCTAACCAGAGGCTAGAACAAATATTTATTCCGAAACAGAAGCAAAAAGCAAAAAAACTAAAAATAAAATTGGGTTGCCTCCCAACAAGCGCTATCGTTTAACGTCCCTAGCTAGGCATAAAAGCAAGTATAGATCTAGGTATTGCCATCTTTGGTAGGCAATCCATAAGTGGCTCTCATGATAGATTCATATGGTAATTTTATTTTATTTCTAGGGAAGTGTTCGATGCCTTTCTTTAATGGAAATTGGAATCTAATATTCCCTTCCTTCATATCAATAATTGCACCAATCGTTCTAAGGAAAGGCCTACCAAGAATAATAGGACACGAAGGATTGCATTCTATATCAAGAACAATAAAATCTACGGGCACATAGTTCCTATTTTCAACAATAAGAACATCATTAATTCTTCCCATAGGTTTCTTAATAGTGAAATCCGCAAGGTGCAAGTTTAGAGAGCAATCATCAAAATCACAAAAATCTAGCAAATTGCACAAAGTTTTGGGAATAGTGGAGACACTAGCACCCAAATCACATAAAGCATTAAACTCATGATCTTTAATCTTAATTTTAATAGTTGGTTCCCACTCATCATAAAGTTTTCTAGGGATAGAAACTTCCAACTCAAGCTTTTCTTCATAAGATTGCATCAAGGCATCAATGATATGTTTAGTAAACACTTTATTTTGACTATAAGCATGAGGAGAATTTAGCACGGATTGCAACAAGGAAATACAATCAATCAAAGAGCAACTTTCATAATTAAATTCCTTGAAATCCAAAATAGTGGGTTTAGCAACATCTAGGGTTATTATTTCTTCAATCCCACTTTTATCAATTTTAGCATCAATATCTAAAAACTCCGAATTTTTGGAACGCCTTCTAGGTAAAGGTGGATCATATTCAGTCCCTTCATTATCAAGATTCATATTGCAAAACAAAGATTTAATAGGGGACATATCAATAACTTTTAGATCTTCATATTTGTTTTCATAAAAATTTGAAGAACACGCTTTTATAAAGCAATCTTTCTTAGCACACATCCTAGCGGTTCTTTCTTTGCACTCATCAATGGAAATTCTCATGGATTTGAGAGACTCATTGATATCATGCTTAGGAGGAATAGATCTAAGCTTTAAAGAATCAACATCAAGAGAAATTCTATCAACGTTCCTAGCCAATTCATCAACTTTAAGCAATTTCTCTTCAAGCAAAGCATTGAAATTCTTTTGCAAATTCATAAACTCTTTAACACTAGTCTCAAATTCAGAGGGCATCTTATTAAAATTTCCATAAGAGTTGTTGTAGGAATTTCCATAATTATTAGGGGAATTACTAGGATAAGGTCTAGGATTAAAGTTTCCTCTATACGCGTTGTTACCAAAATTATTCCTACCAACAAAATTCACATCCATAGATTCATTATTATTCTCAATCAAAGTAGACAAAGGCATATCATTAGGATCAGAGGAAACACTCTTAGTAGCAAATAATTTCATAAGTTCATCCATCTTTCCACTCAAAACATTAATTTCTTCTATCGCATGCACTTTTTTTAGTAGATTTTTCAGTGTGCCATTTAGAATAATTAACCATAATATTATCTAGGAGTTTAGTAGCTTCTCCTAAAGTGATTTCCATAAAAGTGCCTCCCGCGGCCGAATCTAAAAGATTTCTAGAAGCAAAATTCAATCCGGCACAAAAAGTTTGTATAATCATCCATAAATTATAACCATGAGTAGGGCAATTTCGTATCATTAATTCCATCCTCTCCCAAGCTTGTGCAACATGTTCATGGTCGAGTTGCTTAAAATTCATAATATCGTTTCTAAGAGAGATGATCTTAGCGGGAGGAAAATACTTAGAGATAAAAGCATCTTTGCACTTGTTCCAAGAATCAATACTATTTTTAGGCAAAGACGAAAACCAAGCTTTAGCACGATCTCTAAGCAAAAAAGGAAATAGCTTCAATTTAATAATATCATTATCAACATCTTTCTTCTTTTGCATATCACACAAATCAACGAAGTTATTTAGATGAGTAGCGGCATCTTCACTAGGAAGGCCGGCGAATTGATCTTTCATGACAAGATTCAACAAAGCAGCATTGATTTCACAAGATTCAGTATCGGTAAGAGGAGCAATCGGAGTGCTAAGGAAATCATTATTGTTGGTATTGGTAAAGTCACATTATTTGGTATTATCTTGAGCCATCGTGACGAGCAAGCAATCCAACACACAAGCGAAGAAAAAGCAAGTGAGAAAGAGGCGAACAAAAAAGAGAGGGCGAATAAAACGGCAAGGGTGAAGTGGGGGAGAGGAAAACGAGAGGCAAATGGCAAATAATGTAATGCGGGAGATAAGGGATTGTGATAGGTACTTGGTATGTTGACTTTTGCGTAGACTCCCCGGCAACGACGCCAGAAATCTTCTTTGCTACCTCTTGAGCACTGCATTGGATTTCCTTGAAGAGGAAAGGGTGATGCAGCAAAGTAGCGTAAATATTTCCTTCAGTTTTTGAGAGCCAAGGTGTCACGCCAATATGCGACCCTATCCAAAAGGAACTCGACGGTCCCACCAAGGATAGACCCGCATATTGAAACGCTTTTGCAAGGTGGATATCATTACATCAACATTACATAATAGATGGGGATACATACATAAGCCACAAATGCCACAAGAATACATCAACATCACATACTAGAGATCAACATCCGACTACGGATGAAACATAAACAAAAACTCAAACGACATCCACCCTGCTAGCCCAGGCTGCCGACCTGGAACCTATCCCCTGATCGAAGAAGAAACAGAAGAAGAACTCCAAACAAGCAAACATCACTCTCACGTCATGATCATCGCATAACCTGTACCTGCAACTGGTGGTGTAGTAATCTGTGAGCCACGAGGACTCAGCAATCCCATTACCATGGGTATCAAGACTAGCAAAGCTTAAATGGGAAAGGAAGGGGTGAAGTGGTGAGGTTGCAGCAGCGACTAAGCATATATGGTGGCTAACATACGCAAATGAGAGCGAGAAGAGAAACAAAGGAACGGTCGTCAACTAGCAATGATCAAGAAGTGATCCTGAACTCCTACTTACGTCGACATAACCCGAAACCGTGTTCTCCTCTCGATCAACCCGAAAAGAGACACTCACGGTTACGCTACGGTTGGTGTATTTTAGAAGAGTTTGCTTCAAGTTTACTACAACCGGATATTAACAAATTCCCATCTGCCACATAACCGTGGGCACGGCTCTCGAAAGTTTATACCCTGCAGGGGTGTCCCAACTTAGCCCATGATAAGCTCTCGTGATCAACGAAGGATATTCCTTCTCCCCGGGAAGACCCGATCAGTCTCGGAATCCCGGCTACAAGACATTTCGACAGCAATAAAACAAGACCAGCAAAGCCGCCCGATGCGCCGACAATCCCGATAGGAGCTGCACATATCTCGTTCTCAGGGCAACACCGGACGAGACATCCTACGAGTAAAACCAAACCTCGAGTTGCCACGAGGGGCCCCACGATCTACTCGGTTCGGGCCAGCACTTAGAGAAGCACTTTGGTCCGGGGGCTAAAATAAAGATGACCCTCGAGAGAGCGACTCCCAAGGGAAAAGTAGGTGGTGGTGAGGCAAATGGTAAAACCAATGTTGGGCCTTGCTTTGACGAGTCTTATTCAAAGCGAACTGTCAAGGGGTCCCATAAATCACCCGACCGCGTTAGGGACGCAAAATCCGGGAACATAATACCGATATGACGGAAACTAGGCGGCAAGAGTGGAACAAAACACCAGGCATAAGGCCGAGCCTTCCACCCTTTACCAAGTATATAGATGCATTAATTAAATAAGATATATTGTGATATCCCAACAAGTAAACATGTTCCAACAAGGAACAACATCTCCATGTTCCAACCAGGAACAAACTTCATCTTCACCTGCAACTAACAACGCTATAAGAGGGGCTGAGCAAAGCGGTAACATAGCCAAACAACGGTTTGCATAGGAAAGGTGTCAAAGGTTAGAGGCTGACATGGCAATTTGGGATGGCTTGATAAACATGTAATAGGTAGCGCAGCATAGCGATAGAACGAAGCAACTAGCATAGCAATGATAGTAGTGAGATCCAGGGTAGCGGTCATCTTGCCTGAAATCCCGCAAGGAAGAAGAACGAGTCCATGAAGAAGACGAACCCACGAAGACGAACCAAGCGTAGACGAACGAATCCTCACGATCGCAACGAAAACGGGAACTAACAAGAAGAAGCACACAACATAGTAAACACACCACACATGAACAAGGCATGATGCACAACAAGCATGATGCATGACAACGCTACATGAAGCTAGTCATGGCAAGAGATGATGCAAACAAGAGCAACACATCAAAACAAGTTTAAATGAGGCCGGAAACAACATATAACAATTCCGGTTAAGTCCTCATATGCAAATTTCGAAATTGGTCCAGATCTGAATAAACCTTATTTTCAAGTTGTTAAACAGCAAGTTAAAATGCACCACGATGATCTACACGAAATTCTAGTCAAGTTACATATAAAGTTCATTAGATTCGGAGCTACGGTCTAGAAGATATGAGCAAAACAAGATAAGCATGGCATTGATGCAAAATGCACCCAAACATCAAGCAAACACCTCAAAACAAGGATGCAACATGATAATATGCAACTACATGCAAAATCAAGCAAGTTTCATATAGAGCACACTCAAAAGCAGCACACGGTTCAACACATACACATGAAACAAGTTATAACAACAATCTGTCCAAAACAGCAACTAGGCATATTGCAAGCACCAAAACAACATGCTACAGGACCTCAACAAGAAAACAAAAGGCATGGGCATGATGTACAGGTAAAGCATTACAAAACATGAACACTGAACTATCTCCAGAAATCACTAGAACATGCTCAAAATGACATGGCAAGATTGCAAATAATAACAGTTTCAGACTTTAGCAGAAATAACATCAGGTTGCAATGTTTAGAGCTATCAAACAACATGTTACAGGAACTTATCATGGCAAACAAAGGCATGGCATGAATCTACTAATTGCATAGAACAAAATCCCCTTACTGACCATGAGCCAAAAAGGACCAGAAGATATGATGGCACCCATGTAAACATGGCAAGTTATATTACAGATTCATACATGACTGGAACAACGATAAGTAGGCATGTTGGTGAGCTTGAAACACTCACTACAGAGCAATACATGGCCTGGAAAGGAAACCAACAGTAAGAAGACATGGCATAGAAGCTATACATGGCAAGAACAACATCATAGCATACACGGATCAACTACAACAACCTTGGCAAAATTGAATAACATGTAAACAACCTGCCAGGAAACATTTTATAGCAAAAGTAGAGCTCGATTGACTCAAGCTATGGCACTCCATAATTTCAAACAAGGGCATGGATGGATAGAGTAAGACATGTATAACAAAACATCCTTACTGAAGTATCTCAAAATAAGCATGGATCTCTCGGTAGCATCAAGTTAACATGGCATAAAAATATCAGCAGAACAGGGGCTGAAATCAGCAACATCATGAAGCCTAGTTTGCATGCTTGTGCTAGTCACCACAGAGATCACAAAAATACATGGCATACACCCCTGTAAAGATGGCATGGCCTATTACAAAACACATGTAGGACTCAAGTTCATAGGGTGCACACATCAATCATGGCAAAAATGACAAAAGTGCATATTCTGATAAGAATCTGAAACTAACATCACATAACACTCTTCTAACAGCATTTCGGGCATCAAGATGAGCTCAAATGAAAATGATGCAATGAGATGAAATGATGTACTCATCGAGACGAACATTTTGACATATTATACGCACGAAACGGAGCAATGTGCAGAGAGATACGATAGGTCAAACATGGCAAGAAAATATTAGCAGATACGGGGACTTGGAGAAATATACCCTCCGGATCTGGGGTTGACCGGGCACGCAATTCGAGGTAGGGCGCGAGCTCACCAGAGAGCTCGCCGAAGAGGGCGAGGGAGGGCGGAGGAGGAGCTCGGGAGGCGCGGCGGAGGTGGCCCCGGACCGGATCCGGCCGGATCCGGCCGGCGGCGGCGACGAGGCGCCCGCCGGCTGGGAGCTTCAGGGCCGAGGCCGGCGGCGGGCGGCGAGGGCGGGCGCCTCGGGCAGGCGGTGGCGGCAGAAGGCGGCGGCGCCGAGAGGAGGCGCGGCGCGCCGGTGAGGCAGATCTGGCGGGGCGCGGGCGGCTCCGGCCAGGGAGGAGGCCATGGCGCGGCAAGCCTGGCTGGCGGCGGCGCGCGCCATGGGCTCATGGGAGCCCAACCGGGCCCAGCGGCAGCTGGCGCCTTCAGGGCGGGGACGGCGGCGGGGCACGTGGCAGGCTCGACTTCGCCGGGCCTGGCGGCTGGACATGTCCGCGCGACGCGACATGTCCGGCAAGGGGGAGGAGGACGAAAGCTAGGGTTAGGGGGAATTTGACCGGAATTTTGGAGGTGGAGGTGTATTTATAGGTAGAGGGAGCTAGGAGAGTCCAAATGAGGTGTGGTTTTCGGCCACGCGATCGTGATCGAACGACCGAGAGCATGGAGGGGAGTTAGGTGGGTTTTGGGCCACTTTGGAAGGGGTGTTGGGCTGCAAACAAAAGAGGCTTTTGCGGTTACCCGGTTAACCGTTGGAGTATCAAACGACCTCCAAATGGCACGAAACTTGGCAGGCGGTCTACCGGTGCTATACCAAGGCCGCTTGGCAAACCTCGGGCCATTCCGAGAAAGTTTAACACCCGCACATGAAAAGAGGTAAAAGGGGGCGCCGAGAGACATAGGAGTGCCGGATTACAAAACGGACAACGGGGAAAATGCTCGGATGCATGAGACGAACACGTATGCAAAATGAAATGCACATAATGACATAATAAAAATACAGATGTTGACATGGCAAAGATGCGACACGCAAGCAAATGACATGGCAACGACGGCGAATAACTGAAGGACACCTGGCGCGTCGAAACCGGGGCGTTACAACACTCCTCCACTAACAAGAGATCTCGTCCCGAGATCTTAGGACCGAGACGGAAGGGAAAAAGGGATGAGGTGAAACAAGAACTCAAGAGAAGAAGCAAAGAATCGAGAGCACTCGAGAAGAAGAGAGGAACGACGAGAATGACGAGAATCGAAAGCTCACGGAATCAGATCGGCTATGAACCACTCCGGTTCGAACGAGATAAGAAACGAAAAAAAACTGAAGGATTTAGGCAGCACTCCGGTTGAAAAATGGAAAGAATAGAACAAGAACTTCACAAGATGGGATGGCACTTGACGAGATGAACAACGCAAAGCCTCCGGAAAGAATTGAAAGAGGATTGAATGAAAAGAATTTAGAATGATTGAATGGAGTTGTTGAGAAAATCAACAACGAAAGAAAAAGCTTGTTGTGGGCTTATAGGTACATCTCAAGATCATAAGATGATAACCGGCCACAACCGGAAATAATTGGATAGCTGAGAAGAACAAATAAAAGCAAAACTCCATTTTAGAAGAATGCAGAGAATTAATTGCACTTCGAGATGCAAGAATAAAAGATACTAGAACTCCTTGAACAAGAATCTTGATGAACACTTGAGGAGTGAATTAAATCATGACGAGCCACCATGAAGAACTCCGGTAACAAAAGGATGACGAGATAAAATGAACGAAGAAAGAATAAGATGAGCCTTGCGGTGATTTAGATGGCGGTTCCGACGAGATGGACGAGGGAAATTTGAACTCCGGAAAAGAAAAGATGGAAAGACTTGGAACTAGAATTTATTCCTCAAGAACAAACTCTGAAGGAAGGGATTAAGCACTAGGATGAAATACGAATAAGATTTATTGTATGCTTATCCTTCATCAAATTAAATTGATGACCAACAATGGATTTCGCATCTTACTTATTCTTCTTGAAAAAGAATTGAGAAGTGACAGCACAAAACTTGAGAAGGTCTTCATGAACCACCGGTAGGATTGAAAAGAACGAATGAATTAATATGATAACAAAGGAAAAGAATCTGAAAGAACCACCGTAAGAATTCGAAAATGACTGATGAAAGAATCGCCGGGAAAAATTAGAAGAACCATTATGCTAGAGGGAATTAGATGCAAAAGAACAAAGAGATCATGAGCTGATTAAAGAACACTTGACGAAGCACCGGGATAATTGGATAACGATAGCTGAAATGTGAGGACGAAGAATTTTTCTGGAATGATGGCCTTCGGTGAAAAGAAAATGGGAAAACAACTCCTGACATACTCCAGATGGGTAGGAAAAAGGAATATCCGACAAATGGAATAATTCAAGAGGATAACATGAAGCTAGAACCACGAAACTTCGGGAGAACGGACAAGATTTAGAGGAAAACTCTTCTTCGGTCTTCAAATGACAACGAGAAACACCGCAAAAATTATTGAGATACTCCGGGAGAATGAAAAGAGGAAGGGTTGACCCAAAGATGAAAAGAATTAGAAAGCGATCTTGGAGAAGGCATGTGACTGATGGAATCCATTCTTACATCACAACTTGAAAATAATTGAGAATAACTCCGGGGGAATTAGAAGAGTCAGGTAAGATCCTGGGAAAAGACCTGTGGGTTAGGGCCCACTAAAAGAAAACACCGTTGGAAAGGGATGTTGAACAAATAGATGATGCACCGGAATGAATGAAATATTAGAATGAGGTTACAACCTCGAATTAATTGGACCACAGATGAATTTCCTGAGATGTCTTCGGAACTCCGGAATGATTAACTGGCGAGAGGCGAACGAGCAAAGGGAGATATTTGAGCTGAGGGAACGAATACGATCGACAACGAAAAACTTGAATTGGATCCATCAGAAAAGAAAAAGGATGAAGAATGACGAACGAGACGAGAATTCACCGGTTGAAATAATTGAGGGAAGACTGAAGAGGCTCCACACGAATGGAATTGATGGTCGAAAGAGACTCAGACTCCGGGAAGAAAAAGGGTGGGAGGGCGGGAAAAACAAAGCGACTTGGAAAGGGAAACCGACGAATATCTTGACGAGAAAACACCGGTTGAAATGATTGAGGAGAGAGAGCAAAAACTTCACACGAGTAGGATGGATACTCGATTACGGACTCCGGTTCCGAGAGGAAGAAGGGAGGGCGGGTGGGAAAAGAAAACAACTAAGGATTGGACTTGACAACGATGAAGAGGCTCGAGTCAACTTGACGAGAAATGCACCAGATGAAAAGAGCTGAGGAACAACTACCGGAAAAACCAACTGCGTGATCCTAAAGAAAAATTTGAACGGGAAGAGGAGTAATTCAAAACACCTACGTCAAGATTCCTCACCAGAGCGACGAAGGGGCAGAGGAGTAAAAAGAATTCCTACTCTCCGATATAACTAGACTCCGAAAACAGTTTTCTTCTAGACTCAACAACGGCCAAACTACACGATCAATCAAGGGGGCTCCTAGGGTCGGTCGAGGCTCTGATACCAACTTGTCACGCCCAATATGCGACCCTATCCAAAAGGAACTCGACGGTCCCACCAAGGATAGACCCGCATATTGAAACGCTTTTGCAAGGTGGATATCATTACATCAAGTTTACATAATAGATGGGGATACATACATAAGGCACAAATGCCACAAGAATACATCAACATCACATACTAGAGATCAACATCCGACTACGGATGAAACATAAACAGAAACTCAAACGACATCCACCCTGCTAGCCCAGGCTGCCGACCTGGAACCTATCCCCGATCAAGAAGAAACGAAGAAGAACTCCAAACAAGCAAACATCGCTCTCACGCCATGATCATCGCACAACCTGTACCTGCAACTGGTGGTGTAGTAATCAGGAGCCACGAGGACTCAACAATCCCATTACCATGGGTATCAAGACTAGCAAAGCTTAAATGGGAAAGAAAGGGGTGAAGTGGTGAGGTTGCAACAACGACTAAGCATATATGGTGGCTAACATACGCAAATGAGAGCGAGAAGAGAAACAAAGGAACGGTCGTCAACTAGCAATGATCAAGAAGTGATCCTGAACTCCTACTTACGCCGACATAACCCGAAACCGTGTTCTCCTCTCGATCAACCCGAAAAGAGACACTCACGTTCGCACACGGTTGGTGTATTTTAGAAGAGTTTGCTTCAAGTTTACTACAACCGGATATTAACAAATTCCCATCTGCCACATAACCGCGGCACGGCTCTCGAAAGTTTATACCTGCAGGGTGTCCCAACTTAGCCCATGATAAGCTCTCGTGATCAACGAAGGATATTCCTTCTCCCGGAAGACCCGATCAGTCTCGAATCCGGCTACAAGACATTTCGACAGCAATAAAACAAGACCAGCAAAGCCGCCCGATCGCCGACAATCCCGATAGGAGCTGCACATATCTCGTTCTCGGGGCAACACCGGACGAGACATCCTCGAGTAAAACCAAACCTCGAGTTGCCACGAGGGGCCCCTGATCTACTCGGTTCGGGCCAACACTTAGAGAAGCACCGTCCGGGGGCTAAAATAAAGATGACCCTCGAGAGAGCGACTCCCAAGGGAAAAGTAGGTGGTGGTGAGGCAAATGGTAAAACCAATGTTGGGCCTTGCTGGAGGGAGTCTTATTCAAAGCGAACTGTCAAGGGGTCCCATAAATCACCCGACCGCGTTAGGAACGCAAAATCCGGGAACATAATACAGATATGACGGAAACTAGGGCGACAAGAGTGGAACAAAACACCAGGCATAAGGCCGAGCCTTCCACCCTTTACCAAGTATATAGATGCATTAATTAAATAAGATATATTGTGATATCCCAACAAGTAAACATGTTCCAACAAGGAACAACATCTCCATGTTCCAACAAGGAACAACTTCATCTTCACCTGCAACTAACAACGCTATAAGAGGGCTGAGCAAAGCGGTAACATAGCCAAACAACGGTTTACATAGGAAAGGTGTCAAAGGTTAGAGGCTGACATGGCAATTTGGGATGGCTTGATAAACATGTAATAGGTAGCGCAGCATAGCGATAGAACGAAGCAACTAGCATAGCAATGATAGTAGTGAGATCCAGGGTAGCGGTCATCTTGCCTGAAATCCCGCAAGGAAGAAGAACGAGTCCATGAAGAAGACGAACCCACGAAGACGAACCAAGCGTAGACGAACGAATCCTCACGATCGCAACGAAAACGGGAACTAACAAGAAGAAGCACACAACATAGTAAACACACCACACATGAACAAGGCATGATGCACAACAAGCATGATGCATGACAACGCTACATGAAGCTAGTCATGGCAAGAGATGATGCAAACAAGAGCAACACATCAAAACAAGTTTAAATGAGGCCGGAAACAACATATAACAATTCCGGTTAAGTCCTCATATGCAAATTTCGAAATTGGTCCAGATCTGAATAAACCTTATTTTCAAGTTGTTAAACAGCAAGTTAAAATGCACCACGATGATCTACACGAAATTCTAGTCAAGTTACATATAAAGTTCATTAGATTCGGAGCTACGGTCTAGAAGATATGAGCAAAACAAGATAAGCATGGCATTGATGCAAAATGCACCCAAACATCAAGCAAACACCTCAAAACAAGGATGCAACATGATAATATGCAACTACATGCAAAATCAAGCAAGTTTCATATAGAGCACACTCAAAACGGAGCAACGGTTCAACACATACACATGAAACAAGTTATAACAACAATCTGTCCAAAACAGCAACTAGGCATATTGCAAGCACCAAAACAACATGCTACAGGACCTCAACAAGAAAACAAAAGGCATGGGCATGATGTACAGGTAAAGCATTACAAAACATGAACACTGAACTATCTCCAGAAATCACTAGAACATGCTCAAAATGACATGGCAAGATTGCAAATAATAACAGCTTAGACTTTAGCGAAATAACATCGAGTTGCAATGTTTAGAGCTATCAAACAACATGTTACAGGAACTTATCATGGCAAACAAAGGCATGGCATGAATCTACTAATTGCATAGAACAAAAGCCCCTTACTGACCATGAGCCAAAAAGGACCAGAAGATATGATGGCACCCATGTAAACATGGCAAGTTATATTACAGATTCATACATGACTGGAACAACGATAAGTAGGCATGTTGGTGAGCTTGAAACACTCACTACAGAGCAATACATGGCCTGGAAAGGAAACCAACAGTAAGAAGACATGGCATAGAAGCTATACATGGCAAGAACAACATCATAGCATACACGGATCAACTACAACAACCTTGGCAAAATTGAATAACATGTAAACAACCTGCCAGGAAACATTTTATAGCAAAAGTAGAGCTCGATTGACTCAAGCTATGGCACTCCATAATTTCAAACAAGGGCATGGATGGATAGAGTAAGACATGTATAACAAAACATCCTTACTGAAGTATCTCAAAATAAGCATGGATCTCTCGGTAGCATCAAGTTAACCTGGCATAAAAATATCAGCAGAACAGGGGCTGAAATCAGCAACATCATGAAGCCTAGTTTGCATGCTTGTGCTAGTCACCACAGAGATCACAAAAATACATGGCATACACCCCTGTAAAGATGGCATGGCCTATTACAAAACACATGTAGGACTCAAGTTCATAGGGTGCACACATCAATCATGGCAAAAATGACAAAAGTGCATGTTCTGATAAGAATCTGAAACTAACATCACATAGCACTCTTCTAACAGCATTTCGGGCATCAAGATGAGCTCAAATGAAAATGATGCAATGAGATGAAATGATGTACTCATCGAGACGAACATTGTGACATATTATACGCACGAAACGGATTAATATGCAGAGAGATACGATAGGTCAAACATGGCAAGAAAATATTAGCAGATACGGGGACTTAGAGAAATATACCCTCTGGATCTGGGGTTGACCGGGCACGCAATTCGAGGCAGGCGCGAGCTCATCGGAGAGCTCGCGGAGAGGGCGAGGGAGGCGGAGGAGGAGCTCGAGGCGCGCGGAGGTGGCCTCGACGGATCCGGCCGGATCCGCCGGGCGGCGGCGACAGGAGGCGCCTGACGGGAGCTTCTTCCGAGGCCGGG
Source organism: Aegilops longissima (assembly GCA_021605205.1). Lineage (NCBI taxonomy): Eukaryota > Viridiplantae > Streptophyta > Magnoliopsida > Poales > Poaceae > Aegilops > Aegilops longissima. Next base: position 121,212,216 of record CM038681.1, read on the forward strand.
CGGCCGGCGGCGAGGGGCGGGGCGGCGGGCGGCGCTGGCGCAGGGCGGCGGCGGTGCGCTAAGGGCGGCGGCGGAAGGCGGCGGCCGCGGAGAGGAGGCGGCCCAGCGACCGTGAGGCAGATCTGGCGAGCGGGCGCGGCTCCGGCGCGGGAGCAGCCATGGCGGCGGCGGGGCGGCGGCTGGGCGGCTGGCGCGGCGCCAGATGGCTCAGCCGGCCCCCAGCAGAGCCAGCGCCTGCACGGCGCGCGCAGGACGGAGACGGCGGCGCTGGGCACGTGGCAGGCTCGATTCGCCGCGCGGGCTGGACATGTCTGGCGCGACGCGACATGTCCGGCAAGGGAGGAGGACGAAGCTAGGGTTAGGGGGAATTTGACCGCGAATTTCGAAGGGGGAGGTGTATTTATAGGTAGAGGGAGCTAGGAGAGTCCAAATGAGGTGCGGTTTTCGGCCACGCGATCGTGATCGAACGACCGAGAGGATGGAGGGGAGTTAGGTGGGTTTTGGGCCACTTTGGAAGGGGTGTTGGGCTGCAAACAAAAGAGGCTTTTGCGGTTACCCGGTTAACCGTTGGAGTATCAAACGACCTCCAAATGGCACGAAACTTGGCAGGCGGTCTACCGGTGCTATACCAAGGCCGCTTGGCAAACCTCGGGCCATTCCGAGAAAGTTTAACACCCGCACATGAAAAGAGGTAAAAGGGGGCGCCGGGAGACATAGGAGTGCCGGATTACAAAACGGACAACGGGGAAAATGCTCGGATGCATGAGACGAACACGTATGCAAAATGAAATGCACATGATGACATAATAAAAATGCAGATGATGACGTGGCAAAGATGCGACACGCAAGCAAATGACATGGCAACGACGGCGAATAACTGAAGGACACCTGGCGCATCGAAACCGGGGCGTTACACAAGGTATCAATCCAGTAGGAGGCTACGCGCGAGTCCCTCGCACCTGCACAACACAAATAACTCCTCGCAACCAACGCGATAAGGGGTTGTCAATCCCTTCACGGTCACTTACGAGAGTGAGATCTGATAGATATGATAGGATAATACTTTTGGTATTTTTGTGATAAAGATGCAAAGCAAAGGAAATAACTAAGTATTGGAAGATTAATATGATGAAGATAGACCCGGGGGCCATAGGTTTCACTAGTGGCTTCTCTCATAAGCATAAGTATTTTACGGTGGGTGAACGAATTACTGTTGAGTAATTGACAGAATTGAGTATAGTTATGAGAATATCTAGGTATGATCATGTATATAGGCATCACGTCTGAGACAAGTAGACCGACTCCTGCCTGCATCTACTACTATAACTCCACTCATCGACCGCTATCCAGCATGCATCTAGAGTATTAAGTTCATGAAAACAGAGTAACGCCTTAAGCAAGATGACATGATGTAGAGGGATAAATTCATGCAATATGATAAAAAACCCCATCTTGTTATCCTCGATGGCAACAATACAATACGTGCCTTGCTGCCCCTACTGTCACTGGGAAAGGAGACCGCAAGATTGAACCCAAAGCTATGCACTTCTCCCATTGCAAGAAAAACCAATCTAGTAGGCCAAACCAAACTGAAAATTCGAAGAGACTTGCAAAGATAACCAATCATACATAAAAGAATTCAGAGTAGATTCAAATATTGTTCATAGATAATCTTGGTCATAAACCCACAATTCATCGGTCTCAACAAACGCACCGCAAAAAGAAGATTACATCGAATCCACGAGAGAGGGGGAGAACATTGTATTAAGATCCAAAAAGAGAGAAGAAGCCATCTAGCTACTAACTATGGACCCGAAGGTCTGAAGTAAACTACTCACACTTCATCGGAGAGGCTATGGTGTTGATGTAGAAGCCCTCCATGATGGGTTCCTCCTCCGGCGGAGCTACGGAACAGGCCACAAGATGGGATCTCGTGGGTACAGAAGGATGCGGCGGTGGAATTAGGTTTTTGGCTCCGTCTCTGATTGTTTGGGGGTACGTAGGTATATATAGGAGGAAGGAGTACGTCGGTGGAGCAACAGGGGGCCCACGAGAGTGGAGGGCGCGCCCTAGGGGTTGGGCGCGCCCCCTACCTCGTAGCCTCCTCAAAGCTTCCTTGACGTAGGGTTCAAGTCTCCTAGACCACGTTCGGTGACAAAATCGCGTTCCAGAAGGTTTCATTTCGTTTGGACTCCGTTTGATATTCCTTTTCTTCGAAACTCTGAAATAGGAAAAAAAACAACAATTTTGGGCTGGGCCTCCGGTTAATAGGTTAGTCCCAAAAATAATATAAAACTGGATAATAAAGCCCAATAATGACCGAAAAAGTAGATAATATAGCATGGAGCAATCAAAAATTATAGATACGTTGGAGACGTATCAGTGTGCAATGGGCGATGCGCCCAGACCCCTGCGCGCATAGGATTTAGACCAGCATGCTTACCTCTCTGTTGTGCCTAGGTGGGGTTGCAATGTGTTGATCTTCCGAGGCCGGGCATGACCCAGGAAAGTGTGTCCGGCCAAATGTGTTGGGGAACGTAGTAATTTCAAAAAAAATCCTACGCACACGCAAGATCATGGTGATGCACAACAACGAGAGGGGAGAGTATTGTCCACGTACCCTCATAGACCGAAAGCGGAAGCATTAGAACAATGCGGTTGATGTAGTCGTACGTCTTCACGATCCGATCGATCCAAGTACCGAACGCACGGCACCTTCGAGTTCAGCACACGTTCAACTCGATGATGATCCCCGAACTCTGATCTAGCAGGGTGTCGGGGATGAGTTTCGTCAGCACGACGGCGTGGTGACAGTGATGATGTTCTACCGACGCAGGGCTTCGCCTAAGCACCGCTATGATATGACCGCACACGGCTAAGGAACGATCACGAAGATCAACTTGTGTGTCATGGGGTGCCCCCTTCCTCCGTATATAAAGGGGGGGGAGGAGGAGGGGGCCGGCCGAGGGGGTGGCGCGTCCTAGGAGGGGGAAACCTACTCCAAGTAGGTTTGCCCCTCCCTTTCCTAGTCCAAGAAGGAGGGGGAAGGAAGGAGTGGGAGAGGGGAAAGGCAAGGGGGGCGCCGCCCCCCCCCCTTCCTTGTCCTATTCGGACTCAAGGGGAGGGGGCGCGCCTCTTGCCCTGGCCAGCCCCTCTCTCTCTCTCTCTCCACTAGGGCCCAACAAGGCCCATTAGTTCCCGAGGGGGGGGGGGTCCGGTAACCCCCGGTACTCCGATAACCCCCGGAGCTATTCCGGTGTCCAAATATAGTCGTCCAATATATCAATCTTTATGTCTCGACCATTTCGAGACTCCTCGTCATGTCCGTGATCACATCCGGGACTCCGAACAGCCTTCGGTACATCAAAAACCATAAACTCATATTATAACTGTCATCGTAACGTTAAGCGTGCGGACCCTACGGGTTCGAGAACTATGTAGACATGACCTAGAACTGTTTCCGGTCAATAACCAATAGCGGAACCTGGATGCTCATATTGGCTCCTACATATTCTACGAAGATCTTTATCGGTCAACCCGCATAACAACATACATTGTTCCCTTTGTCATTGGTATGTTACTTGCCCGAGATTCGATCGTCGGTATCTCAATACCTAGTTCAATCTCATTACCGGCAAGTCTCTTTACTCGTTACGTAATGCATCATTCCGTAACTAACTCATTAGCTACATTGCTTGCAAGGCTTATAGTGATGTGCATTACCGAGAGGGCCCAAAGATACCTCTCTGACAATCGGAGTGACAAATCCTAATCTCGAAATACGTCAACTCAACAAGTACCTTTGGAGACACCTGAGAGCACCTTTATAATCACCCGATTCGTTGTGACGTTTGGTAGCACACAAAGTGTTCCTCCGGTAAACGGGAGTTACATAATCTCATAGTCATAGGAACATGTATAAGTCATGAAGAAAGCAATAGCAACATACTAAACGATCAAGTGCTAAGCTAACGGAATGGGTCATGTCAATCACATCATTCTCCTAATGATGTGATCCCGTTAATCAAATGACAACCCATGTCAATGGCTAGGAAACATAACCATCTTTGATCAACGAGCTAGTCAAGTAGAGGCATACTAGTGACACTATGTTTGTCTATGTATTCACACATGTATCATGTTTCCGGTTAATACAATTCTAGCATGAATAATAAACATTTATCATGATATAAGGAAATAAATAATAACTTTATTATTGCCTCTAGGGCATATTTCCTTCAGTCTCCCACTTGCACTAGAGTCAATAATCTAGTTCACATCACCATGTGATTTAATACCAATAGTTCACATCACCATGTGATTAACACCCATAGTTCACATCGTCATGTGACCAACACCCAAAGGGTTTACTAGAGTCAATAATCTAGTTCACATTGCTATGTGATTAACACCCAAAGAGTACTAAGGTGTGATCATGTTTTGCTTGTGAGAGAAGTTTAGTCAATGGGTCTGCCACATTCAGATCCGTATGTATTTTGCAAAAATATTCTATGTCTACAATGCTCTGTACGGAGCTACTCTAGCTAATTGCTCCCACTTTAAATATGTATCCAGATTGACACTTAGAGTCATCTGGATCAGTGTCAAATTTTGCATCGACGTAATCCTTTACGACGAACCTCTTGTCACCGCCATAATCGAGAAACATATCCTTATTCCACTAAGGATAATTTTGACCAATGTCCAGTGATCTACTCCTAGATCACTATTGTACTCCCTTGCCAAACTCAGTGGTAGGGTATGCAATAGATCTGGTACACAGCATGGCATACTTTATAGAAACTATGGCTGAGGCATAGGGAATGGCTTTCATTCTCTTTCTATCTTCTGCTGTGGTCGGGTTTTGAGTCTTTACTCAATTTCACACCTTGTAACACAGGCAAGAAACTCTTTCTTTGACTGTTCCATTTTGAACTACTTCAAAATCTTGTCAAGGTATGTACTCATTGAATTTTTTTATCAAGCATCTTGATCTATCTCTATAGATCTTGATGCTCAATATGTAAGCAGCATCTCCGAGGTCTTTCTTTGAAAAACACCTTTATGATTTGTAGAATAGTTCTATATTATTTCCGATCAATAATATGTTATTCACATATACTTATCGGAAATGTTGTAGTGCTCCCACTCACTTGTAAATACATGCTTCACTGCAAGTCTGTATAAAACTATATGCTTTGATCAACTTATCAAAGCGTATATTCCAACTCTGAGATGCTTGCACCAGTCCATAGATGGATCGCTGGAGCTTGCACACTTTATTAGCTCCTTTAGGATCGACAAAACCTTCCGGTTGGATCATATACAACTCTTCTTCCAGAAATCCATTCAGGAATGTAGTTTTGACATCCATTTGCCATATTTCATAATCATAAAATGCGGCAATCGCTAACATGATTCGGACAGACTTAAGCATCGCTACAGGTGAGAAGGTCTCATCGTAGTCAACCCCTTGAACTTGTCAAAAACCTTTTGCAACAAGTCGAGCTTTGTAGACAGTAACATTACCGTCGGCGTCAGTCTTCTTCTTGAAGATCCATTTATTCTCTATTGCTTGCCGATCATCGGGCAAGTCAACCAAAGTCCACACTTGTTCTCATACATGGATCCCATCTCAGATTTCATGGCTTCAAGCCATTTTGTGGAATCTGGGCTCACCATCGCTTCTTCATAGTTCGTGAGGTTCACCATGATCTAGTAGCATGACTTCCAGAACAGGATTACCGTACCACTCTGGCGCGGATCTTACTCTGGTTGATCTACGAAGTTCAGTAACAACTTGATCTGAAGTTTCATGATCATTATCATTAACTTCCTCACTAATTGGTGTAGGTGTCACAGAAACCGGTTTCTCTGATGAACTACTTTCCACTAAGGGAGCTGGTATCGTTACCTCATCAAGTTCTACTTTCCTCCCACTCACTTCTCTCGAGATAAACTCCTTCTCTAGAAAGGATCCCTTTTTAGCAACGAATATCTTGCCTTTGGATCTGTGATAGAAGGTGTACCCAATAGTTTCCTTTGGGTATTCTATGAAGACGCACTTCTCCGATTTGGGTTTGAGCTTATCATGATGAAACTTTTTCACATAAGCATCGCAACCCCAAACTTTAGGAAACGACAACTTGGGTTTCTTGCTAAACCACAGTTCATATGGTGTTGTCTCAACGGATTTAGATGGTGCCCTTTTAACGTGAATGCAGTTGTCTCTAATGCATAACACCAAAACAGTAATGGTAAATCAGTAAGAGACATCATAGATCGCACCATATCCAATAAAGTGCGGTTACGATGTTCGGACACACCATAACGTTGTGGCGTTCCAGGTGGCGTGAGCTGTGAAACTATTCCACATTGTTTTAATTGAAGACCAAACTCGTAACTCAAATATTCGTCTCCGCGATCAGATCGTAGAAACTTTATTTTCTTGTTACGATGATTTTTCCACTTCACTATGAAATTCTTTGAACCTTTCAACTATTTCAGACTTATGTTTCATCAAGTAGATATACCCATATCTGCTCAAATCATCTTGTGAAGGTTAGAAAATACGGATACTTGCGACGAGCATCAACACTCATTGGATCGCATACATCGGTATGTATTATTTCCAATAAGTTAGTAGCTTGTTCCATTGTTCCGGAGAACGGAGTCTTAGTCATCTTGCCCAAAAGGCATGGTTCGCAAGCATCAAATGATTCATAACCAAGTGATTCCGAAAATCCATCTTTATGGAGTTTCTTCATGCGCTTTACACCGATATGACCCAAACGGCAGTGCCACAATAAGTTGCACTATCATTATTATCTTTGCATCTTTTGGCATCAATATTATGAATATGTGTATCACTAAGATCGAGATCCAACAAACTATTTTCATTGGGTGTATAACCATCGAAGGTCTTATTCATGTAAACAGAATAACAATTATTATTTAACTTCAAATGAATAACCGCATCGCAATAAACATGATCAAATCATATTCATGCTCAACGCAAACGCTAAATAACATTTATTTAGGTTTAACACTAATCCCGAAAGTATAGGGAGTGTGTGATATGATCATATCAATCTTGGAACTACTTCCAACACTCATCGTCACTTCCCCTCAACTAGTTATCTGTTTATTATGTTACTCCTGTTTCGAGTTACTAATCTTAGCAACCGAACAAGTATCAAATACTCAGGGGCTACTATAAACACTAGTAAGGCACACATCAATAACTTGTATATCAAATATACCCTTGTTCACTTTGCCATCCTTCTTATCCACCAAATATTCAGGGCATTTCCTCTTCCAGTGACCATTTCCTTTGCAGTCTAAGCACTCGGTTTCAGGCTTTGGTCCAGCTTTGAGCTTCTTTGCGGGAGTGACAACTTGCTTGTCATTCTATTTGAAGTTCCCTTTCTTTCCCTTTGCCCTTTTCTTGAAACTAGTGGTCTTATCAATCATCAACACTTGATGCTCTTTTCTTGATTTCTACCTTCGTTGATTTCAACATCGCGAAGAGCTCGGGAATCGTTTTCGTCATCCTTTGCATACTATAGTTCATCACGAAGTTCTACTAACTTGGTGATGGTGACTAGAGAACTCTGTCAATCACTATCTTATCTGGAAGATTAACTCCTACTTGATTCAAGCGATTGTAGTACCCAGACAATCTGAGCACATGCTCACTAGTTGAGCGATTCTCTTCCATCTTTTAGCTATAGAACTTGTTGGATATTTCATATCTCTTAACTCGGGTATTTGCTTGAAATATTAACTTCAACTCCTGGAACATCTCATATGATCCATGACGTTCAAAACGTCTTTGAAGTCCCGATTCTAAGCCGTTAAGCATGGTGCACTAAACTATCAAGTAGTCATCATTTCGAGCTAGCCAAAGGTTCATAACGTCTGCATCTGCTCCTGCAATAGATCCATCACCTAGCGGTGCATCAAGGGCATAATTCTTCTGTGCAGCAATGAGGATAATCTTCATATCACGGATCCAATCCGCATCATTGCTACTAACATCTTTCAACTTATTTTTTCTCTAGGAACATATCAAAATAAACATAGGGAAGCAACAACGTGAGCTATTGATCTACAACATAATTTGCAAAATACTATCAGGACTAAGTTCATGATAAATTTAAGTTCAATTTAATCATATTACTTAAGAACTCCCACTTAGATAGACATCTCTCTAGACATCTAAGTGATCACATGATCCAAATCAACTAAACCATGTCCGATCATCACGTGAGATGGAGTAGTTTTCAATGGTGAACATCACTATGTTGATCATATCTACTATATGATTCACGCTCGACCCTTCGGTCTCCGTGTTCCGAGGCCATATCTGCATATGCTAGGCTCGCCAAGTTTAACCTGAGTATTCCGCGTGTGCAAAACTGGCTTGCACCCGTTGTAGATGGACGTAGAGCTTATCACACCCGATCATCTCGTGGTGTCTGGGCACGACGAACTTTGGCAACGGTGCATACTCAGGGAGAACACTTCTTGATAATTAGTGAGAGATCATCTTAAAATGCTACTGTCAATCAAAGCAAGATAAGATGCATAAAGGATAAACATCACATGCAATCAATATAAGTGATATGACATGGCCATCATCATCTTGTGCTTGTGATCTCCATCTTCGAAGCACCGTCGTGATCACCATTGTCACCGGCGTGACACCTTGATCTCCATCGTAGCATCGTTGTCGTCTCGCCAATCTTATGCTTCTACGACTATCGCTACCGCTTAGTGATAAAGTAAAGCATTACAGGGCAATTGCATTGCATACAATAAAGCGACAACCATATGGCTCCTGCCAGTTGCCGATAACTTGGTTACAAAACATGATCATCTCATACAATAAAATATAGCATCACGTCTTGACCATATCACATCACAACATGCCCTGCAAAAACAAGTTAGACGTCCTCTACTTTGTTGTTGCAAGTTTTATGTGGCTGCTACGGGCTTAGCAAGAACCGTTCTTACCTACGCATCAAAACCACAACTTCGCAAGGACCGGGCGTAGCCACACTCGGTTCAACTAAAGTTGGAGAAACTGACACCCGCTAGCCACCTCTGTGCAAAGCACATCGGGAGAACCGGTCTCGCATAAGCGTACGCGTAATGTCGGTCCGGGCCGCTTCATCCAACAATACCGCCAAACCAAAGTATGACATGCTGGTAAGCCGTATGACTTGTATCGCCCACAACTCACTTGTGTTCCACTCGTGCGTATAACATCTACGCGTAAAACCTAGGCTCGGATGCCACTGTTGGGGAACGTAGTAATTTTAAAAAAATTCCTACACACACGCAAGATCATGGTGATGCACAGCAACCAGAGGGGAGAGTATTGTCCACGTACCCTCGTAGACCGAAAGCGGAAGCGTTAGAACAACGCGGTTGATGTAGTCGTACGTCTTCACGATCCGACCGATCCAAGTACCTAACGCACGGCACCTCCGAGTTCAGCACACGTTCAGCTCGATGACGATCCCCGGACTCCGATCCAGCAGGCTATCGGGGATGAGTTTCGTCAGCACAAAGGCGTGGTGACAGTGATGATGTTCTACCGACGCAGGGCTTCGCCTAAGCACCGCTACGATATGACCGAGGTGGAATATGGTGGAGGGGGGCACCGCACACGGCTAAGGAACGATCATGAAGATAAACTTGTGTGTCATGGGGTGCCCCCTTCCTCCGTATATAAAGGGGGGGAGGAGGAGGGGGCCGGCCAAGGGGGTGGCGCGCCCTAGGAGGGGGAAACCTACTCCAAGTAGGTTTCGCCTCCCTTTCCTAGTCCAAGAAGGAGGGGGAAGGAAGTAGGGGGAGAGGGGAAAGGCAAGGGGGGCGCCGCCCCCCCCCCCTTCCTTGTCCTATTAAGACTCAAGGGGAGGGGGCGCGCCTCTTGCCCTGGCCGGCCCCTCTCTCTCTCCACTAGGGCCCAACAAGGCCCATTAGTTCCCGGGGGAGGGGGGGTTCCGGTAACCCCCGGTACTCCGATATATATCCGATAACCACGGAACTATTACGGTGTCCGAATATAGTCGTCCAATATATTAATCTTTATGTCTCGACCATTTCGAGACTCCTCGTCATGTCCGTGATCACATCCGGGACTCCGAACAGCCTTCGGTACATCAAAAACCATAAACTCATATTATAACTGCCATCATAACGTTAAGCGTGCGGACCCTACGGGTTCGAGAACTATGTAGACATGACCTAGAACTGCTTCCGGTCAATAACCAATAGCGGAACCTGGATGCTCATATTGGCTCCTACATATTCTAGGAAGATCTTTATCGGTCAAACCGCATAACAACATAAGTTGTTCCCTTTGTCATCGGTATGTTACTTGCCCGAGATTCGATCGTCGGTATCTCAATACCTAGTTCAATCTCGTTACCGGCAAGTCTCTTTACTCGTTACGTAATGCATCATTCCGTAACTAACTCATTAGCTACATTGCTTGCAAGGCTTATAGTGATGTGCATTACCGAGAGGGCCCAGAGATACCTCTCCGACAATCGGAGTGACAAATCCCAATCTTGAAATACGTCAACTCAACAAGTACCTTTGGAGACACCTGTAGAGCACCTTTATAATCACCCAGTTACGTTGTGACGTTTGGTAGCACACAAAGTGTTCCTCCGGTAAACGGGAGTTACATAATCTCATAGTCATAGGAACATGTATAAGTCATGAAGAAAGCAATAGAAAAATACTAAACGATCAAGTGCTAAGCTAACGGAATGGGTCATGTCAATCACATCATTCTCCTAATGATGTGATCCCGTTAATCAAATGACAACCCATGTCAATGGCTAGGAAACATAACCATCTTTGATCAACGAGCTAGTCAAGTAGAGGCATACTATTGACACTCTGTTTGTCTATGTATTCACACCTGCATCATGTTTCCGGTTAATACAATTCTAGCATGAATGATAAACATTTATCATGATATAAGGAAATAAATAATAACTTTATTATTGCCTCTAGGGCATATTTCCTTCAAAATGGGATCGAGCGTGTTGGGTTATGTGGTGCACCCCTGCAGGGAAGTTTATCTATTCGAATAGCCGTGTGATACGTCTCCGTCGTATCTACTTTTCCAAACACTTTTGCCCTTGTTTTGGACTCTAACTTGTATGATTTGAATGGAACTAACCCGGACTGACGTTGTTTTCAGCAGAATTGACATGATATTGTTTTATGTGCAGAAAACAAAAGTTCTCGGAATGACCTGAAACTCCACAGGATGTCTTATAAAAAATAATAAAAAATCATCGCCAAAGATGAAGACCAGGGGGCCCACACCCTGTCCACGAGGGTGGGGGGCGCGCCCCCCCTCCTGGGCGCGCCCCTCTACCTCGTGGGCCCCCAGGAGACCCTCCGACGCCAACTCCAACTCCATATATTGGCTTTTGGGGAGAAAAAAACCAGAGAGAAGAAATCATCGCGTTTTACGATCCGGAGCCGCCGCCAATCCCTAATCTCTCTCGGGAGGGCTGATCTGGAGTCCGTTCGGGGCTCCGGAGAGGGGGATTCGTCGCCGTCATCGTCATCAACCATCCTTCATCACCAATTTCATGATGCTCACCGCCGTGTGTGAGTAATTCCATCGTAGGCTTGCTGGACGGTGATGGGTTGGATGAGATTTATCATGTAATCGAGTTAGCTTTTTAGGGTTTGATCCTAGTATCCACTATGTTCGAGATTGATGTTGCTATGACTTTGCTATGCTTAATGCTTGTCACTAGGGCCCGAGTGCCATGAATTCAGATCTGAACCTATTATGTTTTCATGAATATATGTGTGTTCTTGATCCTATCTTGCAAGTCTATAGTCACCTATTATGTGTTATGATCCGACAACCCCGAAGTGACAATAATCGGGATACTTCTCGGTGATGACCATAGTTTGAGGAGTTCATGTATTCACTATGTGCTAATGCTTTGTTTCGATTCTCTATTAAAAGGAGGCCTTAATATCCCTTAGTTTCCAATAGGACCCCACTGCCACGGGAGGGTAGGACAAAAGATGTCATGCAAGTTATTTTCCATAAGCACGTATGACTATATTAGGAATACATGCCTACATTACGTTGATGAATTGGAGCTAGTTCTGTGTCACCCTATGTTATGACTGTTACATGACGAACCGCATCCGGCATAATTATCCATCACTGATCCGGTGCCTATGAGCTTTCCATATACTGGTTTAGGCTTATTTACTTTTCCGTTGCTACTGTTACAATCACTACAAAAATACCAAAAGCATTACTTTTGCTGCCTTTACTTTTGTTACAGTTACCACCACTATCATATTACTTTGCTACTAAACACTTTGCTACAGATACTAAGTTTCCAGGTGTGGTTGAATTGACAACTCAGCTGCTAATACTTGAGAATATTCTTTGGCTCCCCTTGTGTCGAATCAATAAATTTGGGTTGAATACTCTACCCTCGAAAACTGTTTCGATCCCCTATACTTGTGGGTTATCAAGACCTTTTTCTGGCGCCATTGCCGGGGAGCATAGCTCTATTCTTTGAGTCACTTGGGATTTATATCTGCTGGACACTATGAAGAACTTGAAAGACGCTAAAACAACAATTTATCCCTCAACTACGAGGGAGGTAAGGAACTGCCATCTAGCTCGCACTTGATTCACCTTCAGTTATGAGTAAGCTAGCGACACCTAAACCTGCTTCTGCTATTCGTTCTGATATGTCGCATGTTATTGATGATGCCACTTCTATGCTTGATACTATTGTGCCCCTTGGTGAATTTGTAGATGAACAAATTTCTAGGTCTAGAGAAAGAGAAACCATTGAAACTGAATACAATGATGAAAGTGATGATGAAAATATGCCTGCTATTCCTGAGGGTTATCTTTTTGATGCGGAATCTTCTGCAGCTATTTTTGCTTGCCAGGATAGATACGAACTTAAAAGGCTGTTAGTTAAATGGAATAAAGAATCTCTTAAAGATAGGATGAGACCTGACCCTGCTTTTGCTACTTTACCTATCTGTGTTCCTGATAAGGATTATGAATTCTCTGTTGATCCTGATATAATTACTTTGGTTGAATCTGATCCTTTTTATGGCTATGAATCTGAAACTGTTGTGGCACATCTTACTAAGTTAAATGATATAGCTGCCCTGTTTACTAATGATGAGAGATCGCGCTACTTTTATATACTCAAAATATTTCCGTTCTCATTAAAGGGTGATGCTAAGTTATGGTTTAATTCTCTTGATCCTGGTTGTGTGCGTAGTCCCTAGGATATGATTTATTACTTCTCTGCTAAATATTCATCTGCTCATAAGAAACAAGTTGCTTTGAGGGAAATATATAATTTTGTGCAAATTGAAGAAGAGAGTCTCCCACAAGCTTGGGGGAGGCTTCTCAAGTTACTTAATGCTTTGCCTGATCATCCTCTTAAGAAACCTGAAATACTTGATATCTTTTATAATGGACTAACCGATGCTTCCAGAGATTACCTGGATAGTTGTGCTGGTTCTCTTTTCAGGGAAAGAACACCGGATGAAGCTGAAATTTTATTGAATAATATGTTGACAAATAAAAATAATTGGGCACCTCCTGAGCCAACTCCTGAGCCAGCTCCTGAGCCAATTACTAAGCCTATTCCTAAACCAACTCCGAAGAAGAGAGGTGTTCTATTTCTCAGTCCTGGAGATATGCAAGAGGCAAAGAAATCTATGAAAGAAAAAGGTATTAAAGCTGAAGATGTTAAGAAATTACCTCCTATTGAAGAAATACATGGTCTTAATTTACCGCCTGTTGAAGAAGTATATGATCTTAATTCTTTATTCACTAAAGAACCTCCTGATCCCGATATCCCGACACAGGTAGTAAAGGTAAATTCTCTCTATAGATATGATAAAGCTGAAGTCCCTCCTACTAAAATTGCTAGTCAGTGCTTGGATGAGTTTGATAACTTTATGTTTAAGCAAGATGACTTCAATGCTTATTTTGGTAGACAATTAAAACAGAATACCTTTATGATTAAACGCTTGAGTGATTATATGGCTAATATTAGAGGTGAACTTAAACTTGTTAGCAAACATGCTTCTATGGTTACCACTCAAGTAGAACAAGTACTTAAAGCTCAGAAAGAAGCGCTTGATGAAATGAATAGTAAGAAAAATGATTATGCTGTTAGAATGGCTACTAGAACTGGTAGAATGACTGGGGAACCTTTGTATCCTGAAGGCCACCCTAAGAGAATCGAGCAAGATTCTCAGAGAAATAATCTGATAATCCAAATGACATCTCTATGCAAACTTCTAGTGAACCTGTTGCTGAATCACCTGATAATCCAAATGACATCTCTATGTATGATGCTGAAACACAATCTGGTAATGAACATGAACCTAGTGAAAATGTTAATGATGATGTTCATGATGATTCTCAAGCTAGTAATGATAATGATGTAGAAGTTGAACCTGCTGTTGATCTTGATAACCCACAATCAAAGAATCAACGTTATGATAAAAGAGACTTCGTTGCTAGGAAACATGGTAAAGAAAGGGAACCATGGGTTCAGAAACCCATGCCTTTTCCTCCGAAACCATCCAAGAAAAAGGATGATGAGGATTTTGAGCGCTTTGCTGAAATGATTAGACCTATCTTTTTGTGTGTGCGATTGGTGATATGCTCAAATGAATCCTTATGCTAAATATATGAAAGATATTGTTACAAATAAAAGAAAGATACCGGAAGCTGAAATTTCCACCATGCTTGCTAATTATACTTTTAAGGGTAGAATACCAAAGAAACTTGGAGATCCAGGGGTACCTACTATACCATGCTCCATTAAGAGAAATTATGTTAAAACTACTTTATGTGATCTTGGAGCCGGTGTTAGTGTTATGCCTCTCTCTTTATATCGTAGACTTGAATTGAATAAGTTGACACCTACTGAAATATCTTTGCAAATGGTTGATAAATCAACTGCTATACCTGTCGATATTTGTGAGGATGTGCCTGTTGTGGTGCGAACGTTACTATTTTAACGGACTTTGTTATTCTTGATATTCCCACGGACGATAGTATGTCTATTATTCATGGAAGACCTTTCCTTAATACTGCAGGGGCTGTTATTGATTGCAACAAAGGCAATGTCACTTTTCATGTTAATGTTAATGAACATATGGTACACTTTCCGAGGAAACAACCTCAAGTTCATAGTATCAACTCTATTGGAAAAATTCCATCGATTATATTTGGAGGTTTTGAATTTCCTCTCCCTACTGTCAAGAATAAATATGATATACTTATTATTGGGGATGTACATATCCCCGTTGAGGTAACATAGTGTTATTCGAAATTTCTCCGGTTCCATGTTAATCGGAATGAGTTTGTTAACAAGACTTGATCAACCTTGTTAGTGGATTCCTTTTGATGAGCATGAGATGGATGAAACTAGAAGCACAACCTTCTGTACCCTCTTTATATTTTCTGTTCTTTAGTAGAAATAAAGTAAAATAGTATTTTTCTGTCTGTTTCCTGATTTATCCGTGCAATATAAAAATATCCTGAAAATAAAAGTCCTCAGAATGCCATGCCAATTTAATACGATTTTCTCGGGAATATTTTAGGATTTTTAGTGCAAAAATTACCGCGGGGGAGCTGCCACCTGGCCACGAAGGTGGAGGGCGCGCCGCCCTGCCTCGTGGGCCCACGGTGGCCCTCCTCCACTTATCCCTGCACCCATCTTCTTCCTCTGCCTCACACAAACCCGAAAAACCAACTCAAGCTCGAGTTCCAGCCACTTTTGTTGTGATTTTCGATCTCCTTGCTCAAAGCACCTCTCGCAAAACTACTTGGGGAGATTGTTCCTTGGTATGTGACTCCTCCATTGGTCCAATTAGTTTTTGTTCTAGTGCTTTATTCTTTGGAAATTTGTGCTGCATAGGTGACCATGTTCTTGAGCTTGCATGTCAAACTTATATGGTGCCAAGTAGTTCTAATGCTTGATATATGCTCTAGTAACTTGTATGAGTAGTTGCTATCAGTTTTATTGAAGTTGGTTCACTTTTGTTTGAAGTTACTAAAATTTTCAGATTTTTTTTAGAGAAAACAATATGTTTAGGAAGATGTTCCAAGGTGGTTCTTCAAGGAAGCAAGGTCCCAGCTTGCAATGCGTGATCTTGACGGGAACCACCAAGAGACGCCTCTGTGAGGCCACGAGAATGGCCTTGGAGAATTTTATGGATCAGCGGGAATCAAAGAAGAATTTAACGATATTTGCGTAATGCCGGTCTTGAGGACTTTGAAGCTGACAAATGCCCCCAGTATCATGATCTCACAAGTTCATTTGTGGGGAGGTTTGAGTTTTCATCTTCGCGTAATTCTCCTTCAGTCATGTTTGACCTTTATGACAAATCTTATACCATGGACTTAGATGATTTCACTTTTGCTTGCAAACTTCCATCTTGGGGTAGTATCAGGGATCCCCCTAAATCTGAATATAGAGACTTTCTTGCTAGAATAACTGTGGGGGAATCTAGAGATATAACACAAGCCACTATAGGGAGCATTCACTTTCCTGCTATACATTATTTTGCTCTCTTCATAGGTAGATGCATAAATGCTAAGGATGAAGCATGTCACATGTGTGCCCCTGATCTCAGCATTCTCAGGAGTGCTGTGTTAGGAGACCATTCATATGGGAGCCATTGTAGCTCATAGGTTGCATCATAATAGACATAACAGAGATTTCTTTGGAGGAATTTGTGCAACCCGCTTAGCTAATTTTCTTGAGATAGACATTCGTGAGGGTGATATGGAGTTACCCCCTACTTATTTGGATTTTGATTCTATGGTTTCCCACCAGTTTGTTGAGAGGACTGAACCACCTCTCCAGTATCGACTAATCTTTAACAAACGGCGTGTTGTCCATGTTACTCTTCCTGCTCCTGCCTTCTTTGATTTTCAGACGAGAGGAAGATATATTATTACCAGAGAGGAGGCAGATGAGTACGAGAGGAGAGCGGAGGCGGCTCGACGCCACGCTGCAGCTTAGGAGGCGATAGCGGCTGCATCACAGTACGACCCCAGCTACACCTACGGGTATCCGCCAGGCTATCCCTGGCAATAGACCAACTTAGGCCAAAAGCCTAAGCTTGGGGGAGTACGTATTTCCCACCGACATTACATTCATGTTCACACACACTCATTGCTAGATGTCGGTGCTCATACTCTTTCACTGTAATATCCATGCCAGTTTATTTTATTTTTCCTACTTTCTTCTTGTGTGTTTAATAAACCTTAAGAAAAAACAAAAAAATTAGTAGTAGTTTATTTTTCCTGCTGTAGTAGTAATAATTAAAAAGAAAAAAACACAAAAAATATTTCCCGTTCTTCTTTTGCTTGTTGGGAGCTTTCCCGTGTAAATAGTTTTTATTTCCTTTCTTTTCTTTGGGGGTCAGTAGGAGAAGACCATGATTAAATTGTTGAAGTGGCTCTTATATGCATCATTGTTGATTTAACCAAGATCCCATATTGCCTTGTCTTCTCCTGTTTATTGAACGCTCGCAGATTCCAGCTTAG
Source organism: Aegilops longissima (assembly GCA_021605205.1). Taxonomy (NCBI): domain Eukaryota; kingdom Viridiplantae; phylum Streptophyta; class Magnoliopsida; order Poales; family Poaceae; genus Aegilops; species Aegilops longissima. Next base: position 121,229,833 of record CM038681.1, read on the forward strand.
TCCAATGCATGTGCACTGTTATTATTCACATCGTTCGGTCGTGCAAGTGAAAGGCAATTATGATGATATATGATGGACTGACTGAGATGGGAAAAGCTGGTATGAACTCGACCTCTTTTGTTTTTGTAAATATGATGAGTCCATCGTTCTTGATTCAGCTTATTATGAATAAACATGTTTGCAATGACAATTAGAGATCATAGTTGCTTGTGCCATGCTTGATTAGCTATGAGCTATAATGGTTTACCTTGCGTGTCAACATGCTATTGAGATGATTATGATGTGGTATGATGGGGTGGTATCCTCCTTTGAATGATTTAAGTGACTTGACTTGGCACATGTTCACGCATGTAGTTGAAACAAATCAACATAGCCTTCACGATATTTATGTTCATGGTGGATTATATCCTACTAATGCTTATATTCAATGTTTATTAATTTTAATGCATGTTCATGACTGTTGTCGCTCTCTAGTTGGTCGCTTCCCAGTCTTTTGCTAGCCTTCACTTGTACTAAGCGGGAATACTGCTTGTGCATCCAATCCCTTAAACCCCAAAGTTATTCCATATGAGTCCACTATACCTTCCTATATGCGGTATCTACCTGCCGTTCCAAGTAAATTTGTATGTGCCAAACTCTAAACCTTCAAATAAACATTCTGTTTTGCATGCTCGAATAGCTCATATATCAACTAGTGCTGCCCTTATCTTCCGTGTTAGGCGGGTTATTCTCAAGAGGAGTGGACTCCGCTCCTCACTCACGAGAAAATGGCTGGTCACCGGGATGCCCAGTCCCATGCTTTATGCAAACTAAATCAAAATAATTGCAAACAAAACTCCCACTGGGACCCGTTGAATTTTGGAGGCACTCGTTGTTTCGAGCAAGCCATGGATTGATGCTTGTGGAGGAGGGGGAGTATAAACTTTACCATTCTGTTTGGGAACCACCTATAATTTGTTTAGCATGGAAGATATCGTCATCTCTTAGTTGTTATGTTGACAATGAAAGTATGCCGCTCAAAATATAATTTATCTCTATTTCAAAACCAAGCTCTGGCACCTCTACAACCCTGCTTCCCTCTGCGAAGGGCCTATCTATTTACTTTTATGTTGAGTCATCACCCTCTTATTAAAAAGCACTAGCTGGAGAGCACAGTTGTCATTTGCATTCATTATTGTTAATTTATATAGGGTATGACTATGATTGGATCTCTTTTACCATGAATTACAATGTCTAGTCAGTCCTTGATCTTTGAAGGTGCTCTGCATTTATGTTTTGCGGTCTCAGAAAGGGCTAGCGAGATACCATCTTGTTATATCATATTATGATTATTTTGAGAAAGTGTTGTCATCCGAGATTTATTATTATGGCTTGCTAGCTGATTATGTTATTGATATGAGTAAACATGAGACCTGAGAATTATTGCAAATGTGGTTAGTTATGATCTTTGCTGAAAACCTGAATGCCGGCTTGACATAAGTACAACAACAAGAGCAACAGAGTTTGTAAAAGTTTTTTTTCTCTTTCAGTTTGTCAACTGAATTGCTTGAGGACAAGCAAGGGTTTAAGCTCGGGGGAGTTGATGCGTCTCCGTCGTATCTAATTTTCCAAACACTTTTGCCCTTGTTTTGGACTCTAACTTATATGATTTGAATGGAACTAACCCGGACTGATGTTGTTTTCAGCAGAATTGCCATGATGTTGTTTTATGTGCAGAAAACAAAAGTTCTCGGAATGACCTGAAACTCCACGGGATGTCTTATAAAAATAATAAAAAATCCTCGCCAAAGATGAATACCAGGGGGCCCACACCTGTCCACGAGGTGGGGCGCCCCCATCTGGGCGCACCCCTACCTCGTGGGCCCCACAGAGACCCTCAGCGCCAACTCCAAGTCCATATATTGGCTTTCGGGGAGAAAAAAATCAGAGAGAAGAAATCACCGCGTTTTACGATATGGAGCCGCTGCCAAGCCCTAATCTCTCTCGAGAGGGCTGATCTGGAGTCCGTTCGGAGCTCCGGAGAGGGGCATTCCTCGCCGTCGTCATCATCAACCGTCCTTCATCACCAATTTCATGATGCTCACCGCCGTGGTGAGTAATTCCATCGTAGGCTTGCTGGACGGTGATGGGTTGGATGAGATTTATCATGTAATCGAGTTAGCTTTGTTAGGGTTTGATCCCTAGTATCCACTATGTTCTGAGATTGATGTTGCTATGACTTTGCTATGCTTAATGCTTGTCACTAGGGCCCAAGTGCCATGAATTCAGATCTGAACCTATTATGTTTTCATGAATATATGTGTGTTCTTGATCCTATCTTGCAAGTCTATAGTCACATATTATGTGTTATGATCCGACAACCCCGAAGTGACAATAATCGGGATACTTCTCGGTGATGACCATAGTTTGAGGAGTTCATGTATTCACTATGTGCTAATGCTTTGTTCCGGTTCTCTATTAAAAGGAGGCCTTAATATCCCTTAGTTTCCAATAGGACCCCGCTGCCACGGGAGGGTAGGACAAAAGATGTCATGCAAGTTATTTTCCATAAGCACATATGACTATATTCGGAATACATGCCTACATTACGTTGATGAATTGGAGCTAGTTCTGTGTCACCCTATGTTATGGCTATTACATGACGAACTGCATCCGGCATAATTATCCATCACTGATCCGGTGCCTATGAGCTTTCCATATACTGGTTTACGCTTATTTACTTTTCCGTTGCTACTATTACAATCACTACAAAATACCAAAAACATTACTTTTGTTGCCTTTACTTTTGCTACCGTTACCACCACTATCATATTACTTTGCTACTAAACACTTTGCTGCAGATACTAAGTTTCCAGGTGTGGTTGAATTGACAACTCAGCTGCTAATACTTGAGAATATTCTTTGGCTCCCCTTGTGTCGAATCAATAAATTTGGGTTGAATACTTTACCCTCGAAAACTGTTGCCATCCCCTATACTTGTGGGTTATCACCGTGATCTTCGGTAACAGGACGACTTGGAGTTGTACCTTGACCTTATGACAACTAGAACCGGATACTTAATAAAACACACCCTTCCAAGTGCCAGATATAACCCGGTGATCGCTCTCTAACAGGGCGACAAGGAGGGGATCGCCGGGTAGGATTATGCTATGCGATGATACTTGGTGAACTTACCATCTACTCTCTTCTACATGCTGCAAGATGGAGGCTGCGAGCGTAGTCTTGACGGTATAGCTATCCCCTCTTATTCGGCATTCTGATTCAGGTCCACGATATTGCCCCTTTACACAGATACCCATGCATATGTAGTGTAGATCCTTGCTTGCGAGTACTTTGGATGAGTACTCATGGTTGCTTTTCTCCCTCTTTTCCCCCTTTCCATTCTACCTAGTTGTCGCAACCAGATGCTGGAGCCCAGGAGCTTGACGCCACCGTCGGCGACGACTCCTACTACACCGGAGGTGCCTACTACTACGTGCAGGCCGCTGACGACGACCAGGAGTAGTTTAGGAGGATCCTAGGCAGGAGGCCTGCGCCTCTTTCGATCTTTATCCCAGTTGGTGCTAGCCTTCTTAAGGCAAGCTTGTTTAACTTATGTCTGTACTCAGATATTGTTGCTTCCGCTGACTCATCTATGATTGAGCACTTGTATTCAAGCCCTCAAGGCCCCTGGCTTGTATTATGATGCTTGTATGACTTATTTTTGTTTTTAGAGTTGTGTTGTGATATCTTCCCGTGAGTCCCTGATCATGATTGTACACGTTTGCATGCATGATTAGTGTACGATTGAATCAGGGGCACCACAAGTTGGTATCAGAGCCGACTGCCTGTAGGAATCCCCCTTCCACACTCCTTGGCCGAAGTCGAGTCTAGACATTGCAAAACTTTTACTAACATGGTTGTGCGGCTTACGAGCCCACGTCTCCATTGGGTGGTATTAGGATCTTTTACTCCTCGATCTTTACTCTGGGACTCTGAGCTCTCTTCTTTTCGGGTTAAATGATTTTGCTAAAAAAACTAACTTTAGGTTCTCAAAAGTACTTTCTCCCGGAGAGCCCTCACTTCAGATGATCGCCTGCTGCACTAGAAGATTCTGAAGTTACTCTACGACATTCTCTCGAGTCTTTGTGATATCGCATTTGAGATTTCCTTCCACCGTCAACCCCTATGAAAACTGCATACACTTGCCATTCATACAATCATTCCCCGTTGATCCTGTTATTACAAGATGTCCCGAAATACTCTCTGTTGTCCCGAGAATCCTTTGAGCTTACTGCCTTGCAGTTCTTTACCACATGAGTACCTCTACGGATAATTGCTCACATTTATCGGGTATCCGTTCATCCACAGTTGATTCCTGTATTTCACAAAAGTCTTCGAAATACCATTCGTTCTTCTAAAAATCCTTGACATCCTAATGCTCTTGAAATTCTTGCTTACTAGCATTATGATTAATCCCATCAGTCTGGTAATCTTATTGGCATCCTTTGTAAATATCATTTTGAGCCCATTGATTCAATATATTGTGAATGCTCGCAATCCTCAATCATATCCTAGAATTCATCCTTTCGGCTCAGACGTCATTTTTAACATGAGCTGGATCTCGACCAATCAAATTGTCGTCGTTTGTACCCCTAAGCTTACTCAAGTTATCCATCCTTAATCAGAGCGTTGGCTTCTGATCCCTTGAATTGGAAGTCATAATTCTCTTGCATTTGGGCTTTAAATTAGTTAGTTGTTTCCATTATCGGATCTTCTTGCATTCTTTCTTCCTCTGGTTGAGTACTGATGCTCACATCAGATCCCTTGTGGACCACCATATCCTTGTTGGATTTTATCTGACAACGTCCTTCATATTCAACCACTTTTGGAAATTCTTTCCCTGATGCATAATGCCATTGGTAAAACCTATTCTCTAATTTGGCCAACCATGCTCTGCTTTCAAGCTGGTGATATTTACTTTTGAAACATTGTGGTATATGTTTCTAAGATGCCCCGATGGGTTGAACTAACGCCTTCCCTAATCTGTTTGAACCCATAAGATTTCATGGGTCATACTTATCTGGTATTGCACCAGGTAAAACTTTCAACAACTAATGTCATTTTTGAAACACGAGAAGTGAATGGAAGGTTATCATTGAAGAAGTGGGAGTCGACCTTGAACTTAGTGTTCATGCCCATGGACCCGATGTGGAACTTATCATGGAAGCTTCTTGCAAGACTTTTAATCAGTTGGATAATTCTTTCGATGTCTTTGAATTGGATCCCTTGCGACTATGGTTTCAACCATATTTATATTCCTTGATTCCTTTTCTCGGACAAGTTAAAGTACTTGTCTTTTGTAGATCAATACACTTGTCAACCCTCTATTTTGCTCTACCTCCGAGTGTTACTGAGGGAGTCCTGGATTAGGGGGTGTCCGGATGGCCCGACTATGACCTTTGGCCGAACTCCTGGACTATGAAGATACAAGATTGAAGACTTCGTCGCATGTCCGGATGGGACTTTACTTGGCGTGGAAGGCAAGCTTTGCGATACAGATATGTAGATCTCCTACCATTGTAACCGACTCTGTGTAACCCTAACCCTCTTCGGTGCCTATATAAACCGGAGGGTTTTAGTCCATAGGACGAACAACAATCATACCATAGGCTAGCTTCTAGGGTTTAGCCTCTCTGATCTCGTGGTAGATCTACTCTTGTACTACCCATATCATCAATATTAATCAAACAGGAGTAGGGTTTTACCTCCATCGAGAGGTCCCGAACCTGGGTAAAAACATCGTGTCCCTTGTCTCCTATTACCATCCGCCTAGACGCACAGTTCGGGACCCCCTACCCGAGATCCGCCGGTTTTGACACCGACAGTTACCATCTGGTATCTCGGTAATATCACCGAACCATGTTGCTTATTATGAGCCTTCATCAAGTATTATTCCTCACCGATTCCAATGATTCATGGTTCCGAGTTATTAGTCACTCGAGGACACCGATAACTAAATCGGGTCCGCACCATGATTAAACAACTCTTAGTAATCTCCTTTACTCACGAGTTTGTACTCGAGCATGTCAATCCTAGCCTGATTGGCTATCATCATAGTGCTAATTTTAACCGTGCTACCTGGTCCCTATTCCCGGAGCACAACTTTCGATGATGAGCTAAGCTTACGACGATCGTCCTCGGCATATCATTTCACCTTGAACAACAATCTTTGATTTCAAGTTTGTATTGTACTGGTGGTTTCAATAACCTTTCGCTCCATCATTCATTTGACTTGATGTCATCGTCGATCGATTACATCTGCAGGAAATCTCTCGACAAAATTTGTCATGATCATCATCAACATTCTCAGTTCTTCCAGGATATCAATTGAATTCATGATGATAAATACCGTCCTTGCCCCTCAATGAATTGTGTTATCATCAACAACATGATTGCCTTCCCTCCAACACATACTTGTTCATGTTATGGAGTTCCTTGCTATCCAGCTTATGTTATGTTCTACCTTTGGGTACCACCGTCCTTTATGTCAAGAATGTCGTGAGAATTTCACCACCCCTGAAGAATTCTTGATACAAGTGATACTTATTACCATCACCATTATTTTCTTGGTCCCCGTGTTATTCCTAACCGGAACACCGACATATGGTCTGTAATGAGTAAATTCAAAACTTCTAGCAACCCTATTGCTTTGACGTTAATGGTTGATAGCTTCATTCCAAGTCTATTTCTCATTGAATCATCATTCGAACATTGATCGTGCTATCTAGTCCAAAATTTCTGGGTGCACCTTTCTATCATTGTTCAATTGTCTATGTTTTCATTGAACATACATCATTATATCATTAGATCTGACTAATGTTATCTCCTTGTTTACATAATTGTGAAATCCATCCTTTTGGAAATCTCGATGAATTGTCGCTGAGTCCATCAGCCACCTCCTCATCCTCTCCTTGGTTTAATGATGAACTCTTGTTTCGGAACTCGCTCCCATAGTTCATTCTTGAGAATCTTACAATGTCATCTCGTCAACTGGTGTTATACCTTTTTCTTCTCAGACATCCCGAGTATGAGGTGTCCTGACACCAATCAGATTTGAAACTTGTCAGATATGATGGTTGGAATATTTTCCAAGAGTCATAGCATTAATCTTTATGTAACCCAGTAAGGTGATATCGTGCCTAGCACACCTGGCCGGAGGAACTATTGTTATATTATCCTTTTTAGCAAGGTTAACCATTCTTCCATGAGGAAATTGTAAGACTTATTCTATAAGTTGTTCCTGATGAATCCTTTGAGTATTCAAAGTCCGACCTTTGCATGAAGACCATGTCAATGCTATCTCGAAGCATGACTGTGGTACTCCGATTTTCAATAAGAACATTTGAAGCCCAATGGTAAATGTTTCTTGCTCAATTATCCAAATACCGTTGCATGGGTAATGTCTTGAAATTCTCTCTCCCCTTACCTAAAGGGGTTTCTACTTATATCCTGCCACAGATATCATGCTCTGCTTATCATTGGGAAGGATATACATCTGAAATATGTGTTTAAACACATTTTCCTTTCCATTGTTATGTTCAATCTGATGATCATCTTTTCATTTCTATTGTTTAGATTAATCTTGTTGTCATCTATATGATCTAAGCAGTAATATTCTCTGCTTATGTAAACACCTTGGTATACAACTGTGTCAGTAAGACTGTGTTACTATTGTTGATGACATTTCGGTAACCACCGATGGATGAGAACTTTGCCTATTGGTCCGCCTCGTTTCAACGAGCAGGAAAATAGTTCTCTTCGTCCCTCGCCCTTGGTACCAACGATGCTGCCAACATAACTGGCCGGTTATTCTCTGACATGCCTTGCTTACATGATCGTGCAAGACGTCACCCCTCTTCCTACTTTTAACCCACATGGTGGGCCCATAACCCACAGTTCCATAGGATCGAAACCTAACTCTCCTGTACACCCCCTGTTCCCAAGGTTGTTCCTCGCGCGTGGCCTCATATGTAATTCACAGGCCACCTTCCTAGTGATCTATTTTCGTAACAGACGCAATACTTAATCTCGTTGCTCTGGACCCCTTTCGCACTTGGTTTCAGACATCGAACCATTGCCTATCCATTTGAAACTGCTCATGGTACCTTCTTACTTTGCTCTCGATATCTTCTTAAGTTTCAATTCGAGAGATACTTATGCTTCTTCTCCCGAGTTAACCGTCTGATGCTCAATCCTGTTAGAATCCATCCTTATAGTGTTTTCCCCTCTTAACCGTTCGTAAGTACGGTGAAGATCCTGAAGGAAGGACGGCAAATTCATCATGATGACCTGGAGAAGAGGAATGAAGGCATCAACTTAATGGATCCACCTCTTCGAGAAGAGTAACCAAGGCCAAGAAGATCCGTTAGAATTTCGTAACTAAACCTTCCCCCCTTTCACTACCTCTTAAATCTCGGGACGAGATTTCTTGTAGTGGAGTAGAATTGTGACGCCCGGATAATTAGGCTACAGTAATCCCACATTAATGATGCCACGTCACCTCGATTACTGTTGCTAATCTCGTGTTAGTTCAAAACCGGTTCGAACTCAAATTCAAAATCAAGCAAACAATAAAATGTTTTCAAATATTAAAACTAAAATGTTGGGGTGTTGCCAAATAATGCATAGGTAATTATTGTGGAGAAACCACAATTTTATAAAAGGTTTAAGTGCACTAAAATATTTAAAACAACAGCAAAACATTTAACTAACTACCCTTTCCAAATTGATAAAATATTAAACTATTTGTGTTATTGCCAAAAACTTATGGGGCAGTGGCATACTTATTAAAACTAAATTAGGAACCAGTGGTGTAGTTTATAAAACCAAATTCAAAAGAAAACTAAAATAAAAATAGTAAAACGGAAATATAAAATAAAATAAAAGATAAAATAAAACAAAATATAAAAGAAGAATAAAATAAAACAAAACCCCCACCCAACTGGGCCTCAGCCCAGCCAACGACCTACCAGGTCGGCCACCCCGCCCCCTATATGGCCTCCCCAGGCCAAACCCTAACCCGCGGACACCCTCCACTCTCCCCACACTCGCTCTCCCTCACCTCCCTTGATCCAGATCAGCTCGAGGCACCGGACGCCGCCGCCCGGAGACGCCACCCTGTCGCCGCCCCGGCGCACGTCCCCGTCGCCAACCCCAGCCGCCTCGCCGAACCGCCTCGCCTCCTCCCCGAGGTGCTCCATCGACCTCGACGCCACCCCGAACCGCCGTTGCCGAGTGCCATCCACCCGGAGCTCCCCCATTGCCGCATGTCGTCTTCGTCCTCCTCCGCGACCCCCACTGCCACTCCCCTACACTACTCGGTGAGGGTCACGCCCTCTCCTCTCTCCCCCATCCCACAGCCGCTTCTGCCAGTAGCCCCCCTGCAGCTCTCGACGCGCCCGCGTCCTCCGTGAGCCGCCATCGTGCCCGACGCGGTCACCCAGCTACCGCACCAGCGTGTGCGCCCGGCCAGCGCTGCCGCCTCTTGACCTCGCCCGGCCCGTCCCTCTCGTGCTTAGGCCCGCGTGCTCGTCGGTGCCTGCTCCTCTGCTCGCGCCCGCGCCTCGCAACCCTCGAGCCCGCTGCAGCTCACTTTCTTTGCTGCCTGAGCCAGCGCCGCCACGCTTCGCCGACTTCAGCGCGCGCCTTCTGCCGTGCCTCCCGGACCCCACGCCCAGAACGAAATTAAAAAAGAATTAATAAATAACAACTAAAATTAATTAAAATGTTAATTAATTAAAGAATTAATTAACTTAATTAATCCTGATATATTAACCTAATGTCTTAGTTTAGTTAATTAATCTGTTAGGTTAGTTAACAGTCGATGACATGCGGGACCCACACGTCAGTTTGACCAGTCAACACCTCTGTTGACTGCTGATGTCATCCTGACGTCATGATGACATCAGCAAACACTATTCTGGATAATGTTGGATTAAATTAATTAAATAAATTCAAAAATGATTTAAAACTTTAAAAAATCTTATAAAATAATCCGCAACTCGGATGAAAATACTTTCTACATGAAAGTTGCTCAGAACGATGAGACGAATCCAAATAAGCAGTCCATTCGTTCGCCACACATCCCTAGCATAGCGAACACACAACTTTTCCCCTCCGGTTCATCTGCCCGAAAACGCGAAACACCGGGGATACTTTCCCGGATGTTTCCCCCTTCGCTCGTATCACATATCCCTGCGTTACGTCACCCCTAGCACAACGTATTGCCGCGTATTGCTTTTGTTACATTTGATTGCTCTATTATTTATTGCGTTCCCCCTCCGTTACTTCTTTCTGGTAGGCTCCGAGACCGTTGCCGATGCCCCTATGATCGGCTACATCGACGACGACCCCTTCTTCTTGCCAGAGCAACCAGGCAAGCCCCCCCCCCCTTGATCACCAGATATCGCCTATTCCTTCTCTCTACTACTTGCATTAGATTAGTGTAGCATGTTACTGCTTTCGGTTAATCCTATTCTGCTGCATAGCCTGTCATTGTTGCTACAATTGATGATACCTTTACCTGCTATCATAATGTTTAGTATAGGATGCTAGTGTTCCATCAGTGGCCCTACACTCTTGTCCGTCTGCCATGCTAAACTACTGGGCTGTGATCACTTCGGGGGGTGATCACAGGCATATGCTATCTACTTTATCTTGTTACATTACTTATGATCTGTTAGGAGATGGGGTGAAGGGCGGTGGCTCCATCCCGGTAGAGGTGGGCTGGGTTCCCGACGCCCCCAGCTGTTACTTTGTTGGCGGAGCGGCAGGGCAGGTTGAGACCACCTAGGAGAGAGTGGGCCTGGCCTGGTCGGCGTCATGATTACTTCATAATAACACGCTTAACGAGATCTTGGTATTTGATCTGAGTCGGACAGCGCCTATCGCACTAACCAACTACGCGGGAACAGTTATGGGCACTCGGCGTCGTGGTATCATCCGAAGCCTTTGTGATGTCAGCGACTGAGCGGCGCGCGCCGGATTGGACTGGAACGCCTTCTAGGCTAGGTCTGCTTCCGGCCGCGTACGCAACGTGCAGGTGTGCAATGGGCCTAGACCCCTGCGCGCATAGGATTTAGACCGGCGTGCTGACCTCTCTGTTGTGCCTAGGTGGGGCTGCGACGTGTTGATCTTCCAAGGCCGGGCATGACCCAGGAAAGTGTGTCCGGCCAAATGGGAACGAGCGTGTTGGGTTATGTGGTGCACCCCTGCAGGGAAGTTTATCTATTCGAATAGCCGTGATCTTCGGTAACAGGACGACTTGGAGTTGTACCTAGACCTTATGACAACTAGAACCGAATACTTAAAAAAAACACCCTTCCAAGTGCCAGATATAACCCAGTGATCGCTCTCTAACAGGGTGACGAGGAGGGGATCGCCGGGTAGGATTATGCTATGCGATGATACGTGGTGAACTTACCATCTACTCTCTTCTACATGCTGCAAGATGGAGGCTGCCAGAAGCATAGTCTTCGACGGGACTAGCTATCCCCCTCTTTTTCTAGCATTCTGCAGTTCAGTCCACCGATATTGCCCCTTTACACAGATATCCATGCATATGTAGTGTAGATCCTTGCTTGCGAGTACTTTGGATGAGTACTCACGGTTGCTTTTCTCCCTCTTTTCCCAATTTCCATTCTACCTCGTTGTCGCAACTAGATGCTGGAGCCTAGGATCTTGACGCCACCGTCTACGACGACTCCTACTACACCGTAAGTGCCTACTACTACGTGCAGGCCGCTGACGACGACCAGGAGTAGTTTAGGAGGATCCCAGGCAGGAGGCATGCGCCTCTTTTGATCTATATCCCAGTTGGTGCTAGCCTTCTTAAGGCAAACTTGTTTAAATTATGTCTGTACTCAGATATTGTTGCTTCTGCTGACTCGTCTATGATCGAGTGATAACCCACAAGTATAGGGGATCGCAACAGTTTTCGATAAGTAAGAGTGTCGAACCCAATGAGGAGCTAAAGGTAGAACAAATATTCCCTCAAGTTCTATCGACCACCGATACAACTCTACGCACGCTTGACGTTCGCTTTACCTAGAACAAGTATGAAACTAGAAGTACTTTGTAGGTGTGACGGGATAGGTTTGCAAGAAGTAAAGAGCACGTAAATAAAAACTAGGGGCTGTTGAGAGAAAGACACAACTAAAGTAAATATAGCGAGTGTGGAAAAGTGATGGTAGGTGTGGTGAAATTGTCCCTTAAGCAATTGACTACTTTACTAGACCGATAGCAAGTATTATTTGGGAGAGGCCACTGCTAGCATGTCATCCCTGAGTTGGAATTCTATGCACTTATGATTGGAACTATTAGTAAGCATCCGCAACTACTAACGTTCATTAAGGTAAAACCCAACCATAGCATTAAGATGTACTGGTCCCCCTTCAATCCCGTATGCATCAATTTCTATGCTAGGTTGAAGCTTCTGTCACTCTTGCCCTACAATACATAGTCCTATCAACATACAACTAACCCTAAGGTGTGATCCATGCGCGCGCTCATATGATGGGCACCAAAGGACAGCAACATAACCACAAGAAAATTAAATCAATCATAGCAATTCATCAACCACCGATAGGACAACGAAAATCTACTCAGACATCATAGGATTGCAACACATCATTGGATAATAATATGAAGCATAAAGCACCATGTTCAAGTAGAGGGTACAGCGGGTTGCGGGAGAGTGGACCGCTGTAGATAGAGGGGGGAAGGTGATGGAGATGTTGGTGAAGATGACGGTGGTGTTGGTGAAGATCGCGGTGATGATGATGGCCCCCTGCGGTGTTCCGCCGCCACCGGAAGCGAGGGGGAGAGCCCCCCCCTCCTTCTTCTTCTTCCTTGACCTTCTCCCTAGATGGGAGAAGGTTTTCCCCTCTGGTCCTTGGCTCCCATGGCTTGGGAGGGGCGAGAGCCCCTCCGAGATTGGATCTATCTCTCTGTTTCTGCGTTCTGTTCTGGCTCTGTTTCACCGTTTCGTGTATATATGGAGATCCGTAACTCCGATTGGCCTGAAACCTTCGCCCAGATGTTTTTCCGAATATTATCTTTCTTGCGGCAAAAGAAGAGCATCAACCGCCTTACGGTGGGCTCACGAGGGTAGGGGGCGCGCCCCCCTGCCTCGTGACCACCTCGGGCACCGTCTTGTGTGGATTTTTCTTATGGAATTTTCCATATTTTCCAAAAATAAGCTCCGTCCATTTTTATCCCGTTTGGACTCCGTTTGATATGGATATTCTGTGAAACATAAATCATGCAATGACAGGGCTGCACTTGGGCCTTTGGATCAATATGTTAGTCCCAAAATAATATAAAAGTTGCCAAAAAGTATATGAAAGTGAATAATATTGGCATAGAACAATCAAAAATTATAGATCTGACGGAGCGTATCAGCATCTAAGCTTAATTCCTGCTCGTCCTCGGTAGGTAAATGATAAAAAGAATAATTTTGATGTGGAATGCTACCTAGCATAATCTTGATCATATGTCTAGTCATGGCATGAATATAAGGACACGAGTGATTCAAAGCAATAGTCTATCCTTTGACATAAAAACATAAATACTTCAAGCATACCAACCAAGCAATTATGTCTTATTGAAATAACATAGCCAAAGAAAGCTCATCCATACAAAACCATATAGTCTGGCTATGCTCCATCTTCACCACACAAAATATTTACATCATGCACAACCCCGATGACAAGCCAAGCATCATACTTTTGACGTTCTCAAACCTTTTCAACTTTCACGCAATACATGAGCGTGAGCCATGGACATAGCACTATAGGTGGAATAGAATATGATGGTGGGGGTTATGTGGAGAAGACAAAAAGGAGAAAGTCCTCACATCGGACGCGGCTAATCAACGGGCTATGGAGATGCCCATCAATTGATGTCAATGTGAGGAGTAGGGATTGCCATGCAACGGATGCACTATGAGCTATAAGTGTATGAAAGCTCAACAAAAGAAACTAAGTGGGTGTGCATCCAACTTGCTTGCTCATGAAGACCTAGGGCGTTTGAGGAAGCCCATCGTTGGAATATACAAGCCAAGTTCTATAATGAAAATTCCCACTAGTATATGAAAGTGACAACATAGGAGACAATCTATATGAAGAACATGGTGCTACTTTGAAGCACAAGATATGAGACTCACTACATGAAGAACATGGTGCTACTTTGAAGCACAAGTGTGGAAAAAGAGATAGTAACATTGCCCCTTTTTATTTTTTTTATTTTTTTGCGGGCTTCTTTGGCCCCATTTTTTTTATTTAGGCTTCTTTGGCCTCTCTCTCTTTTTTTTGATGGGGCAATGCTCTAATAATGATGATCATCACACTTTTATTTACTTACAACTCGATATTACAACTCGATACTAGAACAAAGATATGACTCTATATGAATGCCTCCGTGATGTACAGGATGTGCAATGATCTAGCATAGCAATGACATCAAAAAACGGACAAGCCATGAAAACATCATGCTAGCTATCTTACGATCATGCAAAGCAATATGACAATGAATGCTCAAGTCATGTATATGATGATGATGGAAGTTGCATGGCAATATATCTCGGAATGGCTATGGAAATGCCATGATAGGTAGGTATGGTGGATGTTTTGAGGAAGATATAATGAGGCTTATGTGTGACAGAGCGTATCGTATCACGGGGTTTGGATGCACCGGCAAAGTTTGCACCAACTCTCGAGGTGATAAAGGGCAATGCACGGTACCGAAGAGTCTAGCAATGATGGAAGGGTGAGAGTGCGTATAATCCATGGACTCAACATTAGTCATAAAGAACTCACATACTTATTGCAAAAATCTATTAGTCATCAAAACAAAGTACTATGCGCATGCTCCTAGGGGGATAGATTGGTAGGAAAAGACCATCGCTCGTCCCCGACCGCCACTCATAAGGAAGGCAATCAATAAACACCTCATGCTCCGACTTTGTTACATAACGGTTCACCATACATGCATGTTGCGGGACTTGCAAACCTCAACACAAGTATTTCTCAATTTCACAATTACTCAACTAGCACGACTCTAATATCACCACCTTTATATCGCAAAACTATTGCAAAGAATCAAACATATCATATTCAGCGATCTACAAGTTTATGTAGGATTTTATGACTAACCATGTGAATGACCAGTTCCTGTAATCTCTCTAAATAGATATAAGTGAAGCACGAGAGTTTAATTCTTTATACAAAATATATTCCCACGCTCTAACAAATATAAGTGAATCAAAAGAGCATTCTACAAATGGCGGTTGTCTATGTAAAGAGAAACAGGCAATCCAAACTTCAAATGATATAAGTGGAGCACATGAAGCATTCTATAAAGCCATACTCAAAAGATATTAGTGAAGTGCATAGAGCATTCTATAAATCAACCAAGGACCATCTCATACCAGCATGGTGCATAAAAGAAAAATGAAAACTAAATGCAAAAGACGCTCCAAGATTGCACATATCGCATGAACGAAACGAATCCGAGAACATACCGATATTTGTTGAAGAAAGAGGGGATGCCTCCCCAGCATCCCCAAGCTTAGACGCTTGAGTCTCCTTGAATATTTACTTGGGGTGCCTCGGGCATCCCCAAGCTTGAGCTCTTGCCTCTGTTCCTTCTTCTCACATCGAAACCTTCTCGATCATCGAACACTTCATCCACACAAAACTTCAACAGAAAACTCGGAAAGATCCGTTAGTATAATAAAGCAAATCACCACTCTAAGTACTGTTGCAAACCAATTCATATTTTGTTTTTGCATGGTGTATACTCTAATATAACATTTTCATGGCTTAATCCACTGATATAAATTGATAGTTTCATCAAAACAAGCAAACTATGCATCAAAAACAGAATCTGTCTAAAACAGAACAGTCTGTAATAATCTGAACATTCACCATACTTATGATACCTGAGAAATTCTGCAAAAATTAGGAAAAATAAAAAATTTGTACAGAAAGACAGTGCAAGAAGAATGAGAACCATTTGACATTCCAGTTAAAAAATTAAATTCGCGCACTACAGCCAAAGTTTTCTGTCCTGCACCGCACAAACCAACAAGTATTGTAAACATCCTAAAGGAAAACCTTGGCACATTATTTTTATAATAAAATGGAATTGTACAAGGGGATAATTATTTTATTTAAAAGTTTCTGTAATCAAGATTCACAAAGTTTCCGTGAGCATGAACAAAGTTCAAGGCTAGCTCCCACATCAACAATGCTTGTCTTTCTCACTTTCGCTTTTCCTTTTGAAAGAGTTTTGGGTCCCCCTCTTTATTTTTGTTGTTTTTAAACTATATGAAAGCACTCAACAGAAATAAATGACTCTCTAAAACTTCCGGGTTGTCTCCCTGGCAGCGCTTTCTTTAAAGCCATTAAGCTAGGCATATAGTGCTCAAGTAGTGAATCCACCCGGATCCCAAGGTATATCAAAGCCAATTTTAATTAGCATTGATTCGTAATTTAGTAGTGAGCACAAAGTAACATATATCATGCAACTACGAAGTCTAATTCTCTTTCTATGCATCGGCATGTCATAAAAGAACAATTCATGCACACCTAGTAAAGGCCAATGCATAGTATAAACAGTTTCTTGCAATTTTTTCGTATGGGAAACATAGAGAGGTGGAGATATAGTTCCTCTCTCATAATAATTGCAAGTAGGAGCAGAAAGCACATGCATATTATATCTATCAAAATCATCATGTGTAGTAGTAAAAGGCAACCCATTAATATAATCCTTAATAAGTGCAAGCTTCTCCGATATAGTGTAGTCGGGAGAATTCAAAAAGATAATAGGACTATCATGCGTGGGTGCAATAGCAACAATTTCATGTTTAACATAAGGAACTATAGAAAGTTCATCTCCATAAGCATAATTCATATTGGCATCTTGGCCACAAGCATAGCAAGCATCATCAAAAAGGGATATTTCAAAAGAATCAACGGGATCATAACAATCATCATAGCAATCATCCTTCGGTAAGCACGAAGGGTAATTAAATAATGTATGAGTTGGAGGGTTACTCTCATTAGAAGGTGGGCACGGGTAGCTAATCTGCTCTTCCTCCTTTTGTTCTTCGCTCTCCTCATCATCTTTTTCATCCAATGAGCTCACAGTTTCATCAATTTCTTCTTCCATAGCTTCCTGCAAAATATTAGTCTCTTCTTGGACAGCGGAGACTTTCTTAATAAGTGCATTAATTTCATAATTGTATTTATAATTCTCATAGCAATATTTGAGGATAGCTAAATTTTCAGATCTATAAACAACATCATCAAAATCCTAAAACTCTTTACACATAGCTTCAATTTCATAAGCACCCATAAAAGCAACAAATTCTTCTATTTGTTCCACATCATAGTAATCATATATACCTCTAGCATAAGAAGCTAAGGTTTCATTATCATTAAATTCGCATGAAAAGGGAAGGTGTGGAGCCTCCATTCTAGAGCAACAAGTAAAATCATAACTCACGCATAGTTGCCTAGCATACCGATACAACATATTAATTTGATCCCATAATAGTTTCCCTTTTTGTGTCAAACGATAATCCCTAAAGTATTCACGTTGATCCAACGTTACTCCCATTATAAAGTTGAATGGGGTTTTCTCAGGATTATCAAAGTAGTACATAATATCTCTCACATAATGAGAATCGGGGGTTTTAGGAGTTACCCCATCCTCATGAGTAGCAAGTACACCTAATTTTTTTGGTATTTCGTGTTCCATATCCATAACTAAAGATAGAGAACAACTAAGAACAGCAAATAAAAATTACTTAGTGATAAAGCAAACAAGCACACACGAGAATATTCACCTCGCTATTGCTCCACGGCAGCGGCGCGGAAAAAAGGTCTTGATAACCCACAAGTATAGGGGATCGCAACAGTTTTCGATAAGTAAGAGTGTCGAACCCAACGAGGAGCTAAAGGTAGAACAAATATTCCCTCAAGTTCTATGGACCACCGATACAACTCTACGCACGCTTGACGTTCGCTTTACCTAGAACAAGTATGAAACTAGAAGTACTTTGTAGGTGTGACGGGATAGGTTTGCAAGAAAGTAAAGAGCACGTAAATAAAAACTAGGGGCTGTTGAGATAAAGACACAACTAAAGTAAATATAGCGAGTGTGGAAAAGTGATGGTAGGTGTGGCGAAATTGTCCCTTAAGCAATTGACTACTTTACTAGACCGATAGCAAGTATTATGTGGGAGAGGCCACTGCTAGCATGTCATCCCTGACTTGGAATTCTATGCACTAATGATTGGAACTATTAGCAAGCATCCGCAACTACTAATGTTCATTAAGGTAAAACCCAACCATAGCATTAAGATATATTGGTCCCCCTTCAATCCCGTATGCATCAATTTCTATGCTAGGTTGAAGCTTCTGTCACTCTTGCCCTCCAATACATAGTCCTATCAACATACAACTAACCCTAAGGTGTGATCCACGTGCGCGCTCATATGATGGGCACCAAAGGACAGCAACATAACCAAAAGCAAATTAAATCAATCATAGCAATTCATCAACCACCGATAGGACAACGAAAATCTACTCAGACATCATAGGATGGCAACACATCATTGGATAATAATATGAAGCATAAAGCACCATGTTCAAGTAGAGGGTACAGCGGGTTGCGGGAGAGTGGACCGCTGTAGCTAGAGGGGGGAAGGTGATGGATATGTTGGTGAAGATGACGGTGGTGTTGGTGAAGATCGCGGTGATGATGATGGCCCCCGGTGGCGTTCCGGCGCCATCGGAAGCGAGGGGGAGAGAGCCCCCCTCCTTCTTCTTCTTCCTTGACCTTCTCCCTAGATGGGAGAAGGGTTTCCCCTCTGGTCCTTGGCTCCCATGGCTTGGGAGGGGCGAGAGCCCCTCCGAGGTTGGATCTATCTCTCTCTTTCAGAGTTCTGTTCTGGCTCTGTTTCACCGTTTCGTGTATATATGGAGATCCGTACCTCCGATTGGCTTGAAACCTTCGCCCAGATTCTTTTCCGAATATTATCTTTCTTGCGGCAAAAGAAGAGCATCAACCGCCTTACGGTGGGCTCAAGAGGGTTGGGGGCGTGCCCAGGGGGGCAGACGCGCCCCCTGCCTCATGACCACCTCGCGCACCGTCTCGCGTGGATTTTTCTTCTGGAATTTTCCATATTTTCCAAAAATAAGCTTCGTCCGTTTTTATCCCGTCTGGACTCCGTTTGATATGGATATTCTGCGAAACATAAAACATACAATGATGCGAGGCGGCCTTTGAGCCTTTGGATCAATATGTTAGTCCCAAAAATAATATAAAAAGTTGCCAAAAAGTATATGAAAGTTAATAATATTGGCATGGAACAATCAAAAATTATAGATACGACGGAGACGTATCATCGAGCACTTGTATTCGAGCCCTCGAGGCCCCTGGCTTGTATTATGATGCTTGTATGACTTATTTTTGTTTTTAGAGTTGTGTTGTGATATCTTCCGTGAGTCCCTAATCTTGATCGTTACGTTTGCATGCATGATTAGTGTACGATTGAATCGAGGCGTCACACCCCACAGGCGTGGGCCCTGCCTCGTGGACAACCCGAGACCCCCCGACGTGAGACCTACGCCAAAAATCCTATAAATACTAAAACCTCCAAAAAATAACGTAGATCGGGAGTTCTGCCGCCGCAAGCCTCTGTAGCCACCAAAAACCAATCAGGGCCCTGTTCTGGCATGCGGCGGAGGGGGGATCCCTCACCGGTGGCCATCTTCATCATCCCGGCGCTCTCCAAGACGAGGAGGGAGTAGTTCACCCTCGGGGCTGAGGGTATGTATCAGTAGCTATGTGTTTGATCTCTCTCTCTCTCTCTCTCTCTCTCTCTCTCTCTCTCTCTCTCTCTCTCTCCCTCGTGTTCTTGATTTGGCACGATCTTGATGTATCGCGAGCTTTGCTATTCTAGTTGGATCTTATGATGTTTCTCCCCCTCTACTCTCTTGTAATGGATTGTGTTTTCCCTTTGAAGTTATCTTATCGGATTGAGTCCTTAAGGATTTGAGAAAACTTGATGTATGTCTTGCATGTGCTTATCTGTGGTAACAATGGGATATTCACGTGATCCACTTGATGTATGTTTTGGTGATCAACTTGCGGGTTCCGTAACATTGTGAACTTATGCATAGGGGTTGGCACACGTTTTCGTCTTGACTCTTCGGTAGAAACTTTGGGGCACTGTCGGTGTCAAAACCGGCGGATCTCAGGTAGGGGTTCCCGAACTATGCGTCTAGGCGGATGGTATCCAGAGACAAGGGACACGATGTTTTTACCCAGGTTCGGGCCCTCTCGATGGAGGTAAAACCCTACTCGTGCTTGATTAATATTGATGATATGGGTAGTACAAGAGTAGATCTACCATGAGATCAGAGAGGCTAAACCGTAGAAGCTAGCCTATGGTATGATTGTTGTTCGTCCTATGGACTAAAACCCTCCGGTTTATATAGGCGCCGAAGAGGGTTAGGGTTACACAGAGTCGGTTACAATGGTAGGAGATCTACATATCCGTATCGCCAAGCTTGCCTTCCACGCCAAGGAAAGTCCCATCCGGACACGGGATGAAGTCTTCAATCTTGTATCTTCATAGTCCAGGAGTTCGGCCAAAGGTCATAGTCCGGCCATCCGGACACCCCCTAATCCAGGACTCCCTCAGTATCCCCTGAACCAGGCTTTAATGACGACGAGTCCGGCGCGCATATTGTCTTCGGCATTGCAAGGCGGGTTCCTCCTCCGAATTATTCATAGAAGATTTTGAACACAAGGATAGTGTCCGGCTCTATAAAATAAGTTCCACATACCACCGTAGAGAGAATAATATTTACACAAGTTCAATCTGCTAACGTATTCCGCAGTGTGATATCACACCACGGCCAAGCCTTTATTCGAATCGTTTTTACTGTCCAAACTGAGCGCGTTTAGCGAGGCGGTTTCCTGGGCACGTCTTGTCCAAGCAGAGATCGTGTCCCCTTATCCCGAGATTCTCATCAATACGGGCGTGGGTAACCCAACTGCGCCATTGATTACGACGCTTGGGAGATAAGCGAGTTTTATCAGGCCGGTGGGACGCATAGCTTTGTCCGTCCATATAAGGGGATAAAGATCCACTTTTTCACACATGCCTTCTTCCTCCTTTGCTCATCCATTTCCGTGTGCTTGAGCTCTAGCGCCCAAGTCCGCACATCCTACCTCAACCTTCTCCAACTATGTCCGGAGCGGGAGGCAAGTGGATGGCCTCCTCCGTCATGGAGGGGCACATCAAAAAGCTGTGGAAGGCCGGATACTTGTCCGACGACATCGCGTATCGGCTCCCCGACAAGGGGCAGCTCATCCCCACCCCAGGCCCCATGAGAGGGTGGTGTTCCTCCCCCACTTCCTCCACGGACTAGGTTTTCCACTTCACCCATTTGTCCGGGGGATCATGTTCTACTACGGCCTAGATTTCCACGATCGGGCCCCGAATTTCATCCTCAACATCTCGGCGTTTATCGTCGTGTGCGAGGCCTTCCTCTTCGTCCAGCCCCACTTCGACATGGCTGAAGACCTTCAATGTCAAGCGAAGGTAGTGGGCGGCGCCAAGCAATCTTGGAGGTGCCATGGTGGGCAAGATGGCCAACGTCCTATGGCTCGAGGGCTCCTTTGTGGAGACCATAAAGGGGTGGCAATCGGGGTGGTTCTACATCACCGAGCCGCGTGACCTAAATGGGCAGCGGCCGCCGAATTCCGATCTGGCTTCCCTACACGGCTCACCTCATGGAAAGAGATGGACCTGACGTGGGGTAATTTGGAAGAGCTGACCGGACTTCAAACCTGTGTCCGAAACCTGGTGGACAAGAAGCTCAAGCTCGTCAATGTAGTCCAGGTTATGCTCATCCGCCGGATACTCCCATGCCAACGACGGGCCTTCAACTTGTGGGAGTTTGATCCGGCACAACACCGAACCTTGAGCAGGCTCTTCGACACTACGTACGAAGATGCCTGGAAGGTACTGTTCAAGGGGGCCGAGGCTCCTGCATCCGCTACCGAAGATCGCGGATTCAGCTCGCAGCATTAAGCCAGCGAGGTAAGCTATTTTACCCTTTACGGGACTCTTGTTTTTCATAGTTTGACTATATGCGGGATCTAAAACTCCCTCACCTTTGACAGGCCTGGCAGAAGACGTCCGGACAGATCGACTTTCCAACTCCCTTACTAGAAGATCCAGCGGACGCCCGATTAACGGGGCTGCTGGCTCCGGCACCTCACGTGGTGCCGGAGAAGAAGGCCAAGAAGAAGGCCACGGGCACTCGAAGGAGTTCCCGGCGCCAGGTGTTGTCGGACTCATCATCCGATGACTCCGAGGCGGACTCCTCCCGCGAAGACGAGGAGGAGGAAAAGAGGCCCTCCCGGTGAGGGAGAGAAGAAAGGAAGGCCGCCCCAACTGGGAGGCGGAGGGTCAGAAGGAAGGACCCTTCCTTGGACTACGCCGCCAGCATGCTGACGGCGAAGAGGGGTGGCTACCGAGGGCCAAGCCCCTGGCGAAATCGTAAGTGTCCGGACACCAGAATAACTCATGGCGTTTCATTTGTCGCACATCATCTTCTAACGCTGAATATAACCATGCAGCCCGCCCAAGGACGGGCTCAACGATTCGTCAAGCGGCTCCCTGGATTCGTCGGATGTGAATAGCGCCTCACTTCCGACCGCCTCATCTCCTCCCGCCGCGGATGACGCCGAGGTGGAGTCCCAAAAGGGGCCCAACCAAGAGGGGGTGGCGCTGGAGGCGCCGCAAGGCGACCTCCCGGACTCCGGGCGCAAAGGGGATAAAGCCCCTAAGGGCTTTAAGTCCAGCCCTGTGCCGGACTCCATACCGGAACCTTCAGCGGTTCCGGAGTCCGGCAGGCGACCCCTTCGTAAAAAGGGCAAGACTGCGACACCGGTGACCTCCGTCCAACCGGAGGCACCGGATACTTTGATGGGCGCTTAACGGCGCTTCTATCAGCGAGGAGCACCGCCTTTGTTATGAGTGTGGTGATCCGAAAGTTCAGTCCGCTAAAGCGGGCTGGTAAGCTTGTGCCACCTTCTAACAGGCTTTGAGGTATGTATTTAAGATATGTAAAAATATTACCGCATAGGCGGTAGCCTGATGCTCGGTTTGGTGATCGGAAAGAAAAGCGGAACGAGGATCCAAAAGATATCCGCAGGAGACTAACATAAGTATGTCAATATGGAATGCAGGCTACGCTGCTGACCTCTGCCGCACTGACTGCGGAGGTTGATGCATTGAAGCAGAGTCTCGAGCGGTCCGAGAACGAGCTCGGCCTTGCCAAAAAGCAGCTCGAGGACAGGAAAGGTAAGTAATACCTTATGGGAGTATTTAAAAGATGTGGTTGCAAAAAATGACAGGAATAACGTGAATATTGCGGGGCCACGAATGAGGTGGCGACCACGAAGGAAGCGGTGTCAAGGCGAGCAGCAGTCTTGGCGAGCGCCTGCCGAGCGAGAGAAGCAGGAGGCGGGGTGGCGGAGGTGCGGCAAGAGCTCCAGGCTCTCGTGGAAAAACACGAGATTTTGGGCGCGACTCAAAGACTCGAGTCGAGCTCGCTTGTGACCCTTGAGGCGCCAAAGCCGCTAAAGCGAAGCCCACAAAGCCCTCCAGAAATTGAGGCGATGAAGAAAATAGCGGCGGGTAAGGCATTCTATATGCAAAGCAAGCATGTGAAAGTGAATTATCATTACTTACCGAATCCGGAGCTCTCCGGGAGCATTCGCATATCTGCCCCAAGATGTGTATGATGCTGCCGCATTCTATTGAGCCGAGGAGGGAGCTCGGCGGAGAAGGTGTTCGGTCTCGATATCTTTGAGGCGGACACCAGTGCCCTGGCGACCAGCTGAAGCAGCTGGTCAAGCTCCATAAGGTGGCTGAACAGGCCATGAAGGGCCTCATAGTTGGTGTGGCCCAAGGAGGCCATGCACAGGAGCTACTTCAGTGGTGAGGCGGCTGGTGGGCCTTTGTCCATGGATTGAAGTCATCAAGCGCTCCGTCTGCATCGAAGGTGCCGTAGGGCCTTGCCCGTGCTAAGGTGCCTTTGGGGCAAGACAGACGCTGAGAAGCTTGTGACAGACGGACCACCACTGGGCAAGGAGCATCGCAAGCTGAGATGTATTATGAGGCGTTACGAAGGGTGCCCGCCTTATAGCGGGTGAATGCTCCAAAGATGTAATTTTCGAGTAGACTCGCATTTGTTATCTTGTACGTTGAAAACTTGTTCATATGCGCTAAGCAAAATTTTTTAATTTAAAATATTACCTTCAATGCGGCGTTTATTAGATTTGAGAGATGGCAAGTCGTCGGCTTCAGCCCCCATGCCACAGTCTTTGGGGTGTTCGGGATAAATTTGGCGCTCTTTTCCCATTCTTGGGTCCTTGAGGGCGCTCAGCGCAACGAACAAGGCAACCGGACTATAATGCTTGAACACTCTCACTTAGCCATAGAATTCTATAATTTTAAATTTCGGCGAAGCCCCTGGTATTCGAAAGACCGATTTCGGGGCGCTATCCACGCCTAGGTCGGACAATGCCGACTAATTGCTCTAAGCGGCATAAGTCTTTAGGGACTCGAAAACCTCTCGAACAGCGACCGCTCTCGCCCTATCATGACGGTCAGTTTTAGCTTTCTCCACTGAGGTGCTTAACCCAGCTCAACCGGGGCACAATCGCAGTGGTTCTCCCAGCGCTACCTTAGCCGATATAACGGATGGGAGCCGGGCAAACCCAACTATTGACCCAAGACATGATTCGGAGCCGATGCATATAATGATATAAGTTCGGGGTGCCGCACTTGTGAAAGTGTTCGGACTTATCACACCATATTGTGGGGTACTTAAGCCCCTGGTGTATTACCCGTAACAAATTGTACGGTTGCACAATGTCACAGATGAACATATATATATATAGAAAAAGGGAATTCAATAATAGGCAGAAGCTATGTATTGTTTATTCAAAAGGGCTGCAGTAAGAGCAACATGATACAAATAGTGCGATAAGCAAGGGACGGGACTTTTTAACATGTCCCCCTCCAGGGGTAAGCTGCGGGATGGTATGTAAAACAGGTATGCTGCTCGTAATAGAGACCACCTAGACATTCGACGTAGCTTTCTGCTTTCCTGGCTATTGCATCGTGTGTTCGGCGATTCTATTGCCGGACAGGGCTTCGTAAGAACGGAGTCCTGAAAAAAAAGAGAAAAAGAAAAGAATGACACAATCGGGAGCCCCTGGTGCGGTTAAGCCGCATTATGGGCATGCTGTGGTCGTGCCCCTCCCCCTATGCCCATGGTATTTCCAGAGCGTAATTATGTACGCATAGTAATGGTTTCGCAATTTTGCAAGGGCTGGGGTTTGGGCCGCATTGCTATGCGTGCTCGGAACGTGCCAGGCGGTCTTGTTGTAGGTTACTCCGGGCGCGCTTGACGGTGTCCGGACGTTTAATAGCCGGACTCGAGAATTGCCTTAAGAGGCTGCTTTGTACTTCCGCCGCGAGGGCCGCCGTATGCTCCTCTGTCCGGAGAGAGCGTTCGGTGTTTCCATTGACCATAATGACTCCTCGAGGACCTGGCATCTTGAGCTTGAGATATGCGTAGTGCAGCACCGCATTGAACTTTGCAAATCACGGTTCATCCGGCGGTCGCGTGATAGCCGCTGCGAGCGGGACTATGTCGAAGATTAACTCCTCGCCGGAAGTTATCCGGGGATCCGAAGACCACTTCAAGTGTAACTGAGCCTGTACAGTTGGCCTCTACACCTGGTATGACGCCTTTAAAGGTTGTCTTCGTATGTTTAATCCTTGATGGGTCTATGCCCATTTTGCGCACTGTATCCTGATAAAGCAGGTTCAGGCTGCTGCCGCCGGCCATTAGGACTCTAGTGAGGTGAAATCCGTCAATGATTGGGTCTAGAACCAATGCGGCGAATCCACCATGGCGGATACTAGTGGGGTGGTCCCTTCGATCAAAAGTGATCGGGCAGGAAGACCACGGGTTGAACTTTGGGGCGACTGGCTCCATCGCGTATACGTCCCTTAGTGCACGCTTCCGCTCCCTTTTGGGTATGTGGGTTGCGTATATCATGTTCACCGTCCGCACTTGTGGGGGGAAGCCCTTCTGTCCTCTATTGTTCGGCGGCCGGGGCTCTTCCTCGTCATCGCTATGCAGCCCCTTGTCATTGTTTTTGGCATTTAACTTTCCTGCCTGCTTGAACACCCAACAATCCCTGTTTGTGTGGTTGGCTGGCTTTTCGGGGGTGCCGTGTATCTGGCACGAGCAATCGAGTATTCGGTCCAAATTGGACGGGCCCGGAGTATTTCTTTTAAATGGCTTTTTCCGCTGACCGGGTTTAGAGCCTCTGAATCCAGCATTGACTGTCGTGTCCTCAGCATTATCGCCGTTAATGCGGCGCTTGTGCTTGTTGCGGCGCGACTTGCCATTGCTGTCCTTGGTATCCGAATTACCAGGGCTCTTGTTCATGTTGTTGCTACGAGCTAGCCAGCTATCCTCTCCCGCGCAAAAGCGGGTCATGAGTGTTGTGAGGGCTGCCATGGATTTCAGCTTTTCCTATCCTAGGTGCGGGCAAGCCACTCGTCGCGGATGTTGTGTTTGAAGGCTGCAAGGCCTCTACATCCGGACGGTCGGCGATTTGATTTTTCTTGGTTAGGAACCGTGTCGAGAATTGTCGGCGATTCCTCAGCTCTTGAATTATGTGGCTTAGGTCATCGGCGTCGGTGGTCGCACATATGTGCCCTGAAATTGTCGAGGAATGCGGCTTCAGGTCTTCCCAACAACCAATTGACTCTGCTTGGAAAGCTGTTAAGCCAATGCCGGGCTGGTCCTTTAAGCTTGAGTGGGAGGTATTTGATGGCGTGTAGATCATCACCAAGGGCCATGTGGATGTGAAGGAGATAGTCCTCGATCCAAACTGTAGGATCTGTTGTGCCATCGTATGATTCAATGTTTACGGGTTTGAAACCCTCGAGGATTTGATGATCCATCACTTCATCATGAAGCACGGTGGGTGTCTTGGCGCCTACGTATTGGGCTATATCACGGCGCAGCTCAAATG
Organism: Aegilops longissima; assembly: GCA_021605205.1. NCBI lineage: Eukaryota > Viridiplantae > Streptophyta > Magnoliopsida > Poales > Poaceae > Aegilops > Aegilops longissima. The sequence goes on from CM038681.1 coordinate 121,257,028, forward strand.
TGCTTTGTCTATTGTGTTCGCCCGGCGGAGTTACCATATCCGGCGTGGCGGTTGTAAATCACGTATCATAGGGCCCACGCGATTCGTGGATCGATCTTGTTTGCCTTGCCTTGTCCTCAATATATCTCGCAGGTCCGGCGCATTTCCCAGCGCCTTGGTATTTTTGGCGGCCTTGGTGCGGTTTGAGTTGAGGCCAAGAGGCCTCTCTGTCGCGACCACGAGGTGGCGGTCGGCCGTATCATCTTGCTGGTGATGTAGGTTTGGGTGCTTCCTCCTCTAATCAGGGTAGCAGCCGGCGTTTTAGGTAGCTCTTGGAGGGGCGCGAGTTCATACTCTTGACCGCAAGGACTTCAGTCCATCTGTCAGCTAGCAAGTCCTGGTCAGCTCTAAGTTGTTGCTGCTTTTTCTTGAGGCTGCTTGACGTGGCCATAAGCCTGCGTTTGAAACGCTCTTGTTCGACGGGATCCTCGGGCATGACGAATTCGTCGTTGTCGAGGCTTGCCTCATCTTCGGAGGGAGGCATGTAATTATCGTCCTCTACCTCTCTTTCTGCCGCTCTCTCATGAGGGCTGGATTCCCCATCCTCCTGCACTGAATCTTGCTGGAGGATGTTGTCTTCGGCACTGTCCGGGGTGTTATTGTCTCCCGTGCCGGAATCACCGTTTTTGCTGTGGCGGGATTTAGAGCGGCGCCACTGACGCCGGCGCTTAGGCTGTTTCTTGGAGGGGTCTTCCTCCGCTGTTCCATCGCCATTCCCATCTTTTGGGATGTCCACCATGTATATGTTGTATGACGAGGTGGCCTTCCGATTGCCACATGGGCGCTGGTTCTTAATCGTCTCCTACATCATCGTCCATACCGTCGATGTCTTGGTCGAAGTCGAGCATGTCGGTTAAATCATCGGCAGTGGCTCTGAAGTGGGTGGTGGGTGGGATTTGAATTTCTTCGTCGTCCGCATCCCAACCTTCGACCATAATCCGGCCAGGGCTCTCTGATAAAGAGAGACTTTAGTGAATTTAGGAAGTCGCCAAAGGCGAGTCTTGAAAGATGTCATGCGAGTGAATTCTATGATCGGCGCCCACCCGGATTCGATTGGCGGGGACGCGGAAGGCTCGGAGTCCGGAGAGGAGTCCGGCACCTTGGAGTCACGAGCTTCGCAAAGGACGGGGTAGGTGTACGGCTCAATCACCGTAGAAATCGCAGCCACCGAGGCGATGTCCAGCCACCCATCCTCGATCGGCGCAGTCGGCTCCGAGCTAAGGGTCGGAGCGGACACTGGTGCGGCCTCCAGGACACTGTTCGGCAGCAGAGCTAGATCATGCCCCTCGTGACAGTGCGGCGCGCTTGGCTATGGCTCGAATCCGTCGAAGATCAAGTCTCCGCGGACGTCAGCCGTGTAGTTCAAACTTCCAAATCTGACCCGATGGCGGGCGTAGCTTCGATCTGCTCCGGATGGCCAGCGAATTGGCCCGATGCAAAGCCGCCCGAATCTGAAGATCTGTCCGGGAGAAAAGTCTCACCACAGGTGCATCGTTGTTGATGATCGGAGGAGCCATCGGGCCTAAAGATGGCGACAGAGGAACTCTCAATGAAAGCACCAATGTCGGTGTCAAAACCGGTGGATCTCGGGTAGGGGTCCCGAACTGTGCGTCTAGGCGGATGGTAACAGGAGACAAGGGACACGATGTTTTTACCCAGGTTCGGGCCCTCTCGATGGAGGTAAAACCCTACTCCTGCTTGATTAATATTGATGATATGGGTAGTACAAGAGTAGATCTACCACGAGATCAGAGAGGCTAAACCCTAGAAGCTAGCCTATGGTATGATTGTTATTCGTCCTATGGACTAAAACCCTCCGGTTTATATAGGCACCGAAGAGGGTTAGGGTTACACAGAGTCGGTTACAATGGTAGGAGATCTACATATCTGTATCGCCAAGCTTGCCTTCCACGCCAAGGAAAGTCCCATCCGGACACGGGACGAAGTCTTCAATCTTGTATCTTCATAGTCCAGGAGTTCGGCCAAAGGTCATAGTCCGGCCATCCGGACACCCCCTAATCCAGGACTCCCTCAGGCACTCTTTGAAGTTCTTTGTGTTGATTGAATAGATGAATCTGAGATTGTGTGATGCATATCGTATAATCATACCCACGGATACTTTAAGTGACATTGGAGTATCTAGGTGACATTAGGGTTTTGGTTGATTTGTGTCTTAAGGTGTTATTCTAGTACGGACTCTATGATAGATCGAACGGAAAGAATAGCTTCGTGTTATTTTACTACGGACTCTTGAATAGATTGATCAGAAAGAATAACTTTGAGGTGGTTTTGTACCCTAGCATAATCTCTTCGTTTGTTCTCCGCTCTTAGTGACTTTGGAGTGACTCTTTGTTGCATGTTGAGGGATAGTTATATGATCCAATTATGTTATTATTGTTGAGAGAACTTGCACTAGTGAAAGTATGAAGCCTAGTCCTTGTTTCAACGCATTGCAATACCGTTTGTGCTCACTTTTATCATTAGTTACCTTGCTGTTTTTTATATTTTTCAGATTACAAAAACCTATATCTACCATCCATATTGCACTTGTATCACCATCTCTTCGCTGAACTAGTGCACCTATATAATTTACCATTGTATTGGGTGTGTTGGGGACACAAGAGACTCTTTGTTATTTGGTTGCAGGGTTGCTTGAGAGAGACCATCTTCATCCTCGCCTCCACGGATTGATAAACCTTAGGTCATCCACTTGAGGGAAATTTGCTCTGTCCTACAAACCTCTGCACTTGGAGTCCCAACAACGTCTACAAGAAGAAGGTTGTGTAGTAGACATCAAGCTCTTTTCTGGCGCCGTTGCCGGGGAGGTGAGTGCTTGAAGGTATATCTAGTTTTATCACTAGTTTAGTTTATGAAAGAAAACTACAAAAAAAATGGAATTAAGGGTACCTCATATGCTTCATCTTTTTAATATCTTTCATGAAAAATAAGGATTCCGATAATTGTGCCAAAATTATAGAGGAAGAGTGCATTAAAATGTTTGGCACTCAATATTTCAATGACGAGCATGATTGCAATGTTGTTAGAATGAATTCTTTGAATACCCGTAATGCTAATGATATACAAAGCCACAAGCTTGGGGATGCTATGTTTGATGAAGATGATATTTTTTGTCCCCCATGTTTTGATGAGCAAATTTATTATGATGAAAGCATGCCCCCTATTTATGATGATTATTGTGATGACACGTATGCTATTAAGAATAAAGATAACCATGAAACTTGTCATCATGATTTTTATTTTCAATTGGATTATGCTTCACATGATAGTTATTTTGTTGAGTTTGCTCCCACTACTATTGATGAGAATAAATTTGCTTATGTGGAGTGTAGTAAAATATCTATGCAAGTAGATCATGAAAAGAATGCTTTATGTGCTGGTTATATGGTTGAATTCATTCATGATGCTACTAAAAATTATTATGAGAGAGGACCATATGCTTCTACATATTGCAATAATACCAAGTTTCCTCTCTATGTGTTGAAAATTTTGAAGTTATGCTTGTTTTGCCTTCCTATGCTATTTGATTATTGTTTCCATAAGTTGTTTGCTCACAAAATCCCTATGCATAGGAAGTGGGTTAGACTTAAATGTGCTAGTCATATTCTTCATGATGCTCTCTTTATGTTTCAATTCTTATCTTTTATACGAGCATCATTGAAATCATCATGCCTAGCTAGAAAGGCAACAAAAGAAAGCGCTTGTTTGGAGACAACCCAATATTTATATTTACTTTTTTTGTGTGTTCACATGATTGTGCTACTATAATAATCATGTTCTATAGCTTTTGTTTCAATAAAGTGCCAAGTAGAACCTTTGGGAAGACTTGGGTGGAAGTTAATGTGATCTTGCTGTAAAAAAAACAGAAACTTTACGCTCACGAGTTTAGCTGTCATTTTTTACAGAAGAGTGCTTTCAAGTGGATTCATTTTGCAGAAGATTAATAGACAAATTCCTCAGGTCCACCAATTTATTTCAGAATTTTTGGTGTGCCAGAAGTATACGTTTGATACAGATTCTACAGACTGTTCTGTTTTTGACAGATTCTGTTTTCTATGTGTTGTTTGCTTATTTTGATGAATCTATAAGTAGTATCGGACCATAGAGTAGTTGTAATACAGTAGATATTACACCAATATGAATTTAGAATGAGTTCACAACAGTACCTAAGTGGTGATTTATTTTCTTATACTAACGGAGCTTACGAGTTTTCTGTTGAGTTTTGTGTTGTGAAGTTTTCAAGTTTTGGGTAAAGATTCGATGGACTATGGAATAAGGAGTGGCAAGAGACTAAGCTTGGGGATGCCCATGGCACCCCAAGTTAATATTCAAGGACAACCAAGAGCCTAAGCTTGGGGATGCCCCGGATAGCATCCCCTCTTTCATCTTCGTTTATCGGTAACTTTACTTGGAGCTATATTTTTATTCACCACATGATATGTGTTTTGCTTGGAGCATCATTTTATTTTGTTAGTATTTGCTTTCTGTTATTTAGAATAATGTTTTGCATTTCTATTTTCAAAAAAAATGTCAAGGATAGCCTTTACCATGCTTATTTTGCAAGTATACATGTTGTTGTTTCAAAACAGAAAGTTTATCGCTGTTGCAAAAATTCCCTAGAAAAGCCAGAATATGATAAAATGTTGATTTTTTTTGCATAATAAGCTCTGATAAATTTTCTATAGTTTGGTACAATTTCATAATGTTTGGAGTTAGGGAAGTATGATGAATCTTGCATTCTTTACAGACTATATTGTTTTGGCAGATTGCTGTTATGTTTGCATATGTTTGCTTGTTTAATGATTCTATTTGAGGATAGGAGTATTAAATATGCAGAGGCATTTAGTATGCAATGTTGAATAATAATTTTAGTGATTTGTTACAGTAGAAAATGATAAGGTTTTTGCATTGGTTTATACTAACTTATCTCACGAGTTCTTGTTGAGTTTGGTGTGGATGAAGCTTTCGAGATTTAGGAAACCGTGATATGAGAGGAATTAAGGAGACATAAAAGCTCAAGCTTGGGGATGCCCAAGGCACCCTAAGATAATATTTCAAGAAGTCTCAAGCATCTAAGCTTAAGGATGCCCCGGTAGGCATCCCACCTTTCTTCTTCAACAATTATCGGTTAGTATCGGTTGAGCCTAAGTTTTTGCTTCTTCACATGATAAGTGCTATCCTTGAAATGTCGTTTTATTTTATTTTTCTTGCTGTTTTAATAATATCCCAAGATCTGAAGTTCTTAAATGAGAGAGAGTCTTCACAAAGCTACATAATTATTTAACTACTCATTGATCTTCACTTATATCTTTTTGGAGTAGTTTGTCATTTACTCGTGTGCTTCACTTATATCCTATGAGTAAATGGTTGAATGATTTGAATGTCATAAATCTGAAATTATATATGTTTCATATGTCTTTCCCATGGGGAGTAATGCCTTCACATATAAGAAGTAGAGGTGGTAAATTTTTTGAAGGTTAGAAAACATTGTATTGGTCACTTGAACAATTCATGAAAGAATATTGAAGGAAGAGAGATTTCACATATAAATATACTATCTTGGACATCTTCTATGATTGTGAGCCCCATTAATTATTTTCAAACCTGAGCAAATTAGTTGAAGTTGGACAAGGAAGACAACATAATGAGTTATGCTTGGGTATATTTGTATAGAAGTTATATTGTTATGATCCTCTAACATGTGGTGCTTGCTATTTAGAATCCTTTGCTAGCCAAAATATCTGTACTAAGCGGGAATACTGCTTGTGCATCCAAATTCCTTGAACCAAGTTTCTTCCATGAGTGTCCACCATATCTACCTATATGCGGTATTTACCTGCCGTTCCATGTAAATTTGCATGTACCAAACTCTAAACCTTCAAATAATAATCTGTTTTGTATGCCCGAATCGCTCATGTAGCGACTAGGGGCTGTCAGTATCTTCCATGCTAGGTGGGTTATTCTCACGATGAGTGGACTCCACTCATCATTCACGAGAAAAGGCGGGTAACTGGGATGCCCGGTCCTATGATCAAAAGATAAAAAAAATTGCAAATAATTTAAACAAAACTCCCCCAGGATTGTTGATAGTTGGACGGCACCCGTTGTTTCGGACAAGCCGTGGAGTGTGATTGTTGGTGGAGGGGGAGTAAAATCTTTACCTTTCTGTTTGGGAACTGCCTATAATGTATCTAGTATGGAAGATATTGGGAACTCTTGGTCATTATGTTGACAATGAAAGCATACCTCTCAAAATTATTTTCATCTCTGTTTTAGCTTCGAGCTCTGGCACCTCTGCAAATCCCTGCTTCCCTCTGCGAAGGGCCTATCTTTTACTTTTATGCAAGAGTCAGTAGTATTCCTTCTCATTCCAACCTACTCTGTAGTTGGCAAGCATCATGTGTTGGGGAAAGATCTAAGCATATATGGCCATTCAAATATATTTGATCATGAATTATTATTGTTCACATTACCCTTGAGGTAAAAGGTTGGTAAGCGAAACATTAAGCCCCTATCTTTCTCTGTGTTCGATGAATTCTATTTGCTCTAAAAATATGCTTTGAGTGGTAGCAATCATGGAAGAATATATGATAGTTGAGTATGTGGGATTTGCTAAATCAAAGCTCTTACATAGACCCTTCCTGAAAATAAGAGGAATTGCAATTGTTTGATGACTGAGAACTGTTTGTTAGTTTTCAACAAAGTTTATGATCTATACTTTAACATGTGAATAGTTTGTTACTTGATCATGAGAAGCTTTATGATATGAGCTACTATTATGACATATAATGATGCTAGAAAAGGTGATTGAAATTATCATTGATCAAAACTTGTGCACCTGCTAGCATTCACACTTCATAAATTATTTATTTTATCATTTACCTACTCGAGGACGAGCAGGAATTAAGCTTGGGGATGTTGATACGTCTCCAACGTATCTACAATTTATGAAGTATTCATGCTATTATATTATCCATGTAGGATGTTTTATATGCATTTATATGCTATTTTATATCATTTTTGGGACTAACCTATTAACCTAGAGCCCAATGCGATTTACTTTTTTTCCTTGTTTTTGAGTTTCTGAAAGAAAAGGAATACCAAATGAGTCAATTGACGTGCCAATTTTGATGATTTTTCTTGACCAAAAGAAGCCCCGGAGTAAAGAGTTGGGCCAAGAGAGTCCCGGGCTGCCCACGAGGGTGGGGCACGCGCCACCCCACAGGCGTGGGCCCCTGCCTCGTGGACAACCCGGAGACCCCCTGCGTGAGACCTCGCCAAAAATCCTATAAATACTGAAACCTCCAGAAAATAACCTAGATCAGGAGTTACGCGCGCAAAGCCTCTGAAGCCACCAAAACCAATCAGGACCTGTTCCGCACGCGCTGGGGGGGATCCTCACCGTGGCCATCTTCATCATCCGGCGCTCTCCATGACGAGGAGGAGTAGTTCACCCTCGGGGCTGAGGGTATGTATCGATAGCTATGTGTTTGATCTCTCTCTCTCTCTCTCTCTCTCTCTCTCTCTCGTGTTCTTGATTTGTACGATGTTGATGTATCGCGAGCTTTGCTATTATAGTTGGATCTTATGATGTTTCTCCCCCTCTACTCTCTTGTAATGGATTGAGTTTTCCCTTTGAAGTTATCTTATTGGATTGAGTCCTTAAGGATTTGAGAACACTTGATGTATGTCGTGCATGTGCCTATCTATGGTGACAATGGGATATTCACGTGATCCACTTGATGTATGTTTTGGTGATCAACTTGCGGGTTCCGTAACATTGTGAACTTATGCATAGGGGTTGGCACACGTTTTCGTCTTGACTCTCCGGTAGAAACTTTGGGGCACTCTTTGAAGTTCTTTGTGTTGGTTGAGTAGATGAATCTAAGATTGTGTGATGCATATCGTATAATCATACCCATGGATACTTTAGGTGACATTGGAGTATCTAGGTGACATTAGGGTTTTGGTTGATTTGTGTCTTATGGTGTTATTCTAGTACGGACTCTATGATAGATCGAACGGAAAGAATAGCTTCGTGTTATTTTACTACAGACTCTTGAATAGATTGATCAGAAAGAATAACTTTGAGGTGGTTCCGTACCCTACAATAATCTCTTTGTTTGTTCTCCGCTGTTAGTGACTTTGGAGTGACTCTTTGTTGCATGTTGAGGGATAGTTATATGATCCAATTACGTTATTATTGTTGAGAGAACTTGCACTAGTGAAAGTATGAAGCCTAGTCCTTGTTTCAACGCATTGCAATACCGTTTGTGCTCACTTTTATCATTAGTTACCTTACAAAAACCTATATCTACCATCCATATTGCACTTGTATCACCATCTCTTCGCCGAACTAGTGCACCTATACAATTTACCATTGTATTGGGTGTGTTGGGGACACAAGAGACTCTTTGTTATTTGGTTGCAGGGTTGCTTGAGAGAAACCATCTTCATCCTACGCCTCCCACGGATTGATAAACCTTAGGTCATCCACTTGAGGGAAATTTGCTACTTGTAGGACCTTGAGAAGAGGTGTCTAGAGGGGGGGGTGATTAGACACTAAGTACCAAAGTTGCAGTTTTTAACTTCTTTTAGGTTTAAGTGGAGTTTAGGCACAAGTTTAACATTCTCAATACATAACAACCAAGCATGCAAAGAGTATATAGGCAGCGGAAAATAAAGCATGCAACTTGCAAGAATGTAAAGGGAAGGGTTTGGAGAATTCAAACGCAATTGGAGACACGGATGTTTTTGTCGTGGTTCCCATAGGTGGTGCTATCGTACATCCTCCTTGATGGAGACTTAAACCCACGAAGGGTAACGGTTGCGCGAGTCCACGGAGGGCTCCACCCACGAAGGGTCCACGAAGAAGCAACCTTGTCTATCCCACCATGGCCGTCGCCCACGAAGGACTTTCCTCACTAGCGGTAGATCTTCACGAAGTAGGCGATCTCCTTGCCCTTACAAACTCCTTGGTTCAACTCCACAATCTTGTCGGAGGCTCCCAAGTGACACCTAGCCAATCTAGGAGACAACACTCTCCAAGAAGTAACAAATGGTGTGTTGATGATGAACTCCTTGTTGGGGAACGTTGCAGAAAATTAAAATTTTTCCTACGGTTTCACCAAGATCCATCTATGAGTTCATCTAAGCAACGAGTCAAGGAGTGAGTTTGCATCTACATACCACTTGTAGATCGAGTCGGAGCGTTCAAGGGATGGTGATGATGGAGTCGTACTCGCCGTGATTCGGATCACCGATGACCAAGTGCTGAACAGACAGCACCTCCACGTTCAACACACGTACGGTACGGACGACGTCTCCTCCGTCTTGATCCAGCAAGGAGGAAGGAAAGTTTGAGGAAGACAGCTCCAACGGCAGCATGACGGCGTGGTATTGTTGGTGCAGCAATACTCCGACAGGGCTTCGCCAAGCACGTACGGAGGAGGAGAGGTGTTGGGGAGGGGAGGGGCTGCGCCTTGGCTTGTGTGTTCAGCCCTCCCCTCACCCCTCTATTTATAGGGGAAGGGGCAAGGGGGGCCGGCCCCTCTAGATGGGATCTAGAGGGGGGCGGCGGCCAGGGAGGGGGGACTTGCCCCCAAGCAAGGGGGGCGCCCCCTCTAGGGTTACCCCCCCAACCCTAGGCGCATGGGCCCAAGGGGGGGCACCCAGCCCTCCAGGGGCTGGCTCCGGCCCCACGCAGCCCATGTGGCCCCCCCGGGAGGGGTGGCCCCTCCCGGTGGACCCCCGGAACCCTTCCGGTGGCCCCGGTACAATACCGATATGCCCCCGAAACTTTCCGGTGTCCGTTTGACAACTTCCCATATATAAATCTTTACCTCCGGACCCTTCCGGAACTCCTCGTGACGTCCGGGATCTCATTCGGGACTCCGAACAACATTCGGTAATAACATACAAGTCTTCCTAATAACCCTAGCGTCATCGAACCTTAAGTGTGTAGACCCTACGGGTTCGGGAGACACGCAGACATGACCGAGACGGCCCTCAGGTCAATAACCAACAGCGGGATCTGGATACCCATGTTGGCTCCCACATGCTCCTCGATGATGTCATCGGATGAACCACGATGTCGAGGATTCAAGCAACCCCATATACTATTCCCTTTGTCAATCGGTACGTTACATGCCCGAGACTTCGATCGTCGGTATCCCAATACCTCGTCGGTCTCGTTACGGCAAGTCACTTTACTGCATCAGTAATGCATGATCCGTGACCAAACACTTGGTCACTTTGAGCTCATTATGATGATGCATTACCGAGTGGGCCTAGAGATACCTCTCCGTCATACGGAGTGACAAATCCAGTCTCGATCCGTGTCAACCCAGAGACACTTTCGGAGATACCTGTAGTGCACCTTTATAGTCACCCGATTACGTTGTGACGTTTGGTACACCCAAAGCACTCCTACGGTATCCGGGAGTTACACGATCTCATGGTCTAAGGAAGAGATACTTGACATTGAAAAAGCTCTAGCAAAACGAACTAAACAATCTTGTGCTATGCTTAGGATTGGGTCTTGTCCATCACGTCATTCTCCTAATGACGTGATCCGTTATCAATGACATCGATGTCCATAGTCGAAACCATGACTATCTGTTGACCAACGAGCTAGTCAACTAGAGGCTTACTAGGGGCGTATTGTGGTCTATGTATTCACACGTGTATTACGATTTCCGGATAATACAATTATAGCATGAATAAAGACAATTATCATGAACAAGGAAATATAATAATAACCCTTTTATTATTGCCTCTAGGGCATATTTCCAACCGTCTCCCACTTGCACTAGAGTCAATAATCTAGTTACATTGTGATGAATCGAACACCCATAGAGTTCGGTGTTGATCATGTTTTGCCCATGAAGAGGTTTAGTCAACGAATCTGCGACATTCAGATCCGTATGCACTTTGCAAATTTCTATGTCTCCATCTTGAACATTTTCACGGATGGAGTTGAGCGGCGCTTGATGTGCCTGGTCTTCTTGTGAAACCTGGGCTCCTTGGCAAGTGCAATAGCTCCAGTGTTGTCACGAGAAGAGTTTGATCGGCCCCGACGCATTGGGTATGACTCCTAGGTCGGTGATGAACTCCTTCACCCAAATTGCTTCATCGCTGCCTCCGAGGCTGCCATGTACTCCGCTTCACATGTAGATCCTGCCACGGCGCTCGCTAGCAGCTGCACCAGCTTCTCGCTCCACCATTCAACATATACACGTATCCGTTTTGTGACTTAGAGTCATCCAGATCTGTGTCGAAGCTAAGCGTCGATGTAACCCTTCTGACGAGCTCTTCGTCACCTCCATAAACGAAAAACATGTCCTTTGTCCTTTTCGGTACTTCAGGATATTCTTGACCGCTGTCCGGTGTTCCTTGTCGGGATTACTTTGGTACCTTCCTACCAAACTTACGGCAAGGTTTACATCAGGTCAGTACACAGCATGGCATACATAATAGATCCTATGGCGAGGCATAGGGGATGACGCTCATCTCTTCTTTATCTTTTGCCGTGGTGGGGCATTGAGCTGAGCTCAATCTCACACCTTGCAATACAGGCAAGAACCCTTCTTGGACTGATCCATTTTGAACTTCTTCAAAATCTTATCAAGGTATGTGCTTTGTGAAAGACCTATGAGGCGTCTCGATCCATCTCTATAGATCGTGATGCCTAATATATAAGCAGCTTCTCCAAGGTCCTTCATTGAAAAACACTTATTCAAGTAGGCCTTAATGTTGTCCAAGAATTCTATATCATTTCCCATCAAAAGTATGTCATCTACATATAATATGAGAAATGCTCTGAGCTCCCACTCACTTTCTTGTAAACGCAGGCTTCTCCATAAGTCTCAATAAACTAAACGCTTTGATCATTTCATCAAAGCGAATGTTCCAACTCCGAGATGCTTGCACCAGCCCATAAATGGATCATTGGAGCTTGCATACTTTGTTAGCATTCTTAGGATCGACAAAACCCTCCGGCTGCATCATATACAGTTCTTCCTTAAGATGCCCGTTAAGGAATGCCGTTTTGACGTCCATCTGCCATATCTCATAATCATAGTATGCGGCAATTGCTAACATGATTCGGACGGACTTAAGCTTCGCTACGGGAGAAAAAGTCTCATCGTAGTCAATCCCTTGAACTTGCCGATAACCCTTAGCGACAAGTCGAGCTTTATAGATGGTGACGTTACCATCCGCGTCCGTCTTCTTCTTAAAGATCCATTTATTTTCTATCGCTCGCCGATCATCGGGCAAGTCTGTCAAAGTCCATACTTTGTTTTCATACATGGATCCTATCTCGGATTGCATGGCTTCAAGCCATTTGTTGGAATCTGGGCCCGCCATTGCTTCTTCATAGTTCGAAGGTTCACCATTGTCTAACAACATGATTTCCGGGACAGGGTTGCCGTACCACTCAGTGCGGAGCGTGTCCTTGTGGACCTCTGAAGTTCATTAGCAACTTGATCCGAAGTACCTTGATCATCATCATTATTTTCCTCTTCAGTGGGTGTAGGCATCACAGGAACATTTTCCTGAGCCGCACTACTATCCCGTTCAAGAGGTAGTACTTCATCGAGTTCTACTTTCCTCCCACTTACTTCTTTCGAGAGAAACTCTTTTTCCAGAAAGGATCCGTTCTTGGCAACAAAGATCTTGCCCTCGGATCTTAAGTAGAAGGTATACCAAATGGTTTCCTTAGGGTATCCTATGAAGACGCATTTTTCCGACTTGGGTTCGAGCTTTTCAGGTTGAAGTTTCTTGACATAAGCATCGCATCCCCAAACTTTTAGAAACGACAGCTTAGGTTTCTTCCCAAACCATAATTCATACGGTGTCGTCTCAATGGATTTAGACGGTGCCCTATTTAAAGTGAATGTAGCTGTCTCTAGGCGTATCCCCAAAATGATAGCGGTAAATCGGTAAGAGACATCATAGATCGCACCATATCCAATAGAGTGCGATTCGACGTTCGGACACACCGTTCTGCTGAGGTGTTCGGCGGCGTGAGTTGTGAAACGATTCCACATTTCCTTAAGTGTGTACCAAATTCATGACTTAAATATTCTCCTCCACGATCTGATCGTAAGAACTTTATTTTTCGGTCACGTTGATTCTCTACTTCATTATGAAATTCCTTGAACTTTTCAAAGGTCTCAGACTTGTGTTTCATCAAGTAGACATACCCATCTCTACTCAAGTCATCTGTGAGAGTGAGAACATAACGATATCCTCCGCGAGCCTCAACACTCATTGGACCGCACACATCGGTATGTATGATTTCCAACAAGTTGGTTGCTCGCTCCATTGTTCCGGAGAACGGAGTCTTGGTCATTTTTCCCATGAGGCATGGTTCGCATGAGTCAAATGATTCATAATCGAGAGACTCTAAAAGTCCATCAGCATGGAGCTTCTTCATGCGCTTGACACCAATTTGACCAAGGCGGCAATGCCACAAGTATGTGGGACTATCGTTATCAACTTTACATATTTTGGTATTCACGCTATGAATATGTGTAACATTACGTTCGAGATTCATTAAGAATAAACCATTGACCATCGGAGCATGACCATAAAACATATCTCTCATATAAATAGAACAACCATTATTCTCGGATTTAAATGAGTAGCCATCTCGTATCAAACGAGATCCAGATACAATGTTCATGCTCAAACTTGGCACCAAATAACAATTATTAAGGTTCAAAACTAATCCCGTAGGTAAATGTAGAGGTAGCGTGTCAACGGCGATCACATCGACTCTGGAACCATTCCCGACGCGCATCGTCACCTCGTCCTTCGCCAGTCTCCGCTTATTCCGCAACTCCTGCTGTGAGTTACAAATATGAGCAACGGCACGGTATCAAATACCGGGGAGTTACTACGAGTCTTGGTAAGGTACACATCAATTACATGTATATCAAATATACCTTTGGTGTTGCGGCCTTCTTATCCGCTAAGTATTTGGGGCAGTTCCGCTTCGGTGACCCTTCCCTTGCAATAAAAGCACTCGGTCTCGTGCTTGGGTCCATTCTTTGACTTCTTCCCGGCAACTGGCTTACCGGGCGCGGCAACATCTTTGCCGTCCTTCTTGAAGTTCTTCTTACCCTTGCCCTTCTTGAACTTAGTGGTCTTATTGACCATCAACACTTGATGTTCTTTCTTGATTTCAACCTCTGCTGACTTCAGCATTGAAAATACTTCAGGAATGGTCTTCACCATCCCCTGCATATTGTAGTTCATCACAAAGCTCTTGTAGCTTGGTGGGAGCGACTGAAGGATTCTGTCAATGACCGCCTCATCCGGGAGGTTAATGTCCAGCTGGGACAGGCGGTTGTGCAACCCAGACATTTTGAGTATGTGCTCACTAACAGAACTATTTTCCTCCATCTTACAACTATAGAACTTGTCGGAGACTTCATATCTCTCGACCCGGGCATGAGCTTGGAAAACTAGTTTCAGCTCCTCGAACATCTCATATGCTCCGTGTTGCTCAAAACGCTTTTGGAGCCCCGGTTCTAAGCTGTAAATCATGCCGCACTGAACGAGGGAGTAATCATCAGGACGAGACTGCCAAGCATTCATAATGTCTTGGTTCTCTGGGACGGGTGCATCACCTAGCGGTCCTTCTAGGACATATTCTTTCCTGGCAGCTATGAGGATGATCCTCAGGTTCCGGACCCAGTCCGTATAGTTGCTGCCATCATCTTTCAGCTTGGTTTTCTCTAGGAACGCGTTGAAGTTCAAGTTGACATGAGCGTTGGCCATTTGATCTACAAGACATATTATGCAAAAGTTTTAGACTAAGTTCATGATAATTTAGTTCATCTAATCAAATTATTTTAATGAACTCCCACTCAGATTAGACATCCCTCTAGTCATCTAAGTGTTACACGATCCGAGTCGACTAGGCCATGTCCGATCATCACGTGAGACGGACTAGTCATCGTCGGTGAACATTCTCATGTTGATCGTATCTTCCATACGACTCGTGTTCGACCTTTCGGTCTCCGTGTTCCGAGGCCATGTCTGTACATGCTAGGCTCGTCAAGTTAACCCTAAGTGTTTTGCATGTGTAAAACTGTCTTACACCGTTGTATGTGAGCGTAAGGATCTATCACACCCGATCATCACGTGGTGCTTGAAGCGACGAACTTTAGCAACGGTGCACGCTTAGGGAGAACACTTCTTGAAATTTTTGTAAGGATCATCTTATTTACTACCGTCGTTCTAAGTAAACAAGATGCATAAACATAATAAACATCACATGCAATTATATAATAGTGACATGATATGGCCAATATCATATAGCTCCTTCGATCTCCATCTTCGGGGCTCCATGATCATCTTCATCACCGGCATGACACCATGATCTCCATCATCATGATCTCCATCATCGTGTCTTCATGAAGTTGTCATGCCAACGACTACTTCTACTTCTATGGCTAACACGTTTAGCAATAAAGTAAAGTAATTTACATGGCGTTCTTCAATGACACGCAGGTCATACAAAAAAATAAAGACAACTCCTATGGCTCCTGCCGGTTGTCATACTCATCGACATGCAAGTCATGATTCCTATTACAAGAACATGATCTCATACATCACAATATGTCATACATCATTCATCACAACTTCTGGCCATATCACATCACATGACAATTGCTGCAAAAACAAGTTAGACGTCCTCTAATTGTTGTTGCATCTTTTACGTGGCTGCAATTGGGTTCTAGCAAGAACGTTTTCTTACCTATGAATAACCACAACGTGATCTTGTCAACTTCTATTTACCCTTCATAAGGACCCTTTTCATCGAATCCGCTTCAACTAAAGTGGGAGAGACGGACACCCGCCAGCCACCTTATGCAACTAGTGCATGTCGATCGGTGGAACCGGTCTCACGTAGCGTATGTGTAAGGTTGGTCCGGGCCGCTTCATCCCACAATACCGCTGAAGCAAGATAAGACTAGTAGCGGCAAGCAAGTTGACAAGATCTCGCCCACAACAAAATTGTGTTCTACTCGTGCAATAGAGAACTACGCATAGACCTAGCTCATGATGCCACTTTGTTGGGGAACGTTGCAGAAAATTAAAATTTTCCTACGGTTTCACCAAGATCCATCTATGAGTTCATCTAAGCAACGAGTCAAGGGAGTGAGTTTGCATCTACATACCACTTGTAGGTCGAGTGCGGAAGCGTTCAAGGGGATGGTGATGATGGAGTCGTACTCGCCATGATTCGGATCACCGATGACCAAGTGCTGAGCGGACAGAACCTCCGCGTTCAACACACGTGCAGTGCGGACGGCGTCTCCTCCGTCTTGATCCAGCAAGGAGGAAGGAGAGGTTGAGGAAGACAGCTCAACGGCAGCACGATGGCGTGGTGTTGTTGGTGCAGCGATACTCGGCGAGGCTTCGCCAAACACGTGCGAGGAGGAGAGGTGTTGGGAGGGAGGGCTGCGCCTTGGCTTGTGTGTTCAGCCTCCCTCACCCCTCTATTTATAGGGGAAGGGGCAGGGGGCGGCCCCTCTAGATGGGATCTAGAGGGGGCGGCCAGAGAGGGACTTGCCCCCAAGCAAGGGGCGCCCTCTAGGGTTACCCCCAACCCTAGGCGCATGGGCCCAAGGGGCGCCCAGCCCTCCAGGCTGGCTCCTGCCCAACGCAGCCCATGTGCCCCCCCGGGAGGGGTGGCCCCTCCCGGTGGACCCGGAACCCTTCCGGTGGCCCCGGTACAATACCGATATGCCCCCGAAACTTTCCGGTGTCCGTTTGACAACTTCCCATATATAAATCTTTACCTCCGGACCCTTCCGAACTCCTCGTGACGTCCGGGATCTCATCCGGGACTCCGAACAACATTCGGTAATCACATACAAGTCTTCCTAATAACCCTAGCATCACCGAACCTTAAGTGTGTAGACCCTACGGGTTCGGGAGACACGCAGACATGACCGAGACGGCCCTCTGGTCAATAACCAACAGCGGGATCTGGATACTCATGTTGGCTCCCACATGCTCCTTGATGATGTCATCGGATGAACCACGATGTCGAGGATTCAAGCAACCCCATATACTATTCCCTTTGTCAATCGGTACGTTACATGCCCGAGACTCGATCGTCGGTATCCCAATACCTCGTTCAGTCTCGTTACCGGCAAGTCACTTTACTCGTACCGTAATGCATGATCCCGTGACCAAACACTTGGTCACTTTGAGCTCATTATGATGATGCATTACCGAGTGGGCCTAGAGATACCTCTCCGCCATACGGAGTGACAAATCCAGATCTCGATCCGTGTCAACCCAATGCAGACACTTCGGAGATACCTGTAGTGCACCTTTATAGTCACCCGATTCGTTGTGACGTTTGGTACACCCAAAGCACTCCTACGGTATCCGGGAGTTACGATCTCATGGTCTAAGGAAGAGATACTTGACATTGAAAAGCTCTAGCAAAACGAACTAAACAATCTTGTGCTATGCTTAGGATTGGGTCTTGTCCATCACGTCATTCTCCTAATGACGTGATCCCGTTGTCAATGACATCTGATGTCCATAGTCAGGAAACCATGACTATCTGTTGACCAACGAGCTAGTCAACTAGAGGCTTACTAGGGACGTATTGTGGTCTATGTATTCACACGTGTATTACGATTTCCGGATAATACAATTATAGCATGAATAAAAGACAATTATCATGAACAAGGAAATATAATAATAACCCTTTTATTATTGCCTCTAGGGCATATTTCCAACACTCCTTCCTCTTGTGCTTCAAATGATAGTCTCCCCAACAATCAACTCTCTCTCATAGGATTTGGATCTGGTGGAAGGAAGATTTGAGTGGAAGGCAACTTGGGGAAGGCTAGAGATCAAGATTCTTATGGTTGGAATGGAACATCTTGGCCTCAACAGATGAGTAGGTGGTTCTCTCTCAGAACTGGTAAGTTGGAAATGTAGGTTTGTTCTGATGGCTCTCTTCACGAATGAAGAAGGGGTGGAGGGGTATATATAGCCTCCACACAAAATCTAACCGTTACACACAATTTACCAAACTCGGTGAGACAGAATCATAAAACTCGGTGAGACCGATTTAGTAAACCTAGTGACCGTTAGGGTTTTCGGTGGGACCGAAATGCAACTCTGTAGGACCGATATGGTTAGGGTTAGGGCATAACGTAATCTCGGTGAGACCGATTACACAAACTCGGTGGGATCGATTTGTTGGGGAACGTTGCATAAAATAAAAAATTTCCTACGTTCACCAAGATCAATCTATGAGTTCATCTAGCAACGAGAGAGAGAGATGCATCTACATACCACTTGTAGATCGCGTGCGGAAGCGTTCAAGAGAACGGGGTTGAGGGAGTCATTCTCGTCGTGATCCAAATCACCGGAGATCCTAGCGCCGAACGGACGGCACCTCCGCGTTCAACTCACGTACGATCAGCGTGACGTCTCCTCCGTCTTGATCCACCAAGGGGGAAGGAGAGGTTGATGAAGATCCAGCAGCACGACAGCGTGGTGGTGGATGCAGTGATACTCGGCGGGGCTTCGCCAAGCTCTTGGGGAGGAGGAAGAGGTGTAGCGGGGAGGGAGGCGCCAAGGCTTGAGTGCGGCTGCCTCCTCCCCCCCTTTATATAGGCCCCCACAGGCGCCGCCCCTCTAGAACCCATCTAGATGGGGGCGGCGGCCAAGGGGAGGCTTGCCCCCAAGGCAAGTGGGCGCCCCCCCCTAGGGTTTCTAACCCTAGGCGCGGGGGCCCAAGTGGGGCGCACCAGCCCACCAGGCTGGTTCCTCCCACTTCAGCCCACGGGCCCTCCAGATAGGTGGCCCCACCCGGTGGACCCCCGGGACCCTTCCGGTGGTCCCGGTACAATACCGGTAACCCCCGAAATTCTCCCGATGGCCGAAATAGCACTTCCTATATATGATTCTTTACCTCCGGACCATTATGAAACTCCTCGTGACATCCGGGATATCATCCGGGACTCTGAACAACATTCGGTTTGCTGCATACTCATATTCATACAACCCTAGCGTCACCGAACCTTAAGTGTGTAGACCCTACGGGTTCGGGAGACACGTAGACATGACTGAGACGGCTCTCCGGTCAATAACCAACAGCGGGATTTGGATACCCATGTTGGATCCCACATGCTCCTCGATGATCTCATCGGATGAACCACGATGTTGAGGATTCAAGCAACCCCGTATACAATTCCCTTTGTCGGATGGTATGTTACTTGCCCGAGATTTGATCGTTGGTATCCCAATACCTCGTTCAATCTCGTTACCGGCAAGTCACTTTAGTCGTACCGTAATGCATGATCCCGTGACCAGACACTTGGTCACTTTGAGCTCATTATGATGATGCACTACCGAGTTGGCCTAGTGATACCTCTCCGTAATACGGAGTGACAAATCCCAGTCTTGATCTGTGTCAACCCAACAGACACTTTCGGAGATACCTGTAGTGCACCTTTATAGTCACCCAGTTACGTTCTGACATTTGGTACACCCAAAGCACTCTTACGGTATCCGGGAGTTACACGATCTCATGGTCTAAGGAAAAGATACTTGACATTGGAAAGCTCTAGCAAAACGAACTACACGATCTTGTGCTATGCTTAGGATTGGGTCTTGTCCATCACATCATTCTCCTAATGATGTGATCCCATTATCAACGACATCCAATGTCCATAGTCAGGAAACCATGACTATCTGTTGATTAACGAGCTAGTCAACTAGAGGCTCACTAGGGACAAGTTGTGGTCTAAGTATTCACACGTGTATTACGATTTCCGGATAATACAATTATAGCATGAATAAAAGACAATTGTCACGAACAAGGAAATATAATAATAATCCTTTTATTATTGCCTCTAGGGCATATTTCCAAATGTCTCCCACTTGTACTAGAGTCAATAATCTAGTTACATTGTGATGAATCGAACACCCATAGAGTTTTCGTGTTGATCATGTTTTGCTCGAGGAAGAGGTTTAGTCAACGGATCTGCGACATTCAGATCCATATGCACTTTGCAAATTTCCATGTCTCCATCTTGAACATTTTCATGAATGGAGTTGAAGCGACGCTTGATGTGCCTGGTCTTCTTGTGAAACATGGGCTCCTTGGCAAGTGCAATAGCTCCAGTGTTGTCACAGAAGAGTTTGATCGGCCCCGACGCATTGGGTATGACTCCTAGGTCGGTGATGAACTCCTTCACCCAAATTGCTTCATGCGCTGCCTCCGAGGCTGCCATGTACTCCGCTTCACATGTAGATCCCGCCACGGCGCTCTGCTTGCAGCTGCACCAGCTTCTTGCTCCACCATTCAACATATACACGTATCCGGTTTGTGACTTAGAGTCATCCAGATCTGTGTCGAAGCTAGCGTCAACGTAACCCTTTACGATGAGCTCTTCGTCACCTCCATAAACGAGAAACATGTCCTTAGTCCTTTTCAGGTACTTCAGGATATTCTTGACCGCTGTCCGGTGTTCCTTGCCGGGATTACTTTGGTACCTTCCTACCAAACTTACGGCAAGGTTTACATCAGGTCTGGTACACAGCATGGCATACATAATAGAACCTATGGCTGATGCATAGGGGATGACACTCATCTCTTCTATATCTTCTGCCGTGGTGGGACATTGAGCCGAGCTTAATTTCACACCTTGTAATACAGCAAGAACCCTTTCTTGGACTGATCCATTTTGAACTTCTTCAATATCTTTTCAAGGTATGTGCTTTGTGAAAGACCTATGAGGCGTCTCGATCTATCTCTATAGATCTTGATGCCTAATATATAAGCAGCTTCTCCAAGGTCCTTCATTGAAAACTCTTATTCAAGTAGGCCTTAATGCTGTCCAAAAGTTCTATATCATTTCCCATCAAAAGTATGTCATATACATATAATATGAGAAATGCTCTGAGCTCCCACTCACTTTCTTGTAAACGCAGGCTTCTCCATAAGTCTGCATAAACCCAAACACTTTGATCATCTCATCAAAGCGAATGTTCCAACTCCGAGATGCTTGCACCAACCCATAAATGGATCGCTGGAGCTTGCATACCTTGTTAGCATTCTTAGGGTCGACAAAACCTTCCGGCTGCATCATATACAGTTCTTCCTTAAGATAGCCGTTAAGGAATGCCGTTTTGACGTCCATTTGCCATATCTCATAATCATAGTATGCGGCAATTGCTAACATGATTCGGACGGACTTCAGCTTCGCTACGGGAGAGAAAGTCTCATCGTAGTCAACCCGTTGAACTTGCCGATAACCTTTAGCGATAAGTCGAGCTTTATAGATGGTAACATTACCATCCGCATCCGTCTTCTTCTTAAAGATCCATTTGTTTTCTATCGCTCGCCGATCATCGGGCAAGTCTGTCAAAGTCCATTTGTTTTCATACATGGATCCTATCTCGGATTGCATGGCTTCAAGCCATTTGTTGGAATCTGGGCCCGCCAGCGCTTCTTCATAGTTCGAAGGTTCACCGTTGTCTAACAACATGATTTCCAGGACAGGGTTGCCATACCACTCTGGTGTGGAACGTGTCCTTGTGGACTTATGAAGTTCAGTAGTAACTTGATCCGAAGTACCTTGATCATCATCGTTAATTTCCTCTCCAGTCGGTGTAGGCACCACAGGAACATTTTCCTGCGCTGCACTACTTTCCGGTTCAAGGTAGTACTTCATCGAGTTCTACTTTCCTCCCACTTATTCCTTTCGAGAGAAACTCTTTTTCAAGAAAGGATCCGTTCTTGGCAACAAAGATCTTGCCTTCGGATCCAAGGTAGAAGGTATACCCAATGGTTTCCTTAGGGTATCCTCTGAAGACGCATTTTTCTGACTTGGGTTCGAGCTTTTCAGGTTGAAGTTTCTTGACATAAGCATCGCATCCCCAAACTTTTAGAAACGACAGCTTAGGTTTCTTCCCAAACCATAATTCATACGGTGTCGTCTCAGCGGATTTAGGCGGTGCCCTATTTAAAGTGAATGTAGCTGTCTCTAGGCGTATCCCCAAAAGATAGCGATAAATCGGTAAGAGACATCATAGATCGCACCATATCCAATAGAGTGCGATTCGACGTTCGGACACACGATTCTGTTGAGGTGTTCGAGCGGCATGAGTTGTGAAACGATTCCACATTTCCTTAAGTGTGTACCAAATTCGTGACTTAAATATTCTCCTCCACGATCTGATCGTAAGAACTTTATTTTTCGGTCACGTTGATTCTCTACCTCATTCTGAAATTCCTTGAACTTTTCAAAGGTCTCGGACTTGTGTTTCATCAAGTAGACATACCCATATCTACTCAAGTCATCGGAGAGTGAGAACATAATGATATCCTCCATGAGCCTCAACGCTCATTGGTCCGCACACATCGGTATGTATGATTTCCAATAAGTTGGTTGCTTGCTCCATTGTTCGGAGAACGGAGTCTTGGTCATTTTCCCATGAGGCATGGTTCGCATGTGTCAAATGATTCATAATTGAGAGACTCTAAAGTCCATCGAATGGAGCTTCTTCATGCTTGACACCAATGTGACCAAGGCGGCGATGCCACAAGTATGTGGGACTATCGTTATCAACTTTACATCTTTTGGTATTCACACTATGAATATGTGTAATATTACGTTTGAGATTCATTAAGAATAAACCATTGACCATCGGAGCATGACCATAAAACATATCTCTCATATAAATAGAACAACCATTATTCTCGGATTTAAATGAGTAGCCATCTCGCATTAAACGGGATCCTGATACAATGTTCATGCTCAAACTTGGCACTAAATAACAATTATTGAGGTTTAAAACTAATCCCGTAGGTAAATGTAGAGGTAGTGTGCCGACGGTGATCACATCGACCTTGGAACCATTCCCGACGCACATCGTCACCTCGTCCTTCGCCAGTCTCCGCTTATTCCGCAGCTCCTGATGTGAGTTACATATATGAGCAACGGCACCGGTATCAAATACCCAGGAGTTACTACGAGTACTGGTAACGTACACGTCAATTACATGTATATCAAATATACCTTTAGTGTTGCCGGCCTTCTTATGCGCTAAGTATTTGGGGCAGTTCCGCTTCGATGACCATTCCTTTGCAATAAAAGCACTCGGTCTCGGGCTTGGGTCCATTCTTTGACTTCTTCCGGCAATCGGCTTACGGGCCCGCAACATCCTTGCCGTCCTTCTTGAAGTTCTTCTTACCCTTTCCTTCTTGAACTTAGTGGTTTTATTGACCATCAACACTTGATGTTCTTTCTTGATTTCTACCTCTGCTGACTTCAGCATTGAAAATACTTCAGAATAGTTTTCACCATCCCCGCATATTGTAGTTCATCACAAAGCTCTTGTAGCTCGGTGGGAGCGATCAAGGATTCTGTCAATGACCGCCTCGTCCGGGAGGTTAATATCCAGCTGGGGCAGGCGGTTGTGCAACCCAGACATTTTGAGTATGTGATCACTGACAGAACTATTTTCCTCCATCTTAAAACTATAGAACTTGTCGGAGACTTCATATCTCTCGACCTGGGAATGAGATTGAAAAACCATTTTCAGCTCCTCGAACATCTCATATGCTCCGTGTTGCTCAAAACGCTTTTGGAGCCCCGGTTCTAAGCTGTAAAGCATGCCGCACTGAACGAGGGAGTAATCATCAGTACGAGACTGCCAAGCGTTCATAATGTCTTGGTTCTCTGGGATGGGTGCTTCACCTAGCGGTGCTTCTAGGACATATTGTTTCTTGGCTGCTATGAGGATGATCCTCAGGTTCCGGACCCAGTCCGAATAGTTGCTGCCATCATCTTTCAGCTTGGTTTTCTCTAGGAACGCGTTGAAGTTCATGGTGACATGAGCGTTGGCCATTTGATCTACAAGACATTTTGCAAAGATTTTAGACTAATGTTCATGATAATTAAGTTCATCTAATCAAATTATATAATGAACTCCCACTCAGATTTGACATCCCTCTAGTCATCTAAGTGTTACATGATCCGAGTCGACTAGGCCGTGTCCGATCATCACATGAGACGGACTAGTCATCGTCGGTGAACATCTCCATGTTGATCGTATCTTCCATATGACTCATGTTCGACCTTCGGTCTCTAGTGTTCCGAGGCCATGTCTGTACATGCTAGGCTCGTCAAGTTAACCCTAAGTGTTTTGCATGTGTAAAACTGTCTTACACCCGTTGTATGTGAACGTAAGGATCTATCACACCCGATCATCACGTGGTGCTTCGAAACGACGAACTTTAGCAACGGTGCACAGTTAGGGGAACACTTTCTTGAAATTATTATAAGGGATCATCTTATTTACTACCGCCGTTCTAAGTAAACAAGATGCATAAAACATAATAAACATCACATGCAATTATATAAAGTAGTGACATGATATGGCCAATATCATATAGCTCCTTTGATCTTCATCTTCGGGGCTCCATGATCATCTTGTCACCGGCATGACACCATGATCTCCATCATCATGATCTCCATCATCGTGTCTTCATGAAGTTGCTCGCCAACTATTACTTCTACTACTATGGCTAACACGTTTAGCAATAAAGTAAAGTTATTTACATGGCGTTGAATCAATGACGCGCAGGTCATACAATAATTAAGACAACTCCTATGGCTCCTGCCGGTTGTCATACTCATCGACATGCAAGTCGTGATTCCTATTACAAGAACATGATCTCATAC
Source organism: Aegilops longissima (assembly GCA_021605205.1). Classification (NCBI taxonomy): domain Eukaryota; kingdom Viridiplantae; phylum Streptophyta; class Magnoliopsida; order Poales; family Poaceae; genus Aegilops; species Aegilops longissima. The sequence goes on from CM038681.1 coordinate 121,281,831, forward strand.
ATCACAATATATCATTCATCATTCATCACAACTTCTGGCCATATCACATCACAAATCACTTGCTGCAAAAACAAGTTAGACGTCCTCTAATTGTTGTTGCAAGTTTTTTACGTGGCTGCAATTGGGTTCTAGCAAGAACGTTTTCTTACCTACGAATAACCACAACGTGATTTGTCAACTTCTATTTACCCTTCATAAGGACCCTTTCATCGAATCCGCTCCAACTAAAGTGGGAGAGACAGACACCCGCTAGCCACCTTATGCAACTAGTGCATGTCAGTCGGTGGTACCTGTCTCACGTAAGCGTATGTGTAAGGTCGGTCCGGGCCGCTTCATCCCACAATCCCACAACATCTATGCCCACAACAAATTGTGTTCTACTCGTGCAATAGAGAACTACGCATAGACCTAGCTCATGATGCCACTGTTGGGGAACGTTGCATAAAATAAAAAATTTCCTACGTTCACCAAGATCAATCTATGAGTTCATCTAGCAACGAGAGAGAGAGAGAGATGCATCTACATACCACTTGTAGATCGCGTGCGGAAGCGTTCAAGAGAACGGGGTTGCGGGAGTCGTTCTCGTCGTGATCCAAATCACCGGAGATCCTAGCGCCGAACGGACGGCACCTCCGCGTTCAACACACATACGGTCAGTGTGACGTCTCCTCTGTCTTGATCCAGCAAGGGGGAAGGAGAGGTTGATGAAGATCCAGCAGCACGACGACGTGGTGGTGGATGCAGCAGTACTCCGGCAGGTCTTCGCCAAGCTACTGGGGAGGAGGAAGAGGTGTAGCAGGGGGAGGGAGGCGCCAAGGCTTGGTGTGCGGCTGCCTCCCTCCCCCTTTATATAGGCCCCACAGGGCGGCCCTCTAGAACCCATCTAGATGGGGGGGGGGCGGCGGCCAAGGGGGGAGGCTTGCCCCCCAAGGCAAGTGGGGCGCCCCCCCCCCCCACCCTAGGGTTTCTAACCCTAGGCGCAGGGGGGCAAGTGGGGGGCACACCAGCCCACCAGGGGCTGGTTTCCTACCACTTCAGCCCACGGGGCCCTCCGGGATAGGTGGCCCCACCCGGTGGACCCCCGGGACCCTTCCGGTGGTCCCGGTACAATACCGGTAACCCCTAAAATTCTCCCGATGGCCGAAATAGCACTTCCTATATATAATTCTTTACCTCCGGACCATTCCGGAACTCCTCATGACGTCCGGGATCTCATCCGGGACTCCTAACAACATTCGGTTTGCTGCATACTCATATTCATACAACCCTAGCGTCACCGAACCTTAAGTGTGTAGACCCTACGGGTTCGGGAGACACGTAGACATGACCGAGACGGCTCTCCGGTCAATAACCAACAGCGGGATCTGGATACCCATGTTGGCTCCCACATGTTCTACGATGATCTCATCGGATGAACCACGATGTCGAGGATTCAAGCAACCCCGTATACAATTCCCTTTGTCAGACGGTATGTTACTTGCCCGAGATTTGATCGTCGGTATCCCAATACCTCGTTCAATCTCGTTACCGGCAAGTCACTTTACTCGCATCCGTAATGCATGATCCGTGACCGGACACTTGGTCACTTTGAGCTCATTATGATGATGCACTACCGAGTGGGCCCAGTGATACCTCTCCGTAATACGGAGTGACAAATCCCAGCTCGATCCGTGTCAACCCAACAGACTTTCGGAGATACCTGTAGTGCACCTTTATAGTCACCCGATTCGTTGTGGCGTTTGGTACACCCAAAGCACTCTTACGGATCCGGAGTTACGATCTCATGGTCTAAGGAAAAGATACTTGACATTGGAAAAGCTCTTGCAAAACGAACTACACGATCTTGTGCTATGCTTAGGATTGGGTCTTGTCCATCACATCATTCTCCTAATGATGTGATCCGTTATCAACGACATCCAATGTCCATAGTCGAAACCATGACTATCTGTTGATCAACGAGCTAGTCAACTAGAGGCTCACTAGGGACATGTTGTGGTCTAAGTATTCACACGTGTATTACGATTTCCGGATAATACAGTTATAGCATGAATAAAAGACAATTATCACGAACAAGGAAATATAATAATAATCCTTTTATTATTGCCTCTAGGGCATATTTCCAACACGATTTTGGTAATTAGCTAACCAGAGAGTTGGTCAGGCAAACTCGGTGAGACCGATTACACAAACTCGGTGGGACCGATTTTGGTAATAAGTTAACCAGAAAGTTTGCATTGTAATCTCGGTAGTACCGATTACATAAACTCGGTGAGACAGGTTTTGGTAATGGACATACACAGAGAGATTACAATCCCATCTCGGTGAGACCGAGATCCCTATCGGTGAAACCGATTTGCCTAGGGTTTGTGGCAGTGGCTGTGACATCTAAACTCGATGGCACTGGATAGAAAGAATCGGTAGGGCCGAGTTTGACTTTAGGTTTAGGTCAAATGTGTGGAAGTGGGAAAGTAGTTGAGGGTTTTGGAGCATATCACTAAGCACATGAAGCAAGAGGCTCATTAAGGAACACCTCATCCCTCCTTGATAGTATTGGCTTTTCCTATAGACTCAATGTGATCTTGGATCACTAAAATGTAAAATGAAGAGTCTTGATCTTGAAGCTTGAACCAATCCTTTGTCCTTAGCACCATGAAGGAGTTCCCACATCCTTTAGTCCATGCCACTCCATTGTTGAACTTATCTGAAACATACTAGATAAAAGTGTTAGTCCAACAAGAGATATGTTGACATTAATTACCAAAACCACCTAGGGAGCACTTGTGCTTTCAATCTCCCCCTTTTTGGTAATTGATGGCAACATACATCAAAGCTTTAGATAAGGATATAAAGAATAGCAAGTAAAGCTTCGAAAAGACATGTAACAAGCATAGGCTCCCCCTATATGTATGCAATCATGTGAGTATGGAATATAGAAACATGTGAGAGCATAACCATGATAGAGTAGGCAATGTGTTACATGTATCTTGGCCATATGCATTAGAGTAAAGAATATTAAAGAACGTACCTTCATGCTCATGAGTCCTTCTTGTAAACAGTATGTACATCAGCAAGAATTCCTCATACACATGAGTGTGATGCATATACTTACCTTGTAGTCTTGAGTTGGCTTAGGGTGATGAACCTGCACAAACAAGGTTAGATAATACAGGTACATCTACGGGCCAGAGCAAAGAGAAGAAACCACAAGAATACCAAGACTGGGATGACATGTAGAGAGTGAGTAGTAAGTACCACATTGGATTAGACATGTCCCCAAGAGTAAAGATGTGCAATGAATTTAAATGATTCCTTTCCCTTAGATGTCTTGCTCCCCCTGAATCTAGCATGAGATATTGGGAGAAGATAGGGAACAGAAAATCAGAGCTGAAAAGATATAAAAGAACAGAGCTTAATGCAAATAAGCACACATGAACATGTCTTTCCCCCAAAAAGACATGTGGCATCTCTCCTCTTGAACACCAAGCATCTGGGATCCTTGAGAAATACTTCTACTTGAGTATTCTTTCTCCCTGGAGATCTCTTTCTCCCCCTTAATACTCTCTCTCTCTCTCTCCGATGTGATCTCTCTAAGTGATAAGCTTTGATGTGATCTCTCTCTCCCCCTTTGACATCAATTTCCAAGAAGGGTCTTCTGGAATTTGTTGTGAATGGGATTGGTCCTTGAGTCACAACACAAAGCACTGGATAAAATTGTGATGCTTGTAGAGGACAAGATTCATTGAGTGGAGCTGGATCAGAAGAAACACAGAATAAGTGGAAAATTGTTTTTCCTGTTGTGAAATCGGTGACACCGAGTGGTATGCTTCGGTTGTACCGAAAGGATTCGGTGGGACCGAAAACAAAAAAACGGTGAAACCGAGTTCATCACAGAGAAAACTCTTGTCACCTCAGCTCACTAGACTAGAAAGATCTCACAAAGATTTGCAAGGAATTAACTAAATGATTTGCAATGAATTGGATGCAGAAAATGCAGAGCAAACAGAAAAGAAAATAAAGAAATCTAGATGATTTTTTTTGAAAGGGGAAACAAATATGCATGAGACAAATGCAAAAAACCTCAGAAAAGAACACGAGAGAACTTCATCTAGAGATGGTCGGCGACAAAGTCACCTATGTTAGAGTATATTGACTTAGGAGTCAAGTGAGATCACTTGATCATAGGTCATACTCATCGTTTAAGCTCAAAATGGGGTTACCATTTTTCGTTTAAGCATCTTGATGTATTCACATCTTGTCGAGTTTCTTTAGCTCATGACTCGGAGTAAAGCCTCTCTAAGATGGAATAACATACCTTGGTTGGTGGTGTTGACCATGTAGTTGAACTTGTGTGGGTTGCTCAAGGTTGATGTAGCTCATCAAGAGTTGGGAGCACCACTTGGAATTTGAGTCCATCTACCTACATGGGTTAGTTTTTGCAAGGAAGAGCACTTGTGTATCCAAAAATGATAATCATGAAGCTCAACAAAGAGTTTGTCAAAGGATATGTTTGAATGATTCCGTGCTTCCTTGTATTCAGCCACCATAGTGTAGAGACTTGGTGATGTAGAGATTGCTCAAGATGTGAGTAGATTACAATCTCATGGAATTTGATTCAACCAAGTACCTACATGGGTTAGATAACATGCAAGATGCAAATATATCCAAGATATAATATTTTCAACATAAGAGAGATATCATGGATTAGTCATAATCTCATGTCTCGCATGTATCCAATGGAGTTTCTACTCCAAGTTTGAAGCATCAATGATGTTCAATTCTCCTCTCAACCTACAAAACACTTTCTCATCAAGAGGTTTAGTGAATATATCCGCTAATTGCTTTTCGGTGCGAACGTGCTTAATATTAATGTCACCCTTAGCAACATGATCTCGAATGAAATGATGACGAACTTCAATATGCTTAGTTTGAGAATGTTGTACGGGATTATGACCAATTTTGATAGCACTTCATTGTCACAAAGCAATGGAACATGTTTCACATATATCCCGTAATCTTTAAGAGTTTGGGTCATCCAAAGTAATTGAGCACAACATGAACCAGCGGCAATATACTCCGCTTCGGCTGTAGATAAGGACACCGAGTTTTGTTTCTTGGAGGACCAAGACACAAGAGATCTACCAAGAAATTGACAAGTACCCGAAGTGGACTTTCTATCAACCTTGTCTCCGGCATAGTCCGAGTCGGAGTAGCCAACAAGATCGAAAGAGGCCCTCTTAGGATACCAAATGCCAAAATTTGGTGTATGAATTAAGTATCTCACTATCCTTTTCACGGCCTTAAGATGACTTTCTTTAGGAGCAGCTTGATATCTTGCACACATGCACACACTTAGCATAATATCGGGACGTGAAGCACATAGGTATAACAATGATCCAATAATAGAGCGATAAACCTTTTGATCAACCGGTTTACCATCTTTGGTCAAATCAAGATGTCCACTAGTAGGCATGGGTGTAGACATACCTTTGCACTCTTGCATATTTAACTTCTTGAATAAGTCCTTAGTGTACTTCGTTTGAGAGACAAAAGTACCTTCCTTAGTTTGCTTGGTTTGCAACCCAAGAAAGAATTTGAGTTCACTCATCATTGGCATCTCAAACTTCTCCGACATTAGCTTCCCAAACTTTTCACTAAAATGAGGGTTAGTTAATCCAAATATAATACCATCAACATAGATTTGGCACACAAATAGTTCTCCATTAACCCTTTTAGTAAAAAGTGTGGAATCAATTTTCCCAATTTCAAAGCCTTTTTCAAGAAGGAACTTGGTCAAGCATTTATACCAAGCTCTAGGAGCTTGTTTAAGACCATAAAGGTCTTTGTGAAGTTTGTAAACATGGTTTGGTTTCTTAGGATTAACAAAGCCGGGAGGTTGTTTAACATAAACTTCCTCCTCTATTTCACCATTTAGAAAAGCACTTTTAATGTCCATTTGGTACAAGGTGATATTATGGTGATTAGCATAGGCAAGTAAGATGCGAATGGACTCAAGTCTAGCAACGGGAGCATAAGTCTCACCATAGTCCATACCTTCGACTTGTGTGTAGCCTTGGGCGATGAGACGTGCTTTTTTGCGAACTACTTGTCCATCTTCATCTTGCTTGTTGCGAAATACCCATTTGGTACCGATGATGTTGTGGTTGTTGTCGGGCTTCTCAACCAATGTCCAAACTTGGTTTCTCTCAAAGTTGTGTAGCTCTTCATGCATGGCATTTATCCAATCCGGATCTTCCAATGCTTCTTCGACCTTCATAGGTTCAATGCTAGAGATGAAAGAATAGTTTTAACAAAAGTTAGCTAAACGAGTTTTAGAGCGAGTGATTCTCCCGGTTTGAATATCATTGTAGATTTGCTCGACGGGATGGTCTTTAGCAACTCCTGCTCGAACTCGTGAAAGCTTTTGCTTGGGTCTCGGTTGAACATCTTCTTCATCTTGTTCTTCTTCTTCTTCTTGATCTTCTTCATTGTTGGCGTTGTCGTTTTCTTGTCGAGGTGGAGAAGGAGGTTGTTGACGTTCGTGATGTTCTTCCTCGTTTTCTTCATTTTGGTGTGTTCCACTTGTGGATGCTTCCGTATCAACTCTCGGTTCACCTTGTCGTGATGTAGAAGCTTCCACTTGGACAGACGAGGTATTCTCCTTCACCTCCGTTGGACGGACCTTGCCAATAGACAAGTCTTGGATTGCTTCCGAAGGGTCTTTGTCTCCTACATCAATTGGCAATTGCTCTACTTGTGAGCTGTTAGATTCATCAAACTTCACATCTACCGTCTCTTCAACCTTTCGGGTGAAATTGTTGTAGACACTGTAAGTGTGAGAGTTTGAGCCATAACCTAGTAGGAAACCTTCATGAGACTTAGGAGAAAATTTTGAACGACGATGCTTATCAAGAATGTAGCACTTTGAGCCGAATACTCGAAAGTATCCAACTTGGGGTTTGTTACCGGTGAGGAGCTCGTATGCCATCTTGCCGAGTAGCTTGTGAAGATACAAGCGATTTGTTGCATGACAAGCTATCTCAACTGCTTCTGCCCAAAAGTGCTTCGGCGTCTTGTACTCATCAAGCATCGTTCTTGCCATTTCGATGAGCGTCTGGTTCTTCCTCTCAACAACTCCATTTTGTTGAGGTGTGTACGTGGCCGAGAACTCGTGTGAAATCCCTTCTTCGTCAAGAAAGGTGTCCACATTTGCGTTCTTGAACTCCGTTCCGTTGTCGCTGCGAACCTTCTTGATCTTCACTTCAAACTGATTTTGGGCCTTCCTAGCGAAGTTTTTGAAGATCTTTTGGACCTGCGATTTATCATCGAGAAAGAACACCCACGTAAATCTTGAAAAATCATCAACTATAACTAGACCAAAAGAATTTCCACCGAGGCTTTTGTAAGCGTTGGGACCAAAGAGATCCATATGAAGTAGCTCGAGAGGCCTCCTTGTGGTCATGATGTTCTTCACGGGATGCCTTCCTCCAACCTGTTTACCTGCTTGACAAGCACTGCACAGTCTATCCTTATCAAATATGACATCGTTAACTCCAAGGATATGATTTCCTTTAATAAGCTTGTCAAGATTTCGCATGCCAACGTGACCTAGTCGTCTATGCCATAACCAACCTTTTGAGGATTTAGCAATGAAGCAAGTTTTAGGTTGTGCCTTCTTAGAGAAATCAACAATGTAAAGATCACCTCTACGTATACCGGTAAATACCATTTTATGATTGTCTCGATGAAACACTTGACAATCTACTTAAGTAAATAGGACATTGAAACCGAAATCAGCAAGTCTAGATACTGAAAGTAAGTTGTAGCCAAGAGATTCAACGAGCATGACATTTTGAATGGAGCTATCATGTGAGATGGCCACCGTACCAAGGCCAACCACCTTACCCTTTGAGTTGTCACCGAAAGTGACATACTTTCGAGGACTATCATTTTCAGCAAGCTCACGAAACATGTCTTTATCTCCGGTCATGTGATCGGTACATCCACTGTCAAGAACCCATTCCTTTCCTCCTGACACATATCCCCGAAGATTTGCCATAAGACCAAAATGTCTCATTGCATCATAAAGATCGAAGTCACTATCATCATCCTTATCATAGTATCCATGTTCAACATCGTCATGTGGTGGATCAAGTCCTAGAGAGGGTAATTACGTTAGAGTGAGTTTGACAATGATCTTGCTTATGAATTCTTATAGCTTCGGAAATAATATCACCAATAATTCCAACAACTCCTTTGGCACGCATAAGGTCGGTAAGTTCAAATAGACGATCACCAAACATAGGATCACTAGTATTCATCTTACTCAAGGCAATAGACTTATAGAGAATTTCATCTAGATTTTTCAAGGAATAATTTGGAAAGCGTTCCTCAAGAAATTTCCATATAGTGTAGGCACACTCAAAAGTAGGCAAGATTCTAATTAAGTTTCTAGGCAAGCTTCTAGTGATAAGATTAACAGTTCTAAGATTTCTAGTCATGTCAATAGATTCATCAAGGGTAGGATGCATAGGATCAACATGAGGTGCACAAGGACTAGCAATGTACTTGTTCAAATGATATTGATTGAAAATTACAAGCAACTCATTTTTGCACTCATGAAAATACTCTCCAGTAAGAATAGGCACTCTATGACTAAGACTCCCCAAAGTAGACTCATCCATCTTCCTCCAATGATGATTAAACCAAGGCAATGGAGACCAATGTTGTGATACCACTTGTAGGACCTTGAGAAGAGGTGTCTAGAGGGGGGGTGATTAGACACTAAGTACCAAAGTTGCAGTTTTTAACTTCATTTAGGTTTAAGTGGAGTTTAGGCACAAGTTTAACATTCTCAATACATAACAACCAAGCATGCAAAGAGTATATAGGCAGCGGAAAATAAAGCATGCAACTTGCAAGAATGTAAAGGGAAGGGTTTGGAGAATTCAAACGCAATTGGAGACACGGATGTTTTTGTCGTGGTTCCCATAGGTGGTGCTATCGTACATCCACGTTGATGGAGACTTCAACCCACGAAGGGTAACGGTTGCGCGAGTCCATGGAGGGCTCCACCCACGAAGGGTCCACGAAGAAGCAACCTTGTCTATCCCACCATGGCCGTCGCCCACGAAGGACTTGCCTCACTAGCGGTAGATCTTGACGAAGTAGGCGATCTCCTTGCCCTTACAAACTCCTTGGTTCAACTCCACAATCTTGTCGGAGACTCCCAAGTGACACCTAGCCAATCTAGGAGACACCACTCTCCAAGAAGTAACAAATGGTGTGTTGATGATGAACTCCTTCCTCTTGTGCTTCAAATGATAGTCTCCCCAACACTCAACTCTCTCTCATAGGATTTGGATCTGGTGGAAGGAAGATTTGAGTGGAAAGCAACTTGGGGAAGGCTAGATATCAAGATTCATATGGTTGGAATGGAATATCTTGGCCTCAACACATGAGTAGGTGGTTCTCTCTCAGAACTGGTAAGTTGGAAATGTAGGTTTGTTCTGATGGCTCTCTTACGAATGAAGAGGGGGTGGAGGGTTATATATAGCCTCCACACAAAATCTAACCGTTACACACAATTTACCAAACTCGGTGAGACCGAATCATAAAACTCGGTCAGACCGATTTAGTAAACCTAGTGACCGTTAGGGTTTTTGGTGGGACAGAAATGCAACTCGGTAGGACCGATATGGTTAGGGTTAGGGCATAACGTAATCTCGGTGAGACCGATTACACAAACTCGGTGGGACCGATTTTGGTAATTAGCTAACCAGAGAGTTGGTCAGGCAAACTCGGTGAGACCGATTACACAAACTCGGTGGGACCGATTTTGGTAATAAGTTAACCAGAAAGTTTGCATTGTAATCTCGGTAGTATCGATTACATAAAATCGGTGAGACCGGTTTTGGTAATGGACATACACAGAGAGATTACAATCCCATCTCGGTGAGACCGAGATCCCTATCGGTGAAACCGATTTGCCTAGGGTTTGTGGCAGTGGCTATGACATCTGAACTCGGTGGCGCCGGATAGAAAGAATCGGTAGGGCCGAGTTTGACTTTAGGTTTAGGTAAAATGTGTGGAAGTGGGAAAGTAGTTGAGGGTTTTGGAGCATATCACTAAGCACATGAAGCAAGAGGCTCATTAAGCAACACCTCATCCCTCCTTGATAGTATTGGCTTTTCCTATAGACTCAATGTGATCTTGGATCACTAAAATGTAAAATGAAGAGTCTTGAGCTTGAAGCTTGAGCCAATCCTTTGTCCTTAGCACCATGAAGGAGTTCCCACATCCTTTAGTCCATGCCACTCCATTGTTGAACTTATCTGAAACACACTAGATAAAAGTGTTAGTCCAACAAGAGATATGTTGACATTAATTACCAAAACCACCTAGGGAGCACTTGTGCTTTCACTACTGTCCTACAAACTTCTGCACTTGGAGGCCCAACAACGTCTACAAGAAGAAGGTTGTGTAGTTCCCCAAACCACACCCCCAACAACGTCTACTGGAATCAAATAACAACTTTGATCCATCCAAAATATTTAGTTCCCCAAACCACACCCCCAAAAATCCTGGGTATTGGGAGGGTGGCACCTAACCATCCTCAAAATCGTGTCCCACTTTTTTTATAATTCACACCTTCTTTTACATAAAACAAAAAAATATTTTAACTACATTTCACATTACTGTAGAAAACAAAGGAAAGAGGAAGATTTCTATTGGCCATTCCATCAAACACATTCCATCTGACGCCCACTGAGGAGCACGGTGGCGGGTGTGAGCTCGCCATAGATGCTTTGGTGGTCCGAGGTGGGGCGAGTAGAGACATAGAGGTGCCATGACCGAATATTTGGCCTCACTGACACTCGAGGTTGTGGTGGTGCAGGAAATGACCAAAGCAGCGGAGGAGGTGCGTTGGGTGTAGGTGGAGTCTTGGCGAGTGGCGGTGCCAAGGCGTGGCGGCGGCCACAAGCTCCTGCTCGGTGGCCTTGATAGAAGAAGGCTTGGGATGCCGAGATAAACAACTATGGCGTCGAGAAAGCATGGGGATGCCACGATGGGGCATGGGCGGTCGACGAGGTCAGAGATGTCATCGGCCACAAGCTCTGGCTCGATGGCCTTGACAGAAGAAGGCTTGGAATGCCGAGATGAACAACTATGGTGCCGAGAATGCATGGGGATGCCACGATGGGGCATGGGCGGTGGACGAGGTCAGAGATGTCATAGGTGGTGAATTTGGCGGCACTGGAGGTGGCAGTTGGGGAAGGATATTTCATTTGCTAAATATTTATATCAAGAATTAAGGATTGAGAGGGAACAAGACCTCCCACATCATTGGAACGCATGATGAGTTCTTTGGTTTGTCAAAAAAGTATTTTGAACAAAATGGTATTGGGAATGGGTAGATGGCTATAATTAATAGCCTAAGAGCCATCTTTTTGAAAATTAATTTATTTTTTAGGATGGCTTAGAGGTGTTATAAGTGGAGATTTGTCCAACTCAAACATCATCCTAGAATCAATGTCTGAACCATCTTCTGACCGAAAGACTATCCTAGCCTAGACTCAATTTTGACCGAGTAATGCAGTGACGGGGAGTATGGATGAAAATCGTGCGGAAGTCAATTTTTTTGTTTTTTTATGCATGTATAGATGAACATGAAAAATCTCAGAAATAAATAAGCAGGTTCATCACAGATATGGTGTGGAGACAAGTACGAAAACAAAGTTTACTGGAACTAAAAGCCCAAGGAACCATACAGAAGAAACACAATCAAACCAAAAAAAAAGGTTCCATTGCCAAGGAAGAGATAACAAGGCGTGCTGGAAAGCAACATGGAGAATCATATTAGGCAGCATGAGGTCATAGGGATGAGGATCACACAATTTGGTTGGACAAAAAGTGTATATGAACTAAGATTGCGTGGCTATATAAAAAGACAAACGAAAATGGCAAGTTCTGATATAGAAACTTATGTTTTGTATTTTTTTCCTTAAATTTTTCTTTCCTTTTTATAACATACCTACTCTCTCTGTCTGAAATAACTTGTCCCTCAAATGGGTGTATCTAGCACCAAGTTAGTGCTAGATACATCCATTCAATGGACAACCTTTTATCGGACGGAGGGAGCATGCTCCATTTATTTCTTGTTTGAACGGGCGAATTAAAGTTTTAACCCTGTTCCAGAGTAGTTTGTGATTCACAAATCCCAATTACCCCATATGATTTATCTATTTGATCATTTTGTTTCAGAAATATTGACCTTTTAGGTTTGTATTAAATTATTTTATATCCTTTTTCACATCGGAACCCCTCTTTATTCATTTGAAACCAATGTTGCATCCTTTATAATAAGGGGAATGATTGATGGTCGGGCATCATCAATTAAAACACTAGAGGGTGAAAAACTTGCTACCGAAGAAAGTTCATGTGCTATCGTATTTGCTGCTCCATGCCGATGCTCAAAAGATATGTGCGAAAAATCTCTCAACATGTGATAAGAATAAAAAAAAACGCTTCGTTTTCCCGCAAAATTGCCCCCTTCTTGCATCACCTCAGTGACGTCCGTATTATTTGAGTTCACCAGCAGCCCTTTGCACCCCAAGGATTGTGCAAGATTAAGGCCATACTTCAGTGCTATGACTTCTGTTGATGAAATGTCGAAGCACCATTCAATGAGGCTATTAGCCACAGTAATGAACTTCTGAACTGAATCTTGCAAGATAGTAGCAACTGCAACCCATGCCAACATTGAGTTTGACATAACACCTAGGAGGAGGTGACCAACCATCGCGCCTGGCAGAGGCCGTCAACGAGTAAGAGGCATAATAGCTGGATACCAAAGCTCTGATTGCCATAGCCACCTATGTTGTGGTATGAGCATTCTCGTCGTGAACCAGTTTCCTTCTCTCCCACCACAACTACCACCGGCACACTTCAACATGATCAAGTTTTCACATTCCAAGCACTTGCGGTTGCCGATGCGACTAGCGAAGAAGAAACTCCAGGGTAGCCTCACCCGAGTGATCAAATTTGCATGCATGTTCAATAATCTCCTCGAAGCCCAGAGCAGACCAGTGTTGTCTCAATCTGGTCTTGCCATATAGGGCACAACGGTTGCACCTTGATATGTAGCACGACATGGCAAGATACCATGTAAACATATCCAGAGGAAAATCTTCACCTTCACAAGAGAGTGCAACTTTCATAATTTCTCCCATACAGGGTTCAACTTTACAGTTCAAACTCCATTCTCACTCACAATTTTATGTCTAAATTGACGTAGCCATTTTGCATGGTATGCTATCCGTATCGAGAAGGTAGTCAAATTTCATGCAACAAAATAATCCATCTCATGAAACGATAGAGGTATTGGAAGAATGCTATGTCATCGATCCACCTCCAAAATGTTTGACCAATCAACGGTTCGCCCCACTCTCCGGTTGTTGGACTGATAAAATTGGTTGTTAATAGTTGGTTTGTTCTTCTGGTAATAACCATCCTTGAAGGGCGCAAATTGCTTTTGGAGGCTGAGTTCCATGGAGGCCTCCACAAAATTTTAAATTCGTGAAAATTCATATTTTTACATTTTAAAAGCAATCTGAAAAATATAGGTATAGATGAACACATAATGCACAAGTGTGTAAATTTTTAGGACGAAATACATTGAAATGAGTTTTATGCAAAAAAAAAAGAGTTTTTTAACACATGATACTATCTATCCTCCCGGACCATGAAGTTGTCTTTTTTGAACAGGTCACATTTTAACGTATTTCATCCTGAAATTTTACACACATACACCTCACATCCTTGTTTACTTGTACACATCTTTTCAGATTTTTTAAAACTGAACTTTTTAAATTTTGGATTTTTCAAAAATTCAGCCTTCATGGAAGCCGAGATCCAAAACACCATTTTCCTTGAAGGAGATATAAATATCCATGCATTATTTTATATATCTATAATGTTATCATCACCAGCTTTCCATACATATGACCATACTTTCGCAGTTTCTTCTCCTGCTAAGGTGGTCTCTCAAGTATAATACGACCTTTTCTTTGGACGGGGCTTGCCTGCTCCCCGCATATACTCCCATCCGTGCTCCCATCCGTTTCAACGGACGAGATTGTTTTATGTGAAGGCCCACGTCTGCACCTTCCCTTTCCTTCCCCAGCGTCTCTTTTCCTCGTCCCTTCCTCTCCTCTGTAACTCATCATCGATCATGGCGCCCGCCTCGCGCGATCCCAAAGAACTCCAGCCGGCTTCTATCAATTTCACAACCCATGGACGTAGCAATCGGCCCCAAAATAAATCGACATCGCAATAAAAAAATCAGATGTGTGCGGCTAAGCTGGACTGTAGCGATGTCTATATACATCTCGAGGACGTATGTCGTAGCTCTTGTAATGGCAGGGCGGCGCATGGACTCCGGTCTCGGGTCTAGCCGAGGCGGCTGCGAGAGCAAGGAGCCAAGGAACGCGATCATGTGGGCGCCATGGTGATGGCGCAGCTTCAGCAGCGGGCAGTGCACCACCAAGGACGACTCGAACGTTGTACTTGCCCGGCCGCATGGTCGCGCCACCAGGGACCAGTCACCAGATCCCCAGCTGCTAGTTGACATATCCTCATCGCCTAAGTAGCACCCCAACACTCTGGTGAGAATTGAGATAAGAAAGATCGATCGATTGATCATTCGATCAACTGGTGTGTATATGAACGCTTGCCGGAGCTGATCACGAAAGCTGACATGAATAAAGCCTGATATCTTATGATATGCGTACGCAACGGCCGGAGGGCACCACGGCACAGTGCGGGTAGGGGCTAGGACATGCGATAGATGCTACTTAGCTAGTCCTGAGCGAGCGAAGGACCAACTGCGGAGTGCGGACTGCACGCCTAATTTTACCGGCGCCGCTCTTATCTTTTTCATGGCTGCTGCAAGGACCACTGCTGCAGTAGCACGAGTAACCCCTTTCGCCACAATATCCTGTGTTCTCATCGCAGGGCGACTCACATTGTTCCTTCGATTTTGCTCGTGATATTTTTGGGCTAAGAGATTGATAGAAGCCGGCTGGAGATTTTTGGGATCGCGCGAGGCGGACGCCATGATCGATGATGAGTTACAGAGGAAGGGACGAGGAAAAGAGACGCTGGGGCAGGAAAGGGAAGGTGCGGACGTGGGCCTTCACATAAAACAATCTCGTCCGTTGAACCAGATGGGAGCACGGATGGGAGTATATGCGGGGAGCAGGCAAGCCCCGTCCCTTTTCTTTGGCTTTGCATTTATTAAATCTTCATAAGGACTTTTTTGGCTCTGGAAATAGATACACACAAGAAATCTGGGTTGTCAGTTACTCATCCAAGCTTGCTTTGTCAAAAGCGCCATGTTGAAGCAGTGAATTTCCCCCGAAAAAAGAAAAGAAGCAGTGAATTTCCCGGAACCCCATACCTCCCTGTTGTTTTTCTAACACATATAGGGTGTGTTTGGTTCAGAAATAAAGTCAAATAGAATGTTATTGTTCATTCCATTAGAATTGGTCGGTTCCGTTCTTCGGTTTGGTAAGAGCAATTCAAAGGAATGAATTAGTTACATACTCCCTCCGTTTCAAAATAGATGACCCAACTTTGTACTAACTTCATGAAGTTAGTACAAAGTTGGGTCATCTATTTTAGAACGGAGGGAGTATTTGAGAGAATAGAATGGACTCACCTCTCTCTTTCATGTAGAAATTGTTCATCCTGTTCTTCACCCAATACAAACACCCTGTTCTTCACCCAATGCAAACACAACATACGGCCAAATTTCTTATCCACTGGTACGTACCAAATTTCATCATTCTATCATACAACAACAACAACAAGTAATACAGCAACAAGCAAAAAAAATGCATGGTAATATATGTCTTATTTATATTAAAATGATTATTTTATAAATCGCGTACACATCGACGTGACAAAACTGAAAAGACAACAGAACGCTAGCCTTTGTACAAAGGAACATTAACTAAGATTTTTTTTTACAATCAAGACCGAAGAATCCTCTGAGCCTGACAACATTGCCCGTCACCTGCCTCCAACACCACCACAACAATCATCAAAAGAAAAAGAAAAAATGACGGATCACCTCCTCACCCAAGCTCGATGCGACTCCACTCCATCGTTGATATGCAGCTTTGCGGACCTCCAAGGTGGCTCACCCAAGATGAAGCCATTGCCGTTGAAGAACCAGACCGGGGCAACATCCCGGACACACCATCGAACTCCAGATTTGGTATTCCCGCACGACTAAGACGTCGGAGGAGAAAACCATACCTGTCAGCCACGGACCACGAACCCAGCACACGATCCACCATCTTTTAGATGTCATCGATGCAGACTAGAATCTGCATTCGCTCGTGGACTACCTTCCAGACTCTGCGCCGGCATTGGAGCAAACGTCGTCGCAACGACGGAGTCCGAGGACACAAGTCCACCACAAGGATGCCACCGCCGCCACGTCATCCTTATTTGAGCGGACTGGTTTTTAAATCCATCCCCAACTATAGGGACCAATCACCTCGTCAGGGTAGAATCAGAAACTTCTTTATTCAGCGCCGTCATTGCAACCGCCGAAGCTACGATAATAAACGACCGAAAAATCTAAGCCATTAGGACCTAAAACCTAAAGCTATGATCCACATGTGTGGACCTGACGATTTCCTCACCACCAACGACCGAAGTCGCAGAGCCGCCGGAGGGCGGTGACGGAAAAACCTGGCGGCTTGGCTAGGGCGCCCTTTCTCGGTGGAAGAAAGAAAAGCAGAAAGGGTAATCCGGCAGCAAGCAACCTTTCATTATTCTCTCATACACCAGCAGGAAGTAATACGGCAGCAGTTGTTCTATGCTGTGTATAAACATCGACCCTGTGTTTTATCCCTGTTTCCTAACTGAAGATCCGCTGTCTTGGAACGTATCAACGTTTCAGGTTTTCCGCCGCTTGTGCCCTCCTCGTGACCCCACGTGCGGGCTCTGCGCGAAGACACGTTGCACGCCACACGTCGACCGACCACCTCGTTGCGCGCCACACCATGTCGGACCCAGACGCTTCCGTCGGCCACGTCCCCGCGCACGTGTAACGGCCTCAGCGAGCTCACCGCCGTAGTTTAAGAGGGCATCCGCCGGCCGCCACCAACCACAACACGAACGCTTTGCTGAATCTTCTTCATTCACACTCTGCGGTCAAGCAACTGAGCGAGCGAAAGAGCAGCATGGGTCAAGGCACGGAGGTGAAGACCAGGGAGGACCCCAAAGTGGAGATCCAGGTCAATCAATCGATGGATTTTAACATGAATTGGTCCTCTGCAGTAACAATGGCGATGGTGGCTGATTGATGTATGTAAGCTTTGCGTGCAGGAGAAGGGCGAGGTGTTCTTCTTCTACCGGCCCAAGGTGGACAAGGAGGAGGCGCACAGCCCCGACGACGTGCAGCGGATGTACGTCGTGCTGCGCCCGGAGTCCGGCCCCGGCCGCGCCGTCGAGGAGAAGCAGGCGCCGGACTCCGGCAAGGAGGGCAAGAAGAGGAAGACCCGCCACGGCGGCGATGAGAAGGGGCAGGCGGACGGCGGCAAGGAAGGCGGCCACGGGAAGGAGGTGGCGAGCGATATCTTTCAACAGCTCGATCTCCATATGTCTGAAAAATCTGCACATTACTGATTAGTTCTTTGCAGGAGGTTAACGTGGAGGAGAAGCCGCTGCTCCGGCTGATCGTGATGGGGAAGAAGAGCTTGCCGGACCCGGCGAAGCACGGCCGGCCCTTCTGGGGCTACGTCGACCTCGTCACCACCGACGTGGATGACATCAAGGACGCGCTCAAGGGGGCGGAGTACGACACGGCGACGCGCGGCAAGCGGCACCTGGCCGCGGCGAGGGCGATGGGCGAGGGCGTGTACCGCATCCTCAAGCACGAAGGCCGCGGCGGCCGCCCGCACACCCACCTCGTCTACAAGCTCGAGCTGCCCTCGCGCGGCGGCGGCGACGAGGAGGGCGCCGTCGGTGAGCCGCAGGAGGCCATGAACGTGGAGCCGGAGGCGTCGTTCCTGGTGCAGATCAAGAACCCCGAGCAGCGCGGCGGGGGCCGGGGCGGGGGCGGAGGCGGCGGCTTCGGCGGGCTGCAGGGCAAGCGGAAGGCCGCGTTCCCGGAGCACCTGCAGGGGCGGTTCGGGAGCAACCGCTACGCGCCGGCCGACCCGCCGGACCTGCTCAACTACGAGGGGTGCGAGCTGCTGCTGATCTCGGCGTCCGACGACGTCGAGGAGGAGCTGGGCCTGGAGCTGCAGACGGAGACGGAGGAGCAGACGAAGGAAGGCGCTGGTGATGGCGGAGAGGGCGGCCGCGCCGGCGCGGGGTGCTCGGACCTGGTGAAGATGTTCGGCGAGGTGGCCGACGTGAAGCCGCTGCTCAGCGGGAGCTGGGACTAGTTTTAAGGTTGACGCTCAACTAGCTCGGCTCGACTAGCAGCAGCGCAGTGGACTACGTAGCGAGGTTAGATAGGTAGGTTGCAGAGGAGGCCAAGTTTTAATGGTTGTGTTGCTTGGCAGAAGCTCGCTCTGCAGTCTGCATCTGTAATGCGTTGTTTCGTATCGCAGCAGTGTTCGACCTAATTTACATCGCTTGTTGTTGAAGTGTGATATATATTGTCCATACTTGAGTATCTGATCACCTGGATGTTCAGGTTTGGCGTTGATTCATATAGGGCTCAGGGAGTGGAGGTTTGCCAGGTTTGGCGTTGATTCATATAGGGCTCAGGGAGTGGAGGTTTGCCATTGCAAACACGCAGTCGGAATCAATCGATCACTTGGCAAACTACTGTCACCTGATCAAGATAACCAAGTAAAATGGGGATATATAAATATTATTATGAAATTTAACACCAAAGTGGCTGTAGTTTAGTGGTGAGAATTCCACGTTGTGGCCGTGGAGACCTGGGCTCGAATCCCAGCAGCCACATTATATTTTTACTTCTCTTTCTTTTTTTTTTGCATTTTTGTTATTCTTTTTTTTTTCAGGATCGTGGCGATTTTTATTGATTTGGAATCACAATTACATCATCAACTAAAACGGCACGAATGAAAACTGAGGCCGCGCTTGGTTGGCCGTTTTGCAGCCGTTTACAGGCGGAAAAAATACCCCCGTAATGAAAACCGGAGGATCTACTTGGAATATCGTTTTTGCATTGTAAACTTTACACCTGGTTTCACGTTACACTTGTATTTCGCTTGTAATCCGTCTGTTTCCAAAACACTGCTCCGCCCCTCGTTTTTCTTCCGTATCCATAGCCGAACTGGAGCAAGCGCCGCAGCGGCTCGATCCGAGCACGAGGCCACCGCCACCGCTTGCCGGAGCTTCCCCGCCGTTCACCGAAGAAAACCACCGTCAAAAGCTAGCGCCGTCGCCTTCTGTCGCGTCGGCTCCACCACATTATATTTTTACTTCTCTTTCTTTTTTTTTTGCATTTTTGTTATTCTTTTTTTTTTCAGGAATCGTGGCGATTTTTATTGATTTGGAATCACAATTACATCATCAACTAAAACGGCACGAATGAAAACTGAGGCCGCGCTTGGTTGGCCGTTTTGCAGCCGTTTACAGGCGGAAAAAATACCCCCGTAATGAAAACCGGAGGATCTACTTGGAATATCGTTTTTGCATTGTAAACTTTACACCTGGTTTCACGTTACACTTGTATTTCGCTTGTAATCCGTCTGTTTCCAAAACACTGCTCCGCCCCTCGTTTTTCTTCCGTATCCATAGCCGAACTGGAGCAAGCGCCGCAGCGGCTCGATCCGAGCACGAGGCCACCGCCACCGCTTGCCGGAGCTTCCCCGCCGTTCACCGAAGAAAACCACCGTCAAAAGCTAGCGCCGTCGCCTTCTGTCGCGTCGGCTCCACCACCTTGGGCCGCCTACGCCCAAGCGTCTGCCTCCGCCACCATGGATGCATGCGCGCCGCTTAGCTTCGGGCCGACGCTTCCCCACGTCCGCGCCGACGCCGGAGCACCTCCACGCGCCGCCACCAAAGAGCCTTCGTGCGCCGCCTCTGGAGCGCCTCCGAGCGGCGCCGTCCCAACGCCATTGCAACCAGACCCCGTGTCCGTCGCGGTCCGCCACAAGGGGAGGGCCGAGGAACACGAGCAGGGTGGAGCCGTCTAGCTACCTCGTTGGTCCCCGGTGCGAGCTCTGCCGCATGGCTGGAGCTTCCGTCGGTCTACAAATTGAGGCGAGGATGGCCATGGCCGACGGTGATCGTCGACGGCGTCTCTCTCATCATGGTGGCATCTATGCTCGCCGCTGTTCCTATTGGTCCACGGTGTGTCACGGTCGTCCGCTCGCAGTAGAATACCTGTGCTGACCGTCGGGCCTTGGAGTTCATGGCGTTCCCGCCGCCAACGACATAGCGCATGGGAGAGATTCCCTGAAC
The DNA here is from genome assembly GCA_021605205.1 of Aegilops longissima. Taxonomy (NCBI): domain Eukaryota; kingdom Viridiplantae; phylum Streptophyta; class Magnoliopsida; order Poales; family Poaceae; genus Aegilops; species Aegilops longissima. The sequence continues at coordinate 121,302,291 of CM038681.1, forward strand.
CATGCGAGAAATAAGACGAACCAAGCGCACCCGAGATCCCACTTGTATATCGGTTGTATTTTACTGATCTTCAGTAATACACAGGGGTAATCAATATACACTTGTAAATTTTTACAGGGATTCCAAGCGGAACCTGAAGGTTCTGCTCTGAGAAAATTACACGTGTAAAATTACGGCATAGAAAAGTACGTTCTTCATAAATGGATGCCGCCACGCCACACCTAGAGAATTGCCTTTCACAACTTTCATCTAATCACTTAGGAGTTTGTTGCATCCTACATTACCTGCAATGATCAAACCAACACGGAAGTGCACACGCTTTAGCGGTTGCCGGTGTATCAATGAATGACATATATGAGCTACCCCGCCAATTGAAGCTTTAGCGGTTGCCGGTGTATCAATGAATGACATATATGAGCTACCCCGCCAATTGAAGCTCCTGTATAATCACGAATAATTGCCCCTGTTCGCCTATGCCTGTTTCCTCATTAAAAACAGTGTCAACATTTAATTTCACAAATCCATCGGCTGGTTTAGTCCAGCCATGTGTGATCACTTTGGCAGTTCTGAATTTTTTCACTCAAGCAAAGTTTAAAGCCAGCATCGAAATGGCTTGAGCTGACCTGACCGATGCTTGCAGCGCCTCACCTCTTGTGAACTTCTTCGTTCCCACCATGCGTATCAAGAGGCTACAGCCACAAGATCACAACTCCAAATACCTGCCATCATAGGCACATTGTTAGTGTCTAACAGTAGCCATTCAAGGGGGGCCAATCCCATCCACCTCCGCAAAAGAAGCCTCATCAACAATTCCATTCATCCCTAGGTGAGACCAGATTTCTTTTGCTCTTTGGCATTTAAAGAAAATATGGTCAATGTTTTCACAACCGATTAAGCAGATAGGGCATTCACTTCATTTTTGTATATGACGATTTTCAAGTACACCATAGCATGAGATTGTGCCATACAAAGCACACCAACAGTGGATCTTAACCTTAGCTGGAGTTTTTAAATCCCATAATGCTTTCCGTACCGGATTACGTGAGGAAGTATCATATGGTCGTGTGATCATAACTTCCGGCCATGCCGATGATCCCATTCAAAATAATAAGCTCATTTAACTGTGAACTATCCATTCTTATTACTAGATGAATGCCCCGCACGTTGTTGCGAGAGTTTGTATGAAATAAAATTTGTGATGTACGAATCAACATAGCTAGTGTCTTTACGATTTCTCATGTATTTAATTTTTTATCAATATTTTTAATAAAATAAATGTACATCCTTATGTATAAGTGCAGAATTGGATGGAAACAAAACAAAATGTGCATCCATGCGTCACTTCCTTTCATAGAGCACGGGAGTATGAGTTGCGTGCATGCATCAGTTTGTGTATTGATTAAAGGAAAAAGTCTAAAATAAACCATAAGTTTGTAGACGGAAGCTAAATCAGACCCTAAACTTTGAATCCTTGAAATCAGCACACCGAACTATATGATCCCGGTCTATTTTAAACCTTAAGCGTCTTTTCAAGGGGATTGTCGACGTGGCAGGTAAGGCTATGACTGGGCCAGCCCATAAGGCGTGAAGCGTCTTTTTCTTTTTAGTATATCGCGCGACTTAAAAATACCCAAGACAAAAATAAATCGCTAACAAATATTCAAACTTGGGACCTGCTGCTTCCAAGCTCATACCGCCAACCATCCTAGCTAATAACTTTTGTTCAAAGTTGGAAGCGCGAACATATTTAATAAGACACTGCAGGGTCGAGATTTGAAACATTTAATTTCGGAACATTTTCTTGGAAATGGTCAACAATTTTGAACTCCAAGTGTTCTTAAAAGCAAAAAATAAACACAAAGAAATTTTGAAAACACGAACCATTTTTTAAAATCCTCGAACATTTTTTGAAGTGCAAACACTTTTTAAAAAGCAAACAAAATTTTGAAACCTAAACAAATGTCACATCCCTAGCTTCTGGTTTTGCACTAGGCTAGCTTCATGTGTGCATCATGTTTAAATTTTTTTTAAAGTTGAATTGGGGGTGATAAAACCCTAGCACTTTGAAATCCAAATAGGTCCAGCTTAAATAAATTGCATTCAAGAACCCAAAATGCTCTTATTTGATGTTTGATATTTTTGGCAATGGTTTTGATCCATACCAAAAATAATGAGCATTTTTAAGGAACAAGTTGGGCATTGAATTCAAGTCATAAAATATTTGAATTGGGGCATTTAATTGCTATTAATTATTAAATGCTCCAACAATTCTGGAAATAGCTAAGGGCCTCTGAGATAATTCAGTTATTGCCCATAATTAATTTCAGGATTTATAGAAATGATTTGGTGTTTTTACCAAATCAAAAACAAATTGCAAAAATAGAAAACAGAAACCAAAATAGAAAAAAAACAGAGAAGGAGAAAACCTACCTGGCCTTACCTGTAATCGGCCCAGCTGCACTGGCCAGCCGACCAGGGGCAGAGCCGTCTTCAACCTCTGCCTACTGGCAGAGGCGTGTCCGCGCGCGCGCCGTAGCTCGCCACCTCCTGCTTGCCGCTGTCCGCCTGGAGCTGGCTACGAACGACACGCGACCCCCTCGATCCCCCCCTCACTTTCCTCGTGCCTCTCTCCCTCCTCTGTCTCTCTCCCACGCTGCTCCCTGGACATGCCCGAGACCGCCGACGAGCACCACCGCGCCCACCGCCGTTCCCTTGCCCCGTGGCTGTGACCTCTAGCTCCGCCTCGATGCCGTGAAGCTCCAAGCCGAAGAACGCGCCCGCGGATGCCCTGCAACGTCGTCACCGCCGCCATCTTCCTCGTCTGCTCCGATGAACGCCGTCGCTCGATTCGCCGACCTCCGCGCGTCCCCGAGCCCGCTGACCTTCTGCTCCGCCCCCTTGTGAGCTCCTCTTCCTTTCCTCCCCGTCCTCTTGCTCGTGCGCCTGCTCTAACTGTTCTAGCCGTCGCATCCGTGAGCTCACCGCCGGCTTCCTTGTCGCCGCCGTCGTTGCAGGTCACCGAACTCGCGCCCGAGCACGTCGTTGAGGTCCTGCAGCCCCTGTAGACCCAACGGTGTGCCTAGTTTGCTTCGTCGTGCACCACAGCGCCATCCCGCTCGAAGCCGTAGCTCCGGCCGCCGCTACCGAGAGCCTCGCGCCGTGTTGCTGCCACCGCTGGATGCGCAGGAGCACGGGCTCCCTCCTGGTGCCCTCAGCGCGCCCAGCCGCCGCCCCTAGCGCCACCCCGGCGAGCCACCGCCGCACTGTGAGGTCGCCGACGCTTAATCCGGCGACGCTGACGTGGAGCCATCATTAGGCGCTAATCACCACTAACCCTCCTAACAGACACTGATGAGCGGGCCCCGCGTTGGGTCAAATCCCAGTCAACACGGGATTAACCTCTAATTAACTATAAGCATATGACCGGGTCGACATGTTTGACCATGGTCAGCCCTGTTGACTTGCTGACGTCACGGTGACATCATGCTGACGCAATAAGTCCTTTTTTGGATGTGATTTATTTCTAAATAACCAGGAAATTCTAGAAAATGTATAAAACTTCTAAAATTCATAGAAACTCAACCGTTACTCAAAATGAAATAATTTATATATGAAAAATGATCAGAAAAATTCAATCTATCCATCTATACCATTTTCATGCATGTTAGAACAACATTTGACTGTTGTTTAGGACAAATCATATAAGGGCATTTAAACCTTCACATATGGAGTTTGAATTTGAACCTAGTGTTCAAACCAACTCCATTTAACTTGTTGCTAGTTGCATTACCTCAATCAACAGCATATTTCCATGTCACATTCATGCATCATATTGTCGCATGGCATTGATTGTGTTTCTTCTTTGTTTGTCGGTAGTTGTTCCCTCTCGATAGACGTGTTCCGACGATGAGTTCGATGACACTGATGAAGAACTTTATTATCTTCAGAAGTGCCAGGCAAGCAAAACCCCCTTGTTCATTCCGATACAATCCCACTCTCTCGCTCCTGCTCTCTTTTACTGCATTAGGACAACAACGATTCAACTGTTACATGCTGCGGTAGTTGAACCCCTTTCATCTGCATGACCTGTCATTGCCACAGTAAATAGATGAAATCCACTAGCATGAGTAGGAGTTGTTTGAGCTCTGATGTGCCTACTCATTCATGCTTGTTTGTCATGCCTGCTATTGCTTAGAGTTGTGTCAGGTCTGATTCATCGGGAATGAATTGGAATGTGGTGAACATGTCCTACTGTGTGTGAGCTAAGTGTGTGAACACGATTTGGTAAAGGTAGCGGTGAGAGGCCATGTAGGAGTACATGGTGGGTTGTCTCATTGAAACCGTCCTCAGAAACTGAGTTCTGTGTTTGTGATCCATGAACAGTTACTACCACACATTGGGTTCCGGTAACTCGACCCCTCTCGGCTTATTAATCAACTCGATCTCTGTCCAGGAGTTGCAACTAGTTTTTGGTGTTTGTAGGTAGCGTTAGTAGTCTACCAAGTGGCACCCGGTATAGGTGGGCTTGGGACAGACTAGGCACAGTGGCACGGTGTACCAAGTGGCACCCGGATGGTTGGCTTAGGAACCCTGCTCACATCGTTTGGGACCGTGAGCGACACCCCGGCCGGATCTCCTTGCGGATGGAACCCGAATAGGCGATAAACCTGGACTAGAGACTTGTGTGGTTAGTCAGGTCGTGGCCGACTCCCTCGCCAGGCTTCCGCTTGAAGGTTGTCGAGATACACGACGTGTACATGGTGGTAAGTGGCGAGAGCGTGTGTGAAGAAGTACACCCCTGCAGGGTTAACATGATCTATTCGAATAGCCGTGTCCGCGGTAAAGGACTTCTGGGTTGCCTGTACAGTTCATAGACAAGTGAAAGTGGATACTCTAAAATGCGCAAGATAAGCGTGAGTACTATGGGGCGTTCTCATAGGGAGACGGGAACGGATCCATAGTGGTGTATTGATATGGTGAATATGTGGACTCGTGTGCGCCACCTCAAAAGAGTTACTTGCAGTCGTAGTTCAGGATAGCCACTGAGTCAAAGCTGGCTTGCTGCAGTCAAACTCCACCACCCCTTTATTGATACCGATGCATATGTAGATAGTTCTGATGTAAGTCTTGCTAGGTACATTTGTACTCACGTTTGCCTGTTTTATATTTTTGCATAGAGACGTCAGTCTCGCTGGTAGTTCCGCGTGGACTTCGACGTTTAGCTTGTTACCTCAGCTACGATCTTGTACCCTTGGGAGGGTCGTGTAGATAGTCAGGCTTCTCAGCCTTTTTCATTTATAGTTGTCTGTATTCAGACATGTTAAGTTTCCGCATGTGCTTTGACTTGTATGCTCTGAATGTTGGGTCATGAGACCCATGTATGTAATATCTCGCTCCTCGGAGCCTATTGAATAAATACTTAAGTCGTAGAGTTATGTTGTGATGCCATGTTGTATTTACACATATCGAGCATATTGTGTGTATGATTGAAATGCTTGGTATGTGTGGAATCCGACAACCTAGTTGTTTATCCTTGGTAGCCTCTCTTATGGGGAAATATAGTCTTGTGCTTCCATGAGCCATAGTAGTCCGCTACAGCCCGGTTCACCGGAGTCCTGCTAGCCCAACACTACTGCTCCGGAACACTTGACTGGCCGGCATGTGATTCACTTCGTTCATGTGTCTGTCCCTTCGGGGAAATGTCACGCGGTGACATCCGGAGTCCTGCCTAGCCTACTACAGCCCGGGTTCCCGGAGTCCTGTTAGCTCAGTGCTACAGCCGGATTCGCACGCTGCTGACCGACATGCTCGATGTTGATTCATGTATGCCTGTCCCCGTAAGTTAGTGCCACTTTGGGTTCACGACTAGTCATGTCGGCCCGGGTTCTCTGTCATATGGATGCTAGCGACACTATCATATACGTGAGCCAAAAGGCGCAAACGGTCCCGGGCCATGGTAAGGCGACACCCGTGGGAATACCGTGCGTGAGGCCGCAAAGTGATATGAGGTGTTACAGGCTAGATAGGTGTGACTTAGAATCGGGGTCCTGACAACAAATAAGTGCGAAGATTTTTCCAAGACGAGCATTTTTTGAAACATAAACATTTCTTTGTAAAAATGTGAACAAATTCTGAAACCTGAATAAAATTTTAATGTGCGAACACTTTCTAACTTTTTAAGGATGGGAACAAATTTTCATAAAATTGTTCGCACTTTCATATTTTGTTCGGCTTCCAAAATTATTCCTTTTATAAAAGTGTTCGCACTTTTAAAATCATAGGGGATTTCAAAAATGATACACGTTTTTAGAATTTGTTTGTGTATCCCACATAATTCCAGAAAATGTTCGGATTTCAAAATTGTTGACAATTTTCAAGAAAATATATCTAAAAATTTCAGAAATCTTTTCAAATCTCGACGCTACTGTTTGTTGTTAAATATTTTTGCGCTTCTCTTTTATCATCAACAGCTACGAGGTAGTGATTCTCAAAAGAAAAACAGCTACGAGGTAGAGTGGCTATCCTGACAAGGTCAGCAACGCGAGGTTGAAACTACGATTCCTGACAACATCTCCATTGTTTTGGTATTTTTAAGGTTACCTGGTGGGCCGGTCCAGTGCCGTCCAGCGGCAGATTTTAAATTCGCCTAGTGGGCCTGCCCAGTACAGTCCGCCTGCAGTCAGAAATCCCGGGTTTCAGCTGCATATCAACAATCCTTGTTTGGGAATGCACTTAAGGTTTAAAATAGACCGGGATTATATAGTTCGGTGTGCTGATTTCAGGGATTCAAAGTTTAGGGTTTCATTTAGTTTTTATCTACAAGTTCAAGGTTTATTTTAGACTTTTCCCTTGATTAAAACACTCTTTAGGAGTCAATTACTACTTGCACTTCATGCATGCGTCAGTGGCTCTTAATGTGTAGATCCAATGGCTATTGTAGTCTGATCAAGTATATTCAACGGCTAAATTAATTTAGGTGATGTGGCTTAAGGAGAAGCGAGAGAATTCCTAGTAGTGGAGACTAGCTATTTAGATATAGTAGATGACTAGAATCATTCGCGCGCTTTGCTGCGCCGAGAATCATCACCATAATTCATCAATGTCATGTTTCACTATCTAAGCTACATTGTGGCTATTATATATTCTTATTTTAAGTATGTAACGATAACATGGAAACTATTGTCAATAACGTAACCTTCCCATATACTCCCTCCGTTCCTAAATATTTGTCTTTCTAGACATTTCAAATGGACTATCACATACGGATGTATGCAGACATATTTTAGAGCGTAGATTCACTCATGTAATCACTTGTTGAAATCTCTAGAAAGATAAATATTTAGGAACGGAGGGAGTATAAGATTCAATACCTAAAGTAACTCCTACTGATCATATGCCACTAAAATGTCTAGAATAGCTCCAACACCTTGTTCTAATAAGAATTCTCAAACTCTCATGTAGCTGCAAGGTGTAATATTTCTGGTGCAACAAAAATTCCATCCTTAAGGCTTCACCATGGAAGAAATACTGGTGCAATAACTTCATTCAAAGCCAATCACATTGACTAATAACCATGACATACGTGCTGTAATATTGCCAATGCAACATGCCGATAACAAGTGTTTTCAGAAGAAAAAAGAACCATCCATCTTCGGAGTCCAGTGTAACTATATACTCATGGCATTCCAACAAAAAACACCACTCGAGACTTATGTCTCTGATATACTAATCATGAATTAGCAGAAGCAACCATTTCAGCTTTGTTGGATGCATGAGTAATAACCCCTTTTAGTGTCAAAAGTATACAGAAACAAAAAATAAATAAATACGCTTATTAAAACAGACATAGGGCCTAAAAAACTTCCGAGGGCAGTCAATAACAATTGTATGCTCACATCATACAGTAGATGCAAAATTAGCGTGGTTTCCATATATTATCGAGCCTTCACAAAGAGCTTACATCCAGTGTTATGAACCTTCATGACAGCTCCGATCTATTTACACAATCAGTGGGGCAGCTGCCCGAGCTCTGCCTGTGGTCATTTCCTTGAAATAATAGCAGGCATGAAGAACCAATCAAGCTTTTCCATGGGCAAATGGCTGTCGGCCAGGAGCCTTTATATGTTGCCCGGGCAATCTGATTGAGCTGGCTCCGCCACTGTACACAATATAACTCTTACCTTATAACTGACATGGACAATATCAGGCAATGCAAGAACTTCAGTATAGAGTTGGCTATGAAAATCAATTTTCCTCAAAAATGAAAGGAAAAAAATAGGTCACCTGATAGAACCCATAAAGTGATAATCAAATGCACCCATTTATGTAAAAGTGAAACTATGTAATCCTTCCTCCAATGAAACATGGGGCACCTCATTCATATGTATTGTACCTGCAGCACCTCAAGGAATTGAGTTCTTATTCTATTTGCAGCATTTCTGGAAAAAAAAATAAACTATGCAATGTGTAAGGCAAAAAAATATCTTCCTGTTTGCTCAATGCCATAACGATTAGGGTACCATACATGTTGTGCTTCCTCTCACCAACATAATTGGACAGGGAAAAATTAAACCAAACAGCACATCAACATATAATGATGTAGTACTCTCATACCATATGACAGTGTGGATCCTTTGCCATGGAAGTATCTGTTGGGGAACTTAGTAATTCCAAAAAAATTCCTACGCACACGCAAGATCATGGTGATGCATAGAAACAAGAGGGGAGAGTGTTGTCCACGTACCCTCGTAGACCGAAAGCGGAAGCGTTAGAACAACACGGTTGATGTAGTCGTACGTCTTCACGGCCCGACCGATCAAGCACCGAAACTACGGCACCTCCGAGTTCTTGCACACGTTCAGCTCGATGACGTCCCTCGTACTCCGATCTAGCCGAGTGTCGAGGGAGAGTTCCGTCAACACGACGGCGTGGTGACGATCTTGATGTTCTACCGTCGCAGGGCTTCGCCTAAGCACCGCTACAATATTATCGAGGAGGACTATGGTGGAGGGGGGCACCGCACACGCTAAGAGATCAAGAGATCAATTGTTGTGTCTAGAGGTGCCCCTGCCCCAGATATAAAGGAGTGGAGGAGGGGAGAGGGCCGCCCCTATGGCGCGCTACTGAGGAGTCCTACTCCCACCGGGAGTAGGATTCCTCCCTTCCATGTAGTAGGAGTAGGAGACAAGGAAGGGGAGAGGGAAGATAAGGAAGGAGGGCGCCGCCTTCCCTAGTCCAATTCAGACTAGTCATTGGGGGGGCTGCCTCTCTCTCCCTAAAGCCCAATAAGGCCCATATACTTCTTCCCCCGTATTCCCGTAACTCTCCGGTACTCCGAAAAATACCCGAACCACTCGGAACCTTTCCGATGTCCGAATATAGTCGTCCAATATATCGATCTTTACGTCTCGAACATTTCGAGACTCCTTGTCATGTCCCGGATCTCATCCGGGACTCCGAACTCCTTCGGTACATCAAAACTCATAAACTCATAATAAAACTGTCATCAAAACCTTAAGCGTGCGGACCCTACGGGTTCGAGAACTATATAGACATGACCGAAACACGTTTTCGGTCAATAACCAATAGCGGAACCTGGATGCTCATATTGGCTCCTACATATTCTACGAAGATCTTTATCGGTCAAACCGCATAACAACATACGTTGTTCCCTTTGTCATGGGTATGTTACTTGCCCGAGATTCGATCGTCGGTATCTCAATACCTAGTTCAATCTCGTTACCGGCAAGTTTCTTTACTCGTTATGTAATGCATCATCCCATAACTAACTCATTAGTCACATTGCTTGCAAGGCTTATAGTGATGTGCATTACCGAGAGGGCCCAGAGATACTTCTTCGACAATCGGAGTGACAAATCCTAATCTCGAAATACGCCAACTCAACATGTACCTTCGGAGACACCTGTAGAGCTCATTTATAATCACCCAGTTACGTTGTGACGTTTGGTAGCACACAAAGTGTTCCTCCGGTAAACGGGAGTTGCATAATCTCATAGTCATAGGAACATGTATAAGTCATGAAGAAAGCAATAGCAACATACTAAACGATCAAGTGCTAAGCTAACGGAATGGGTCAAGTCAATCACATCATTCTCCTAATGATGTGATCCCGTTAATCAAATGACAACTCATGTCTATGGCTAGGAAACTTAACCATCTTTGATTCACGAGCTAGTCAAGTAGAGGCGTACTAGTGACACTATGTTTGTCTATGTATTCACACATGTATCAAGTTTCCGGTCAATAAAATTCTAGCATGAATAATAAAACATTTATCATGAAATAAGGAAATAAATAATAACTTTATTATTGCCTCTAGGGCATATTTCCTTCAGTCTCCCACTTGCACTAGAGTCAATAATCTAGTTCACATCATCATGTGATTTAACACCAATATTCATATCTGTATATGATTAATACCCATAGTTCACATCGTCATGTGATCAACACCCAAAGGGTTTACTAGAGTCAATAATCTAGTTCACATCTCTATGTGATTAACACCCAAAGAGTACTAAGATATGATCATGTTTTGCTCGTGAGAGAAGTTTAGTCAACGGGTCTGTCACATTCAGAGCCGTATGTATTTTGCAAATATTCTTTGTCTACAATGCTCTGCACGGAGCTACTATAGCTAATTGCTCCCACTTTCAATATGTATCCAGATTGATACTTAGAGTCATCTGGATCGGTGTAAAAGCTTGCACCGATGTAACTCTTTACGACGGGCTCTTTTATCACCTCCATAATCGAGAAATATTTCCTTAGTCCTCACTAAGGATATTCTTGACCAATGTCCAGTGATCTACTCCTAGATCACTATTGTACTCCCTTGCCAAATTCAGAGCCAGGTATACAATAGGTCTAGTACATAGCATAGCATACTTTATATAACCTATGACTGAGGCATAGGGAATGACTTTCATTCTCTTTTATATTTCTGCCGTGGTCGGGATTTGAGTCTTACTCAATTTCACACCTTTGCAACACAGGCAAGAACTCTTTCTTTGACTGTTCCATTTTGAACTATTTTAAAAATCTTGACAAGGTATGTACTGTTGGGTAACGTAGTAATTTCAAAAATTTTCCTACGATCACGCAAGACCATGGTGATGGCATAGCAACGAGAGGGGAGAGTGTCCGTCCACGTACCCTCGTAGACCGAAAGCGGAAGCGTTATAACAACGCGGTTGATGTAGTCGTGCGTCTTCACGATCCGACCGATCCAAGCATCGAGCGTCGGCACCTCCGAGTTACGCACACGTTCAGCTCGATGGCGATCCCGGACTCGATCCAGCAAAGTGTCGGGATGAGTTCCGTCAACCTGACGGCGTGGTGACGATGTTGATGCTCCACCGACGCAGGGCTTCGCCTAAGCTCTGCGACGATATGACTTCTCCGCGCAGGCTTCGCCTAAGCTCCGCGACGATATGACCGAAGTGGAATATGGTGGAAGGGGCACCGCACACGGCTAAGGAAAGATCCGTAGATCAACTTGTGTGTTATGGGGTGCCCCTGCCCCGTATATAAAGGAGCCAAGGGGAGGTGGCGGCCCAAGGGGAGGCGCACCAAGGAGTCCTACTCCTCCGGGAGTAGGATTCCCCTCAATCCTAGTTGGATTAGGATTCCTGGAGGGAAAGAGAGAGGGGGCGGCCCACCTTTCCTAGTCCTAATAGGACTAGGGGAGGGGCGCGCCACCTAAAGGGCTGCCCTTCTCCTTTCCTCCAAGGCCCACTATGGGCCCATGTAGTCCCCGGGGTTCCAGTAACCTCCGGCACTCCGTAAAATTCGATTTCACTCGGAACGTTTCCGATGTCCAAATGTAGGCTTCAATATATCAATCTTTATGTCTCGACCATTTCGAGACTCCTCGTCATGTCCGTGATCACATCCGGGACTCGAACAACCTTCGTGCATCAATACTTATAAACTCATAATGAACTGTCATCGAAGCGTTAAGCGTGCGGACCCTACGGGTTCGAGAACTATGTAGACATGACCTAGAACCATTCTCGGTCAATAACCAATAGCGGAACCTGGATGCCCATATTGATTCCTACATATTCTACGAAGATCTTTATCGGTCAAACCGCATAACGACATACGTTGTTCCTTTGTCATCGGTATGTTACTTACCCGAGATTCGATCGTCGGTATCCAATACCTAGTTCAATCTCGCACGGTAAGTCTCTTTACTCGTTCCGTAATACATCATCTCACAACTAACTCATTAGTTGTAATGCTTGCAAGGCTTAAGTGATGTGTATTACCGAGAAGGCCTAGAGATACCTCTCCGACAATCGGAGTGACAAAACCTAATCTCGAAATCGCCAACCCAACAAGTACCTTTGGAGACACCTGTAGTACTCCTTTATAATCACCCGATTCGTTGTGACGTTTGGTAGTACCAAAGTGTTCCTCCGTAAACGGAGTTGCATAATCTCATAGTTATAGGAACATGTATGGGTCATGAAGAAAGCATTAACATACTAAGCGATCAAGTGTTAAGCTAACGGAATGGGTCATGTCAATCAGATCATTCAACTAATGATGTGACCTTGTTAATCAAATAACAACTCCTTGTTCATGGTTAGGAAACATAACCATCTTTGATTAACAAGCTAGTCAAGTAGAGGCATACTAGTGACATACTGTTTTGTCTATATATTCACACATGTATTATGTTTCCGGTTAATACAATTCTAGCATGAATAATAAACATTTATCATGATATAAGGAAATAAATAATAACTTTATTATTGCCTCTAGGGCATATTTCCTTCATCTCCCACTTGCACTAGAGTCAATAATCTAGATTACAAAGTAATGATCCTCACACCCATGGAGTCTTGGTGCTGATCATGTTTTGCTCGTGGAAGAGACTTAGTCAACGGTCCGCAACATTCAGATCCGTATGTATTTTGCAAATCTCTATGTCTCCCACTTGGACTTGGTCCCAATGGAATTGAAGCGTCTCTTGATGTGCTTGGTCCTCTTGTGAAATCTGGATTCCTTTGCCAAGGCAATTGCACCAAGATTGTCACGAAGATCTTCATTGGTCCCGATGCACTAGGTATGACACCTAGATCGGAAATGAACTCTTTCATCCAGACTCCTTCATTTGCTGCTTCAAGCAGCTATGTACTCCGCTTCACATGTAGATCCCGCCACGACGCTTTGTTTAGAACTGCACCAACCGACAGCTCCACCGTTTAATAAAAACACGTATCCGGTTTGCGATTTAGAATCGTCCGGATCGGTGTCAAAGCTTGCATCGGCGTAACCATTTACGACTAGCTCTTTGTCACCTCCATATCGAGAAACATATCCTTAGTCCTTTTCGGTATTTCAGGATGTTCTTGACCGCTGTCCGATGATCCACTCTGGATTACTTTGGTACCTTCCTGCCAAGCTTACAGCTAAGCATACGTCGGTCTGGTACACAGCATTGCATACATGATAGAGCCTATGGCTGAAGCATAGGAACATCTTTCATTTTCTCTATCTTCTGTTGTGGTCGGGCATTGAGTCGACTCAATCTTACACCTTGTAATACAGTAAAAACCTTTCTTTGCTGATCCATTTTGAACTTTTTCAAAACTTTATCAAGGTATGTGCTTTGTGAAAGTCCAATCAAGCGTCTTGATCTATCTCTATAGATCTTGATGCCCAATATGTAAGCAGCTTCACCGAGGTCTTTCATTGAAAAACTTTTATTCAAGTATCCTTTTATGCTATCCAAAATTCTATATCATTTCCAATCAATAATATGTCGTCCACATATAATATTAGAAATGCTCTGAGCTCCCACTCACTTTCTTGTAAATACAGAGCTTCTCCAAAAGTCTGTATAAACCCATATGCTTTGATCACACTATCAAAGCGTTTATTCCAACTCCGAGAGGCTTGCACTGACCATAAATTGATCGCTGGAGCTTGCACACTTTGTTAGTACCCTTTGGATCGACAAAACCTTCTGGTTGCATCATATACAACTCTTCTTCTAGAAATCCATTCAAGAATGCAGTTTTACATCCATTTGCCAAATTTCATAATCATAAAATGCGGCAATTGCTAACATGATTCGGACAGACTTAAGCATCGCTACGGGTGAGAAAGTCTCATCGTAGTCAACCCCTTGAACTTGTCGAAAACCTTTCGCAACAAGTCGAGCTTTATAGACAGTTATATTACCATCGTCGTCGGTCTTCTTCTTAAAGATCCATTTATTTTCAATGGCTTGCCGATCATCGGCAAGTCAACCAAAGTCCATACTTTGTTCTCATACATGGATCCCATCTCAGATTTCATGGCTTCCAGCCATTTTGCGAATCTGGGCTCACCATCGCTTCTTCATAGTTTGTAGGTTCGCCATGGTCAAGTAACATGACTTCCGAATAGGATTACCGTACCACTGGTGCGTATTTTACTCTGGTTGACCTCGAGGTTCATAGCAACTTGATCTGAAGCTTCATGATCATCATCCTTAGTTTCCTCACTAATTGGTGTAGTTGTCACAGAACCATTTCTTGTGATGAACTACTTTCCAATAAGGGAGCAGATCTGATTATCTCATCAAGTTCTACTTTCCTCCCACTCACTTCTTTCGAGAGAAACTCCTTCTCTAGAAAGGATCCGAATTTAGCAACGAAAATCTTGCCTTCAGATCTGTGATAGAAGGTGTACCCAACAGTCTCCTTTGGGTATCCTATGAAGACACATTTTCCGATTTGGGTTCGAGCTTATCTGGTTGAAGTTTCTTTACATAAGCATCGCAGCCCCAAACTTTAAGAAACGACAACTTTGGTTTCTTGCCAAACCACAGTTCATAAGGCGTCGTCTCAACGGATTTTGACGGTGTCCTATTTAACGTGAATGCGCCGTCTCTAAAGCATAACCCCAAAATGATAGCGGTAAATCGAAATAGACATCATAGATCGCACCATATCTAGTAAAGTACGATTCGACGTTCGGACACACCATTTCTCTGTGGTGTTCGGGTGGCGTGAGTTGCTAAACTATTCCACATTGTTTCAAATGTAAACCAAACTCGTAACTCAAATATTCTCCTCCACGATCAGATCGTAGAAACTTTATTTTCTTGTTACGATGATTTTCCACTTCACTCTGAAATTCTTTGAACTTTTCAAATGTTTCAGATTTGTGTTTCATTAAGTAGATATACCCATATCTGCTCAAATCATCTGTGAAGGTGAGAAAATAACGATACCCGCCAAGTGCCTCAACATTCATTGGACCACAAACATCGGTATGTATGATTTCCAACAAATCAGTTGCTCGCTCCATAGTTCCGGAGAACGGCGTTTTGTCATCTTGCCCATGAGGCACGGTTCGCAAGTACCAAGTGATTCATAATCAAGTGATTCCAAGCCCATCAAGATGGAGTTTCTTCATGCGTTTTACACCGATATGACCTAAACGGCAAGGCCACAAATAAGTTGCACTATCATTATCAACTCTGCATCTTTTGGCTTCAACATTATGAATATGTGTATCACTACTTGTCGAGATTCAACAAGAATAGACCATTCTTCAAGGGTGCATGACCATAAAAGATATTACTCATATAAATAGAACAACCATTATTCTCTGATTTAAATGAATAACCGTCTCGCATTAAACAAGATCCAGATATAATGTTCATGCTCAACGCGGCACCAAATAACAATTATTTAGGTCTAAAACTAATCCCGAAGGTAGATGTAGAGGTAGCGTGCCGACCGCGATCACATTGACTTTGGAACCATTTCCCACGCCAAGCATCGTCACCTCATCCTTTGCCAATGCTCGTCTATTCCGTAGTCCTGTTTGAGTTGCAAATATTAGCAATGTAACCAAGATCAAATACCAGTGCTACTACGAGCTCTAGTAAGGTACACATCAATAACATGTATATCACATATACCTTTGTTCACCTTGCCATCCTTTTATCCGCCAAATACTTGGGGCAGTTCCGCTTCGATGTCGATCGCTTGCAGTAAAACACTCGATTTCGGGCTTAGGTCCAGACTTGGGTTTCTTCTCTTGATCAGCAACTTTCTTGCTGTTCTTTTGAAGTTTCCTTCTTCTTCCCTTTGCCCTTTTCTTGAAACTAGTGGTCTTGTTGACCATCAACACTTGATGCTCTTTCTTGATTTCTACCTCCGCAGCTTTTAGCATCGCGAAGAGCTCGTGAATTGTCTTAGTCATCCCTTGCATATTATAGTTCATCACGAAGCTCTTGTAGCTTGGTGGCGATGATTGGAGAATTCATCAATGACACTATCATCCGGAAGATTAACTCCCAGCTGAATTAAGTGATTGTTATACCCGACATTTTGAGTATGTGCTCACCGATGAACTATTCTCCTCCATCTTGCAGCTATAGAACTTATTGGAGACTTCATATCTCTCAATCCGGGCATTTGCTTGAAATATTAACTTCAACTCTGGAACATCTCATATGCTCCATGACGTTCAAAACGTCGTTGAAGACCGGTTCTAAGCCGTAAAGCATGGCACACTGAACTATTGAGTAGTCATCAGCTTTGCTTTGCCGACGTTCACAACTTCGGCTCAAGATCTCGCAGCAGGCTGTCACCCAGCGGTGCTTCGGGGCGTAATTTTTCAGGCAGCAATGAGGATAATCCTCAAATTACGGACCCAGTCCATGTAATTGCTACCATCATCTTTCAACTTTGCTTTCTCAAGGAACGCATTAAAATTCAACGGAACAACAGCACAAGCCATCTATCTACAATAAACATAGACAAGCAAAATACTATCGGTACTAAGTTCATGATAAATTTAAGTTCAATTAATCATATTAATAAACTCCCACTTAGACAGACATCTCTCTAGTCATCTAAGTGATCACGTGATCCAAATCAACTAAACCATGTCCGATCATCACGTGAGACGGAGTAGTTTCAATGGTGAACATCACTATGTTGATCATATCTACTATATGATTCACGTTCGACCTTTCGGTCTCCGTGTTCCGAGGCCATATCTGTTATATGCTAGGCTCGTCAAGTTTAACTTTGAGTATTCAGCGCGTGCAACTGTTTTGCACCGTTGTAGATGGACGAGAACTTATCACACCCGATCATCACGTGGTGTCCGGGTACTACTGAACTTTGGCAGCGGTGCATACTCGGAGAACACTTCTTGATAATTTTAGTGAGAGATCATCTTATAATGCTACCGTCAAACAAAGCAAGATAAGATGCATAAAGGATAAACATCACATGCAATCAATATAAGTGATATGATATGGTCATCATCATCTTGTGCTTGTGATCTCCATCGCCGAAGCACCGTCATGATCACCATCGTCACCGGCGCGACACCTTGATCTCCATCGTAGCATCGTTGTCGTCTCGCCAACTATTGCTTCTACGACTATCGCTACTCCTTAGTGATAAAGTAAAGCAATTACATGGCGTTGCATTTCATACAATAAAGCGACAACCATATGGCTCCTGCCAGCCATGCCGATAACTCGGTTACAAAACATGATCATCTCATACAATAAAATATAGCATCACGTCTTGACCACATCACATCACATCATGCCCTGCAAAAACAAGTTAGGCGTCCTCTACTTTGTTGTTGCAAGTTTTACGTGGCTGCTACGGGCTGAGCAAGAACCGTTCTTACCTACGCATCAAAACCACAACGATACTTCGTCAAATAGACTCCGTTTAACCTTCTCAAGGACCGGGCGTAGCCACACTCGATTCAACTAAAGTGAGAGAGAGACACCGCCGGTCACCTTTAAGCAACGAGTGCTCGGGCGGTGAAACCAGTCTCGCGTAAGCGTCTGGCGTAATGTCGGTCCGGGCCGCTTCATCTCACAATACCGCTGAACCAAAGTATGACATGCTGGTAGGCAGTATGACTTGTATCGCCCACAACTCACTTGTGTTCTACTCGTGCATATGACATCAACGCATAAAACCAGGCTCTGATACCACTGTTGGGTAACGTAGTAATTTCAAAAATTTTCCTACGATCACGCAAGACCATGGTGATGGCATAGCAACGAGAGGGAGAGTGTCCGTCCACGTACCCTCGTAGACCGAAAGCGGAAGCGTTATAACAACGCGGTTGATGTAGTCGTACGTCTTCACGATCCGACCGATCCAAGCACCGAGCGTCGGCACCTCCGAGTTACGCACACGTTCAGCTCGATGGCGATCCCGGACTCCGATACAGCAAAGTGTCGGGATGAGTTCCACAAGACGACGGCGTGGTGACGATGTTGATGCTCCACCGACGCAGGGCTTCGCCTAAGCTCTGCGACGATATGACTTCTCCGGCGCAGGGCTTCGCCTAAGCTCCGCGACGATATGACCGAAGTGGAATATGGTGGAAGGGGGCACCGCACACGGCTAAGGAAAGATCTGTAGATCAACTTGTGTGTTATGGGGTGCCCCTGCCCCGTATATAAAGGAGCCAAGGGGAGGTGGCGGCCCAAGGGGAGGCGCGCAAGGAGTCCTACTCCTCCGGAGTAGGATTCCCCTCCAATCCTAGTTGGATTAGGATTCCTGAGGGAAAGAGAGAGAGGGGCGGCCCACCTTTCCTAGTCCTAATAGGACTAGGGAAGGGGCGCGCGACC
Organism: Aegilops longissima; assembly: GCA_021605205.1. Classification (NCBI taxonomy): domain Eukaryota; kingdom Viridiplantae; phylum Streptophyta; class Magnoliopsida; order Poales; family Poaceae; genus Aegilops; species Aegilops longissima. The sequence continues at coordinate 121,320,934 of CM038681.1, forward strand.
ACCTAGGGCTGCCCTTCTCCTTTCCTCCAAGGCCCACTATGGGCCCATGTAGTCCCCGGGGTTCGGTAACCTCCGGTACTCCGAAAATTCGATTTCACTCGGAACCTTTCCGATGTCCAAATGTAGGCTTACAATATATCAATCTTTATGTCTCGACCATTTCGAGACTCCTCGTCATGTCCGTGATCACATCCGGACTCGAACAACCTTCGTGCATCAATACTTATAAACTCATAATGAACTGTCATCGAAGCGTTAAGCGTGCGGACCCTACGGGTTCGAGAACTATGTAGACATGACCTAGAACCATTCTCGGTCAATAACCAATAGCGGAACCTGGATGCCCATATTGATTCCTACATATTCTACGAAGATCTTTATCGGTCAAACCGCATAACGACATACGTTGTTCCTTTGTCATCGGTATGTTACTTACCCGAGATTCGATCGTCGGTATCCAATACCTAGTTCAATCTCGTTACCGTAAGTCTCTTTACTCGTTCCGTAATACATCATCTCACAACTAACTCATTAGTTGTAATGCTTGCAAGGCTTAAGTGATGTGTATTACCGAGAAGGCCTAGAGATACCTCTCCGACAATCGGAGTGACAAAACCTAATCTCAAATCGCCAACCCAACAAGTACCTTTGGAGACACCTGTAGTACTCCTTTATAATCACCCGATTACGTTGTGACGTTTGGTAGTACCAAAGTGTTCCTCCGTAAACGGAGTTGCATAATCTCATAGTTATAGGAACATGTATGGGTCATGAAGAAAGCATTAACATACTAAACGATCAAGTGTTAAGCTAACGGAATGGGTCATGTCAATCAGATCATTCAACTAATGATGTGACCTTGTTAATCAAATAACAACTCCTTGTTCATGGTTAGGAAACATAACCATCTTTGATTAACAAGCTAGTCAAGTAGAGGCATACTAGTGACATACTGTTTTGTCTATATATTCACACATGTATTATGTTTCCGGTTAATACAATTCTAGCATGAATAATAAACATTTATCATGATATAAGGAAATAAATAATAACTTTATTATTGCCTCTAGGGCATATTTCCTTCATGTACTTATTGAAAAAACTTATCAAGCGTCTTGATCTATCTCAATAGATCTTGATGCTCAATATGTAAGTAGCTTTACTGAGATCTTTCTTTTAAAGAACTCCTTTCAAATACTCCTTTATGCTATCCAGAGAAATTCTACATCAACATCATTTCTGATCAACAATATGTTACTCACATATATTTATCAGAAAGGCGGTAGTGCTCCCACTCACTTTATTGTAAATACAGGCTTCACCGCAAGTCTGTATAAAACTATATACTTCGATCAACTTATCAAAGCGTATATTCCAACTCTGAGATGCTTGCACCAGTCCATAGATGGATCGCTGGAGCTTGCACATTTTGTTAGCACCTTTAGAATTGACAAAACCTTCTGGTTGCATCATATACAAATCTTATTTAAGAAAACCATTAAAGAATGCAGTTTTGACATCCATTTGCCAGATTTCATAAAATGTGGCAATTGCTAACATGATTCAGACATACTTAAGCATCGCTACGAGTGATAAAATCTCATCGTAGTCAACACCTTGAACTTTGTCAAAAACCTTTTTCGACAAGTCTAGCTTTGTAGATAGTAACACTACTTATCAGCGTCTGTCTTCCTCTTGAAGATCCATTTATACAATATGGCTTGCCGATCATCGGGCAACACCACCAAAGTCCACACTTTGTTCTCATATATGGATCCCGTCTCAGATTTCATGGCCTCAAGCCATTTCGCGGAATCTGGGCTTAGCATCGCTTCCTCATAGTTCGTAGGTTTATCATGGTCTAGTAACATGACTTCCAGAATAGGATTACCGTACCACTCTGGTGCGGACCGTACTCTGAAAAAACCTACGAGGTTCTGTAGTAACTCGATTTGAAGTTTCATGATCATCATCATTAGCTTCCTCACTAATTGGTGTAGGCATCACTGGAACTGATTTCAGTGATGAACTAGTTTCCAATTCGGGAGAAGGTACTATCACCTCATCAAGTTTCTACTTTTCTCCCACTCACTTCTTTCGAGAGAAACTCCTTCTCTAGAAAGGATCCATCTTAGCAACGAATATTTTGCCTTCGGATATGTGATTAGAAGGTATACCCAACAGTCTCCTTTGGGTATCCTATGAAGATGCATTTCTCCGATTTGGGTTCGAGCTTATCAGGTTGAAACTTTTTCACATAAGCATCACAACTCCAAACTTCAAGAAACGACAGCTTAGGTTTATTGCTAAACCATAGTTCATACGATGTCGTCTCAACGGATTTAGATGGTGCCCTATTTTAACGTGAATGCATCTATCTCTAATGCATAACCCCAAACCGATAGTGGTTAATCGGTAAGATACATCATAGATTGCACCATATCCAATAAAGTGCGATTATGACGTTCGGACACACCATTATGCTGTGGTGTTCCATGTGGCATGAGCTGTGAAACTATTCCGCCTTGTTTTATATGAAGCCAAACTCGTAACTCAAATATTCTCCTCCATGATCAGATCGTAGAAACTTTATTTTCTTGTTACGATGATTCTCCACTTCACTCTGAAATTCTTTGAACTTTTCAAATGTTTCAGACTTGTGCTTCATTAAGTAGATATACTCATATCTGCTCAAATCATTTGTGAAGGTCAGAAAATAACGATACCCGCCACGAGCATCAACACTCATTGGACCGCATACATCGGTATGTATTATTTCCAACAAGTCAGTAGCTCGTTCCATTGTTCCGGAGAACGGAGTTTTAGTCATCTTGCCCGAAAGGCACGGTTCTCAAGCATCAAATGATTCATAACCAAGTGATTCCGAAAATCCATCTTTATGGAGTTTCTTCATGCGCTTTACACCGATATGACCCAAACGGCAGTGCCACAAATAAGTTGCACTATCATTATTAACTTTGCATCTTTTGGCATCAACATTATGAATATGTGTATCACTATGATCAAGATTCAATAAACCATCACCATTGGGTGTATGACCATAGAAGGTTTTATTCATGTAAGCAGAATAACAATTTATTCTCTATCTTAGATGAATAATCGTATAGCAATAAACATGATCTTATCATATTTATGCTCAACGCAGACACCAAATAACATTTATTTAGGTTTAACACTTATCTCGAAAATATAGGGAGTGTGTGATGATGATCATATCAATCTTGGAACTACTTCCAACACTCATCGTCACTTCCCCTTCAACTAGTCTCTGTTTATTCCGTAACTCCTGTTTCGAGTTACTAATCACAGCAACCGAACAAGTATCAAATACTCAGGGGCTACTATAAACACTAGTAAGGCACACATCAGTAACCTGTATATCAAATATACCCCTGTTCAATTTGCCATCCTTCTTATCCACCAAATATTCAGGGCATTTCCGCTTCGGTGACCATTTCCTTTGCGATTATAAGCACTCGGTTTGTGCTTTGGTCCAGCTTTGGGCTTCTTCGCAGGAGTGACAACTTGCTTGTCATTCTACTTGAAGTTCCCTTTCTCTCCCTTTTCCCTTTTCTTGAAACTAGTGGTCCAGTCAATCGTCAACACTTGATGCTCTTTCTTGATTTCTACCTTCGTCGATTTCAATATCACGAAGAGCTCAGGAATCGTTTTCGTCATCCCTTGCATAATATAGTTCATCACAAAGTTTTAGTAACTTGGTGACGGTGACTAGAGAACTTTGTCAATCACTATCTTATCTGGAAGATTAACTCCCACTTGATTCAAGCGATTGTAGTACCCAGACAATCTGAGCACATGCTCACTAGTTGAGCAATTCTCCTCCATCTTTTAGCTATAGAACTTGTTGGAGACTTCATATCTCTCAACTCGGGTATTTGCTTGAAATATTAACTTCAACTCCTGGAACATCTCATATGGTCCATGACGTTCAAAAACGTCTTTGAAGTCCCGATTCTAAGCCGTTAAGCATGGTGCACTAAACTATCAAGTAGTCATCATATTGAGCTAGCCAAATGTTCATAACGTCTGCATCTGCTCCTGCAATAGGTTAGTCACCTAGCGGTGCATCAAGGACATAATTCTTCTGTGCAGCAATGAGGATAATCCTCAGATCACGGATCCAATCCGCATAATTGCTACTAACATCTTTCAACTTAGTTCTCTCTAGCAACACATATAAAACACAGGGAAGCAACAACGCGAGCTATTGATCTACAACATATTTTGCAAAATACTACCAGGACTAAGTTCATGATAAATTTAAGTTCAATTAATCATATTACTTAAGAATGAAGGACTAAATGATAGTTGAGTATGTGGACTTGCTATTAAGCTCTGACATAGACTCTTTCCGATGTTATGATAAATTGCAATTGCTTCAATGACTGAGATTATAGTTTGTTGGTTCTCAATAAAGTTTATGATTCGTACTCTGCATTGTGAATGGATTATTACTTGAACATAAGAAATCATATGACAATATCTATATATGTTGCTGTTATGAGAATAATCATGATGCCTTCATGTCTGTATTTTATTTTTATCGACACCTCTACCTCTAAACATGGGGACATATTTATCGTTATCGGCTTTCGCTTGAGGACAAGGGAGGTCTAAGCTTGGGGGAGTTGATACGTCCATTTTGCATCATGCTTTTATATCGATATTTATTGCATTATGGGCTGTTATTACACGTTATGTCACAATACTTATGCCTATTCTCTCTTATTTTACAAGGTTTACATAAGGAGGAGAATGCTTGGCAATTGGAATTCAGGTGGAAAAGGAGCAAATATTAGAGACCTATTCTGCACAACTCCAAAAGTCCTGAAACTCTACGGAATATATTACAATAAATAATAAAAAATCCTCGTCAAAGATGAAGGCCAGGGGGCCCACACCCTGTCCACGAGGGTGGGTGCACGCCCCCCTCCTAGGGCGCACCCCCTACCTCGTGGGCCCCCTGGTGGCCCTCCGATGCCCATCTTCTGCTATATGAGGTCTTTTGTCGAGAAAAAAATAAGAAGCAACCTTTCGGGACGAAACTCCGCCGCCATGAGGCGAAACCTTGGCGGAACCAATCTAGGGCTCCGGCAGAGTTGTTCTGCCGGGGACACTTCCCTCCGGGAGGGGGAAATCATCACCAGCGCATTGGGAGAGGGCAATCTCCATCAACATCTTCACCAGCACCATCTCCTCTCAAAACCCTAGATTCTTGTCTCCAAGTCTTGTCTCCAAGTCCGGGATTGGTACTAGTAGGTTGCTAGTAGTGTTGATTACTCCTTGTAGTTGATGCTAGTTGGTTTATTTGGTGGAAGATCATATGTTCAGATCCTTTATGCATATTAATACCCCTCTAATTATGAACATCAATATGCTTTGTGAGTAGTTACGTTTGTTCCTGAGGACATGGGAGAAGTCTTGCTATTAGTAGTCATGTGAATTTGGTATTCGTTCGATATTTTGATGAGATGTATGTTGTCTAGCCTCTAGTGGTGTTATGTGAATGCCGACTACATAACACTTCACCATTATTTGGGCCTAGAGGAAGGCATTGGGAAGTAATAAGTAGATGAAGGGTTGCTAGAGTGACAGAAGCTTAAACTCTAGTTTATGCGTTGCTTCGTAAGGGGCTGATTTGGATCCACTTGTTTCATGCTATGGTTAGGTTTACCTTAATACTTTTGTTGTAGTTGCGGATGCTTGCAATATAGGTTAATCATAAGTGGGATGTTTGTTCAAGTAAGAACAACACCCAAGCACCGGTCCACCCACATATCAGATTATCAAAGTACCGAATGCGAATCATATGAACGTGATGAAAACTAGCTTGACGATATTCCCATGTGTCCTCGGGAGCGCTTTTCCTATTACAAGAGTTTGTCCAGGCTTGTCCTTTGCTACAAAAAGGATTGGGCCACCTTGCTGCACTTTATTTACTTTTGTTACTTGTTGCTCGTTACAAATTATCCTATCACAAAACTATCTGTTACCACTTGTTTGATGCTTGCAGAGAATACCTTGCTGAAAACCGCTTATCATTTCCTTCTGCTCCTCGTTGGGTTCGACACTCTTACTTATCGAAAGGACTACGATAGATCCCCTATACTTGTGGGTCATCAGCTAGCGCTGCTCCTCAAGACCTCAACCCAAAGCTTACGTGTTGAAATACGAATATGATATGATGCTCATATCACTAAAACAGAGAACGTTTAATTGGTCACCTAATGTTCCTATATTCGTTTCGAAAAGCATGTGCACCACCCACTAGTCCAGCTAGTTCCACTTTCCTGATTTTTCTCTGGATGCTTAGGGTTTTCCCCTTTTATCTACTCTACTATGATCTGCATAGGTGCTTTCTGTCATGCTATCATTACTCCACCCTTCAAGCTAAACAACACAACACTCAGAATTTGAAAGCTTAGTTGTTCAAGTATGATTGTGATATGATAGTGATATTAGTTAACCGACACATTTAATTGGTTAGCTAAAGGTCCCACTTGAGTTTCCAAATGCATGTCGCGACATATAGAGAGACAGCATAATTGCATTTCTTTGTCACTTGTTGACCGTACTTTCTTGTCCATACCAAATCTTAGTTGTTATTTCAAAGCAAACATCGGTTGCTAACTACCCTTTGCGCAGTTTGCAGCTTCAGATCTGCCATCCCACTGCCACGGTCAACACTGTACTCATCATGCTTATGTTTTCCCCATTTTGTGATGACCACAATCAGCCTACGTGGTTCGTGTCGTAATAGCACTGCTCCACCCATAGAGCTAAACAAGCTTAGTTGTACAAATTCATATCTGATATTATTGCTGATATTAGTAAAACTGAGAGATGTTTAATTGGTGAGCTAAATGTTCCTACTTTAGTTTCAAAATGCATGTGAGCCACATATGGAGAGACCAGAAAGAATAGTATTTCTCTGCGCTCTGGTTCATCATGGGTGGCCAACCGACATTGTATTGAAAGACTTGTAATATCTTCAATCTGCTTGCTCTTACGCTCTTCTTTAAGATGATACTCTTCTCTTGCGATCATTGGTCAGTCGAGTTGTTCTCCTTAGTATATTTTGAATGTGTCGGTCAGTCGACTTGTTCTTCTTTACTATATGTTGAAGCTATCATCTGCGAAGTGTCATCACTTCTGGAGCTCTCATATTTTGAGTAGTAGGCCACATTATATTAATGCACACAACAAATTACAGCATGCATGGCATCTTTTAAAAGAATTGTAGAGATAGCACAAAGGGGTTTACAGGAGGCGGATTGGATTAGAATCACTTCGCACAAAGAAAATCTCACTTGTTTTTATGTTTTCATGCATGTCAGATATTGAACATTATCAAAATGAATATGAGAATGGGCGCACGAGAGGAATATTGCGGAACGATCCACTGGCTAAGAAACTTGGCATGGTGGAGGATGGCCTATCTTATTCACCCATCAAGGTGCTTGCTCTAACTTTGCAAAGTTTTATTGGTCGCACATATTTTGCATCTGACCTCTTGCATTACTTCTACTTTGTTACACCATCTGCTTAGTTTAAGCATCATATATGATTATATGCCATACCTATCCATTTTCTGTACCTATTCCATGTGTCGTCAGACTATGTTTTTCCAGTCAAATGTTGTTCTTTCGTAATAGATGTCCAAAAGGAAGAGGGTGAGTGCAGATCCTCAAGGAGTACAAACTAGGTATTTGGAAAAGGTAGTGATACCTGTTAAATCAGATAGATCAACATCCACAGAAAACACAAGCCCAACTGTACCACACTTTACCCCTACTCCAAAGGGCCAAACCCTATTAGAACTGCTGGGAGCCCAGCGTCAGTCTTGTCTATGATATCAATTCAAAATTTGAACTCCTAAATTTCTGCTTGTGCCTTACCTTCTCTCTTGTATGAAAACTAATTTCAGATGAATCTCCTTGCTCAAAGGATCATACGATCTCAAAACAATAATGGGATCTGCATTGCTCTTGTCAGTACCTCTCTACCTTTTGCCTTGTAACGCTGTACTTAATTAATTGCTATTTGATTATGTATCATCAGTCTGCACCTGAGCTTCACTATCCTCTGTTTCTTCCAATATTGTTTGATATATATTTACTCTTTGCAAAATGTAGAATAATGGCAACGCTTATAAAGAATTTTCTTTGGGGAATTTATTGAATTATCCTCCCATCAACATGAAGAAGGGCTTTGTCCAGCCCGTGTTAACATGTAATGTAAGTTCATCCTTCTCAAGCCTTCAAACTTTGTTCTAGTATAGATTTGGATAGGCATCATTTGCTCCACTGCTGTTTGCTTTGTTGTTTACATCTAATTGGATGTTTGCAACAACTACCAGTTCCAAATTGTAGTTGTAAAAACATGTTCCTTATGCAGAACAGATCCATTTATTTGCTTATATAATTGTGAAACCTGTTACGTGTCTCCTTGTTTCTCTTTCAGAGTCGTATCTCTTACGCCAGGCAGAACTTTACGGAAGATAGTGAGCCAAACCATCTTGAGGACAGCGAGATGACCCCAAGGTCCTGTCTTGATGAAGACAGTGAGTTGAAGCTACTCACCAGCAGGTGTGAGACGACCTCTGTGCGATCGCTGCCTCAATCGATTCGACTTCTTGATCTCAACTTAAAGCGGAAAGGCTTGCTTCAGCTCAACTCCGACTTGAAGTCAAAGATGCAATGAAGATGTCAGAGGACTGCCGTGCGCACCATAATGCCTTAAATCTAGTGTTGATGCATCTATCGTTGACACAACCGAGGTCTACTCAGCTTCCTCACTGTTTGGGGGCCCGACTGCCGCGGGCCTAGTGCCTTCAAGTGCTCTCGTTTTGTATATTCTTTTGTCGGTAGCGTTTATTTGCAATCGGTGGCGAACTTTGATGCCCAGTGGAAGTAATATGTTATAGCCGTGATAGCCTAGCGTAAGTTGCTTGCTTATTTATTTCCTTGTTGTCTTGTTTATTTGTTTGCTTGTAGTCATTGCAGTTCTTTTTCCGTGGTTTGCTAGTGGCTGCAATAACATATTTTTAAAACTAGGCTACAATAACCATGGGCTAATATTTATTGTAGTGACCTTTGGGCCTCCTACCGTCCGAAAACGATGGGCCTTCTACGGGCCGTAGAAACAATGGGCCTTCTACGGGCCGTAGAAACAATGGGCCTTCTACGGGCCGTATCATTAATGTGCCTTATACGGGCAGTATGATAACATGGGCCAATAACAGGCCGCGTTATGGCCGTAAACGAGCTAGAGTTGGAATCGTCCGTTCATGGGCCGACCATAACGGGCCATCGTTAATAGGCCGTATTTCATGACGCTATGAAAACGGCCCAACGTATTAACGGACCACAAACGGGCCGATCAGTAACCACGGGCTGAATTTGGCCCACAAGCGAAAATAGCGATGGCGGGCGTAAATAAGCGAATCTTGGATATGAGCCCACGAATAAATGGGCTCGAGAAGGCGAAAGATAACATGGGCTGAAACGCCCAACGGAATAACGGGCCGTTAATGGGTATAAAGTGATACACTGTTCATTACGGGCCAGTTTCACCACGGGCCATTAATGGGTGTAAAGTGATACACTATTCATTACGGGCCAGTTTCACCACGGGCCGTTAATAGGCCAAGAGTTACATAGGGCCTCATATGGGCCGAAAGACGTCGTGGGCCATACATGGGCCAGAAGTGAAAACGGACTGGAATCATATTGGATGGCCCTGATGACGCTACTGGGCCTAATTCGAATAGGGCATAACGGGCCTTGGGTTAGCGGGCTATAAATGGTCTATATGCGAACAGGCAGTTAACAGGCTTTCCATGGGCCGGCCCACCACCTTTTGACCAAGTCAAACGGGCCGGCCTTTTCACAGGAATGGGCCTCTATTGGGCTGTGCCATGTGTCGACATATCATAGGCGCCTTCTGTCCAATGAGTGGATGACATCTGTCCCAACGATAAGCCGACACGTGTTTCCTCCAGCCAATGATGATTTTACACGTGGAAAATCCCCATTGGTCGGGGTTGTTAACGGGTTATCAGATCCAAAACCGGACCCGATAGCTTAACGGCGTTCCGTTACGGTGGATGCCACGTGTCGGTCACCCTTGACGAAAGCACTTCTGTGACGCGCGATTTATCGTCATGGAAGTGGACACTTCCGTGATGATAATTTTGGTAATGTCATGGAACACTTCTCGACAAAGACAGTATGACTATCTTGATTCTATCATAAAATCGTCATGGATGTACATGCATGACAAAAAACGCGACCTACTGTGACAAACACGTATTATAACGGAAGTGTATTTTTTTGTAGTGATCACACAAATCGACGAAATTGTTTAGATGGGATGCGGCGTCTTCACTAGGAAGGCCGGAAAATTGATCTTTCATAACAAGATTCAGCAAAGCGGCATTAATTTCACAAGATTCCGCATTAGTAGCAAGAGCAATCAGAGTACTAATAAAATCATTACTATTGGTGTTGGAGAAATCACACAATTTGGTATTCTCCTTAGCCATCATGACAAAGCAAGCAATCCAACACACCGGCACACAAAAAGCAAGCGAATAAGACGAACAGAAGAGGGGCGAAGAAAAGGCAAATCTTTTCGAAATTCGTTTTAGAAATGGGGGAGAGGAAAACGAGAGGCAAATGGCGAATAATGTAATGCAAGAGATGAGAGTTTTGATGGATACTTGGTATGGCTTGACTTGGCGTAGATCTCCCCGGCAACGGCGCCAGAAATTCTTCCTGCTACTTCTTGAGCCTACGTTGGTTTTTCCTTTAAAGAGGAAAGGGTGATGCAGCAAAGTAGAGATAAGTATTTACCTCAGTTTGAGAACCAAGGTATCAATCCAATAGGAGACAACGCACAAGTCACCGAATAATTGCACAAACAAACAACAACTTGCACCCAACGCGATAAAAGGGGTTGTCAATCCCTTCACGGTTGCTTGCAAAAGTGAGATCTGATAGAGATAGATGAATGGTAAAGTAAATATTTTTGGTATTTTTGGTTTATAGATCGGAAAGTAAAAGATTGCAAAAAGAGTAGATCGGAAACTAAAGTTATAGATCAGAAACTTATATGATGGAAAATAGACTCAGGGGTCATAGGTTTCACTAGAGGCTTCTCTCAAGATAGCAAATAATACGGTGGGTAAACAAATTACTCCCGAGCAATTGATAGAAAAGTCCAAAGTTATGACGATATCTAAGGCAATGATCATGAACATAGGCATCACGTCCGTGTCAAGTAGACCGAAATGATTACGCGTCTACTACTATTTTTCCACATATCGACCGCTATCCAGCATGCATCTAGAGTATTAAGTTCATAAAGAACGGAGTAACGCATTAAGTAAGATGACATGATGTAGAGGAATTAACTCAAGCAATATGATGAAAACCCCATCTTTTTATCCTCGATGGCAACAATACAATACGTGCCTTGTTGCCCCTACTATCACTGGGAAAGGACACCGCAAGATTGAACCCAAAGCTAAGCACTTCTCCCATTGCAAGAAAAACCAATCTAGTTGGCCAAACCAAACCGATAGTTTAAAGAGAATCACAAAGATATCAAATCATGCATAAAAGAATTCATAGGAGATTCAAGTAATATTCATAGATAAGCTAATCATAAATCCACAATTCATCGGATCTCGGCAAACACACCGCAAAAGAGTATTACATCGGAAAGATCTCCACGAACATCGAGGAGAACATGGTATTGAGAATCAAAGAGAGATAAGAAGCCATCTAGCTACTAGCTATGGACCCGTAGGTCTGAAGTAAACTACTCACGCTTCATCGGAAGGGCAATATAGTTGATGTAGAAGCCCTCCGTGATCGAATCCCCCTCAGGCAGGATGTCGAAAGGGCCCCTAGATGGGATCTCACGGGGTTGCGATGGTGGAAAAGTGTTTTCGTGGCTTCCCTTGTTGGTTTGGGGATATATGGGAATATATAGGCGCAAGAATTAGGTCAGGGAGTGCACGAGGGGCCCACAAGGGTGGGGGCGCGCCCTACCCCCTAGGCGCGCCCTCCGTCTTTGTGGCCGCCTCGTGGCTCTGCTGACTTCATCCCCAAGTCTCCTGGTTGTCTTCTAGTCCAAGAAAAATCATCGCGAACGTTTTATTCCGTTTGGTATTCCTTTTCTGCGAAACTCAAAAACAGGGAAAAACAGGAACTGGCACTGGGCTCTAGGTTAATAGGTTAGTCCCAAAAATAATATAAAATAGCATATTAATGCATATAAAACATCCAAAACGGATAATATAATAGTATGGAACAATCAAAAATTATAGATACGTTGGAGACGTATCAGATCCCCCTACATCTCCACGCTCTGTTCGCCGGCCTGTGCTACTTCTTGAGCTTGTGTTGGTTTTTCCCTTGAAGAGGAAATGGTGATGCAGCAAAGTAGTGATAAGTATTTCCCTCAGTTTGAGAACCAAGATATCAATCCAGTAGGAGACAACGCACAAATCACCCAATACCTGCACAAACAATCAAACAACTTGCACCCAACGCGATAAATGGGTTGTCATTCCCTTCATGGTTACTTGCAAAAGTGAGATATGATAGAGATAGATAAATGGTAAAGTAAATATTTTTCGTATTTTTAGTTTATAGATCGGAAAGTAAAAGATTGCAAAAATAGTAGATCGAAAACTTATATCATGGAAAATAGACCCGGGGGGCATAGGTTTCACTAGAGGCTTCTCTCAAGATAGCAAATAATACGGTGGGTGAACAAATTACTGCCGAGCAATTGATAGAAAAGCGCAAAGTTATGACGATATCTAAGGAAATGATCATGAATATAGGCGTCACGTCTGTGTCAAGTAGACCGAAACGATTCTGCATCTACTACTATTACTCCACACATCGACTGACTCCTGCCTGCATCTAGAGTATTAAGTTCATGAAGAGCAGAGTAACGCATTAAGTAAGATGACACGATGTAGAGGAATTAACTCAAGCAATATGATGAAAACCCCATCTTTTTATCCTCGATGGCAACAATACAATATGTGCCTTGCTGCCCCTACTGTCACTGGGAAAGGACACCGCAAGATTGAACCCAAATCTAAGCACTTCTCCCATTGCAAGAAAAACCAATCTAGTTGGCCAAACCAAACCGATAGTTCGAAGAGAATTACAAACATACCAAATCATGCATATAAGAATTCAGAGAAGATTCAAGTAATATTAATAGATAAGCTGATCATAAATCCACAATTCATCGGATCTCGGCAAACACACCGCCAAAGAATATTACATCGGATAGATCTCCAAGAACATCGAGGAGAACATGGTATTGAGAATTAAAGAGAGAGAATAAGCCATCTAGCTACTAGCTATGGACCCGTAGGTCTGAGGTAAACTACTCACGCTTCATCGGAAGGGCAATAGAGTTGATGTAGAAGCCCTCCATGATCGAATCCCCCTCCCGCGGGGTGCCGGAAAAGGTCCCTGGATGGGATCTCATGGGTACAGAAGATTGCGGCGGTGGGAAAGTGTTTTCGTGGCTCCCTCTGGTAGTTTGGGAATATATGTGAATATATAGGCGCAGGAATTAGGTCAGGGGAGCCATGAGGGGCCCACAAGGGTGGGGGCGCGCCCTCCGTCCTTGTGGCCGCCTCGTGGCTCTTCCGACTTGATCTCCAAATCTCCTGGGTGTCTTCTGGTCCAAGAAAAATCATCGCGAAGGTTTCATTCCGTTTGGACTCCGTTTGGTATTCCTTTTCTGCGAAACTCAAAAACAAGGAAAAAACAGAAACTGGCACTAGGCTCTAGGTTAATAGGTTAGTCTCAAAAATAATATAAAATAGCATATTAATGCATATAAAACATCCAAAATAGATAATATAATAGCATGGAACAATCAAAATTATAGATATGTTGGAGACGTATCAGCCTGCTCCCCCCTTTTTCAGATTTCTTCAACGCCGTGCTCTCGTACTACCAGATCCACACGCTGCATCCGAACATGTTAATTACTGAACCATTTCCAATTCTTTTGGATCCCACGACCTACCCGACCCACATTATATCGACAGGCAGGCGTCTAACCTAGCCATCGTCACAACATATGATTTCACACCGTTCCAGAACAATGCGACGCCATGCTAGTCTTCTCCATCCCTCCTTCCGGCGTGCATCGTGAGAAGGGACAGCAGGCCTCCGGAACTCCGCCTCTTATGATCCTGTACGGGAGAGGGGCGATCAGGTTTTTCGGGAGCACACACGCCCGATTGTTGGCAGCGACGACTTCGCCAACGACAACTTCCCCGACCTCGGCAACCTCTTCATCAACGACATGGGCGACAACCTCAACGCCGGCGGTTCTGCTCCCGCTGCATCATATGTGATTTTGTCCTCCTTGTTTGAGATCATACTAGAATTCCTATTTCTATTATGTGCCTTAGATTCGATCTATTCATCTACTTTGCTAGTCCGCATGACTAGTTCATTCTCTGTTATTATCATCATGATTTATTTACTGTTTATTATATTCAGATTAAATCTCGTAGTAATTTGCTCATATTTTCATCAGAACATCTGCTGTCAAGTTTAAACGATTAAATCAATTCACATGTGCTAGCACCCAGAGAATCTAAGACACCAGAAACAAATCAACCAAGCATATACCAAGGGAGTAGTTAGAGTAGAATTGATAAAAAAAAATAGTTACTTATCTGGGACTGTTGCCCATATGAATTATTCTATATAACAAGCATTGCAGTGAAATTAAGGATGTAAACTGAACATTGAGAAGGAAACTGATGCCAGATGGATCCTTCCATATGCAGATATGCTTAGCTTTGGCTGGACTAGTGAGGCAATAAGCATCCTAATGCAGACTAACCACAATGGACATCACAAACTATGGCAGATCTATCATACAAGATTCCAAAATCAGTAATTGTACAAAGATGAATCATACTAGAGGAGAATTGATCATGGCATACCTATCAATATATCACTGTTAAGCGTCTTCTTTGAGCACATTGTCATAGCAGTTCCCATTCAGGCATTAAATCAAACACCTCGTGGGCAAGAAATGCCAAGTAGTGAAGCAGCAAAGAATGAGATCCAAAGGCAACTACGGAGGACACATAAGAAGTGAAATTTTGGAAGCAATCAGATCAATAAAAAAAGATGCTACCTAGCAGGATGAAGAGGGCTAGCAAAAAAAGGTGACATGGTGTAAGAGGAAGGGCTAGCAACGGCATGCAAGGATAAGACAGGCAGCGCGCTTGCTGTGTCATGCGTGTGGAGAAAAAAGGGAGGAGTCCGAACTTAGCCGGTCCTGAGATTTCAGGGCCCTGGGCAAAAATTATAAGAGGGGCTATTAAGATTTTTTTAATGTCCTTAAATACAAGGTCAGTAATGACGGTATCAATAGTTTGTGAATAAGACGTAGCTTCTATAAAGTTGTGTCATCGCACTTGCCGGTGGGCACGGTGTGATCTCCTCTCATTGTGGATGCGTGGGAGAGGGTAGGGGGCTTAATGATAGCGCAACTGTGGCTAGGGCGCATAGAAGATCAAGTTTTCGTTGCAAGCAGCTAGATATGGGATTATTGCAGAAGAGATCAAGCCAAATGTTCTTTACCATACAATCACACACTTTGGTGGAGGACAAACTATTTTTGTATGGCGAGAAATAAAAATGTAACAGTCACAATCACCTCTACATACATATATAGTAAGACCAACGTAGGACATCCCAAAATATACCGCATCTAAAATAAAGTTGATGGAATAACTAGTTGGCAATTTAGAACATAGAGTCAACCTTGTTCATAAAATACTCCATCCATTTCATAATGTAGTGCATATAGATTTTTCGAAATTCAACCTTTAGAAACTTTGACCAAGTTTATAGATAAAACTATTTACATCCACAATAATATATATATATATATATATATATATATATATATATATATATATATATATATATATATATATATATATAAAAACACATCTTCTAATGTAAATAATAATATGTATTTGGAATTCTAGGTGTATATGTTTTCTTCTGCATACTTGGTCAAAGTTTTAAAATTTGATTTCAAAAAATCTATAAGCACTATATTGTTAAACGGAGGTAGTAAAAAAAGTTTTAGTACTTATATTTGTACAAACCAGCGAAAACAAGAGTACCACCGCGCGATCCTTGCTTCGCTATCATCGTGGTGCACACTGCGCACCTTTGGTCCGAGCCGCTCCTAGCTCTCTGCCACTAGACAATTTCATCTTTGAGGTATATAGGGTTTTTCTAATCAATAGTTTGCGGCGGCAGCAGGCTTGTCTGCAAGATTTCTTTGTTGACGTGACTTTTCTGCAAGATTTTTTGACCTGGGCATTTATGCAAGAATTGATAGCTAAGTCCATCTCTCTCCTTTTCTAGAAGATCGTCATGTCCTTTGTTTTTAACCTCAAAAACCTTCCGTCGGCAGTTGGTCGTCATCGGGAGCAAAAAAACGTCATTGCAAGTCCATCTTCATTGGGAGCACAAAAAAAATGTAGCTTCCTGCTTTTTTTGAGACAGATGTAGCTTCCTGCTGGACCGCACTTGCCCTGCCCAGATTTAGTGTGGCCCACATCCTACTATAAACCACCCTCATGCGCAATGCTAAAGAAAGATTGGCCCAAGGGAAAAAAGATCAGAAGAAGGAAACGCCGAGGCCCAGTTCTGCGGGAGGTCCTGTGTGACGCTCTTTGCGTCAAAAAGTCGAGGCGTCGCACAGGGCGTAGCTCACCTGGGCCGGCCCATTTTTCGTTCGTGATGTGGAAAAACACGGGAAAAAGGAGCAAGATCGGATTAGAACCGCTGACTTCGTAGCGACGCGGAAGCTGGGCTAGCAACTGCGACAAATTAGTATTTCTGCCAAAGCTGCAGCGCAACGCTAGAATAACTGAACTACAGCGGAAAAAACTTAAGCATTCTCAGAAAAAACCCTAAAACAAAAGTGGGATCAAACTGAGGACCTCCTACTACTGAACCAGGAACTAGCGACCTTCCCAGGAATCTGCGTCTAAAAACCTCGAACATTTCAGGAAAATGTTATCATTTTTGGGGATTCTCAAGCATTTTTATAAAGAAGGAAAAAAAAATTGGAAACAGTATCATTTTCTGAAATTACGAACAATTTCTTAAAAAAGCATTTTCTGAAAAACAGGAAGAAAAATTTTCGAAGTTATGAACAATTTTTTCAAAGAATGAACAATATTCAAACTGCCTGAAATTTTCTGAAATTTGCGAACAAAATTTGTAAAGATGACATTTTTGAATTTGCGAATAAATTTTGGAAGCTGGAACATTTTTTAAAATTCCTAAACATTTTTTTAATTTGTGAACAAAAAATAAAAATGGGAACATATATTGAAATTCCCCAAACATTATTTGAATTTGGGAACAAAATTTTCAAACATGACCAATTATTTGTGAACAAAATTTGGAAGTGGGAACATTTTTATTAATTCCCCAACATTATTTAAAATTTGCGTACAAATTTTCAAAAGATGAACCTTTTTGAAATTTTCATGTGGGAACATTATTTGAAATAACCAAACATTTATGAATTTTGAACATTTCTAAATTTTGTAATTCTTTTTTGTTGAAATTTGAAGCATTTGTTGTAAAAAGAAGCGAACAAAATATTTGAAAGTCTAAACGTTTTTAGAATTTTCGAACAAAATTTCAAACCAGGAAACATTCAGAAAAAATGATCGAATTCCAACAGGTTTTACATTTCTGTACAGTTTTTTTTAATAGGAAATAAACTTGAAAAAAATGAAAGAAAAGAAAAAAAGGAAAGAAGAAACAAAAAAAGAAAAAAAAAACATAAAAAGGAGAGAAAAGAAAAAAGCGAAACAGGAAAAAAGAAAACCAAAAAGAAACAGAAAAAATAAACCAGTTTGGTTCTAGAAGGTTCCCAAAACCAGAAAGAACCGGATTA
Source organism: Aegilops longissima (assembly GCA_021605205.1). NCBI lineage: Eukaryota > Viridiplantae > Streptophyta > Magnoliopsida > Poales > Poaceae > Aegilops > Aegilops longissima. Next base: position 121,338,982 of record CM038681.1, read on the forward strand.
AACCTTCCAGAAAGGTTTCCAAAACCGGGATCCCTGGAATGCAACGCTCGCTTCTAAATGGGCCGGCCCGTCTCAGTTGATTCCTTCGATCTCCTGTGCGTTTGCCCGACATTTGGACGCAGAACGCGTCATAAGAATTTTCCGGTTCTACAGCACCGTCGCTCCAACCGCTTGGGCTTTCTTCTTCCTCGAGGGAGTATTTAACCAAAAGAGTCAATTACACCGCTGCTGCTAGAACTTGGCGTAAACGGTCACTTTAGTGCTAGAACTTGCGGTATACATTAAAGTGATGCAAAAACTTGGCTTGAACATGCAAATACAATGCAAATCTTGTTTGTATACACCGGCGAAGCTGACGAGGCATGACAGCATGGCGCACGGCCCGCTGTCAGTGACCATATGATGCAGACTGGGCGTATGTTCTCTTTTTGTAAAAAAAAAAACTCAATTTTTTTATTTTTCATTTTGTATGTGTGGCATCAGGTGGTCTCACCTGTCAGCCAAACATCACAAATTTTGTTGGTATTAGAAAGAAAAGTAGAAGCCAGGCAAGGATTCAAACCGGTGTCCTATTGTCAACCGAGAGCGCGGCTAGCAAACACATCAGATAACAACTGATGTTCTATAAGCATAATCAGTTTTTATATCTTCGCCAAATAACATAAAATAAGATTTTTTATTCAAATAAAAAAGATACCGCCGTGGGATTTCGTACCAGCGACCTGACAATTACCACGAGGAGGACCTAGCAAATATACAACAAATGCCATTTTATTCGCAAAAAGAAACAAATGCCATTTCATGTCTTAATATAGGATTGTTAACCTTTATGTCTACAACATTACCCCCACTCACCCGCAAAAAAAAAAAGACAGTACGTCCGCTTGGCTAAACAGACTGCAGTTAGTGCGGTTCATTTTGAACATGTTAGTTTTTTTCCTTATTTTTAGCCCGAAAAACTGTAAACTGTAATTGTAAATACGTATTCATTTGAGAACCTGCACTCCGAGGCATACTAGGCTAGTTTTTTGTACGCATATATTTATATTGATTTAAAAATACATAATATTTTTTTAGAAAACACACAAATTTTACTAAAATGCATGAACACTTTAAAAAAACATAAAAACATTAAAGCTTGTACAATTTTATATACAACATGAATATATTTTTTTAAAAAATTATAAATTTTTGAACTGATATGATAATTTTTTAGATACACATATTTTCTAAAATTACTTCATATTTTATTTAATATGCAAAAAATTGTAATTATACAATTAATCATAATTTAATTTGATGGATTTTTAAAAATTAATAGATGAGCATTGTTTTAGTCTAATATATTTTATTTATATGTATATTATTTACAATTACAATTTACACTACAACTTTTGAAAAGTGAAAAATAACATAAATTGTAGCCCAAGAGCACCTACTGTTATAGACATAAACTGTAACAATTATATTTACACATGAGAGTACATAGTTGCTGTGGCACGCTCTCCTAATTGTTTTACTTTGGTAGCTGGCTCGAAACCCCATGGGTGTAACCCTTTTTAGGATTAAAATTCTTGAGTTATGTTACTTAATTCCAAGATATAAAACGTGTGTATGCTTCTATGTCATGTTGTGAGCTTTGGGCTGATGGTTAGCTGCGCACACAGTTTGGACCGAGGTCACCGGTACGAATCCATTGGCGGCATATTTTTCATTCGAATAAAATTTGTGATGTTCCACTAACAAGTGGGACCGACTGGATGCCACACACTTGTCAGGGCCTTTTCGTGAGAAAAAAACATAGATTTTTTTTTGCAAAAATAGCACGCCACACTTTCAATTTTCACCATGCAGTCATTGACGGTGGGCCCTATGCCACGCTGTCATGCCTCATCAACGTCACAACCGTATACAAATGAGAGTTGCACCGTATTTGCAAGTTGAAGCCAAGTTTTTGCACCACTTTAATGTATGCCGCAATTTCTAGCACAAAAAATGACGGTTTACGCCAAGTTCTAGCACCAACGATGTAATTGACTCTAACCAAAAATTACCAAATTTCATGAAAACGTGACTAGAAGCTACCACTTTAAAAAATTGTCTCAAAAACTATCATTTTTTTTACTAATCCGTGGCAAAAATACTACCACTTTCGAAAAATAACCAATTTATAAGATTTAAACACGTTTATGACAAGTGGAGCCCACCCGTCAGGGCTGACCTGGCAGGAAAGTCTACACCGTTTATTTTGACTGTTAAGTTGACCGTTATGACAAGTGGGCCCCACACGTCAGTATCTATCTTCTTCTTCCTCCTCCTCCTATATTCTCTTGCCCATTTCAACGAACACCTCGTCTTCGTGCTCCACGGCAAGCACTGGTGTCTTCCATGTCGCCCACCTAGAGGCTGCCTGGTCGAGGATGATGGAGGCAGCGCCGGAGCAGGTGTGAGACGGCGGCCGCGAGGGTGCTTGTGCAGCCGTCGAGCCGCGCGCAGGCCGCGAGCACGTGCTGGTCGCGCTAGCCGGTCGTCGTCGCGTGCGGGAGCGCGGGAGGGCGGGCTGGCCGCCGTTGCAGTCGCGTGCGGGCCGGCATCCGAGCTCGCGGTCGTAGCTGTCGCGTGCAGAAGTGCGGGCGGGCCGCCGCAGCCGTCTCGTGGGTGCTCGCGCAGCCGTCGAGCCGCGCGCAGGCCGCGAGCACACGCTGGTCGCCGAGCCGCATGCTCGCGCTGGCCGGTCGCCAAGCCGTGCGTACGTGCTCGTGCTGGTTGCGCAGCCGCATGCATGCGTGCTCGCGCTGCTGGTCGGCAAGCCATGCATACTTGCTTGTTGGTGCTAGCAAGCTAGCGCTGGGTGGCCGCGTGCGGTCGAGCAGCGTGCGTCCGTCGGAGTATCCGATCTGGGCGTCGCCACCGCGTGCTGCCGCCGCGTGCGGGCCGGGCGTGCTCACCGTCATTTCGTGCGTTTGTTGACTTGCCATGTCAGCCCTGACGGTGGCCCCACTTGTCATAAACATGTTTAAATTTTTTAAACTGGTCATTTTTTGAAAGTGGTAGTTTTTTGCTACGGGTTAGTAAAAAAGTGGTAGTTTTATTTGGCACAAATTTGTAAAGTGATAGTTTTTGGATACGTTTTCATGAAATGTGGTAGTTTTTGGGTTAAATACTCCCCTCGAGGAGAAAAAGCCTCCCCCGGCGAGCATTCCATCGCTGGGCGCGTGTAGAACCTCGAGCAGAGGTCGGAATCCGAAGCCGATTGGACCCCCCCCCACGTCCGTGCTAATTAACGGAACGGAAACACGGACTGTTTTTTAGTTGGTATATGTATATATGCCAGTCCGATTCGAGCCCGAGGTGGCTTGGGTCTGTTCCCAAACCAGAGCCAAGGTTCTATATAAACGAAGACTGGGCTGCTCCGGCTGGTATAACCTATTCAAACGCACAAGTCTGTTGTACTTTGGAGAAAGAGAGAGAGCCATGGCGCTTACGCAGGAGGAGGGCAACTATTGCTTTCAGCTCCCGCCGCCGGTGGTCATCGGGCCAGACGAGGACGGTGTGAGAAAGGTTATCGAGTACCGCATAGAAGATGGCATGGTTTTAAAGGTGACCACGACCACCCGCTCCCGCTCTAAAATCGCCGCCAAGGAGCACCGCTCGTGGGCCAGGTTCGGCGACGCCACCAACGACGACGCCACCTTCCGCTCACGTAATCCGCACCCAAACGTGTTCTCCTCCCAGGAAGTCTTCCTTGATCGCCCTGGGATTGGCAGCAGAGTTGCAAGAGGCGGTCCAGTGGCGGCCATGCTTCCTGGCGAGCGAGATGGTTTCGTGGTTTGCAGGACCTGCAAGGGTTACCACTGGACGTCAAGGTGCCCATACAGAGACCTTTATTCCCAGCTGGAAGCCTTGGATGAGCAGCCAAAACCCGCATGTGAAGGAGGTCGCTCCGCTGCATACGTTCCTCCAAAGTTGAAGCCTGGGGGTGGTGACAACATGAGGCGGATGAACCACGACAACACCGTCCGCGTGGACAATCTTTCGGAGCAAGTCCGTGATCTAGACCTTCTCGAGCTGTTTGGCGCAGTTGGCCCGGTCCGCCGTGCACATGTTGCCGTGGATCGCAGGACAGGATCTAGTAAGGGGTTTGGATTCGTAGAGTTCGTCCGCAGAGCAGATGCTGAAAAGGCTATCCACACCCTAGATCGTTACGGCTACGATCACCTCGTCATCCGTGTGGAGCGACCAGAACGGCGCGTCGGCTGAGCTAAACCTCCGTGTGTTTGGATGGCGGGCACTGGAATCTTCGAGAGCTGGGCGTCGGCAAAAGCTTGGCTCTGATCAGCCTCACATCTTGTGTAGTATAGCATTCTCTTAGGAATAGGATTTCACCAAGTTATTTCTCCTCTTTGATTTGTCCATGTGAGCAGTTTGGATTCTGTTCTGAGTATTATTTAGAAAAAGAAATTGAGGAAATATTATTTGGATTTTTGGTTCTTCAGAATTTGAGCGTAGGCTTGCCCGGGCTAGCTACTTTTTGGCTCAATAATTGGAATGGTGCAGAGCTCTAGGAGATCTTTGTGATTCGAACATGTCAAACTTCTCTCTGTTAACTTTTAACACTCCAAACATTGTTCTTTCTTGTTAGTAACTCTAGTTCTACGCAGATGTGACATACAATGAGGATAACTCAAACCAATGTGCATAACTTCACTAAACCAGGCTTAGAGCATCTCCAGCCGTTCGACCCCCCAAGGGTGTTTATTGGGTGAAAATAGCACCTCTTGGGGCATCGCCGGCGAAAATTTCAGCTTGGGGGGGGGGGGGGGGGGAATCGGTTCCCAGCGGCGACCACAACAGCATCGGCCAAAAGAATATTTTAAAAACCCAAAGTCGACGAAATTTGGTTGATTTGGACGAAATATAGGCGATTTCATTGATATTTTAGGTGAATTTACATAGATTAAAAGAAAACTAATCTAGTTGTTCATGCCGAGGGGTTTGTAGAAGACAGTGTAGTCATCGCCGTCGCTCGGCGGCCCGTCCTTCGCCGCATCCTTGCTGCAACCCTGCCCTAGATCGCTAGTGCGGACCCGCTGGCTCGGCGCAGCGACCTCGTCGTCGCTGTCGGAGAGCACGACGATGTCGCCCTCGTCGTGGCGATCTCCTCCAGAACGCGGCGCTGACGCTCCATCTCCTCACACACGTAGTCCTGGCACGACCATAGGAGGCCACTCTCTAGGTTGGCGGTCATGGCCTCGTGCTCCTTCTTCACGGGGAGGAGCTCCGCCGGCTCCTTCTTCAGCTTGACCAGGCGTGAGGGGGGAGGGGAAGGGGCGCGGCCGCCGCGACGGGTGCGCCGACAGAGCGGCGTCTCCTGCGTTCGTGCTTGACGGAGAGGAGTGTTGCCGACCCGGAGGAGCGGGAGCCCGAGGACGGCGTGTCCATGTGCCTCGGCGTCCAAAAGCTTCCCCGGCAGCTAGAGAAGGAGGGCGCCGGGTACTTGAGCGGCGGCTCATTGCCGCCCTCGATGTGCGCAAGCACGGCGGAGAGGGTCTGCCCCGGCGCGCTCCACCATAGACGGCGTCCCTCCGTGTTGTGGCGGCCCCCCGGCGCCGGTGGTGGACGCCAGGTGCTCGGCGTGGCGCCGCTCGAAGTACGTGGTCTAGAGCGGCTGGTTGCCCACCGTGTACCACGGCAGCTGGCACTCCTGCTCCGGCATGCTCGCCCGGATCGCGACGATCTCGGCGGCGCGGTCCGCGCCGGAGGGCACCGGAGGCACAAGAACGCCGCCCGCGCTCAGCCGCCATGCACCGGGCACGCGCATGTCGGGCGGCGTCGGGTAGTTGGCCTCCTGCAGAAGGCGCGCCTCCCAGTCGTGCAGCCAGCGGCGGCCGAAGCCGTTGGCCGCCGCTCCGTCGCTGGGGAACCTCTCCGCCATGGGTGGAGGAGTGAAGGAGAGAGGGCGAGAGCAAGGACGGCGAAGGAGAGAAGGTAGTCGGCGTGGGAGGCAGGCGAGAGAGAGATGGTTGTGGCGAGTGTGCGGTGAGCGGCGACGAAGGCCGACTTTTATAGCGGCGAGGGGGCGGCAACAGTGTGGACGCGTGACGGGAAGGGGCGGGACGCGCGGCAGCTCGCCATCACTCCGCCGCCCGTGATCACTGGAAGGCTGACCGGCGGCAGCCTTGGCATTGATTCACGCGGGAGCCGAGGTGAGGCGATGAGGATGACAATGCCTAGTCGCTGACTTGACGGGCCCACGGGGTGGGAATCTGGCGTGGGAAGTTTTGGCGCCATTTTTCTTTCCCCCTGCGCCCTCGGCCAGCCCCTAGTGCACTGGGTTCGGCTTAGGTCCGCCGGCGCCAATTTCGGCTCAAACCGACGAATTTTGGGCTCCTGGGGCCGCGACTAGGCATTTTTTTGGCGCCGACACTGAAAAAGTTGCTCTTATCCCCATCTCTCTCCCTTACTATATTTGTTCACATGTTTTCGATGTTGGACAGCTTTCTCCAAAATGTTAGGCATCATGGCCTTTTGTTCATTGAAGGTGTACTTGACAGTTTTACAAAAGTCTGATGTCATGCTGCATGAAAATTTGTTTGGAGATATTCTGACTTCACATTTTCTATTTGATTAGCTAGAAAACCAATTAGCTGTTTAGTTTGAGTATTCAAAATTGATCCACATAGGTGAAGAGTTCTAAAAGCTTGTTTGGGAACTTCGTTCTGGATAGAGGAGTCTTCTACAACCACAAATACTATGCTCCATCCTTGTTTCGACTCATTGTCCAGTTTTTTTTTTTTTTGAAACTAGGCAAAAGATTTGCCATTTTCATTGATTAAGAGAGAAGTTTTAGAGGTTAAGGCCAAAGGCCAAATTACAACATCACTCTTGCGCCATTATGTTATTCAAATGCCTTGCTCCCGCAATGCTCCAAAGTGAGGTCTCCTTTTTAATCCTAGCAACAACGACTCCCACCGGAACGACATTATTACGAAAGATTCGTGCATTCCTCTCTTTCCACAACTCCCAAGAGATTAGCAGCATCAAGGAAGCAAGCGGCCTTCACGATTGGGTCTTCTTGTTAGCATTGTGGCTCCACCACTCTTTAACGGGAGTCGCGTCACTCCAATCGGAAGGATGCACATCATGGAGACCAAGCCAATCTTTGATCATACGCCAAACTCTGATTGTCCAGTTCTACTTATGGTCTGACTTTCCTTGAAGAAACTTCTAAGTATGCCGATTATATTTGGGTTGTTCATTGATCCTGTCGGAGGTTTTATTGGAAGATTGTAGAGTTGGAAAGTCTAGCAAAATGTCAGTTGGTGCGGGGATTTGGTGAAGCCCGGACGGTTTTGACTTCTGATTAATCCTGATCCTGAAGCATATTACTTGATTTGGTCTTTGTGGCAGGTTCAGTTTGAACTTGCATTCAGTGGTAGTTTGGAGTTAGTAGTGTGCACATCTGATTCTTCCAACCGTCCTGAAGCATCTTATTACTTGGTTTCTGTTGTGCCATCCTACTGATTACGACATCTGCTTCAACTTGCATGTGGTTTGGACGGAATATGATCTCTCCGAATTAACAAAATGCTAGAAGTAATGATGTCCTAACTGGAAGTTCCTTTAGTCTCAAACAAGGGTTCAACAATGGAAATATCAGTTCATACTCAAAGTTTGCATAGCAGATCATCAAATTTTGACTTGGCTATAGATTACTACTTGGTTGACATACTATTTCCGGAAGTTGGGTTTTAATACTAGGCTGATTGTATCTATAATTTATCTCTAGCAGTAATATCTTTAGCTTGCAAATTTATCACCTAAAACATGTACATGAGCTCTGAATGCAGTAAAAGATTTGTCGGTCTACTAATCTACATTTTCTTGTCACACTTGGTTTGTTCATTTAACTATTTTCCTGGTGAGTTCTTTAGGATCATCTTATGACACACAATCAATTTTTGACGTGGACAGATTTTTAACTTCAGTGATAAAGAAAGGTCCCATCTAGTTGTTTGCTGGCTCTCTCTCTCTCTTGACTTTTAGTTGGGTAATGTTGATGTCTTGATATGCAGAAAGAGGCTAAGGAATTATTGCCATATACTAAAACAATGGAGAGTTTGAAGCTTCTGAACTGGAAGCTTGAACAAATAGTTTGCCCTGAACACTCTACTCTTGTTGTCTTATATTACTGTCATCTCCACTAATTATTATTCCGGTTTGGTGGTATGGAATTGATTTACAGAAAATGAGGTTCTTCTCATTGGTGCTTCTCCAGTGGGATCTGGATTACATATCTTCAATTCAATGCATCTTATCGGTTTGCTGGAGAACTCCTAGTTTTAATTTGATAACTAGCAAAACAGTCTTAACTCTTCTAATGACTAATTTGATCTGGTTTATGGGATCTTCAACTACATATTCTCAAATCTTTAATTACATAATCTCGGTTTTCTGGAACTCCCTAATTTTAATTTCCTTGGCAACTAGCAAAATTACTAATTTGATGATACCTGTCAATTGCGTACTCTTAACTCCAGCTATACATATGCCACACATCATGCATAGTCCATGCATCCTGGATTTTGAAGACACAAAAGTATCTCCTTTGACCCTGTAATAATGGGATAAAACTGTGAACTTTTATTTTCAAGATTGAAGGTTTGAATCACCCTCACCCCACTATAGAAATTAGCTACTATCATTCAGGTTCTGGAATTTATAGCTTTCTATGTTTGCGCCCCTGTGTCTGTCTTACAATCTTGTGCAATTCTTGTGCAAATGTTTTTTTGCCTTTGGTTGATACTGTGGCTTGTATGCTTACCTGAAATAATCAGTTAGTGTTTGCTAATTTTTGTGTTTAGTAGTTTTGTAGTTTAACACTGCCTTTGCCGGTCCCAAGCCCGGATGAGAAAATGTGGAGGGAACTGCATCGTTTGCATTAGAACTTGCATGGTCTCCAAATATCTGAAATTGAGTAACAGCGAATGAAGTGAGTAGTTACAGTCCTTACTGGCCTAATCATGTAGTGTGGTATATGATTCAAGCATCCTTTCTATGGTCAGTGTTAGAACTGATTGTCTTGCTGATTCCTTTCTGAAGCTGTACTAGGTCGGTGTTTTTCTTATGATCGAAAAGGAAAGTGAGTATAGATTTGCATGAAGGGCCTCGTGTACAACAATTATCCAGAAAGATGTAGTTCAGTTGTTCTGGGTAGAGAATGCTATGTAACCTGCAGTTTGTTGGACAAGAGATATAGTAGGGTAATGGAAAAGTTTGACTTGCAGTGTAGCAGATGCAAGCAAATGGGGATGGTTCATGAGTTCGCTGGTAATTTCAGTTGTACTAAACTACTCCAGTCCTGAGTACTTTACTAGCTGCCCACTCCAGTCCTGAGTTCTGGTGATACTGTTGTTCTTCTGCCCTGCTTCATCGATGTGGTTCTCGTTCGCATATTCTAAGGAAGTCAGAGATGCAGATATATGGTGGTTCATTTCAGAGTAAGGAATACAGGTCCGACGAAACTGAAGCTTCAACCACTGCAAGCCTCAACAGACAAGCTGCATCCCTTCATCGCTCCTGTGTAGACGTTTATGCCCTTGTTCATTTTATTTAGGCACGCCGACAGTAATTTCGTGCAGTAGATGCTACCGCAGCGCTACCTGTTCAGTTGTATATAAATTCCGGACCACGGAGTTTGTCCCGTTTCTTCAGCACAGATGCTTCTTTTAATCTTTGCTGCTAGTAATGTATATTGTTGAATCACATTGGCTTGCTTGTCGAGTGGGTGCTGCTTGTCCACTAATCTAAGCAAGCATGCTGGGCGCTGCTGAGTAGCAATGTTGTATTCAGCATAACCAACCCTTTGGCTGATGCTGCTTGATTGAATGGTTTTCCAAGCTTATTATACTGTTAATTTGTCGATCACCGAGTATTGTCCCGAGCAGTCTTTGATCAGCGTTGCTTGCTAGTGTGAGCAGTCGGGTGTTTTTTTTTCCTTTCTAATGATCTTGACGGTCAAGCGCAATGCCAGTCGGGCGGCTGATGGGGCAGCTAATCTTGCGCGGGATCAGCTGGCTGAACATTTTTTTCATACATGGCAAATATTTTTATCAAAACATTTTTTATATATATTTCAAAGAAATGAACAAATATTTTGAAAACCAGAATATTAAATTTTCTTCCCTTTTCATCTGAGCAAGGAGCAGCCGGTTTTCCGGAGCTGGCACATCAATTGCCGAATCGACCACTGTTTCAGAAAAGATAAAGTTAGTATCGCTGGAAGAATAGTAAAGGCAATACCATCTTGCAATCCAATTGAGCAAGGCATAAAAAAAGGAGAATTGAACATACAAGTGTGTAGTTAAGATATAAGACAAAGTTTGGTGAAACCGCAAAGCTATCAAATGTGTATTAATACTTAGTCCAAAAGGGTTGTATAAAATTTGATTACTGGAAGATGGTATGACAGTCTAATAACAATAATATGAACGGAAACTGTACTCATAAAAATATTAGGACATATAAAAAGGTGAGAAATAGATAACTTACACTCAAAGGACGATCATTTTCTTGTTCCGTGTTGCTTCACATATGTTCCAGGCACATTACATATAAGCTTTTAAAGAAAATCATTAACGATATGCTCTGTAGATAGCTGAGTAGGTAAAAGTTAAGATCTGACTGATTTTAAATTTTGAATTGAACTATGAAATTACACATTGAAGTAGTTTGTGAACTCAAGTTTTTCCTTAAACAAAAGTGTAAATCTAGTTGATTCAGTAAATTTCATTTATGGAGTAAAATTTAGCTATATTCCAAACATGCACATTATGGTCTGGAACATACCAACTTTTACTTTTGTTCTGTCGTACAATAATTTGCCAAATAGTAAATCATCTTAATAATCTGTTGTATACTCCCTCTGTCCGAAAATACTTGTTGAAGAAATATATAAAAATGGATGTATCTAGAACAATACGTATAGATACATCCATTTCACCGACAATCATTTTCGGGCAGGGGAGTATACGACAGTAATACACGCGTGTGGGTATATTTGGGTCAGCGTCGTGGGTATTGCTACATTTGCAACAGCACGGCCTAAGAGCATCTCCAGCCTTTCAACCCCCAGGGCGTCGAAAAAGAGCGGCCTGGGGCGAACCGGCGCTAGATCGGCCCCTGGGGGCGACCTAGCTCCCAGCCACGCCCCCAGGTGCCGCCCCACAAGCCGCGGCAAATTCAAACGTACATTCCCGCTCATCAAAATAGATGCCACAAATCCGGCGATCAAGCGGCCACAGTTCGGCGATCGAATGAAAAGTTCGGCGTACAAAAAAAAGGACGCGCGGGCAGCGCATCAGACGGCGAGGTCGGCCTCCGGCTTCGGCGGAGTCGGCGTGTGCGGGCTTGGCGGGGTCGGAGCTTCTTCTGTTCTGGGCGGCGGCGGCGGCAGCGTGGGCGTGGGAGTCGGCGGCGCCGTCGACTGCAGCTGGTTCAGGATGAGGCCACGCTTCGCCAAGTACCAGGCCTTGACCGCCTCGTCGTTGCTCTGGAGCATGTCCGCCCCGCCTAGCAGGAAAGCCAGGTTGGTGTTCCTCTTCTTCGCGGCGACGTTGGTCCGGAGTAGGTCCAGCTTGACGGCGCTGCTCGACATCAACGCCGACCACCGCGCCTCTGTCTTCTCTTCATGCAGGGCGGCCCGGGCCTGTGCGTCGGCGAGGCAATGCTTGATGGACTCCTGCACTCGCGCGGTGGCCGCGTCGGCGAGTTTCCTCTTCATGGCCCCTTTGTTGCCGTCAGGCCGCCCTTCTGACGCGCCCCGCGTCGGCGCGTCCGGCTTGTAGGTCTCCTTGGCCATGTCGATGGTGCGCCGGACTTCCGCCCACTTCTCGCACTTGTCAATGCGCTTGTAAACATGGAGGTACTTGAATTCTTGGTCGCTGTTGGTCTGGCGATACATGGCGAACATGCGCACCAGCTGCACGGAGGAACAAACAGTTGGCGGGCGCACACGGCGAAGAGAAGCGGGAGACCGGCGTGCCATACCTGATCCTCAACGCTGGCGCCGCTCTCCGAGCGAGCCGCGACCTCCTCGATGATCCCATGCCATTTGTTGCACGCCGCCTGGATGAGCCCCCAACGGTTCGCCATTGCCTTCGCCCCGCGCTGCATGTAGACGCCTTTAAAGTGTTGGAAATATGCCCTAGAGGCAATAATAAAAGGATTATTATTATATTTTCTTGTTCATGATAATTGTCTTTTATTCATGCTATAATTGTGTTATCCGGAAATCGTAATACATGTGTGAATACTTAGACCACAATATGTCCCTAGTGAGCCTCTAGTTGACTAGCCCGTTGATCAACAGATAGTCATGGTTTCATGACTATGGACATTGGATGTCATTGATAACGAGATCACATCATTAGGAGAATGATGTGATGGACAAGACCCAATCCTAAGCATAGCACAAGATCGTTTAGTTCGTTTGCTAGAGCTTTTCCAATGTCAAGTATTTTTTTCCTTAGACCATGAGATCGTGTAACTCCCGGATACCGTAGGAGTGCTTTGGGTGTACCAAACGTCACAACGTAACTGGGTGACTATAAAGGTATACTACGGGTATCTCCAAAAGTATCTGTTGGGTTGACACGGATCGAGATCGATTTGTCACTCCGTATGACGGAGAGGTATCTCTGGGCCCAATCGGTAATGCATCATCATAATGAGCTCAAAGTGACCAAGTGTCTGGTCACGGGATCATGCATTACGGTACGAGTAAAGTGACTTGCCGGTAACGAGATTGAACGAGGTATTGGGATACCGACGATCGAATCTCGGGCAAGTAACATACCGATTGACAAAGGAAATTGTATACGGGGTTGCTTGAATCCTCGACATCATGGTTCATCCGATGAGATCATCGAGGAGCATGTGGGAGCCAACATGGGTATCCAGATCCTGCTGTTGGTTATTGACCGGAGAGCCGTCTCGGTCATGTCTACGTGTCTCCCGAACCCGTAGGGTCTACACACTTAAGGTTCGGTGACGCTAGGGTTGTAGAGATATTAGTATGCGGCAAACTGAAAGTTGTTCGGAGTCCCGGATGAGATCCCGGACGTCACGAGGAGTTCCGGAATGGTCCGGAGGTAAAGAATTATATATGGGAAGTCGAGTTTCGGCCGTCAGGAAAGTTTCGGGGGTCACAGGTATTGTACCGGGACCACCGGAAGGGTCCCGGGGGTCCATCGGGTGGGGCCACCTATCCCGGAGGGCCCCATGGGCTGAAGTGGGAGGGGAACCAGCCCCTGGTGGGCTGGTGCGCCCCTTGGGCCCCCTGCGCCTAGGGTTGGGAACCCTAGGGGAGGGGGCGCCTCCACTTGCCTTGGGGGGCAAGGCAGCCCCCTTGGCCGCCGCCCCCCTAGGAGATCCCATCTCCTAGGGCCGGCGCTCCCCTGGGGACCCTATATATAGAGGGGGGAGGGAGGGCAGCCGCACCCTTGCACTTGGCGCCTCCTTTCCCTTGCTACACCTCTCCCTCCCATGGACGTTTGGCGAAGCCTGCCGGATCCTGCTGCATCCACCACCACGCCGTCGTCTGCTGGATCTTCATCAACCTCTCCTTCCCCCTTGCTGGATCAAGAAGGAGGATACGTCACGCTGACCGTACGTGTGTTGAACGTGGAGGTGCCGTCCGTTCGGCGCTAGGATCTCCGGTGATTTGGATCATGACGAGTACGACTCCCTCAACCCCGTTCCCTTGAACACTTCCGCTCGATCTACAAGGGTATGTAGATGCACTCCTCTCTCTTGTTGCTAGATGAACTCATAGATTGATATTGGTGAAACCGTAGGAAATTTTTTTATTTTCTGCAACGTTCCCCAACAGTGGCATCATGAGCTAGGTCTATGCGTAGTTCTCTTTGCACGAGTAGAACACAAATTTGTTGTGGGCGTAGATGTTGTTAACTTTCTTGCCACTACTAGTCTTATTTTGCTTCAGCGGTATTGTGGGATGAAGCGGCCCGGACCGACCTTACACGTACGCTTACGTGAGACAGGTTCCACCGACTGACATGCACTAGTTGCATAAGGTGGCTAGCGGGTGTCTGTCTCTCCCACTTTAGTTGGAGCGGATTCGATGAAAAGGGTCCTTATGAAGGGTAAATAGAAGTTGACAAATCACGTTGTGGCTTTTTCGTAGGTAAGAAAACGTTCTTGCTAGAACCCTATTGCAGCCACGTAAAAGATGCAACAACAATTAGAGGACGTCTAACTTGTTTTTGCAGCAATTGCTTTGTGATGTGATATGGCCAAAAAAAAGTTGTGATGAATGATGAATGATATATTGTGATGTATGAGATCATGTTCTTGTAATAGGAATCATGACTTGCATGTCGATGAGTATGACAACCGGCAGGAGCCATAGGAGTTGTCTTAATTATTATATGATCTGCGTGTCAATGATTTAACGCCATGTAATTACTTTACTTTATTGCTAAACCGTTAGCTATAGTAGTAGAAGTAATAGTTGGCGAGCAACTTCATGGAGACACGATGATGGAGATCATGATGATGGAGATCATGGTGTCATGCCGGTGACGAAGATGATCATGGAGCCCCGAAAATGGAGATCAAAGGAGCTATATGATATTGGTCATATCATGTCACTACTATTTGATTGCATGTGATGTTTAGCATGTTTTTTCATCTTGTTTACTTAGAACGATGGTAGTAAATAAGATGATCCCTCATTATAATTTCAATAAAGTGTTCCCCTAATTGTGCGCCGTTGCGACAGTTCGTTGTTTCGAAGCACCACGTGATGATCGGGTGTGATAGATTCTAACGTTCACATACAACGGGTGTCAAACAGATTTACACATGCAAAACACTTAGGTTAACTTGACGAGCCTAGCATGTACAGACATGGCCTCGGAACACAGAGACCGAAAGGTCGAACATGAGTCGTATGGAAGATACGATCAACATGGAGATGTTCACCGATGATGACTAGTCCGTCTCACGTGATGATCGGACACGGCCTAGTCGACTCGGATCATGTAACACTTAGATGACTAGAGGGATGTCTAATCTGAGTGGGAGTTCATTAAATAATTTGATTAGATGAACTTAATTATCATGAACTTAGTCTAAAATCTTTGCAGAATGTCTTGTAGATCAAATGGCCAACACTCATGTCAACATGAACTTCAACGCGTTCCTAAAGAAAACCAAGCTGAAAGATGATGGCAGCAACTATACGGAATATAATGAGGGATCATCCTCATAGCTGCCAAGAAAGAATATGTCCTAGAAGGACCGCTAGGTGAAGCACCCATCCCAGAGAACCAAGACGTTATGAACGCTTGGCGATCACGTCTTGATGATTACTCCCTCGTTCGGTGCGGCATGCTTTACAGCTTAGAACCGGGGCTCCAAAAGCGTTTTGAGCAACACGGAGCATATGAGATGTTCGAGGAGCTGAAAATGGTTTTCCAAGCTCACGCCCGGGTCGAGAGATATGAAGTCTCCGACAAGTTCTATAGTTGTAAGATGGAGGAAAATAGTTCTGTCAGTGAGCACATACTCAAAATGTCTGGATTGCACAACCGTCTGTCCCAGCTGGATATTAACCTCCCGGACGAGCGGTCATTGACAGAATCCTTCAGTCACTCCCACCGAGCTACAAGAGCTTTGTGATGAACTACAATATGCAGGGGATGGTGAAAACTATTCCTGAAGTATTTTCAATGCTGAAGTCAGCAGAGGTAGAAATAAAAAAGGAACATCAAGTGTTGATGGTCAATAAAACCACCAAGTTCAAGAAAGGCAAGGGTAAGAAGAACTTCAAGAAGGACGGCAAGGATGTTGCCGTGCCCGGTAAGCCAGTTGCCGGGAAGAAGTCAAAGAATGGACCCAAGCCTGAGACTGAGTGCTTTTATTGTAAAGGGAAGGGTCACTGGAAGCGGAACTGCCCCAAATACTTAGCGGACAAGAAGGCCGGCAACACTAAAGGTATATGAGATATACATGTAATTGATGTGTACCTTACCAGTGCTCGTAGTAGCTCATGGGTATTTGATACCGGTGTCGTTGCTCATATTTGTAACTCAAAGCAGGAGCTGCAGAATAAGCGGAGACTGGCGAACGACGAGGTGACAGTGCGCGTCGAGAATGGTTCCAAGGTCGATGTGATCGCCGTCGGCACGCTACCTCTACATTTACCTACGGGATTAATTTTAAACCTCAATAATTGTTATTTAGTGCCAAGTTTGAGCATGAACATTGTATCTGGATCTCGTTTAATACGAGATGGCTACTCATTTAAATCCGAGAATAATGGTTGTTCTATTTGTTGGGTAACGTAGTAATTTCAAAAAATTTCCTACGCACACGCAAGATCATGGTGATGTCATAGCAACGAGAGGGGAGAGTGTATGTCCAAGTACCTCGTGACCCGTGGCGAAGCGTTATAACAACGCTGTTGATGTAGTCGTGCGTCTTCACGATCCGACCGATCCAAGTACCGAACGCACGGCACCTCCGAGTTCAGCACACGTTCAGCTCGATGGCGATCCCGGGCTCCGATCCAGCAAAGCGTCGGGGATGAGTTCAGTCAACCGACGGCGTGGTGGCGATGATGATGCTCCACCGGCGCGAGGCTTCGCCTAAGCTCATGACGATATGACCGAAGTGGAATATGGTGGAGGGGGCACCGCACACGGCTAAGGAACGATCCGTAGATCAACTTGTGTGTCCATGGGTGCCCCCTGCCCCGTATATAAAGGAGGGAGGGAGGAGGAGGCCGGCCCTAGGAGGGCACGCCATGGGGAGTCCTACTCCCACCGGAGTAGGATTCCCCTTCCTAGTCCAACTAGGAGTCCTTCCATGTATTAGGAGTTGGAGACAAGGAAGGGGAAGAGAGAGGGAAGGAAGGAGGGGTGCGGCCTCCCCCTAGTCAATTCGGACTAGGCCATGGGCGCGCCTGCCTGCCCTAGGCAGCCCTCTCTCTTTCCCAGGGCCCAATAAGGCCCAATACTTCTCCCGGCGAATTCCGTAAGTCTCCGGTACTCAAAAATACCGAATCATTCGAACCTTTCCGAACTCGAATATAGTCGTCCAATATATCGATCTTTACATTTCGACCCTTTCGAGACTCCTTGTCATGTCCCGATCTCATCCGGGACTCCGAACTCCTTCGGTACATCAAAACTTATAAACTCATAATATAACCGCATCATCGAAACCTTAAGCGTGCGGACCCTACGGGTTCGAGAACTATGTAGACATGACCTAGAACTATTCTCGGTCAATAACCAATAGCGGGACCTGGATGCCCATATTGGCTCCTACATATTCTCTGAAGATCTTTATCGGTCAAACCGCATAACAACATCGTTGTTCCCTTTGTCATCGGTATGTTACTTACGAGATTCGATCGTCGGTATCCAATACCTAGTTCAATCTCGTTACCGCAAGTCTCTTTACTCATTCCGTAATACATCATCTCACAACTAACTTATTAGTTGCAATGCTTGCAAGGCTTATGTGATGTGTATTACCGAGAAGGCCTAGAGATACCTCTCCGACAATCGGAGTGACAAAACCTAATCTCAAATCGCCAACCCAACATGTACCTTTGGAGACACCTGTAGTACTCCTTTATAATCACCCGATTCGTTGTGACGTTTGGTAGCACCAAAGTGTTCCTCCGATAAACGGAGTTGCATAATCTCATAGTTACAGGAACATGTATAAGTCATGAAGAAAGCAATAGCAATATACTAAACGATCAAGTGCTAGGCTAACGGAATGGGTCATGTCAATCACATCATTCTCCTAATGATGTGATCCCATTAATCAAATAACAACACATGTCTATGGTTAGGAAACATAACCATCTTTGATTAATGAGCTACTCAAGTAGAGGCATACTAGTGACTATATGTTAGTCTATGTATTCACACATGTATCATGTTTCCGGTTAATACAATTCTAGCATGAATAATAAACATTTATCATGAAATAAGGAAATAAATAATAACTTTATTATTGCCTCTAGGGCATATTTCCTTCAGTCTCCCACTTGCACTAGAGTCAATAATCTAGTTCACATCATCATGTGATTCAACACTAATATTCACATCTGTTTTCATTAACACCCATAGTTCACATCGTCATGTGACCAACACCCAAAGGGTTTACTAGAGTCAATAATCTAGTTCACATCGCTATGTGATTAACACCCAAAGAGTACTAAGGTATGATCATGTTTTGCTCGTGAGAGAAGCTTAGTCAGCGGGTTCATCACATTGAGCCGTATCTATTTTGCAAATATTCTATGTCTACAATGCTCGCACGGAGCTACTCTAGCTAATTGCTCCCACTTTCAATATGTATCCAGATTGAGACTTAGAGTCATCTGGATCAGTGTAAAAAGCTTGCATCGATGTAACTCTTTACGACGGGCTCTTTTATCACCTCCATAATCGAGAAATATTTCCTTAGTCCTCACTAAGGATGTTCTTGACCAATGTCCATGATCTACTCCTAGATCACTATTGTACTCCTTGCCAAATCCAGAGCAAGGTATACAATAGGTCTGGTACATAGCATAGCATACTTTATAGAACCTATGATTGAGGCATAGGGAATGACTTTCATTCTCTTTTCTATTTTCTGCCGTGGTCGGGATTTGAGTCTTACTCAATTTCACACCTTGTAATACAGGCAAGAAACTCTTTCTTTGACTGTTCCATTTTGAACTGCTTCAAAATCTTGTCAAGGTATGTACTTATTGAAAAACTTATCAAGCGTCTTGATCTATCTCAATAGATCTTGATGCTCAATATGTAAGTAGCTTTACTGAGGTCTTTCTTTTAAAGATCTCCTTTCAAATACTCCTTTATGCTTTCCAAAAAAATTATACATCATTTCTGATCAACAATATGTTACTCACATATATTTATCAAAAAGGCGGTAGTGCTCCCACTCACTTTATTGTAAATACAGGCTTCTCCAAAAGTCTGTATAAAACCATATGCTTTGATCACACTATCAAAGCGTTTATTCCAACTCCAAGATGCTTGCACCAGTCCATAGATGGATCGCTGAAGCTTGCACATTTTGTTAGCTCCTTTAGGATTGACAAAACCTTCTGGTTGCATTATATACAACTCTTCTTTAATAAATCCATTAAAGAATGTAGTTTTGACATCCATTTGCCAGATTTCATAAAATGTGGCAATTGCTAACATGATTCGGACAGACTTAAGCATCGCTACAGTTGAGAAAATCTCATTGTAGTCAACACCTTGAACTTGTCGAAAACCTTTTGTGACAAGTCGAGCTTTGTAGATAGTAACACTACTATCAGTGTCCGTCTTCCTCTTGAAGATCCATTTATTTAACATGGCTTGCTGATCATCGAGCAAGTCAATCAAAGTCCATACTTTGTTCTCATACATGGATCCTATCTCAGATTTCATGGCCTCAAGCCATTTCGCGAATCTGGGCTCATCATCGCTTCCTCATAGTTCGTAGGTTCATCATGGTCTAGTAACATGACTTCCGAACATGATTATCGTACCACTCTGTGCGGATCTTACTCTGGAAGACCTACGAGGTTTGGTAGCAACTTGATCTGAAGTTTCATGATCATCATCATTAACTTCCTCACTAATTGGTGTAGGAATCACTGGAACTGATTTCTGTGATGAACTACTTTCCAATAAGGGAGAAGGTACAATTACCTCATCAAGTTCTACTTTCCTCCCACTCACTTCTTTCGAGAGAAACTTCTTCTCTAGAAAGGATCCATCTTAGCAACGAAAAACTTGCCTTCGGATCTGTGATAGAAGGTGTACCCAATAGTTACCTTTGGGTATTCTATGAAGACGCACTTCTCCGATTTGGGTTCGAGCTTATCAGGTGAAAACTTTTTCACATAAGCATCACAACTCCAAACTTTTAAGAAACGACAGCTTAGGTTTACTGTTAAACCATAGTTCATACGGTGTCGTCTCAACGGATTTAGATGGTCCCTATTAAACGTGAATGCAGCTGTCTCTAATGCATAACCCCAAAACGATATTGGTAAATCGGTAAGAGACATCATTGATCGCACCATATCAAAATAAAGTACGGTTACGACGTTCGGACACACCATAACGTTGTGGTGTTCCAGGTGGCGTGAGCTATGAAACTATTCCACATTGTTTTAATTGAAGACCAAACTCGTAACTCAAATACTCATCTCCACGATCAGATCGCAGAAACTTTATTTTCTTGTTACGATGATTTTCCACTTCACCCTGAAATTCTTTGAACCTTTCAACTATTTCAGATTTATGTTTCATCAAGTAGATATACCCATATCTACTCAAATCATCTTGTGAAGGTCAGAAAAATAACGATACTTGCCACGAGCATCAATACTCATTGGATCGCATATATCGGTATATATGTGTTATTTCCAACAAGTCAGTAGCTTGTTCCATTGTTCCGGAGAACGGAGTTTTAGTCATCTTGCCCAAAAGGCACGGTTCGCAAGCATCAAATGATTCATAACCAAGTGATTCCAAAAATCCATCTTTATGGAGTTTCTTCATGCGCATTATACCGATATGACCCAAACGGCAGTGCCACAAATAAGTTGCACTATCATTATTAACTTTGCATCTTTTGGCATCAATATTATGAATATGTGTATCACTACGATCGAGATCCAATAAACTATTTTCATTGGGTGTATGACCATTGAAGGTTTTATTCATGTAAACAGAACAACGATTATTCTCTGACTTTAAATGAATAACCGTATTGCAATAAACATGATCAAATCATATTCATGCTCAACGCAAAAGCTAAATAACATTTATTTAGGTTTAACACTAATCCCGAAAGTATAGGGAGTGTGTGATGATGATCATATCAATCTTGGAACTACTTCCAACACTCATCGTCACTTCCCCTTCAACTAGTTTCATTTTATTCGTAACTCCTGTTTCGAGTTACTAATCTTAGCAACCGAACAAGTATCAAATACTCAGGGGCTACTATAAACACTAATCCCAATAGTATAGGGAGTGTGCGATGATGATCATATCAATCTTGGAACTACTTCCAACACTCATCGTCACTTCCCCTTCAACTAGTCTCTGTTTATTCTGTAACTCCTGTTTCGAGTTACTAATCTTAGCAACCGAACAAGTATCAAATACTCAGGGGCTACTATAAACATCAGTAAAGCACACATCAATAACCTGTATATCAAATATACTCTTGTTCACTTTGCCATCCTTCTTATCCACCAAATATTTAGGGCATTTCCGCTTCCAGTGACCATTTCCGTTGCAGTGTAAGCACTCAGTTTCAGGCTTTGGTCCAGCTTTGGGCTTCTTTGCAGGAGTGACAACTTACTTGTCTTTCTACTTGAAGTTCCCTTTCTTTCCCTTTGCCCTTCTCTTGAAACTAGTGGTCTTGTCAATCATCAACACTTGATGTTCTTTCTTGATTTCTACCTTCGTCGATTTCAACATCACGAAGAGCTCGGGAATCGTTTTCGTCATCCCTTGCATACTGTAGTTCATCACGAAGTTCTAGTAACTTAGTGATGGTAACTAGAGAATTCTGTCAGTCACTATCTTATCTGGAAGATTAACTCTCACTTGATTCAAGCGATTAAAGTACCCAGACAATCTGAGCACATGCTCACTAGTTGAGCGATTCTCCTCCATCTTTTAGCTATAGAACTTGTTGGAGACTTCATATCTCTCAACTCGGTTATTTGCTTGAAATATTAACTTCAATTCCTGGAACATCTCATATGGTCCATGACGTTCAAAACGTCTTTGAAGTCCCGATTCTAAGCCGTTAAGCATGGTGCACTAAACTATCAAGTAGTCATCATATTGAGCTAGCCAAACGTTCATAACGTATGCATCTGCTCCTGCAATAGGTCTGTCACCTAGCGGTGCATTAAGGACATAATTCTTCTGTGCAGCAATGAGGATAAACCTCGGATCACGGATCCAATCCGCATCATTGCTACTAACATCTTTCAACACAATTTTCTCTAGGAACATATCAAAATAAACATATGAAAGCAGCAACAACGCGAGCTATTGATCTACAACATAATTTGCAAAATACTACCAGGACTAAGTTCATGATAAATTTAAGTTCAATTAATCATATTACTAAAGAACTCCCACTTAGACAGACATCTCTCTAGTCATCTAAGTGATCACGTGATCCAAATCAACTAAACCATAACCGATCATCACGTGAGATGGAGTAGTTTTCAATGGTGAACATCACTATGTTGATCATATCTACTATATGATTCACGCTCGACCTTTCGGTCTCCGTGTTCCGAGGCCATATCTGCATATGCTAGGCTCGTCAAGTTTAACCTGAGTATTCCGCGTGTGCAAAACTGGCTTGCACCCGTTGTAGATGGACGTAGAGCTTATCACACCCGATAATCATGTGGTGTCTGGGCACGACGAACTTTGGCAACGGTGCATACTCAGGGAGAACACTTCTTGATAATTTTAGTGAGAGATCATCTTAAAATGCTACCGTCAATCAAAGCAAGATAAGATGCATAAAGGATAAACATCACATGCAATCAATATAAGTGATATGATATGGCCATCATCATCTTGTGCTTGTGATCTCCATATCCGAAGCACCGTCATGATCACCATCGTCACCGGCGCGACACCTTGATCTCCATCGTAGCATCGTTGTCGTCTCGCCAACTATTGCTTCTACGACTATCGCTACCGCTTAGTGATAAAGTAAAGCAATTACATGGCGTTGCATTTCATACAATAAACCGACAACCATATGGCTCCGCCATTGCCGATAACTCGGTTACAAAACATGATCATCTCATACAATAAAATATAGCATCACGTCTTGACCATATCACATCACAACATGCCCTGCAAAAACAAGTTAGACGTCCTCTACTTTGTTGTTGCAAGTTTTACGTGGCTGCTACGGGCTGAGCAAGAACCGTTCTTACCTACGCATCAAAACCACAACGATAGTTTGTCAAGTTGGTGTTGTTTTAACCTTCGCAAGGACCGGGCGTAGCCACACTCGGTTCAACTAAAGTGAGAGAGACAGACACCCGCCGGTCACCTTTAAGCAACGAGTGCTCGAAGCGGTGAAACTAGTCTCGCGTAAGCGTACACGTAATGTCGGTCCGGGGCGCTTCATCTCACAATACCGCCGAACCAAAGTATGACATGCTGGTAAGCAGTATGACTTATATCGCCCACAACTCACTTGTGTTCTACTCGTGCATATGACATCAACGCATAAAACCAGGCTCGGATGCCACTGTTGGGTAACGTAGTAATTTCAAAAAATTTCCTACGCACACGCAAGATCATGGTGATGGCATAGCAATGAGAGGGGAGAGTGTATGTCCACGTACCCTCGTGACCGTGGCGGAAGCGTTATAACAACGCGGTTGATGTAGTCGTACGTCTTCACGATCCGACCGATCCAAGTACCGAATGCACGGCACCTCCGAGTTCAGCACACGTTCAGCTCGATGACGATCCCCGGGCTCCGATCCAGCAAAGCGTCGGGGATGAGTTCCGTCAGCACGACGGTGTGGTGACGATGATGATGTTCCACCGGCGCGGGGCTTCGCCTAAGCTCATGACGATATGACCGAAGTGGAATATGGTGGAGGGGCACCGCACACGGCTAAGGAACGATCCGTAGATCAACTTGTGTGTCCATGGGGTGCCCCTGCCCCGTATATAAAGGAGGGAGGAGGAGGAGGCCGGCCCTAGGAGGGCACGCCATGGGGAGTCCTACTCCCACCGGAGTAGGATTCCCCTTCCTAGTCCAACTAGGAGTCCTTCCATGTATTAGGAGTTGGAGACAAGGAAGGGGAAGAGAGAAGGAATGAAGGAGGGGTGCGGCCCTCCCCAGTCCAATTCGGACTAGGCCATGAAGCGCGCCCCTGCCCTAGGCAGCCCTCTCTCTTTCAGGGCCCAATAAGGCCCAATACTTCTCCCGGCGAATTCCGTAAGTCTCCTAGATCAAAAATACCGAATCATTCGAACCTTTCCGAACTCGAATATAGTCGTCCAATATATCGATCTTTACATCTCGACCATTTCGAGACTCCTCGTCATGTCCCCGATCTCATCCGGGACTCGAACTCCTTCGTACATCAAAACTTATAAACTCATAATATAACTGTCATCGAAACCTTAAGCGTGCGGACCCTACGGGTTGGAGAACTATGTAGACATGACCTAGAACTATTCTCGGTCAATAACCAATAGCGGGACCTGGATGCCCATATTGGCTCCTACATATTCTACGAAGATCTTTATCGGTCAAACCGCATAAAAACATACGTTGTTCCCTTTGTCATCGGTATGTTACTTACCCGAGATTCGATCGTCGGTATCCAATACCTAGTTCAATCTCGTTACCGGCAAGTCTCTTTACTCATTCCGTAATACATCATCTCACAACTAACTTATTAGTTGCAATGCTTGCAAGGCTTATGTGATGTGTATTACCGAGAAGGCCTAGAGATACCTCTCCGACAATCGGAGTGACAAAACCTAATCTCGAAATACGCCAACCCAACATGTACCTTTGGAGACACCTGTAGTACTCCTTTATAATCACCCGATTACGTTGTGACGTTTGGTAGCACCAAAGTGTTCCTCCGATAAACGGAGTTGCATAATCTCATAGTTACAGGAACATGTATAAGTCATGAAGAAAGCAATAGCAATATACTAAACGATCAAGTGCTAGGCTAACGGAATGGGTCATGTCAATCACATCATTCCCCTAATGATGTGATCCCATTAATCAAATAACAACACATGTCTATGGTTAGGAAACATAACCATCTTTGATTAACGAGCTACTCAAGTAGAGGCATACTAGTGACTATATGTTAGTCTATGTATTCACACATGTATCATGTTTCCGGTTAATACAATTCTAGCATGAATAATAAACATTTATCATGAAATAAGGAAATAAATAATAACTTTATTATTGCCTCTAGGGCATATTTCCTTCACTATTTATATGAGAGATATGTTTTATGGTCATGCCCCGATGGTCAATGGTTTATTCTTAATGAATCTCGAACGTGATGTTACACATATTCATAGTGTGAATACCAAAAGATGTAAAGTTGATAATGATAGTCCCACATACTTGTGGCACTGCCGCCTTGGTCACATTGGTGTCAAGCGCATGAAGAAGCTCCATGCTGATGGACTTTTAGAGTCTCTCCATTATGAATCATTTGACACATGTGAACCATGCCTCATGGGCAAAATGACCAAGACTCCGTTCTCCGGAACAATGGAGCGAGCAACCAACTTATTGGAAATCATACATACTGATGTGTGCGGTCCAATGAGCGTTGAGGCTCGCGGAGGATATCGTTATGTTTTCACTATCACTGACGACTTGAGTAGATATGGGTATGTCTACTTGATGAAACAAAAGTCTGAGACCTTTAAAAAGTTCAAGGAATTTCTGAATGAGGTAGAGAATCAACGTGACCGAAAGATAAAGTTCCTACGATTAGATCGTGGAGGAGAATATTTAAGTCACGAATTTGGTATGCACTTAAGGAAATATGGAATCGTTTCACAACTCACGCCGCCTGGAACACCTCAGCGTAACGGTGTGTCCGAACGTCGTAATCGCACTCTATTGGATATGGTGCGATCTATGATGTCTCTTACCGATTTACCGCTATCATTTTGGGGATACGCACTAGAGACAGCTACATTCACTTTAAATAGGGCTCCGTCTAAATCCATTGAGATGACACCGTATGAATTATGGTTTGGGAAGAAACCTAAGCTGTCATTTCTAAAAGTTTGGGGATGCGATGCTTATGTCAAGAAACTTCAACCTGAAAAGCTCGAACCCAAGTCGGAAAAATGCGTCTTCATAGGATACCCTAAGGAAACCATTGGGTATACCTTCTACCTTAGATCCGAAGGCAAGATCTTTGTTGCCAAGAACAGATCCTTTCTGGAAAAAGAGTTTCTCTCGAAAGGAGTAAGTGGGAGGAAACTAGAACTCGATGAAGTACTACCTCTTGAACCGGAAAGTAGTGCAGCTAAGGAAAATGTTCCTGTGGTGCCTACACCGACTGGAGAGGAAATTAATGATGATGATCAAGGTACTTCGGATCAAGTTGCTACTGAACTTCGTAGGTCTACAAGGACACGTTCCATGCCAGAGTGGTATGGCAACCCTGTCCTGGAAATCATGTTGTTAGACAACGGTGAACCTTCGAACTATGAAGAAGCGATGGCGGGCCCAGATTCCAGCAAATGGCTTGAAGCCATGCAATCCGAGATAGAATCCATGTATGAAAACAAAGTATGGACTTTGACAGACTTGCCCGATGATCGGCGAGCGATAGAAAACAAATGGATCTTTAAGAAGAAGACGGACGCGGATGGTAATGTTACCATCTATAAAGCTCGACTTGTCGCTAAGGGTTATCGGCAAGTTCAAGGGGTTGACTACGATGAGACTTTCTCTCCCGTAGCGAAGCTGAAGTCCGTCCGAATCATGTTAGCAATTGCCGCATACTATGATTATGAGATATGGCAGATGGACGTCAAAACGGCATTCCTTAACGGCTATCTTAAGGAAGAACTGTATATGATGCACCCGGAAGCTTTTGTCGACCCTAAGAATGCTAACAAGATATGCAAGCTCCAGCGATCCATTTATGGACTGGTGCAAGCATCTCGGAGTTGGAACATTCGTTTTGATGAGATGATCAAAGCGTTTGGGTTTATGCAGACTTATGGAGAAGCCTGCGTTTACAAGAAAGTGAGTAGGAGCGTTGTAGCATTTCTCATATGTAGATGACATACTCTTGATGGGAAATGATATAGAACTCTTGGACAGCATTAAGGCCTACTTGAATAAGTGTTTTTCAATGAAGGACCTTGGAGAAGTTGCTTACATATTAGGCATCAAGATCTATAGGGATAGATCGAGACGCCTCATAGGTCTTTCACAAAGCACATACCTTGATAAGATATTGAAGAAGTTCAATATGGATCAGTCCAAGAAAGGGTTCTTGCCTATATTGCAAGGTGTGAAATTGAGCTCGGCTCAATGCCCGACCACTTCAGAAGATAAAGAAGAGATGAGTGTCATCCCCTATGCCTCGGCCATAGGATCTATTATGTATGCCAATGCTGTGTACCAGACCTGATGTAAACCTTGCGTAAGTTTGGTAGGAAGGTACCAAAGTAATCCCGGCAAGGAACACTGAACAGCGGTCAAGAATATCCTGAAGTACCTGAAAAGGACAAAGGACATGTTTCTCGTTTATGGAGGTGACGAAGAGCTCGTCGTAAAGGGTTACGTCGATGCTAGCTTCGACACAGATCTGGATGACTCTAAGTCACAAACCGGATACGTGTATATGTTGAATCGTGGAGCGATGGCTGGTGCGATTGCAAGCGAGGCGTCGTGGCGGGATCTACATGTGAAGTAGAGTACATGGCAGCCTCGGAAGCAGCGCATGAAGCAATATGGATGAAGGAGTTCATCACCGACCTAGGAGTCATACCCAATGCGTCGGGGCCGATCACTCTCTTCTGTGATAACACTGGAGCTATTGCCCTTGCCAAGGAGCCCAGGTTTCACAAGAAGACCAGGCACATCAAGCGTCGTTTCAACTCCATCCGTGAAAATGTTCAAGATGGAGACATAGATATTTGCAAAGTACATACATATCTGAATGTCGCAGATCCGTTGACTAAATCTCTTCCGCGAGCAAAACATGATCAACACCAGAACTCTTTGGGTGTTCGATTCATCACAATGTAACTAGATTATTGACTCTAGTGCAAGTGGGAGACTGTTGGAAATATGCCCTAGAGGCAATAATAAAAGGATTATTATTATATTTCCTTGTTCATGATAATTGTCTTTTATTCATGCTATAATTGTGTTATCCAGAAATCGTAATACATGTGTGAATACTTAGACCATAATATGTCCCTAGTGAGCCTCTAGTTGACTAGCCCGTTGATCAACAGATAGTCATGGTTTCCTGACTATGGACATTGGATGTCATTGATAATGAGATCACATCATTAGGAGAATGATGTGATGGACAAGACCCAATCCTAAGCATAGCACAAGATCATGTAGTTCGTTTGCTAGAGCTTTTCCAATGTCAAGTATTTTTTCCTTAGACCATGAGATCGTGTAACTCCCGGATACCGTAGGAGTGCTTTGGGTGTACCAAACGTCACAACGTAACTGGGTGACTATAAAGGTATAATACGGGTATCTCCGAAAGTATCTGTTGGGTTGACACGGATCGAGACTGGGGTTTGTCACTCCGTATGACGGAGAGGTATCTCTGGGCCCAATCAGTAATGCATCATCATAATGAGCTCAAAGTGACCAAGTGTCTGGTCACGGGATCATGCATTACGGTACGAGTAAAGTGACTTGCCGGTAACGAGATTGAACGAGGTATTGGGATACCGACGATCGAATCTCGGGCAAGTAACATACCGATTGACAAAGGGAATTGTATACGGGGTTGCTTGAATCCTCGACATCGTGGTTCATCCGATGAGATCATCGAGGAGCATGTGGGAGCCAACATGGGTATCCAGATCCCACTGTTGGTTATTGACCGGAGAGCCGTCTCGGTCATGTCTACGTGTCTCCCGAACCCGTAGGGTCTACACTTAAGGTTCGGTGGCGCTTAGGGTTGTAGAGATATTAGTATGCAGCAAACCGAAAGTTGTTCGGAGTCCCGGATGAGATCCCGGACGTCACGAGGAGTTCCGGAATGGTCCGGAGGTAAAGAATTATATATGGGAAGTCGAGTTTCGGCCGTCGGGAAAGTTTCAGGGGTCACCGATATTGTACCGGGACCATCGGAAGGGTCCCGCGGGTCCATCGGGTGGGGCCACCTATCCCGGAGGGCCCCATGGGCTAAAGTGGGAGGGTAACCAGCTGCAGATGGTTTTGTCATTGGTGCACAGAATCCAGACCTTCAGTTTGTGCGAGCAGGTGGTGACGCTCTGACTATGACAGTATACTAGTGGTTGGGGCGCACCCTTGGTGCGCCGCCTGAAAAGAAGCCGGGGCGGTGCTAAATGGGGTGCGCCTCTTTCACCTTCTTATATGTACTAATGTATGCATCCATTTCTATTAGTATTTTCCAATTTACGTAACATAATTGCATAAACTTAGCTTAGCTTAGTTCACTGTCCTCTTTGTATCATGCACTATCACTGTCCTATTTGTACTAGCACTATTATAAAATCAGACTGAAAGCACATGAACATGGATCAGCTCTAAGAGAAAAGCAGTGACATCATAGACCATAGATATCAACGGGGACATCTGGTGCAACAGGCATCAGTCTTAGCTTACATACACAATCAGGTTGCTCGCGACACCCTCGGTCTCAAGCATGTCCAACACCCGCTTTCACTCGAAAGTGAGGAGGAGGACGACGGCGCTGTGGACTGCTCCGCGTCCTCATCCTCCGCCCCACAAGGCAAGGGGCGAGATGATGTCGACGCCCTCACGGATGGTTTGGCCTCCTCATCCACCTGCTTGCTTGCATATATAGTCCCTTCGTCCGAAATTACATGCCGTATAAATGGATATATCTAGACATATTTAGTTCTATATACATTCATTTTTATCCATTTCTATGACAAGTAATTCGGGATGGAGAGAGTACTCCCTCCGTCCGAAAAAAACTTGTCTCTCAAATGGATGTATCTAGCACCAAGGTAGTGCTAGATACATCCATTTGAAGGACAAGTTTGGGACAGGCTTTTTCGCACGGAGGGAGTATATGACAAAAGTTTAGATGCAGGAAGCAATATATAATGCTTCAAAAAGTAATTGCATGAATAAAATGGAGCGCAGAACTGTTTGCTTACCATCATAGGCAATGCTCCAGTTGTATAAGTGCTTTGTACATCACCATACTCTACGTAGAAAGACGAAAAGGACATGTCAATGATTGAAAAAAAATTGAAGGTACCACTAAGACGACAATATGTAGCACTAATCTAAAATATAGATTTCGACGTGTCCGAGCACTATTACTCAGACTGGAGATAAATTGTATTTATTTATATGGTCATCGCACGCAAACATATTTTCTAGTGCTTTGTTTAGATCTGTCTGTAGACCTGCATCATCACATTTGTTTATGATAATCAAGAAGTTATCCACATGTGCTACAATACATTTAGAAGCTACAAATGTCAAAATATTTCCTCCTTAAGGTATAGCCAAAAGATACTGCAGCATGTACTTTTAATAATAGAGATAAATAGAACCAATACAACAACCAGAATAATAATAATAAGCAGAGATGGCATGAAATAATGTATTGCCAGCAGAAAGTTCAAGAGATGTGTGTATGAGTAAACATGGGACATACCTCACTGCCTTAAACAGATACATTTCCTTTTGAATATACAAACCATAGCAACCACTGTCTCTTTCGAAATAATCTGCACAATCCTATTGATATACCCGGCTTTGACATCCTCAATCCTAAGGGCCAACATAGTTGTGTCCCTCATGCACCACGAAAGGGCATGTAGAATAACAGCAACCAACATCATGTGATCCGAGATAATGATAGTAGTACTGAAATTTTGAGGCCCCATCTTCATACTTTGCTACATAGGAAAACAATTAGTACCTTACGGCTTATTAAAATACTCTCTGCTTCATGAAATAATTAAAAAATGCACTCTTATTTAAGGTGGTCTATCTTTCGGAACTATTCCCCTGCTTGGTACAGGAGCCGATGAGCCATCATGCTTTTGCATACTACAAAGTAGTTGGTGCACTACTAAATAGGAACTGAAGAAGGTTCTATCTAGCATCAGGGAGGGCTTCATTCTTTTTACAATCCTAACAAGTAGTATGTAAGAAAAATGTTTTTCTTTTGATCTGGCTGGCATTTAAAGTGTTGATTCAATTCATATCGTCATTCTATTTATTTGTTTGTCTTGCTCAGTAAAGCTTGCTTTTGTTAATTAGACCAAAGCTTCCATACCTTTTACAGAAGAAAACAAATAACCTGATGCTAACGTCTATTAGTTTTCTATATGTGGAAGACAAATGTGTGTGAACCTGCGTGAAAATGGCTTCACAAAGAGAACTGCGAACAACTCCGTCTCAAAGACATGGTATGGGGTTTGTGTCCAGTTTAGAAGAAACTATTAAAGCAAAGTTCTGACCTTAAGTAAATCCTTATGGTAATATGCAACACTGAGATTGAAATGCTATCATCTCTATCATCTAGTACATGCTTTACAATTAAAAAAAGAACTACCTTCTTCATCTTTCAAGATTTTACCACTGAACATTTGCAAATTCATAGTGTATTTCCATGCATACACAACAAACTTTTTCGAAAATTTTATTATTATTTCTTTTCAATTGGTTTCCGGGCCACAAGTTCCTCTGGATTAGGAAGAGCGACTGACAGATAAGATGATATAGTAATATCTATAATTTCATAATGATAGATATGTTGTAAACCAGATATGACTTCTATGTGTCTAAAGGATTAGCCAGAACAGCACAAGAATATGGGTACTTTGTATAGAACACAAGAATATGGGCACTTCTTGTATTTCTATCAGGATTTAAAGTAAAAATAACAGAAATGGACAACAGAAACATCTTACAACATGCAACAAATTTTTAGAGTATATTTGAGAAACTTTTGGAGCAGGTGTAATACCTCATTCTTGTGATCTGATAAGAACCCTCATTCCTCATTCATGTGTTCTCGCTGATGCTTCAACATCAACAAATCCAATGAGCATATATCCTTTGTGACACCAACTGGAATCTGTCAAAGGAAAACCTGCAGCATTATTAAACAAACATTGATTCTGAAAAATGAAATGTCCAACTGAAAATGAGTTGGTGATGTATATACTCTTTCTAAGTAACTATAGAATCTAATTTCTGAATGAAGGGTGTAAGTAAGGAATTAATTATACATAATGGAGTTGGATACATCCAGCGTTCTAAGAATTGCAGAAAAGAAACATATTACAAACGATATCTAAAATGTAATACATGTGGGTTGCAGCAGTCCCTATATCCAGCAAGCATTAGCCTGCATTTTTGTATGATAGACCAATGTAAATGATGTACACCCGCACGTTATTGACATAGTCGAAACTGCACCATAGCAAGTAGAATTTTTTATGGCACTGCATTAATTTTATACATTTGGATTGAAGACTCTGTACAATACCAATATACCATTCACCTCTTGTCATGGACCTTTAAAAGAATTACTTCAGATGCCTTTAGTACAACACATGCAATTTTGTGAGATGAGGCCATTGTGAGTATATATAAGGTAATAGTAACTAACTGTATGCATTCCTAGTAACAACAAATGTTAGATGTGCTGAACCGATGCTCTGTGTAGCCTACAACAAACTATTCTATATGCAGATAATATAAGTCGCTCTATATTCTGAACCACCATTTTAATTGCCATGGGGTCTGTTCTGCTTATTCTGATGGATTAATGAAATAGATCCAGTGTTGTACCAAATCCATCGTATGCAGTAACTACAGGTTACCATTTTTTAGTTTTAACAGCTTTCCATACAGTAGAGCAATAAAGAATGTAACGAACAGGGGAAAACCAGCAAATAAACCCATTGCTGTAACAGTAGACAAGATTAACAAGTCATAATAGATGGCATACATCATTTATTCTGCTAGTACGGCCATACGTAGCACCAAAAATATCCTCCTCTTTTGCTAGATACTAAAGTTGGGGATTATCATGAATGCTATTGAACTTCGGCACCTTGCATAAAAATAGCATAGCTAGATACCAGCTCAACTCATGCATACAGATTGTTCTAAAAAAAATTGGATTTGTGTTCACTGTTCAACAATACCATTATCTCTTACCGGCATGTCAGTAAATTACGCATATAAACAAAATATAATGATATTTCTTACTACCTCTCTCTCAGTTTACAGGGCGTGCGTGTACCCCTAGGTCGTCAATTTGACCAACCTAACACAAGTCATATATTACAAAAAATATACCGATATAAACTTCAGATGTTCTATTTTCAAACGGTATAATTTTTGTGTTATATAGTTTATATTAGGGTGATAAAATTAGCAACCTAGGTATACGCGCAGGACTTGTAAACTGAAACAGAGGTAGTAGTTCTATTTGAGTCATTTTAGGATCCTCCATTTTCTTCTGCTCTTTCTTCTTCTGATAAATTATCAAAAGAGCTTAACGCATCATCCTGGATATTAACATCAGAACCATCATCTTCAATAAGTTTCGGAATTTGCGATATACTCTACTTTCTAGAAGCTGCTGGGTGAGAAGGAACCTACAAAAAAAGGGTAAAATCAGAACTCTTTCAGGTCTGTGCATTCAAAAAGAAGAAAAGGTATTGCTTAGTATATAAAAGTGACCTGGACACATACGCCTTGATATTTCTAAGCCTCGGCAGAGGCATGCTTGCTTGCATTTGACATACGAGGAAGAAAGAAGACCATTCAAATAGAACACCGCCTACTTGAGTTAATGAAATTTTAGAACTATGTCACCAGCCCATTCAGCTTTATTTACAAGGGTGATCTAAATTATCAGCAGTGCGATTTCTTCAGTCTTAGATTCTGCATAATGACAACTACATTGTGAAGGATTGAAGTTTAACTTGAAACCATAGGGCAGAGACATCAGCAAATCAACCAGTCAAAACCTTAGAAATGATCTCAAAATGCACCAAGAAATGATCTCAACATGCCCTCAATGCCTACCATCAATTAAGAAGCATTAGACCACAAGATTAAATACACTCATGGTTAGAGTGATATAAAATGGTTACATAAATATAAGAAAAAGTCACCTGCTCAACTGGCCTTTTGACTCTCTCCTCATGGTTCCTCCGTCAATCACCCACTCTACCATCAATTAAAAAGCATTAGACCACAAGATAAAATACACTCACGGTTAGTGATACAAAATGGTTACATAAATATAAGAAAAAGTCACCTGCTCAACTGGTCTTTTGACTCTCTCCTTATGTTTCCTCCGTCAATCACTCACTCTACCATGTCAAATTATCCATATGTGTAGCAATAGCACATTCCACCCTAGAAGCTGCAACCCAATGGAATGACTTACAAGCGTAATAATATAGATGCAAAGCTAACCAAAAGACTTCTTCTCAAACATTACACTTGTACTAACACGAAGATAAAAGAAATATGTAATACTTGCTCAGTTAGAACAAATGCAATAAGATAATATTATGCAAAAGAGAGTTGAATGAATCTCAGTGAGTATAACAAAGTATTAGAGTGCGAAAGAAAGCTGGCAAAAGAAAATTGGCCTTACAGATACACATAACAATTCAAACTTGTCATTTTCACAACACTGTGGGCATGACACTAAAGCATCAGTAGTGGAGTTAAAAAATTAAAGTGAAAAATACAAACCTTTAGTGACAATTAATCAACATGTTTTTTGTGAGAAAAACCAATAAAAATTGGCAGTATATTATGAAGATATAACTTGCTACATCATGAATCATGAATTTACTAAAGAGTACAATTTTTAGTGATAATCAATCAACATGTTTTCTGTGAGAAAAAAAAATAAAAATTGGCACTATATTATGAAGATATAACTTGCTACATCATGAATCATGAAATTAGAGCAGAATTTCATCACCATGCATCATGCAAACAACAACGTGTGAGATCAAAGTAGAGAAAGATCTAACCTGATGATGAGTGGCTAGAATTGTATTGGAGCTGAAGTATCACCGACATCCAACATCTGAGTCATTGTTGTAATTACTTCCCTCCGACAAGCAGCAAAAGGATGGGGTACCTTCCATCTAACAGCCTCGTAACTGAACTCAATCCAAATGCATTTGCTATGGAAACCTTTTAATCAAAGAGGAGCCCCTACTCTCTTTACTGGGCAGAAGATGCAAGTTTCGACCGGCAATTTTGAAAGAACAACCTTAGACATCTCCAGGCAGTATGCTGTCTGTGATCCGATGCGCACATGCCACGAACACACTCAATGTGGCAATACGGGCAGCGGAACAACGTTAGTGGCAACTCACTTGTATATGGACTTTGCAGCCCACTGTCCTGACTGTTTCCAAACCTGCCAGTGTTTCAACCACTGAACCATTTTCTGTCTTAAAAATGAACCAGTAGTATCAATCAGCAGCTCCCAAACGGCAGGGGATTAGATATTGGTCGCTCGTGCCGCCCCACCCCACGGGCGACCCGGGCGAAACCAGCCACCGCACCAGCCCCCCTCCACCCCCGACCTCTTCCTCCCCTCGCCGCCGCCGGGCAAAGCCCGCATGGCATCAGCGGCTCGCGAGTCAGGACGGTGCGGGGGCACTCAGCCAAGGAGAGGCGCGGCGCGCGCCATTGTACTCCACACTGCAATGGCAATTTTAAAGATTAAATCAACATTTGCATCCATTTCGTATTGAAATAATAGCAGAAACAGTCTCTTGTGGCAGTTTGAAATAAAGAAGTGCCTAGAACTCATCTGAATGAAATATAAATTGGTCTCATTCACATGACGTCATCCATCTTTATACAAAAGGGGTGGTCGTTCTATATTGTCGCTACTTCTTCCTGGGCCGTTCGTTTTTATGGGCCAGTGTACAATAACGAAAGTTGTCCGTTGTTTGTTGTTGACGAATAGAAGCTGAAGCAGCTGGGCCCTTACCCTTATTTAGGGAGCGTTTTTCTGTTGTTGTTTTTATTTTTTTGCTCGAAAACAATAGCTCGGAGGAGCCTTTGCCTGGGCCCTGCCTTGTTTTATGCCAAACATTATTAAATTTTTTCAAATGAATTGCCTAAAAAAGAAAATGTTAAACAGCTCGAAAAGAAAAAAAATCTGTGAATTTTTTTAAAAATATGTATGTACGTAAGAATGTTTATCGCATGAAACATGTTCACCATGTATTTTTGAAAAATGTCACATATCAAAAAAGTGCACCAAGTATTTGGACAAAAATCATTGCGAATATAACCGGGGTCATATTCATGCTTGGTACTAGCGAGCCATGTAACAATCTGAATGTTTGAGTAAAACCAATTTGATTGCACCAATTGCGTGAGTGTTGTGACAGTTGCAGTTGCGACACCCTTCCTCTGACTAAGCGAGTGAGAGCTCATGGGCCGATCCATGTGTGTGTTATAGCAGCAATTCCATGATTTTAACGTGGATATGACATCTCAAGAGGCTCAAACGACCACCACCAACTGGCACCGTGACCGACACGTGTAAAGACACCACAACGACACACCAAAAAACTTCATTTTCCTCTAGAAAATATTGTCTCCAACAAAAACCCGACACGATATACAAATGAAAAAACATCTTCATAATATAGTTGATTTTTCACTCAAGGAAAAAAAATAAAAAATATATAGTAAAGAAATTTAAAAGAAACAAATGTAAACAAAAGATGATATAAGAAGAAATGTTAGTTGCACAGACAATGTTTGATGGGCGACTATATCAAAATAAATTATTGTGTATGATCGACGATGATACAACTATAAGCGTTCAACGGTGTGAAACTAGGATCAAATATATATGAGTTGCGCCTGAGTATGATGAGTTGCAGTTGTACGACTGAGTATGATGAGTACGGGCGTTTTCTCAAGAGGTCCCAGTTGTATGTGCCCGGGTTTCGTCAACTCTTGTCAACAAACACATCCCCCTAGTTGCGAGTCGATGGGCAACTGACAACTGAAGACCCTCAACAAAAAAAAAACACACCTCCTAATTGCAAGTTGCCCATCGACTCGCAACTGGGGGTCCTCAACAAACACACACACCCTAGTTGCGAGTCGATGCTTGACATGGAATTAGGGACCCCTTGAGAAAAAGACACACACACACACCCCTAGTTGCAAGTTGCCCATCGACTCGCAACTAGGGGTCCTCAACAAACACATACACCCCTAGTTGCGAGTCGATGCTTGACATGCAACTAGGGACCCCTTGAGAAAAAGACACACACACACACACCTCTAGTGCAAGTCGGTTATCGACAAGCAATTGGGGACCCTCAACACACACATCCCCTAGTTGTGAATTGATGGTCAACTTGCGACTGAGAGTCCTCAACAAACACACACACGCCCTAGTTGTGAGTCGATGATTGACATGCAACTGGGAACCCCTTGAGAAAAAGACATGCGCACACACAAAACACACACACACACACAAGCGCGCGCGCACACACACTCACTCACTCACAAGCACGCACACATACCCCCTAGTTGCGAGTTGATGGTCAACTTGCAACTGGGGGTTCTCAACAAACACACACCTGCTAGTTGCGAGTTTGATGGTCAACATGCAACTGAGGACCCTTGACAAAAAGACACACACACACACTTCTAGTTGTGAGTCGGTTATCAACATGTAACTAGTGACCCTCTACAAACACACACACACACACACACACACACACACACACACACACACACACACACACACACACGCACACGCACGCATCCTTAGTTGTGAGTCGATGAGCATGGTGCAACTGGGGGCCACAACAAAACACACACCCTCTACAAACACACACACACACACACGCACATCCTTAGTTGCGACTTGATGAGCGGGTTGCAACCGGGGGCCACAACAAAAGACACACACACACACACACACACAAGACCCCTAGTTGTGAGTTGATGGTCAACTTGCAACTAGGGGACACGAATAAAACACACACACACACACACAGAGAGAGAGAGAGAGAGAAAGAGAGAGAGAGAGCACCCCCTAATTGCGAGTCGATGGACAACTTGCAACTGGGGGTCCTCAATATACACATAGCCCCTTAGTTGCGAGTTGATGGTCAACTTGCAACTGAGGGCCACGAATAAAACACAAACACACACACACACACACACACACACCTAGTTGCAAGTCGATGGGCAACTTGCAATTGGGGATTCTCAACAAACACACATCCCCTAGTTGCGAGTCGATGCTTGACATGCAACTAGGGACCCCTTGAAAAATAGACAAACACCCACACAACACTCCTAGTTGCAAGTCGGTTATCGACATGCAATTACGGACCCTCAACACACACACACACACACACACACACACACACACACACACACACACACACACACACACACACACACACACACACACACACAACACAACACAACACACATCCCCTTAGTTGCGAGTCGATGGTCAACTTGCAACTGGGGGTTCTCAACAAATACACACACACACCCCCCCAAGTTGCATGTCGATGGTTGACATTCAACTGGGAACACTTTGATAAAAATAACACACACACACACACACCCCAGTTGCGAGTCGATTATCGACATGCAACTTGGGACCCTAGTTGCGAGTCGATGCTTGACATGCAATTAGGGACCCCTTGACAAATAGACAAACACACACAACACTCCTAGTTGCAAGTCGGTTATCGACATGCAATTGGGGACCCTCGGCACACAAACACAACACACATCCCCGTAGTTGCGAGTTGATGGTCAACTTCCAACTGAGGGCCACGAATAAAACACACACTCACACACACGTACCCTCCTAGTTGCGAGTCGATGGTCAACTTGCAACTGGGGGTTCTCAACAAATACACACACACACCCCTAGTTGTGAGTCGATGGTTGACATTAAACTGCGGACACTTTGATAAAAATAACACACAGACACACACACCCCAGTTGCGAGTCGATTATCGACATGCAATTTGGGACCCTAGTTGCAAGTCGATGCTTGACATGCAACTAAGGACCCCTTGTCAAATAGACACACACACATCACTCCTAGTTGCAAGTCGGTTATCAACATGTAATTAGGGACCCTTGACACACACACATCCCCGTAGTTACGAGTTGATGGTCAACTTGCAACTGGGGGCCACAAATAAAACACACACACACACATACACACACGTACCCCCCTAGTTGCGAGTCGATGGTCAACTTGCAACTAGGGGTCACGAATAAAACACACACACGCACGCACACACACATCCCTTAGTTGCGAGTCGATGGGCAACTTGCAACTAGGGGTCCTCAACACACACACCCCCTAGTTACAAGTCGGTGGTTGAGATGCAACTGGGGGCCCCTTGACAAAAAGACACACACACGCACGCACTTCTAGTTGCGAGTCGATTATTGACATGCAACTAGGGACCCACGACAAAACAAACACACACACACACACACACACACACGCACACACACACACACGTACCCCCCTAGTTGCGAGTCAATGGTCAACTTGCAACTAGGGGTTTTCAACAAATACACACACATACACCCCTAGTTGCGAGTCGATGCTTGACATTCAACTGGGCACACTTTGATAAAAATAACACACACACACCCCAGTTGCGAGTCGATTATCGACATGAAACTTGGCACCCTAGTTGCGAGTCGATGCTTGACATGCAACTAGGGACCCCTTGACAAATAGACAAACACACACAACACTCCTAGTTGCAAGTCGGTTATCGACATGCAGTTGGGGACCCTCGACACACACACACAACACACATCCCCGTAGTTGCGAGTTGATGGTCAACTTGCAACTGGGGGCCACGAATAGGACCCAACAAGAGTACGGGCACACAACTAGGGGGGTACGGATGCAACTACAATCAACCCCCACCCCCCCCCCCCCCACCCCCCCTAAAAAACAACCCACGACCGTACTCTTGAGTTGTAGTTGCACTCGAGCTGGGTCGGTTTCAAATACAACAAAAAAAATTGAAAAAGACTTCGCCGGCGCTGACACCCTCCCTCCGACCCCCGGTTGCGGTAGGTCTTGCTGTTGCGCTACGGTGCTTTGAGTTGCGCTTGCGCCCGGGTTGGGGCGGTTGCAACTGTAACAAAATAAACAAAAAAATTGAAAAGAAAGACTTCGCCGACATACACACACAACCT
Source organism: Aegilops longissima (assembly GCA_021605205.1). Classification (NCBI taxonomy): domain Eukaryota; kingdom Viridiplantae; phylum Streptophyta; class Magnoliopsida; order Poales; family Poaceae; genus Aegilops; species Aegilops longissima. The sequence goes on from CM038681.1 coordinate 121,379,056, forward strand.
TTAAAACAATAAAAAATTGAAAAAAAAACTAAAAAATCTATATTTCCAAATATAAAGGAAGAAATAAAAGTACAAACAACGAAACTATAACTGAAACTAGTTGGACAGTAGAAAGGTTGTGTGTGTATTATGTTTCTTGCAAATTGTGCATAGTTTGGTTTTGTGTGCAGTTACACGCGAACGACAGAATATATGAGTAAAAGTTTTATAAACAAAGAAAGAAAATGAAATGATTAAAAAGTTAGGCCCTTTCATCTCACTACTCTTTCCCACTTTCTATACAAAAGAAGAAATAGAAATCATAAAAAGGAAAAAACATTGTATTGAGAAAAAACAACCTGAACACAACTGTAGTTGCAGTCAGACTACAATGTTTGTAATTGCAACTCTAGTGATGGACATGCAACTGCAACTGGTAAAACAACTATTAATAATTATACTAAAAAATTCTACTTTTTTAAAAAAAAATCTACAACTATTATTTTACATAAAATAAAGTACTAAAATTTGTATACGTTCAAACAATGGAAAATGATCTCTTAGGAAAAAGAAACAACCGCTGCTGAAGACAAGAAACAGAGGGATACAAATGCCACAATGATGCTCGGTGGCATCGGACAGAGAAACAAGCTTAGCTTCTGAATATAAAAAGAAAAAAAGCCATCTTAAAAGGCTGCTCCAGTGCTCCCTACATGGGCCACCGGCCTGCACAGCTCGTACGACGACACGAACAGCCGGTTCGCTCATCTTGCACGAATAACTGCGCTTTTAATCCAACGGCTGACAAAGTGAATGAGACTAAAATAAATCTCAGCTAGCTGAGTTTTAGCAATCCCGTTGAAATAATTTTACAGTATGTATTCAAAAATATTAGTAAATACCTGCATGATTCGTCAGAAAAACACACACAAGAGAAGATTGATTAATTTTATTCTTACTAAGCGGATCAACACTAACTTGGTATGCTCCTGCTCGTTGAGGGCCTCGCACTCATCGACGAACTTGTGCCTGGCGATGGCGAGTGACTGGTCCTTGCCCTCCAGCACGAGGGAGAGCTGCCCCTTGAGCTCCTCAAATGGCTAGAACATCACCCCGCTGAGCACCTCCTGCCCCTTCGCCATGGCCCTGCAGCCGACCGTCGACCCTGCCATAGACGAATTCCCCCTCGGCAACCTCACCAAACCGGCAGTGAGCCCCTCCTTAGAGAGCTGTCCAACCGCTGCGGCGGCGGCGGTGGCCGGAGATGGCGCGAACTCCCGTCTTCCGCGGGCTTGCGCGAGCATGAGCTGGGACTGGAGGCGCAGCGCGACCTGGTCTTCGTCGTCTCCTGCGAGGGCGGGGAGCCGAGGGAGGTCGCGCCGGTTGGCGGCTTGCGCTGGAGGCGGCCGGTGGAGACTGGGGCTGCGGTGGCGGCAGGAAATTTAGGAGGAAAGGGGAGAAGGGGACGCATCGGGAGAGAGGGTTTGGGGTGATGGGCTGATGGGTAGCTTCTCTACGAAGGCAACCTGGCTACATGGGCCAATGGCAACAAGCTGCCAAACACACGGCATCGTCGAATCGCTGGCTCGATTTTCTTTTCTTCTCTCGCCCAATTGCTCGATCTGTCTTTGTCTCCTAGCAATCCAACGTGGTATAGCCCAAATAGCGTCTTTGATGCACACCTTATTGTTTTTGATGAGGCAGAGGATTTCCTAAACTTCCTGTGGTGTATCTCCCTCAGCAGGTATACACGTCGTATTCTTAGCCCAGAAGTGTCTGATAGTACTGGCATTCAGTTACCCTTGAATTTCTCTTGACTGTCTGTAAATCGGTGGTGAATTCTGTGCTGCGAGTGTACACTGAATCCTTTTTTTTAGAAGGGTTTATCTGGAACACCTTTGCTTAAGTTAGCTCTGTGGATCGTTGCACTTCACTTGAGGATTCAGTTGGCATGCTCACGGCCCAAGCCGGTTTAAACTTTACCCAGGAGGTGGCCCCTTTTTCAAATCACTACCTTCCCGCCACTCTTCATGGGTCTCTCGACATAGGCGACTTGCCACAACAGAGAAGAACAAAGCAACAGAGAAGAGGGAGTTGGGTTGTGTGAGATAGAGGAAGAAGAAGAGCGGCGCTGCAACGCGAGGATGCAGCGCCAACAGGGCGAACTTCATGCGTAACTTCATCTACAGGAAGAGTACACTCGCACTGACATATGCGCCCATAGATGACTCTGAGACACTGCTTGCTTTTGATGTTGGACCCATTGTTGTTTTTCCGGGGATTAAATTGTGAAGACATTTTTTTATAAACCACAAGTAGCTTGCAAATTCTCAGTTAGTTGCTGGAACTAAGCCACTGAACTTGTTTTCATAAAACAACAAGTTATTTTTCGCCAAATCTTAGTCATTACGTGAGAAACACAGGTTGCTTGAAATGGGTGATTCTAAAAAAAAGGTTGCTTGAAATAAAGATATGATATCAGTTGCTAGATTTTTAGGTCTTTCATTAGAATTAAAATTTTGAATACAGTAGGTTTTTGTAAAACATAAGTTGCTCGCAAATTCTTAGCCAGCTGCTGGAAACTAAGTTACCAGGGTTGAAATCGTGAAGACATTTTTTTATATACCACAAGTACTCCCTCCGTTCCACAATACATGACTTTCATTTGTCAAAATATAGATGTATCTAGACATGTTTTAATATATAGATACATTCATTTTTGGACAAATGGAAGTCAAGTATTCTGAAACGGAGGGAGTAGCTTGCAAATTCTCAGTTAGTTGCTGGAACTAAGCCAATGAACTTGTTTTGGTAAAACAACAAGTTGTTTTTCGCCAAATCTTAGTCATTACGTGACAAACACAGGTTGCTTGAAATGAAGATATGATATCAGTTGCTAGATTTTTAGGTCTTTCATGAGAATTAAATTTTTGAATACAGTTGTTTTTGTTAAAACATAAGTTGCTTGCAAATTCTGAGTTAGTTGTTAAAACTAAGTCCCTAAACAAGTTGCTTTTGCCAAAATCTTAGCCATTACCTGAGAAACACAAATTGCTTGAAATGAGGATGTCAGTTGCTAGATTTTTTAAGTTTTCACGAGAATTAATTTCGAAGACATTTTTTTTTGTAAAACACAAGTTGCTCGATAATCCTCAACTAACAACCTTCATTTCTCCTTTTCTTTTTATGTATTTCACAGGGCCCTAGGAACAGGGCATCACCCACAAGGCTTTTTAAGTTGAACAAGGGGCTGGTTCTTGATCAAATGAAACTCATCAGAGACATAGACTTCGGTGGTTTATTGGAAATAGCAGCAACAAGCATGACGGGTGATCTTAGCCAGTGGATCATGAAGCATTATGAAGCAGAAATATCTCAAATAGTCATACCTGATAGGGGCAAGATCCCAGTAGATTCAGCAAGTGTAATGTTTACCTCCTTTCTTTTTCTGGTTTCCGCATTTGAATTTTCAGTTGTCGTTCTGCCTTTGAGTTTTCTGAATCTTTGCTTCTGGACTTAACAAACTAAACCACCTAAGTAATTAGTCAACACTCAATACCTTCTGTTGTTTAACTAAGTAATCTAGCCCTCGCTCTAACTTGGTATTTTTCTTAGTGAAATTATTCTTTTTCAAAGAAAGAATACTAGCCAAATATCTTGAGTTGTGAAGAAACCCCCTCCTAAACCCTTCTGAAAATGCCCAAACAATTCTCGCAATTTTTTTATACCATTACGCAAGCCGAAATGAAACCAAGACCCTCTGGCACATTTTCATTTGAGCCCCTCTTCCTCAAAAACCTTTCTGATCCAAACCCTAGGTTGAACAACATGTACCCTAATGCTTGGTCTGTCATAGCTCAAACTTGGTGAAGATGATCACCCTAGTGACTAACGACACTCACCCAAAAATCAGCCCTAAACCTCACTCCCTCCTCTATCAGCATAGCACAAACACCTTGCTGTCAGAATCTTCCAGAAGAGCCAGCTGGCAGCTCACTCACATTGAAAACCCAACTGCAGCCACACTTAGAGCATGGTTAATAGTATAGCCAGCTGCTGGCTATAAGCCAATGCCATGTTATCTACAGCCCATCTTATAGTCAACATGTACAATAGTAGATCAAAAGAGTGTACTACTTTTTTTATTATGTGGCTCACCTTTCATTCTCACAAAGTGCCTAGGAGCATGTGCTAGAGCTGGCTCTTTACGAAGAGCCCGCTTACCTTCTTTCTCCTCTTCTTTTTCCTACAACTAAGCGGAAATATACTAGTTTATTCCTTATAGCCCGCTGACTCAGCTCTATTGTACTTGCTCTTAGCATTTACTCATCCCCCTAGCTACCAGACACGGCTAAATCCAGCCAGGGCCACCCAGGCGCCCACTGGCCAGGTGACACGGGTCTGGCAAGCCACAGTGCGCGCTGCACCGCACCAAGCCACTGACCACACGACCACCCCACCGTAGCGCGTCCCCGGCTCCTAGAGCCACGCCCCGCTCCTCCCGCACGCGTCCCAGCTCTACCTGACCTCTAGCCCGCGCCACCCTAGCCGGCCCCCTCCGCCGAGCACGCCCGTGGCTCCGGCCAATGTTCGGCCGTGACATGCGTGGTGTCGCGACCCGTAGGCCGGCACATAGGACCTTGGTGGCTTCCCCCTATCCTTCTGACTCCCGCCCGAGCCCCGACCAAGCTAGCCGTAGGCCAGCGCAGGCCCGGCTGGCCATCAACACCAATCGTGGCGGCGCCAGGGCCCCCTTCCTCCTCCCGGCCTATAAACAGAGATCCCCGGCTTCCATTTCAGCTCACACCTTCTTTTCTCCCTCTCTTATACCATTGCTGGCTGACGCCCTCGTGCTATCGCACCCTCCGCCCTTCTCCACGGCAAGGTTTTGCCGCCGGCGAGCCTAGCTTGATTCAGTCCACACACGGCACCCCGAGCCTAGCCTCCACCACCACTAGTTTCTCCTTGCTCCACAGAGCACGCCCAACCCCGGAGCTAGCTCAATTGAAGCTTCCTTGCCGGAGTTCAATCGTCGTCGTCCGACCGCCTCCGGCGATGCCACAAGTACGAGAAGACTCGCCAGAGAGCCCTCATTCCAGTGGGCCAACCCAAGCAAGCCGCCGTCCCCTCTCCTCGACGGTGAGCCCTCGTCGGAGTTCCCCCATACGTGCCTCGGTCGGGTTTTAAAAAGAAAACCTGATGGGTGGACCCCACCCTTCAGTGACTCACTTAAGTCCCGATGCGGTACAGTGATCGCCAACAACCTCTCTGTATCAGCGGTAGTTGGCTCTCTCAGATACTCAGGGTCAAACACTGCCACTGCGCTTTTGCAAAAACTATACATTGACAGGAGACGTGGACTCACTCATACGAACATACTCATCCACAAGATCACCAGAATTCTATACGCAAGCATGCGGATAGCCGCAATGCATTTCTAGTAAGAAGAGAAGCCAAGCTTGCCAAGGGCATCCTCTTTGCACTCAAAGTAAGGGTCATATGCTACCACTCCCTCCCAAATACGATTGAACACATGTCTCGCCATATGGAAGCGGCGGCGAAATTCGTGTGGTTTGAAGAGTGCGCTATTCTCAAAGTAATCGGCATAGAGAAGGGTGTGGCCTCTCCTCCTATTGCAGTTCAAGGCCGGAACATGGCCGGGGATTGATCCCCTGAACCGAGGCCGCTCCTACTGATGTGGTCGTGGACGACCAATGCAGCCGTCACAATGTCTTCATCATCCGATGACGAATCATCCAATGAACAAATGGAGTTGTGAAAGAAAAACTCATCCCCCCTACCCATGATACCATGGGAGCAACGCGTGGAACACCTTGCGGTCGTGTTGGAGATACGGCCGGAAAGAGCGAGTCGATGCAGCGAAGCAAGGCTGGCATTGGTGGGGTGGGCGGCCTGGGGCAATGGAGCACCTGCCGGAAGTTGTTTGGGTCGACGGACGGCGCCGGCGGCCGTAGCCTCTCTCCCACCGCCAACAAGGAACCATGAACGTCGGCAAAAAACTCAACCGAAATGCAGGCGTGGGGCAACTGTGACATGGCATGGTTGTGGGGACGGACGACCTTGATGGAAGGCGACACGGCCAAGAATAGGGGTGGCGGCGGTGACGGCGGAGGCGGAGGGCATAGGGAAGAGACGGGGAAGAGAAAAGTGGTTGTGTCCCCGACAGGCGGGCCTGGTCAGACTAGGGCGCGCACCTCGCCCATTCGCGCGTGTCCATTCGGCCGCAAACGTGGCCCAACTTTGGGCCGGGAATGGGGTCGCTTGTTGGGCGGCCTGTTCTGTCCTTTTACCCTCAAACGGATGCGGCCGGACCATTTGGGGTCGCGCATTAAAGTTGGGCCGAGGACGGCATAGAGGTAGTAGCTGTGGTCGACGAAGGTCGCGAGGACCGTAATACTCCTCCCTTTGAAAAAGAGCTTGCACTCTGTCAGACGGGAACTCGTTTGCGTCCACTGAATTTAAGCCTTCAGGGTCCCGTGGCAACACTATCCTGATAAGAAATACCATCTCGAACAAGTGCAGTTCCAGGCCACCCGGATCACAGCATTTCTTCAGTTTTACTACCATACTTCAACCACTCAGATAAAGGTGAGCTGAAGAAGCACCAGCCATGTACAGCAAGCTCCTGCTCGAGTTCATTTTCTAGGTGGCCATCAACACAATACAAAATAAGCAACGAATATCCATTGCCTAGATCTAACATACAGTGAACTAGCACTTGAGTGAGTTGCATCTGTTTGGTTGTAAACTGATCATCTTTGTTGTTTCCCAGTCAGTAATGCAGCTCCTGTAATAACATGATCAACTGAAGCCTTCATGGTAGCATCAAAGTGAGCAACTGCACCGCATAATTCCACACTCTGGAGTAGCTTGTAAGTGTAAAAGTCTAAACCAAGATGACCAGTATTTCTATTCGACAGCAAACAGATGTTTCCACACTCTGGAGTAGCCTGACCAACAACCATTGCTCAAGCATAAGGAAACTTATCTGCATGATTAGATGTTTCCACCAAACAGCACGCAGCACCAGTTTGGCTAGTTGTGACCTGTACTAGAAAAATGCCCAAGAAAGACCGTAAAATTCATCACACGGACAGGGCAAATAACCATTCAACTTCATTCGCAAGTGGTCTGACATCACTCAACATTCTGGACAGTTCATCTCAACACGACTGAACTCTATACCACACCAAAGACTGGACTCTTATCTAGAGAAATTTCAATTGGAAAACCAACATCAGTAACCTCTAACTGCCACACTAATTCCCACCGGACAGTTTAACATGTAAGCATCCCGACCACCCTTGCTTCCAGCCCATCAGAGAGAGCTTCGACCGCTGCTTCTCCGTCTTCCTTCTCGAAAAAGTAGACGAACGCATACCGAAGAGACGCTCTGGTCCTCGGGTGTCTTGCGATGAAGACATGCTTCACCCCACCGAACTGCTCCATCAGCTCGCGAACAGTGTCTTCTGTGGACTCCAACGGTAACTGATCAATCCTGACGACGAAGCACTCCCTCTCTGTACGAGAATAAGAATCGAAGATCAAGACCGTCAGCAAAAAAATGAATAACTGAGAGTTTGATTGGAAAAGGGATTACCTGTTTTGGTATCGCCTGGGTAAACGTCGAGTCCGCGGGCTTCAGCTCCCGCTGCCGCAGCCGCCCTGGCAGCAGCCACGGCCGGTCCTCCCCTTGTAAGAACTTGCTCGCGCGCAGCCGAGGCTGCCTTCGTCGGCGACAGCCCAGGGGCTGAAGGGACAGTGGCTGCTGGGATGAAGTTGGAGGGCCTCTCAAGCTTCACGATGCCGGATGTACTTGTCCTTAGAAGCCGGATCTTCGGTATCTCCCTCTCATCGTTCTCCGCATCTCCAAACTTGCACCATGTCTGACGGCGTTCCAGAACCCTTCTGCTAACGAACACGGTCGCTATCTTGTGCACTCGCGTGGTGGTCACTGTCCGGACCTTGCGATTCCCCACCCAAGAATAGTCTACGTAGCGCTTCAACCCATGTTCGTCAGGTCCGATGACCTGACGCGGTGGAAGCGGCGGGCGATCCAGTTCCTCCACTTTGATGTCCACAATGTCTTCCTCCTCTTCATCATATTGCTCTGCAAGAAAGAATAAAACAAAGAAAATCAAAGAAAACATAGACCACAGAGGCACAGATTCATAGTACAGTAGCAGTGAACTAAACATGTTCAGGGTGGAGAATAAACAATTCAATTGAAATCATAAACCATCAGAGTAGAATTGCGCAGGTGAACTAGAACATATATGCGCAGTGACTAAACAATTCAGGAGAAATCATTGACCACAGATTTCAAAGTACAGTTGCTCAGGTGAACTACAACATATTCAGTGTGGAGAATATTGGGATTGAAAAGATAGAGGGAGGTGTGCTTTACCGTATCGCTTCATGGGTGGGGACAGAGATTTCTCCTCTTCCGGGTTTTCATCGCGCTCTGCAATTGAAATCACAAAAGTTCAGAACCAAGAGAAGTTCAAAACGAGAAACTGATGGAGAACTGGTGAGGAATTCAGTAAAGAACAATGCGTACCCTGCCGCTTCAGTGTAGGGGAGCCTGGGTTCTTCTCCAGCTCTGCTAGATTCGATTAAAATTACATACTATCAAAATCCAGAAGGGTCCCTCACAGACAATCTCGCTCCTCACACAATCACATTATAAGAGCGAAGAGCGGAGATCTGGAACAAGCATACCAGAATGGACGATGTGGGGCAGCACGTCCGCCATCGCAGTCTCGCCGTCCTTGCAGAGGATGCTGTAGGTGACGCCGCCCTTGGAGGAGAGAGGGGCGTTGATGGCGCCGCGCTCGGAGGAGAGGGGGTCGTTGATGACGCCGCGCTTGGAGGAGAGGGGGTCATTGATGACGCCGCGCTCGGAGGAGAGGGGGTCGTTGATGACGCCGCGCTTGGAGGAGAGGGGGTCATTGATGACGCCGCGCTCGGAGGAGAGGGGGTCGTTGATGACGCCGCGCTTGGAGGAGAGGGGGTCGTTGATGACGCCGCCCTTGGGGATGAGGTCGTCGTTGATGACGCCGCGCTTGGAGGAGAGGGGGTCGTTGATGACGCCGCCCTCGGAGGAGAGGGGGTCGTTGATGACGCCGCGCTTGGAGGAGAGGGGGTCGTTGATGACGCCGCCCTTGGGGATGAGGTCGTCGTTGATGACGCCGCGCTTGGAGGAGAGGGGGTCGTTGATGACGCCGCCCTTGGGGATGAGGTCGTCGGGGCCGGCGCCGCACTTGGGGATGAGGTCGTCGGGGACGGCGCCGCACTTGAGGATGAGGTCGTCGGGGAAGCCGCCGGACTTGAGGATGAGGTCGTCGGGGAAGCCGCCGGACTTGGGGATGAGGTCGTCGGGGAAGCCGCCGGACTTGGGGATGAGGTCGTCGGGGACGCCGCCGAACTTGGGGATGAGGTCGTCGGGGACGCCGCCGCACTTGGGGATGAGGTCGTCAGGGACGCCGCCGGACTTGGAGGAGAGAGGGGCGTTGATGACGCCGCGCTCCGAGGAGAGGGGGTCGTTGATGACGCCGCGCTTGGAGGAGAGGGGGTCGTTGATGACGCCGCCCTTGGGGATGAGGTCGTCGTTGATGACGCCGCGCTTGGAGGAGAGGGGGTCGTTGATGACGCCGCCCTTGGGGATGAGGTCGTCGTTGATGACGCCGCGCTTGGAGGAGAGGGGGTCGTTGATGACGCCGCCCTTGGGGATGAGGTCGTCGTTGATGACGCCGCCCTTGGGGATGAGGTCGTCGTTGATGACGCGGCCCTTGGGGATGAGGTCGTCGGGGCCGGCGCCGCACTTGGGGATGAGGTCGTCGGGGAAGCCGCCGGACTTGAGGATGAGGTTGTCGGGGAAGCCGCCGGACTTGGGGATGAGGTCGTCGGGGACGCCGCCGCACTTGGGGATGAGGTCGTCGGGGACGCCGCCGGACTTGTGGAGCGGGGAGTCGGTGAGGGTGGACTCGGCGCGGACGACGTCCTCGGGGGCGACGGGCTCCGCCGGCTTCGGCCTTAGAGCCGACGGGGCCCGGGGCGAACTCCATCACCCTCTCCTCTCTGTCTCTTTCCTCTCACTAGTGAGAGAACGACGAGAAGTAAGTGCTCGATGGATCTATTTGTAATTGGGACAAACTTGGAAGCTACGGAAGCCTGCTAATCGCTTGCCGCCTACGAAAACCTTGGCGGGAGCGCCAGTTTCCCCAGAACCTTCCAGACACGGCGGGACAAGACGGGATTGTTGTGGACAGCACGGGAAGCTTCTGGAGAGTAAAAGATCTCGTGGAGACTGGGCCAGGAAACCCTTAGAACGAGCCCAGGCCCTGAGGGGGGCGGATTAGCCCACCAAGGCGTAGCCCAGCCACGCCACACGAAAAAAAGCCCAGACACACCATGACAAGTTTTTTAAAAAATTCGCAAAATACAGAATAAATATGAAAAAATAAATATCAATTTTGAAAGAAAAAATCATCTATTTGACAAACAGTTAATCAATTTTAAAAAAAGTTCACGAATTTGGAAAAAAAATGTTCACCAATTTTTTTAAGTTCATGAATTTGAAAAAATCATCGATATTGGAAAAAAGTTTAAAAAATTGAAAAAAAAATCATCAACTTTTTAATATGTTCACCAATTTGGAAAAAAGGTTTTTCAATTTCTAAAACAAAATTGCAAAAATTGATAAGGTTCATGCATTTGCAAAAAGAAACAAAAAAAAACGCACAAACTGTTCCAAGAAATGAGAAAAAAAATAAAAATCGGTTTGGTAAGCTTCCCAAAACTAGGAGCTTCGCAAACTGGAGAAACAATAAAAGGAGAAGAAGGAAGTTAATAGTCAAAGGTGGTGTGATGTCCAGTGGTTGGCGTGCGCTCTGTGATGGTTGAGGTTCCAAGTTTGATTCTTCTGTTGCGCACCTTTTTTTTGCTCTTTTAACAAGGAAATAAAGAAAAGGAAATGGGTCGTCCTAAGTGTGGAGGATGCGTGCGCCGGTTTGCAAAACACATATTAACGGGCGCCTGAAGCCCCAAATAGGGAATGCCTACTTCCTATCCCAAGGTGTAGCGACGAACCCTAATCCCTAGGCTTTGGTCAATGCCGTGATTAAACGTGGGCATTGGTGGCCCGGCCCGGCCTGAAGCCCGACGTACGTGCCAGGCTCGGGCCTCACTTTCCGGCTTGCAGCCCAGCCCGAAGCCCGATGAAACATGATATTTAGGTTGTTTATATAGTAATAGGTATATTAGTGTAGTATGTGTCCCTCATAATAGCTATATTATTATTTTTAAATATAGAGAATAGGCATTTTGCCGGGCTGTGAGCCGGGCCGGGACCGGGCTTGGGATTTTGTGGTCGGTATTTTTTTAAACCCGGCCTGGCCCGAAAATGAAGGGAATATGCCCTAGAGGCAATAATAAAGTTGTTGTTTATATTTCCTTATATCATGATAAATGTTTATTATTCATGCTAGAATTGTATTAACCAGAAACTTAGTACATGTATGAATACATGGACAAACAGAGTGTCCCTAGTATGCCTCTACTTGACTAGCTCGTTAATCAAAGATGGTTAAGTTTCCTGACCATAGACATGTGTTTTCATTTGATGAACGGGATCACATCATTAGAGAATGATGTGATGGACAAGACCCATCCGTTAGCTTAGCATTATGATCGTTTAGTTTTATTGCTATTGCTTTCATCATGACTTATACATATTCCTCTGACTATGAGATTATGCAACTCCCAAATACCGGAGGAACACCTTGTGTGATATCAAACGTCACAAAATAACTGGGTGATTATTGTCGGTGTCAAAACCGGCAGATCTCGGGTAGGGGGTCCCGAACTGTGCGTCTAAAGGCGGATGGTAACAGAGGCGGGGACACGATGTTTACCTGTGTTCGGGCCCTCTCGATGGAGGTAATACCCTACTTCCTGCTTGATTGATCTTGATGATATGATTATTACAAGAGTTGATCTACCACGAGATCGTAGAGGCTAAACCCTAGAAGCTAGCCTACGGTATGATTGTTGTTGTCCTCTGGACTAAACCCTCCGCTTATATAGACACCGGAGGGGCTAGGGTTACAGTCGGTTACAAGGGAGGAGATCTACATATCCGTGTTGCCAAGCTTGCCTTCCATGCCAAGGAGAGTCCCATCCGGACACGGGACGAAGTCTTCAATCTTGTATCTTCATAGTCCAACAGTCCGCTAAAGTATATAGTCCGCCGTCCGAGGACCCCTAATCCAGACTCCTCAAGAGCCCCTGAACCAGTCTTCAATGACGATGAGTCCGGCGCACAGATTTGTCTTCGGCATTGCAAGGCGGGTTCTTCCTCCGAATACTCCATAGAAGATTTTTGAACACAAGGATAGTGTCCGGCTCTGCAAAACAAGTTCCACATACCACCGTAGAGAGAATAATATTTCCACAAATCTAATCCGCTGACAACTTTTCATAACGTGACTGAGGGAGTCCTGGATTAGGGGGTATCCGGACTGCCGGACTATATCCTTTGGCCGGATTGTTGGACTATGGAGATACAATATTGAAGACTTCGTCTCGTGTCCGGATGGGACTCTCCTTGGTGTGGAAGGCAAGCTTGGTGATACGAATATGTAGATCTCCTCCCATTGTAACTGACTCTGTGTAACCCTAGCCCCCTCCGGTGTCTATATAAACCGGAGGGTTTAGTCCGTAGGACCAACAACAATCATACCATAGGCTAGCTTCTAGGGTTTGGCCTCTACGATCTCGTGGTAGATCAACTCTTGTAATACTCATATCATCAAGATCAATCAAGCAGGAAGTAGGGTATTACCTCCATCGAGAGGGCCCGAACCTTGGTAAACATTGTGTCCCCCGCCTCCTGTTACCATCCGCCTTAGACGCACAGTTCGGGACCCCCTACCCGAGATCCGCCGGTTTTGACACCGACAGTGACATCACACCACGACCTGGTCATTATTTGAACCGTTTTCTCAATCAGCTTGCCACTGCATGTTTTGCGAGGCGATTTTATTGGCACGTCTTGTCGAAGCAGAGATCGTGTCCCCCTTATTACGGGATTCTCATCAATACGGGTGTGGGTAACCCTATTGTGCCCATTGGTATGACTCCTCGATTTTAGGCAAGTTCCAAACGGCCACGCGGAGGACGCTTGATATTCATCCTCTTTATAAAGAGGCCAAGGCCTGTCCTTTTCTTGTCGCACTCAATCGAACCCTTCCCCCACCTCGAGTTCCAACTCCCAAGGCTCAGGCTAGGCGCTTCGGACCTTCAATCATGTCCGTATCCAACCTTCAAGGTCGGTGGATGCCCTCCTCTGTCACAGAGGAGGACATCAAGAAGCTAAGAGAAGCCAGGTATCTGACCGCCGAAATCTCACACAGGCTACCTGCTCGAGGGCAGGTCATTCCCACCCCCGAGCCCGGCGAGAGCGTCATATTCATCTCTCACTTCCTCCGAGGGCTAGGCCTTAGCCTAGATCCCTTTGTTAGGGGGCTCATGTTCTATTACGGGCTGGATTTCCATGACCTGGCCCCGGATTCCATCCTTCACATCTCTTCGTTCATCGTCGTGTGTGAGGCCTTCCTCCATGTCACCCCGCACTTTGGCTTGTGGCTCAAGACCTTTAATGTGGAGCCGAAGACGATTAATGGGCGACATGCAGAATGCGGAGGAGCCGTAATAAGCAAAGGCGTCGATGTTCCAAGGCCAAAGGGTTCCTTCCCGGAGGTATCCAGCTTATGGCAACGGGAGTGGTTTTACATCACAGCTCCCCGCGGTACTAAGTAGGTGGCTGTCGGTGTCAAAACCGGCGAATCTCGGGTAGGGGGTCCCGATCTGTGCGTCTAGGTTGATGGTAACAGGAAGCAAGGGACACAATGTTTACCCAGGTTTGGGCCCTCTCGATGGAGGTAAAACCCTACTTCCTGCTTGATTAATATTGACGATATGAGTAGTACAAGAGTAGATCTACCACGAGATCGTAGAGGCTAAACCCTAAGAGCTAGCCTATGATGATATGATTGTAATTGTGATCGGCCTTCTAAGGACCAACCTCTCCGGTTTATATAGACACCAGAGAGGGCTAGGGTTTACATGGAGTCGGTTACAAGGAAGGAAATATAATATCCGGATCGCCAAGCTTGCCTTCCACGCCAAGGAGAGTCCCATCCGGACACGGGATGGAGTCTTGAGTCTTGTATCTTCACGCTTTAATAGTCCGGACGATGTATACAGTCCAGCTGTCCGGATACCCCCTAATCCAGGACTCCCTCAGTAGCCCCTGAACCAGGCTTCAATGACGACGAGTCCGGCGCGCAGTCTTGTCTTCGGCATTGCAGGGCGGGTTCCATCTCCGAATACTCCAAAGTAATTATCGAACACGTAAACCGTGTCCGGATATGCAAAATGATCTTCACATACCACCGTAGAGAGAATGATATTTCACAAATGCAATCTGCTGACAACTTTTTAGACAGTGTGACATGTCATTACGGTCGGGTCATTATTCGAACCGTTTTCCCACAACCGGCCACAACGCATATTGCGAGGCGGTTTCCTTGACACGTCTTGTCAAAGCAGAGATCGTGTCCCCTTATCACGGGATTCTCATCAATACGGGTATGGGTAATCCCACCGTGCCATCAACCGTGGCGCTTGGGAAGCAAGCGATCCTCAACGGGTAAGTGGGGAGGCGCACCGCTTTCGTCGCCTCTATAAAGGGATAAGAGTTCCCCATTTTTACCCACGCCTTCTTCCTCCCTTGCTCACCCCTGCCCCCTCGAGCTCCAGCGCCCTAGCCCAAGTTTTCTCCGCACAGCTAAACATGTCCGGAGCAGGAGGCAAGTGGGTGGCTTCCACTGTGAAGGAGAAGCATATCGCGAATCTTGAGCGGCGGACATTTGGCAGCAGACATAGCGCACCGCTACGGACGACGGGCAGGTCATTCCAACTCCGCTACCCCACGAGAGGGTCGTGTTTGTCGCCCACTTCGCCGGTGGACTGGGATTTCCACTTCATCCCTTCGTCCATGAGCTCATGTTCTACTACGGGCAAGATTTCCATGATCTAGCTCCAAATTTCGTCCTCAACATCTCGGCGTTCATCGTCGTATGCGAGGCCTTCCTCCGCATCAAGCCTCACTTTGGCTTGTGGCTACGGATCTTCTGCGTGAAGTCAAGATCGTGGCGCCAACAAGCGAGTGCGGAGGGGCCATGGTGGGCAAGATGCCTAACGTCACCTGGCCTGACGGCTCCTTTGCGGAGACCGTGAAAGGGTGGCAATCGGGGTGGTTCTACATCACCGAGCCGCGCGGTGCCAACTGGGCAGCGACCCCCGAGTTCCGATCCGGAACCCCCATGCGGCTCACCTCCTGGGAAAAGAAGGGCCTGGCCTGGGGCGAACCTACAGAGCTGACCGGACTCCAAAACTGCGTTAAGAGCATGAAGGACAAGAACATCAAGCTTGTCAACGTGATCCAGGTCATGCTCGTTCGCCGGATTCTTCCGTGCCAAAGACGGGCATTCAATCTGTGGGAGTTCGTCCCGGCCGAACACCAGACGCTTCGGAAGCTCTACGACATGACGCACAAAGGCGCATGGAAGGTGTTGTTCAAGGCCTCCGAAGTACCTCCTCCCACATCCGAGGACCGCGGACTTCACGCCGCGCGGCCTCCTAGTCCGGTGAGTTTTTTGACTACCACCGGATTCAGCTTTTCCTAGTATATTCGTGGGGAAGTCTTAAGTAACTATGCATATTTAATCAGGATTATGTGAAGACAGCGGAGCGGATTGACTGTCCGGCTCTGCTGCTAGAAGGCCCAGCTGATGCTCTTCTGACAGAGATGCTGGTCCCGGCGCCCTACAAGGCACCGGAGAAGAAGGCCGAAAAGAAGGCCCCGGGGACCAGTAAGGGTCTCCGGCGTAAGGTTGTACCGGAAGCCTCATCCGAAGACGATGATGCAAACTCCTCCCCTGAAGGGGAGGAAGAAGAAGAAGGGGCCGCCCCATCCGGAGAGGATGGGGGGCCTGAGAAGGCAGACCAGGGGGCCGGGAAAGGCCCCCGGCGTAAGGCCGTTGTCGGTGTCAAAACCGGCGGATCTCGGGTAGGGGGTCCCGAACTGTGCGTCTAGGCGGATGGTAACAGGAGACAAGGGACAAGATGTTTTTACCCAGGTTCGGGCCCTCTCGATGGAGGTAATACCCTACTCCTGCTTGATTAATATTGATGATATGGGTAGTACAAGAGTAGATCTACCACGAGATCAAGGAGGCTAAACCCTAGAAGCTAGCCTATGGTATGATTGTTGTTCTGTCCTACGGACTAAAACCCTCCGGTTTATATAGACACCGGATAGGTTAGGGTTACTGAGGGAGTCCCGGATTAGGGGGTGTCCGGATAGCCGGACTACCGTCATCGGCCGGACTATCGTTTGCCGGACTATCATCATCAACCGGACTCCAAGACTATGGAGATAGAAGATTGAAGACTTCACCCCGTGTCCGGATGGGACTTTCCTTGGCGTGGAAGGCAAGCTTGGCGATACGGATATGTAGATCTCCTACCATTGTAACCGACTCTATGTAACCCTAGCCCCCTCCGGTGTCTATATAAACCGGATGGCTTTAGTCCGTAGGACAACAATCACAACAACCCTTAGAATCATACCATAGGCTAGCTTCTAGGGTTTAGCCTCCTTGATCTCGTGGTAGATCCACTCTTGTAAACATCCACAATATCAATATCAATCAAGCAGGACGTAGGGTTTTACCTCCATCAAGAGGGCCCGAACCTGGGTAAACATCGTGTCCCTTGTCTCCTGTTACCATCCGCCTAGACGCACAGTTCGGGACCCCCTACCCGAGATCCGCCGGTTTTGACACCGACATTGGTGCTTTCATTGAGAGTTCCTCTGTGCCGTCACCGATAGGAAGGATGCCTCCTCCCGTCTTCAAGGACGGTATCTTCGCCAAAGGAGCCTTGGCCGCCGGCCAAACTATCCGGCTAGGTGGTTTTCTTATGACCGCCTGTCCGGCCATCGCTTCGACAACGACCTCTCAAGTCGTCAAAAGCAATCTTCACGTCAGCTCGGAATTCGCCGAGCGGCTGGATCCAATAGAGCTCTCGTCCGTAAACGAGCTCTTGGATCGCATCGCCGCCCTGGGAGTCGCTACAGACTACGATCAGATTGGGCTTAAACCCGATCTGAGAGAAATTAACTCTCCCAAGGTCACCCACCACGTTGCAGTGGTAGAGGAACAATGCGGCGACGCTTCTCCTGTATTGAAAACTAGTCATGTCCGGATCCCCGAACCCCTCATGCCGGATTCCCGCGGAGGGACGGGCTTCGATCAAACACTGAACTTAAAGTCAGGCATCGGACCAGACTCGTTGGACAACGTCCAGAAATCCAAGCTTCCAAAATTGGAAACTTCTCGGCCTTGAGCCACGAGATGGGTAGGGTTCGGACTTAGTTCCACCCACCCACCCGGACATATGCGATCTAACTCTAATTCGCAAGAGCCCGCCGAGACAAGACATCACTCTTGGGCGATTCCTCCCGGTTATGGATGAATAAAGGACTACCGAGAGGAAAACGCAATCTCGGTCTTCGCAATAATTGCACGGACAAGGGAATCCTAAACGCCATAAGTCGCCATGACATCACGCGCTTGCTGACTTGGAGACCATCGTACAAAAGTATTGTGCGATGGAAAGCGCTGAAAACCGAAAGTAAATTTTGGGATAATCCAGTCCCAATACATCCTAGTCCGGAACCAAAGGGTGCATCATTATCAAGCACCTAGGCTGAATACCAAAAACCAAAACCCCTAAAGGGTGCGGAACTCTTCGGAGGGCTGGCTAAGCGGACCTGCAAAATTCATAGCGCAGAGGGCGCCACTCCAACTCATAGCCTTCGAGCATGTTGGATACTACGACGGTGGCCAAAAGTGGCGAGGAGCTTCTAGCTCCGAATCCCAGCCCAAAGAACACCAAGACGGTGTTAATAGTCTTGAGACTTTCGCATCCAATAACATGCAAACGACAACTCCATAACCTTGCCAAGTCTACCAAGTAGCAACAATAAATCCATGGGCGACACGGCTATTACCTTCAATGCCGTTGATGGACCTAAATTCGAACTGCCGGGCACCACCGCATTGGTCCTCAGCCCAATAGTAGACAGCTTTACCTTACTAAGGTACACATGGATGGCGGCAGCGGACTAAACCTCATCTATGAGGAAACCCTCCAAAAATGGAAATAGATGGAACCGCATTGAGCGAAGCAGCACAACCTTTAGAGGAATAATCCCAGCCGGGAAGCATGCTGCACAGGAAAAATCACGCTGGACGTAGTGTTCGGCTCGCCGGACAATTATAGGTCCGAGGAGGTCACGTTTCAAGTGGCCCCATTCAGCAGCGGATATCATGCTCTATTAGGACGAGAGGCATTCACAATTTTTCAAGCTATACCCCATTATGGGTACATGAAGCTTAAAATGCCCGGTCCCAACGGAATTATCACTCTCGCTAGTGATCTGGACATAGCACTCCGCGCCGAAAACAAGACAGCCGCACTAGCCCTCGAGGCACTATCCAAGCCCTAGCGGCCGAGGAACTCACCGATCGCTCCACGGTGAACAGGGGCGATGTGATACTTGATAAAAGATCCAAGTCCACCTCTTTAAACCAGCGGATGAAATAGTCAAATTCGAGGTCCACCTAACGGACCCCACGAAGACGGCCTCCATCGGGGCACAATTGAACCCTGATGTAGACGCCAGATCGCGAGAATTCCTTCGGAAAATTGGGACATTTTGCACGGCACCCATCGGATATGCCCGAATCCCACGCAGATTGGCGAAACACAGCCTAAACATCCTAAAAGGATTCAAGCCACCAAACAGGCTCTTCGACGATTTTATGAACCCAAAAGACAAGCAATGGGAGAAGAGCTAGCCAAGCTATTGGAAGCGGATTCATCGAGACATCAAGCACCGGATTGGCTAGCAAACTTGGTGATGGTACCAAAGAAGGACAAATCCTGGCACCTATGTGTCGATTTCAAAGACCTAAATAAGGCCTGCCCAAAGGATCCCTTCCTCTCCCGCATCGACCAAATCATCGATGCCACAGCGAGGCACGATTCATTGTGCTTCTGGACGATACTCCGCTATCATCAAATCAAGATGGCGAAGCGGATCAAGCCGCAACAGCATTCATTACTCCATATGGACCATTCTGCTTTAACACGATGCCCTTCGGACTTAAAAACGCCGGCGCAACATATCAGCGCATGATTCAGACATGTCTGGCTACCCAGATCGGCAAAACAGTGGAGGCATATGTGGACGACGTAGTCGTCAAAACCAAACACGTCGAAACTCTAGTAGACGACTTGAGGCTCACATTCGACAGCCTCAGAGCATATGACATCAAGCTGAATCCGGAAAAATGTGTTTTGGCGTACCACCGGAAAGCTCTTGGGCTTCATCGTATCCGGTAGAGGAATTGAAGCAAACCCAGCCAAGATCCGAGCTCTATCACAGCTAGATATCCCAAAAGACCTCAAGCAAATACAAAAATTGACCGGATGCGTAGCGGCTCTAAGCCGCTTTATCTCCCGTCTAGGAGAAAAGGCATTACCCCTCTATCGCCTCCTCAGGCGCACCGAACACTTCGAGTGGACGGATGCTGCCACCGCCGGACTCGAAGAAATAAAGGCCATATTGGCAACAAATCCGGTCCTGGCTGCGCCCAACCTGGGCGAACCAATGTTGTTATACATCGCAGCTACGCATCAAGTTGTAAGCGCGGTACTCGTCGTCGAACGAGAAACAGAAGGGCATAAATTCCCTCTTCAAAAACCAGTATACTACGTATCCACTGTGTTAACCCCTTGCAAGTCCCGTTACCCGCACTATCAGAAGATAGCGTACGCGGTGTTCATGGCATCCCGAAGCTCCGACACTACTTTCAAGAGTGCTCGATAACAATGGCCTCTGAAGTACCACTTAACGACATTATAAACAATCATGACGCGACGGGCAGGATTGCAAAATGGACCATTGAGCTCTTACCATTTGATATATCTTACAAACCTCGCGAGCTATCAAGTCTCAAGTTTTGGCTGACTTTGTCGCTGAATGGACCGGCGAACTCCCTAAAGAATACGGCGATACTCAATTGGATTATGCACTTCGACGGCTCCAAAATGTTAGCGGATCGGGGCTGGTGTCGTATTGACGTCCCCAACCGGAGACACAGTCCAATACGTACTTCAGATAATGTACACGGACTCTAACAACGCAGGCGAATCGAGGCCCTTTACACGGTCTCCGGATGGCAATCTCCATGGGCATTCAACGCCTAGAGGTGCGCGGGACTCAAACCTTGCAATATCCCAAATAAACGGAGACTTTGACGCCAAAGATCCGAAAATGGCAGCATATCGCAACGCTGTCCTCAAAATGTCAGCCGGTTCAAGGACTTGAATTCCATCACGTCACCCGGATAATAACCAAGCGGTCGACGATCGCACGCATTGGCGCCAAAACGCGACGCTGTCCCTCCTAACATCTTCTGGAACGGCTCTTCAAGCCATCCGTATTATGGGAAGAGGAGTCCGAACTAACAATCCGGAACAAGCCGCACCAACCGCGATCCAGCCGATGACATAACACCTTCCGCCTACGACATAATGGCAGTAATTGCCCGTGGACAGAACCATTCCTCGCCTACTTGCTTAGGCAGGAGCTTCCAAGACCAAAATGAGGCCCGCTGCATTATCCGCCATCAAAAGCCTACAAGGTCTATGAGGGAGAACTTTATAAGAAAAGCACAACCGAGTCCTTCAAAGGTGTATCTCCGAAGAGGAAGGGCGAAACCTCCGGGCTGAAATTCATGCGGACTAGGCGGACACCACGCCGCAGCTCGGGCCCTTGTAGGAAAGGCATTCCGTGCAGGATTTTACTGGCCGACGGCTCGAGCAGATGCCCGTAACTTAGTCCAAAGATGCGTCGGTTGTCAGCTCTTTGCTAATCGAGCCATATGCCACCCACCGCCCTCAAAACTATACCAATTACCTGGCGTCATGTCCGGGGCTTGACATGGTTGGACCACTTAAAGGGGAGCCCACAAGCAAAGGTACCTATTGGTCATGGTGGATAAATTCACCAAATGGATAGAGGCCAAGCCGCTTAAAACGGCGAGTCCGGACCAGTGATAGACTTTATATCCGGGTAGTACACGTTATGGTGTCCCCACAAGCATCATCACCGACAACGCACGAACTTCACCGCCGACGAGGTTAAATCATGGTGCAAAAATATGGGCATCAAGCTCGATTACGCTTCAGTCTATCATCCTCAAACCAATGGTCAAGTGGAACGAGCAAATGGTCTCATAATGAGCGGCATCAAACCCGCACTAGTGCGGTCCCTCACGAAATCGACACGACTTTGGGTAGAGGAGCTCGACTCCGTACTCAGGGCTGCGGACAACGCCTAACCGTATTCACCGGATTCACACCATTTTTATGGTGTACGGCGCAGAAGCAGTTCTGCCTGCGACATCATTCATGACTCACCTCGAAAAGCGCATGTACGAAGAAAGAGAAGCCGAGTTGGATCGGCAGGACAACTTGGACACATTGAGGAAGAGCGACGTCGCCAAGTCTCGCTCCGCATTCTATCAACAGAGGGCTCAAGATACCAAAGCAGAGAAGTACGGGCCAAGACTTACAACGTTGGCGAACTGGTTCTCGCTGCCGGAAAAGAAAAGGACAAGCTCAAGCCCAAATGGGAAGACCCTTCATCATTGATCAAGTCTTGACCGCGAGCGCACTGTCTCACTTAAATGCATTGGATAACCGACTCGAGCCGAACCCATGGAATGCAGCCGCCTCCGGCGATTCTATGCCTAGCGCCGACTAAGAGTTCGCCCCTTCCCGTCCAAGAATTTTTCTTTTATTTATTTCAGTTGCCTTTTGTTCATCTTTTCTTCTCAAACCTATTCATCCAAGCCTTAAAGGGCTTTACCAGCATAACGTTCACAAGACAATTGATGTGCTACCCGACTCATTATACTGGGGCTTCTTTACCGAAGCTTAATTATACGGGCTTTATGCCCAGCACATGTGTCAAGCCTCCACATGTACCTTTTATTCACCATTATATGCATCGATATGACTTAAGTTTTGGCCAAGCTGGGTTGTTGGCTCCTGTGCTTACCCCTCGCTCCCGATTGTTCGGCTAGGAGGTAAAGGAGCACCTCTGCGATTGTTACACGGGTCAGCGGATGTGTACCTCGATCGGGTGAAGCCGAAAGCTAAGCGTTCTTAAGGGAATATTCGGTCGGTGACTTAAAAGATGATTTTTTATCCACTTATTTATCTGCCCCCAGATGTTTTCTGCTTTTTCGCAGTCCGGACATGCACTTTAGGGCATGCCACCCCCAGCGGAAAGGAACCCTTAACGGAACTATTCTCCCTGGAAGATGTTTCTTACTAACCATGTAATATAACATAACTAGTTGGGCACTTGTCTGATAAAGCACCGATGACCCTACGCTGGTCTCCACGCATACCCCGTTGTTTCATAACCGAGAAGGTATTCGACACACTCGGACTCTAGGGTCCCGAGGTCGGCTTAAAAGGTCGGCAAAGACAAACGATCTACAATCCGCTAGAAGACATTTTGTATGTCATTTTATAATACATTATCAAATCGACCGATTGTATTCTTCCTCAATCCGCCTAACAGGTTGTCTAATTTACAGTCCTGTTGGGAAAATTTTGCGCCAACTCCACTTGGCCGTATACTAAACTCACAGGATCTCCTTCCCATCGGGCCCCACAGTCCGACTTCGCCATGTGGTTGGGATCCGCCTTCTTGTACTGCGTCTTTACCATGGCCTGTGCTTCCTCGGCACCTTGACGGCAGGCCGAATCTTCCATAAATGGAAGCGCCGCACTCTTCGAGATTCTCCGCAAGCTCCCCAAGACCCTCGGGTATGGAGAAGGCCAGCCATAACGCCTGGATGACGCCTCTCATAGCCTGCCAACTCGCTCGATCGGTTGCAACAATTGAAGTTGATCACCCGTTGTTACGGCATCTCTCCGCAGGCGACCTGTGAGCATACCTACGCACATATTCTGTCAAATTGACTTCCTCGCCAACTCTTCTTTTCAAAGGAGTTCGCCAAGCACTTACTATATATGCCGCGACGAAGCCGCTGATTCTCCTTAACGGAGCCCGACAGCTCGCCCGAACGCCTTTCAGCTCTTCTCCAAGCTGGGCATGGGCATCCCGGAGCTTGTTCCTTTCATGCTGCACCTTATGCAGCACCCTCTCGCCGCCTTTAGTTGGCGCAGGTTCTTGCCTGTCCGGATCTTGTCCGCAGCACCGCAACGCCGTTTTTAGACTTGCGCAAAGGCCAAACGGTACTTATCCTTCTAAAATAATGCGTTACTGTGAGAGGTCCTTATGCTTTTCCTCGCGCTGCATAACGCGCCTCAAGTTGGGCCTTGCACTCTTGCAGCTCCGAGACAGTTGGGTATTCTTCTCGGTAAGATCCTCAGATTTCATATGATCCTTAAATCAGTTAATATAACTACTTTAAGTCTCGGGCTCTTGCATATACAACCGTTAAAATCTCTTACCCGTATGTCTTTTACATACTGCCCGTGGCTCGTAAAACTATCTTGAGCGGCACGAAGGTGTCGTCCCCGTGTTAAAGGCATTCAACGCCTCGGGGAGAAGCACGCGTCACGAATACTGTCGGCGGCGCTGTGATTCAGGGCACTTCCACCTCGGACTTGGTGGTGGACAGTCTTCGGCATCCTCTGTCGGAGGAACGTCCGGCTCGCGCCTTGCGCCGCCTCCTCCCCGACCGGGTGCGGGAGCCCGCCGGTAGAGGCTGGATTGACAACTTCCACGCCCGCAGTCCGCGGACGCTTTTTTCCCTATAAAAGTCATGAGCACTCAAACGCTTCCTAGGAACGTTGTTTCAAAAATAAGGAATTGTGAGCTACACCTTTGCGGCGACGCTTCATCGCGCCAAGCCTTCTTCCGCCTACCGTCCGGACTGGCCCTTGTTGGTCAGCCACCGCTGGCTCGGCTTCGCCCCAGGGGCACCTCCTGCAAAGCCATCATGTACGGTGGTCGAAATAAGCAAGGAAGGAATGACGGTGTCAGGCTTCGCCGCAATCACCGGGAGCCGGTTTAGTCCGGTAGTCGGCCGTGATGGCGACTAAAGCATTATCCATGCTGAGCTGGTGGAACACCCGCCGATTAGCTCCACCTTTATGTCCGGATCCTCTTCGGAGGTCGGATCCCGGGATCTCTCCGGATCCTCAGACTGCGGAGCCGGACTTAGCATTCCCTACACAGTCCGGCGCAGTTCTGCGTCGAAGAATGACACAATGTAAGAAACTTAAGTTTCGAAGGCACGGGTCGGACACGCTGAGTGTTCACTTACCCAAGGCCGGGATTGTTCATGGAAAACCCATTTAACGGGTTCGTCAAGGAAATCCTCCTTCTCCCCTTATATAGGCCGACAAGATCGTCACCAGATCTTCGGCCGATTCCGCCCTTTATGCCATGACGGGTGGCATCATCCTCCCGCTGAAATCCCACATGGGTAGCCCTCAGATTGTAGTGGCTGCACTCCCGCGTAATGCATGTTGCCATGACTCCGATCATGGTCAACCGTCATGGGCCAAGAACCTTATTCGCCCATCGATAATGGACGCTCTTGTCTTCCTCCAATGGGGGCTCATGGACGCCAACTAAGGCGTTTCTTGAGGAGCATTGTTGAACTCCGGAGGCCGATCTCGAACAGGTCCGCAGCGGGCGCCTTCTATATAAAACCATTCAAGGCCAGTCTTTGGGTGCCTTCTTAGGGGTTCCGGATGGATATCCGTCCCGGCATGCGCCATATTTGGCGCCGCCACTTGATATATGGACCCCTCGTGAGAAGCGGGGACAAGGCAAAACAAACTCTTCCACAGCCAAGTGGGGCTCGATGCCCAGGAAAAGCTCGCAAAGAGCTACGTAACCAGCGATATGCAAGATTGAGGCGGCGTGAGGTGATGGAGCTGGAGTCCAGTAGAACTCTGTGAGCCCGGAGGAATGGATGTACAGAAATCCGAGCCCCTTATTAGATAGGGGCGAAGCATACCCGCCCCCTTTGTTGGGATTAGGGTAACCTCTGCTAGCTTCCCACCTTTGTAGGTGGCAAGCCCGCTCGAACCGAACCATGAAGGCCGGAGGAGATATCCCCCATTTGGAGCTTCACCAGCTCGTTGTGCAAATGAGCATCTCCTCCAATCTCTGGCGAAGGGCTAGGAGCGCGAGAAGAGGAGCCGTGTTGACGGTCCATGATGGAATGGATTCTTGGTCGAAAGCGCCCGATGAGTATTTGAGAGGAAGATGGTGATTTGGATCTGGATTCTTGCCTCCCTTATAGGCGGATTATTCGCACAACTAGGGGTAAAACATAAAAGACACCTCGGCTTTTCACATTCGCACGACGCGTGGAAGAAGGCCCTTATTGGGCGTGGAAGCCAAGACACGCAACATTGATGAGGAAGCTGGACACTGCTCGCGGTACATGGAACTTAAGGAGAACACGCCTTGCAACGCCAAGAATACACGATGCTGGACTTATCGTCATTGAAGCCTGGTTAGGGGCTACCGAGGAGTCTCGGATTAGGGGTGTCCGGATAGCCGACTACCGTCATCGGCCGGACTATCGCTTGCCGGACTATCATCATCGACGGACTCCAAGACTATGGAGATAGAAGATTGAAGACTTCACCCGTGTCCGATGGGACTTTCCTTGGCGTGGAAGGCAAGCTTGGCGATCTGAGATATGTAGATCTCCTACCATTGTAACCGACTCTATGTAACCCTAGCCCCTCCGGTGTCTATATAAACCGGATGGCTTTAGTCCGTAGGACAACAATCACAACAACCCTTACAATCATACCATAGGCTAGCTTCTAGGGTTTAGCCTCCTTGATCTCGTGGTAGATCCACTCTTGTAAACATCCACAATATCAATATCAATCAAGCAGGACGTGGGGTTTTACCTCCATCAAGAGGGCCCAACTCAGGTAAACATCGTGTCCCTTGTCTCCTGTTACCATCCGCCTAGACGCACGATTCGGGACCCCCTACCGAGATCCGCTGTTATGACACCGACAGTTACGTAGTCGGTTACAATGGTAGGAGATCTACATATCCAGACGCCAAGCTTGCCTTCCATGCCAAGGAAAGTCCCATCCAACACGGGACGAAGTGTTCAATCTTGTATCTTCATAGTCCAGAGTCCGCCAACGGTGAGAGTTCGCTATCCGGACACCCCTAATCCGGACTCCTCAAGAGCCCCGAACCAGGCTTCAATGACGATGAGTCCGCGCGTTGATTGTCTTCGGCATTGCGAGGCGGGTTCTTCTCCAAATTCCATATACTTGTCGAATAGTGTCCAGCTTCTGATAAATGCTGCGCTCCTCGGCTTCTACGCCCAATAATGGCCATCTTACACGTGTTTGAATGAATGCGAAAAGCCATGGTATTTTTACAATTACCCCCCTAGCCGCACAAATGAGCCGCCTACAAAAGGGGCAAGGATCTAGATCTGAGTCACACCATCCCCCCTTTGCGAGCTCTCATCGGAGCGCCTCTGACCAAAGCCCATTCCATCATGGACAACGACGCGCTCCTCCTCAAGGCTCCCAGCCCCAGCCAGAAATTGGGAGAGATGCTCACCCCGTGATAGCGAGCTAGTTATACTCAAGCCAAGGGATTTCTCCCCGCCTTCATGGTCCCGGTTCGAGCCGGACTTGCCACCTACAAGGGCGGAAAGCAAGCGGAGAGCGCCCCGATCCCTCTAAAGGAGAGTGGGTATGCTTCATCTCTTATCTAGTAAGAGGACTCGGATTTCCAATCCATCCGTTTCTCCGGGCTCTGGAGTTTTACGGCCTCCAGTTGCACCATCTTACTCCTGCCTCCATCTTGCACATCGTGGGCTTCGTGGCCCTTTGCGAACTGTTCTTGGGCGTCGAGGCTCATTTCGGGCTGTGGAAGAGAATATTCTGCCTAGTACCCCGTTCTCATGAGGGGTCAATATATCAAGTGGGCGGAGCCGAGCTATGGCGCATCGCCGGGACGGATACCTATCCGAACCCCAAAGAAGGCGTCCAAGACTGGCCTTCGGAATGGTTTTACATGGAGGACGCCCGCTGCGGATCCTGTTCGGATCGGCCTTCGGAGTTCAGCAATGCTCCTCTCAAGAAGCGCCTAAGCTGGCGCCCTCGGAGCCCCGGAGAGAAGATGACCGATGTCCTTTATTTGATGAGCCGAATAAGGTTATCGGCTTCATGCCGGATTGACCATGACAGAGTCATGGCAATCTGCATTATGAGGGGAGTGCAGCCGCCCAATACAGGGCCACCCCATGTGGGACTTCAACGGGAGGACGATGCCACCCGCCATGGCAAAAGGGCCAGGGATCGGTCACCGAACTGGTGAAGATTTTGTCTCGCCATGTATAAAGGGAGGAGGAGGATTTCCTCCATGTCAATCCATCAAGGAGTTTTCTTGAATAATCCTCGAAGCTGGGTAAGCAAACATCTTTGTGACCTATCCGATCCATGTTCCCATGGTTAAATATCTCATTTCATGGTTTCTCAAGCAGAACTGCGCCGGATGTGGAGAAGATACAGCCCGCCCCCACAACCCGAGGATCCGAATGGTCCTCGATCCGACCTCCAAGAGGATCCGGATATAAAGGTGGAGTTGATCGACGGGGTATTCCACCAACTTAGCATCGACAATGCTTTGGTTGCCATTACGGCTGATTACCCCGGAATACTTCCAGCCTCGCAGGTAAATGAGACCGAGATCCCAACACCCTGATAGTGACCCATCCATGCTTATTTTTGATCACCGTATACCAATGGTGCTTCACAGGGGGTACCTTCGAGGCAGGAAGCCGAGCCCACGGCGGCTGGCCAACAAAGGGCAGTGCGGCCCCGCATGCTAAAAAGAAGTGCGGTCCGGATCGAAACTCCGCCGCAACGGTATGGCGTGTCACCATATTCCCAGGATTGATTCCTAGAAGGCGTACTAACGCTGGTGCTCTTTTCAGGAAAAAGAGCGCTTGCCGGACTGAGTCCGGAGAGGTTGCCAATCGAACCTTCACCGGCCAGGCTTCAAAGCCGGGTCCAGAGGCTGAGGCAAGCACGAGACGTGCGTCGGATGCTCCTCCGACAGAGGATGCCGACAGGTTGTCCGCCACTAACTCCGAGGTGGAGAGTGCCTTGAATCATAGGCGCCGCCGGACAGTTCTTCATGACGCATGTTTCTCCCAGGAGGCCTTGAATGCCTTCGATTCGGGAGATGCGCACCTCCGTGCCGCTCAAGATGGTCTAGCCAGAGCCACGGAGCAGTATGCAAAAGGACATACGGGTAAGGAAATTTGACAGCTTATATATGCCAAGAGTCCCGAGACTTAAAATAGTTAGAATAACTGATTTAAGGATCATTTGTTATCTGAGGATCTTCAGAGAAGAATACCCGATTGTCCCAGAGCTTGAAGAGTGCAAGGCCCAACTTGAGGCCGCACTAGCCATTCTGGGGAGCCGCGAAACCCCACTGGTAATATACACTTTAAAAGATAAATAGGTTATGAAGTGCGGCGGGTGTATAGATCTGACAAAAACATTGCAGATGGCGCCGGACTGGATCCGGACAAGCAACAGCTCTTGCGCCAGCTAAAGGCCGGCGAGAGCGTGCTTATGAGGGTGCGGCAGGAGAAAAATAACCTCCAGGATGCCAACACCAAGCTGGGTGAGGAACTAAAAGACGTTCGTGCCCAGTTGTCTGACTCCGTAAAGGAGAATCGGCGGCTTCGTCACGGCATTTTCTGTAAGTGCTTGAGCGAACTTTGAAAGAGTTCAGCGAGGAAGGCGACTAACATAAACATGTATGTAGGTTTGCTAACAGGTCGTCCTGAGGAGGAGATGCCCAATTCTTCTGGTGATCTTCTTCCCGATTACGTCGGCTACCGCATCTAACGAGTCCGGCAGTGATGAAAGGCATCGGCCGTGCCTTGTGGCCATCTATCTCCCTGCCCGAAGCATTGGGGAGCCGACAGAGCAGCTTCAAGGAGCACGGCGGCGCTTCCGCCTATGGAAGATATCGGCTGCCATCAAGGCGCCAGGAGGCTCGGGCCATGGTAAAGACGCGGTACATGAAGGTTGACCCAAACCACATGGCGAGGTCGGACCTGTGGGGCCCGATGGGATGGAGATCCTCAGAAGTTAGTGTACGGCCAAGTAGAATTGGCCGCCAAGTATTCCCAAAGAAGATTGTAAATTAGATAGCCTATTAGATGGCATTGAGGAGGAATACAATGAGTCGAGTTGACTATTTAAAATATGACATGAAAAAATGTCTTCTAGCCGGATTGTAGATCGCTTGTCATAGCGCACCTTTTAAGCTTCAACCTCGGGACCCAATAGTCCGGAGTGTGTCCGAATACCTTCGTGGTTATATAAGAACCGGGGTATGCATGGAGACAAGGTGTAGGGTCATTGTTGCTGTATCGCACAAGTGCCCAACTAGTTATGTTATATTACATGGGTAGTAAGAAACATCTTCCAGGAGAATAGTTCCGTTAAGGGTTCCTTTCATGGGATGCATGCCCTAAAGTGCATGTCAAAGCTGCTATGAAAGCAGAAAATCATCCGGGGCAGATGGGTAAATAGTTAAAATCATCTTTCAGTTCACCGACCGAATATTTCCCTAAGAATGCTAGCTTTCGCTTCACCCACCTGAGGTACACATCCGCTGACCCGGCAAGAATAATCGCAGAGGTGCTCCTTTACCACCTAGCCGAACAATCGGGAACGAGGGGGTAAGAACAGAGCCAGCAACCCAGCTTGGCCAAAACTTAAGTCATATCGATGCATATAATGGTGAATAAAAGGTACATGCGGAAGTTTAACGCATGTGTTGGGCATGAAGCCCAGATAAATAAGCTTCATTAAAGAAGCCCCAGTATAATGAGCGACGACAGCGCGTCAAGTGTGTGCGAGAAAAGCGCAAACGAGCCTCTAGAGGCTTCAAGAAGAAGAAGGAGGAGGGAGAGAAATAAAAGACAACAAAAATAGAAAATGTGGACGGAGGAAGGAGACGAACTTGGAGTCCAGCACTTAGGCGTAGAATCTTCGTAGACGGGCTGCGTTCCATGGGTTCGGCTCGAGTCGGTTATCCGATGCGTTTCGCAGACGGTATGCTCCGCCGGTCAGGACCTGGTCGATGATGAAGGGACCTTCCCATTTGGGCTTGAGTTTGTCCTTTTTCTTGTCCGGCAGGCGTAGAACTAGTTCGCCAATGTTATAAGCTTTGGCCCGCATTTCCTCGCTTTGATATCTTGAGCCTGCTGTTGATAGAATGCGGAACGAGCTTTTGCACGCCGCGCCCTCCTCCAATGCGTCCAACTGTCCTGCCGATCAAGCTCGGCTTCTCTTTCTTCATACATGCGCACGCGAGGTGAGTCATGTATTATGTCGCAGGCAAGACTGCTCTGCGCCGTACACCATGAAGAATGGTGTGAATCCGTAGTACGATTCAGCGTGGTCGCAGCCCCAGTACGGAGTCGAGCTCCTCAACCCAAAGGCGTGTTAGATTCCTTGAGGGACCGCACTAGTCTGGGTTTAATGCCGCCATGATTAGACCATTTGCCGCTTCGACTTGGCCGTTGGTTTGAGGGTGATAGATCGAGGCGTCGAGCTTGATGCCCATGTTTTTGCACCATAATTTGACCTCATCGGCCGTGAAGTTGGTGCCATTATCGATGATGATACTATGGGGACACCGTAACGTGCACTACCCTTGATATGAAGTCTATCACCGGTCCGGATTCGGCCGTTTTAACAGGCTTGGCCTCTATCCATTTGGTGAATTTATCCACCATGACCAATAGGTATTTTTGCTTGTGGGTTCCTCCCTTAAGGGGTCCAACCATGTCAAGCCCCCAGACCGCGAACGGCCAGGTGATGGGTATAGTTTTAAGGGTGGTGGGTGGCATGTGGCTTTGGTTAGCAAAAAGCTGGCAACCGACGCATCGTTGGACTAAGTCCTGCGCATCTGCCCGGGCCGTCGGCCAATAAAATCCTGTACGGAAGGCCTTGCCTACAAGGGCCCGGGCTGCGGCGTGGTGCCCACCCAGTCCGGCATGAATTTCAGCCAGGAGGTTTCGCCCTTCCTCTTCGGAGATACACCTTTGAAGGACTCCGGTAGTGCTTTTCTTATAAAGCTCTCCCTCATGGACTTTATAGGCTTTAGAGCGCCGTACTATGCAGCGAGCCTCATTTTGGTCTTCGGGAGTTCTGCCTAGTTAGGTAGGCTAGGAATGGTTCCGCCCACGGGCGATAACCACCATTATTTTGTGAGCAGAGGGTGTTATCTCGGGGCGAGCCTCCGGTTGTGTCGAGTGTTGGCGTCGCAGCGGTGCGGTTGGGTCCCGATTGATATTGCGGACTCCCTTCCCATAGTACGGATGGCTTGAACAGCCGCTCCAGAAAGATATTGGGTGGGGCGGCATCGCGTTTTGCACCGATGCGCCAATATATCCGCCGCCTGGTTGTTATCCCGGCTATATGATGAAATTCGAGCCCTTCAACTGCGGCCGACATTTTTAGGACCGCATTGCGGTATGCTGCCATTTTCGGATCTTTGGCATCAAAGTCTCCGCTTATTTGAGATATTGCGAGGTTCAATCCCGCACCTCTAGGCGTTGAATGCCCATGGAGACTGCCATCCGGAGGCCGTGCGAAGGGCCTCGATTCGCTGCGTTGTTGGAGTCCGTATACATTATCTCAAGGACGTATTGGACTGTGTCCCGGTTGGGGACGCCAGACGACGCCAGCCCCCAGGCCGGCCAACATTTTGGAGCCGTCAAAGTGCATGATCCAATTGGAGTATGTGCCGTACTCTTTAGGGAGTTTGGCTTCGGTCCATTCGGCCACGAAGTCGGCCAAAACCTGCGAATTAATAGCTTGTCGTGGCTTATAAGTTATATCGAATGGAAGGAGCTCTATGGCCCATTTAGCAATCCGGCCCGTAGCGTCGCGGTTGTTTATAATGTCGTTGAGAGGTACTTCGGAGGCTACCGTTATCGAACACTCTTGAAAGTAATGTCGCAGCTTCCGGGATGCCATGAACACCGCGTATGCTATCTTTTGATAGTGTGGGTACCGGGACTTGCATGGAGTTAGGACAGTGGACACATAATAAACCGGTTTTGAACAGGGAACCGTGTCCGTCCGCTTTCGCTCGACGACGAGCATCGCTACCGACAACTTGATGTGTTGCTGCGATATATAATAGCATTGGTTCGCCCACGTTGGCGCGCGCCAGGACCGGATTTGTTGCCAAAATGGCCTTTATTTCTTCGAGTCCGGCAGTGGCGGCATCCGCCCACTCAAGTGTTCGGTCAAGGCGGAGGAGGCAGGTAAAGGGGTAACGCCTTTTCCCCAAACGGGAAATAAAGCGGC
The DNA here is from genome assembly GCA_021605205.1 of Aegilops longissima. Lineage (NCBI taxonomy): Eukaryota > Viridiplantae > Streptophyta > Magnoliopsida > Poales > Poaceae > Aegilops > Aegilops longissima. The sequence continues at coordinate 121,411,657 of CM038681.1, forward strand.
TTAGAGCCGCCACGCATCCGGCCAATTTTTGTATTTGTTTGAGGTCTTTGAATATCCAATTGTGACAGAGCTCGAATCTTGGCTGGGTTTGCTTCAATTCCTCTACGGACACAATGAAGCCCAGGCTTTCCGGCTGAACGCCAAGACGATTTTTCCGGATTGAGCTTGATGTCATATTTTCAAGATTGTCGAATGTGAGCCTCAAGTCGTCTACTAGAGTTTCGACGTGCTTGGTTTTGAAGACCACGCCATCTACATATGCTTCCACCGCTTTGCCGATCTGGTTTGCCGACATGTCTCAATCATGCGCTGATATGTTGCGCCAGCGCTTTTGAGCCCAAAGGGCATTGTGTTGAAGCGAACGGGCCGATGGAGTGATGAATGCTGTTGTAGCTTGGTCTGGCTCGCCATCTTGATTTGGTGGTAGCCGGAGTACGGCGTCGAGGAAGCACAATGAGTCGTGGTCCTGCTGTAGGCCAATGATTTGATCAATTCGAGGGAGGGAAGGGATCCTTTGGGCAAGCCTTATTAAGGTCTTTGAAATCAACACATAGGCGCCAGGATTTATCCTTCTTGGTACCATCACCAGGTTTGCTAGCCAGTCCGGATGTTTTATATCTCCGATGAATCCGCTTCCAAAAGTTTGGCTAGCTCCTCTCCCATGGCCTGTCTCTTGGGTTCGGAAAAGCGCCAAGAGCCTGTTGACTGGCTTGAATCCTTTTAGGATATTTAGGCTGTGCTCGCCACCGACGTGGGATTCCCGCATGTCCAAGGGTGCCGAGCAAAGATGTCCCAGTTTTCTTGTAGAAATTATCGTAAAGTGCGGCGTCTACATCGGGTTTAATTGTGCCCCAATGGAGGCCGTCTTTGCAGGTCCATTGGGTGGACTTGAATTTGACTATTTCATCCGCTGGTTTAAAAGAGGTGGACTTGGATCTTTTATCAAGTATCACATCGCCCCTGTTCACCGTGGAGCGATCGCGGTGAGTTCCTCGGCCGCTAGGGCTTTGATAGTGCCTCGAGGGCTAGTGCGGCTGTCTTGTTTTCGGCGGAGTGCTATGTTTGGATCACTAGCGAGAGTGATGATTCCGTTAGGTCCGGCATTTTAAGCTTCATGTACCCATAATGGGGTATAGCTTGAAAAATTGTGAATGCCTCTCGCCCTAATAAAGCATGATATCCGCTGTTGAACGGGCCACTTGAAATGTGACCTCCTCGACCTGTAATTGTCCGTGAAATAACACTACGCCCAGCGTGATTTTTCCTGCAGCATGCTTCCGGCTAGGGATTATTCCTCTAAAGGTTGTGCTGCTTCGCCAATGCGGTTCCAGTCTATTTCCATTTTTCGAGGGTTTCCTCATAGATGAGGTTTAGTCCGCTGCCGCCATCCATGAGTACCTTAGTAAGGTGAAAGCCGCCCACTATCGGCCGAGGACCAATGCGGCCGGTGCCCGGTAGTTCGAATTTAGGTTCACATCGGCATTAAAGGTAATAGCCGTGTCACCCATGGATTTATTGTTGCTACTTGGTAGACTTCGCAAGGTTATGGAGTGTTCGTTGCATGTTATTTGATGCGAAAGTCTCAAGACTATTAACACCGTGACCGGTGTTGCTGGGCTGGGATTCTGGCTAGAAGCTCTCGCCACTTTTGGCCACCTGCCGTAGTATCCAACATGCTCAAGGCTATGAGTTGGAGTGGCGCCTCGTGCTATGAATTTTGCAGGTCCGCTTAGCCAACCCTCCAAAGACGGTTCCGTGCCCTTTAGGGGTTTTTGGTTTTTGGTATTTAACCCAGTGCTTGATAATGATGCACCTTTTGTTTCGACTAGGGATGTATCCGGGCGGATTATCCCAAAATTTACTTCGGTTTTCCAGCGCTTCCATCGCACAAAGATACTTTTGTACTATGGTCACCAAGTCAAGAAGCGTGTAATTTCGCGACGACTTATGGCGCTTAGGATTCCTTGTCCGCAATTATTGCAGAAAATTGGAATTAAGCCCTCCTCTCGGCAGTCCTTTATCCTGTTCATAACCAGGAGGAATCTGGCCCAGTAATGATGTACTGTTTCAGCGGGCTCTTGCCGAATTCGAGAGAGATCGCTAATGTTTGGGTGGGCGGGTGGCACTAAATCCGGAACCCCGTCCAATTTAGGACTCAGGGCCGAGAAGTTTCAACTCGGAAGTTTGGATTTTTGAGTGCTATCCAATAAGTCCGACCCGCCACCGACTTTAAGTTCGTGGCTTGATCAACATCCGCCCTCCGCTGGAATCCGCATGGAGGATCGGGAATCCGGACGTAGCTAGTCCTTAAGATAGAAGAAGAATCGCCGCATTGCTCCTCTATCACAGCAATATGATGGGTAGCCGGGAGAGTTGATCTCTCGATCGGTTTTAGGCCCGATCCGTCGTAGTCTGGGCGACTTCGAGTATGGCGATTCGATCCAAGAGCTCATTTATGGAGGAGAGCTCGATCGATCTAATTGTTCAGCAAGTTCCGAATTGACATGAAGATTGGTTTCGATGACTCGAGAGGTCATCGTCGGTGCGATGGCGGATGGCGGTCATAAGAAAACCACCTAGCCAAAGAGTCGCCAGCGCCAAGGCTCTTTGGTGATAGTATCGCCTTGAAAGATGAGATGAGGCATCCTACCGATGGCGGCGGCACGAGGAACTCTCAATGAAAGCACCAATGTCGGTGTCAAACCGGCGGATCTCGGTAGGGGTCCCGAACTGTGCGTCTAGGCGGATGGTAACAGGAGACAAGGGACACGATGTTTTTACCCAGGTTCGGGCCCTCTCGATGGAGGTAATACCCTACTCCTGCTTGATTAATATTGATGATATGGGTAGTACAAGAGTAGATCTACCACGAGATCAAGGAGGCTAAACCCTAGAAGCTAGCCTATGGTATGATTGTTGTTCGTCCTACGACTAAAACCCTCCGGTTTATATAGACACCGGATAGGTTAGGGTTACATAGAGTCGGTTACAATGGTAGGAGATCTACATATCCGTATCGCCAAGCTTGCCTTCCACGCCAAGGAAAGTCCCATCCGGACACGGGACGAAGTCTTCAATCTTGTATCTTCATAGTCCAGGAGTCCGGCCAACGGTGAGAGTTCGGCTATCCGGACACCCCCTAATCCGGACTCCTCACCCGTCCATACCCACGCCGTCTCAAGACAATGAGATAGATTCTTCCCATGGAGGCGGGGAAACATGAAAGTTCTCCTCCCCACACTGGGGAGGAGAAGAAGAGGAAAGCCGCCCCAGAGGAGGGGGCTGGGACGTCCAAGAAGGGAAAGGTGTCCCTTCCGGACTACTCCTCCACAACCACCCATAGCGAGGAGGGGTGGCTGCTCAGGGGGAAGCCCCTAGCGCGATCGTAAGTATCCGCACTCTATCGTAATTTTACTTCATAATCTTTTTATAACACCGAACATATATGCAGTCCGGCCAGGGCTCATCCCGAGGTATCGTCGTCGGATGGGTCCCTGAACGATTCAGTGATGAACTCGCTCCCGATGGCCACTACTCCTCAACCCACGGATGACACGGAGGTGTTGTCCCAAAGGCTCCCAGAGCGGGGGGAGGTGACTCTGGAGACGCCCCAAGGCGGAATCCCAGATGTCGGACACGCGGGGTTCAAGATTCCCACGGACCGTGTCGATGAGAGCTGCAGTAGGCCGGGCTCTCAGCCGAACACTTTTCCGGAACCTCCAACGGTTCCGGACTCAGGCGGGTAGCCCCTCGTTAGGGAGGGCAAGCCGTCCGTGCCGAGGACTTCCGTCACGCCATAGGCGTCAGATAGTCTGGTGGAAGCGCTTCGAGGTGCTTCCATGGATGACGAGCACCGTATTCTTATGAGTGCAGTGATTCAAAAGGTTCTGTCCGCCAGGAGCGGACTAACCGAAGCCTGCACAAGCCTCCTGACGGGCTTCGAGGTAAGTAGGGAATATGTAAAATTACCACCCGATAGGAAGTAGCCCCTGATACTCTGTTCGGTGTTCGGAAGGAAAAGCTGAACAGAGGGTCAATTATAATCCGCAGGAGTCTAATAGTAAGTATGTATTTTGAATAACCAGGCTGTGCTGCTTGCCGCTGCTGTCCGCACAGCCGAGGTCGCCGGACTAAAGCGGGACCTGGAGCAGGCGCAGGGGGAGCTCGACCTCACGAAGAGGCATCTCGAAGAGAACATAGGTGAGTGATTCCCCGCTCTCATGTAATGAAGGATAGATAAAATTGGTTATTCTAACGATGAAGCGTCGTGACTGTGTAACAGGGGCCACCACCGAAGTGGCGTCTCTGAAGGAAGCGCTGTCCGAGGCCGAAAACAAGGCAGCCTTGGAATGCAAGGATCACGAAAAGCAAGATGCTAGAGTGGGCAAGGTACAACAAGAGCTCCATGAGCTCGGCAAGAAGTTCGAGTCCATGGAGCATGAGCTTAAGATGAAAGAGGCCGAGCTTGCGAAGGCCCTTGCAAGTATGAAAGACGCCAAGGCCAAAGCCGATAAGGCATAGCAGGAAATCTAGGTGGCCAAGAAGATAGCGGCGAGTAAGACATTCTTTATGCAAAGCAAACATGTGGAGGAGGCATTTCTTTGACTTACCCGAATTCGGAGCTCTCCAGGGGCATTCGTAGATCTGCCACGCAGCGTCTCAGATGCATGGAGTTCTACTGCGTCTTGAGGAGGAGCTCCACAAAGCTGTTCGGTCCCGGTGTCGGGGGCGAACACCAATGCCTCTGAGTGACCAATGAAGCAGTTGGTCGAACTCCACAGGCGGCGAAGTGGCTATGAAAGATTTCATAGTCCGGATGTGGCCTGGTGAGCCCCTGCCCACTAGCTACTTCGGCCTGATCAAGCGGATGGTGAATGCCTGTCCGCGGCTTGAGGTTATCAAGCGATCCGTTTGCATTAAGGGTGCCCGCTGGGCCTTTGCCCGTGCGAAGGTGCATTGGGGCAAGCTGGATGCGGAGAAGATGGTGAAGGACGGGCCGCCGGAGGGCAAGGCGCATCGCTATCCCGAGAAGTATTACGATGGCGTTATGAAGGGCGCTCGTCTCGTGGCCGATGAATGTACCAAGGACAAGATCTTTGAATAAATGTACCTCTGTCACTGTTGTAATATAAAGGCGAAGTTACTTGTGCTATGTAGCACTGTTTGATTTAAAATATTACCTTCTGTGCGGCTGTTTATAGAATTCTGAAAGTAGGCCAGTCGTCGGCTTCCGCCCCCACGTAACTAGTACCGGGGTGTTCCTGGAAAAACCCGGATACTCTTTATCCAAATTTTTGGTCCCTTAAGGAGGTATCCGGCGCAGCGAACAAGGAAATCGGACTATGTGGCTTTATAACTTTCACTTAGCCATAGAAGTCTACAATTTTAAATTTTGGCGAAGCCCCTAGAATTCAGAGGGCCGAATTGGGGCGCTATATACGCCTAAATCGGACGAGGCCGATTCATCGCCTAAAGTGGAAAAAAATCTTTAAGGATTTTAAGACCTCTTGAACAGCGACCAGCTCTCGCCGCATCATGCCGGTCAGTTTTCGGCTTTCTCTACTAAGGTGCTCGTCCGGAAGAACCGGGACACAATCGCAGTAGTTCTCCCTACGCTACCTTAGCCGATATAACGGAACGTAAGGTACCAAAACAAGGGAGCCGGGCAAACCCAACTATTGACCCAAGACGTGATCCGGAGCTGATGCATATAGTGCTATAAGTTCGGGGTGCCGCACTGTTGAAAGTGTTCGGACTTGTTATGCCATATTATGAGGTGTCATAAGAAGCCCCTGGCAAACTAACCGTACCAAGGTGTACGGATGCAATATTAAATAAACATTTGCAAGAAATATGCGCAAATAGGAATAATAAGCTGACGCTATATATTGTTTCCCATTGATGAATAATACGTTTAAGCATATCTTTACAATGGTAGCATTAAGCAAAAGTAAATATGACTATTTAACATGTCCTATCCAAGTGCAGGCTGCATGTAGGTATGTAAAACAGGTATAACGATCGTGAACAGATTCCACCTGGGTATTTCCTTTTGTGCGCAAAGCCTGTTGCCTCCTTGGTTTTCTCTCCTATGTAAATCCGACAATCCGGCTCTTCTGAAGAGGCTGCTCTAAAGCAATGTCCTGAAAAATAAGAAGGATGGGTTATGAAGGTATGTAGCGGTTATACCGCACTGTTGACTGAGTTATTGTTGCGCCTCCACCTACGCCCATGGTATTTTGAGTGCGTAATTGTGTACGCATGGCACGAATGCTGCTTTGATGGGGCTTGAGCGGAGGCCGGACTGCTAGTCGCGCTCTTGGCGTGCCTGATGATCCTGTTGCGGGGTGCTCCGGACTCGCTTGACGGTGCTCGAAGTTGTTGTCGCCGGATTGGTTTGTCGGAGGAGGCCGCATTGTACTTCCGCCGCGAGGGCTGCAATATGCTCTTCTGTTCGGAGAGAGCGGTCCATGTTTTCGTGGACTGTTATGACCCCGCGTGGTCCTAGCATCTTGAGCTTGAGGTATGCGTAGTGTGGTACCACATTGAATCTAGCGAATGCGGTTCGTCCGAGCAGTGCGTGGTAACCACCGCGAAAAGGGACGACATCGAAGATTAACTCTTCGCTTCGGAAGTTATCCGGAGATCCGAAGACCACTTCCAATGTTATAGAGCCCGTGCAACGGGCCTATACTCCAGGAATCACACCTTTAAATGTGGTTTTGGTGGGCTTGATCCTTGAAGGATCAATGCCCATTTTGTGCACTGTGTCTTGATAAAGCAGGTTCAGGCTCCTGCCGCCGTCCATATGGACTCGCGTGAGGTGGAATCCGTCGATGATTGGGTCTAGGACCAATGCGGCTGAGCCGCCGTGACGGATGCTAGTAGGGTGATCCCTATGATCAAAGGTGATCGGACAAGCTGACCATGGGTTGAATTTGGGGGCGACTGGCTCCTTCGCATAGACGTCCCGTAGTGCTCGCTTCCGTTCCCGCTTGGGAATGTGAGTGGCGTAGATCATGTTGACCGTTTTCACCTGGGGGGAAATTTCTTCTGTCCCCCCGTGTTCGGACGCCGGGGCTCTTCGTCATCATCGCTGTGCAGCCCCTTGTCCTTGTTTTCGGTGTTTATTTTGCCGGCTTGTTTGAACACCCAGCAGTCTCTGTTGGTGTGGTTGGCTGGCTTGTCCGGGGTGCCATGAATTTGCACGAAGCGCTCGATATCTGATCCAGGTGGGCGGTCCCGATTATTTCTTTTGAACGACTTCTTCCGCTGACCAGACTTGGATCCGCTGAATCCGGCGTTGACTGCCGTGTCTTCAGTGCCATCCCGTTGTTCCGTCGCTTATGTCTGTTACGCTGTGGCTTGCCGTTATTGTCGCGGCCATCCGAAGTGCCAGAATGTGGCGTAGTGCTGCTGCGAGCCAACTAGCTGTCCTCACCCGCGCAAAAGCGGGTCATTAGTGTTGTGAGAGTTGCCATGGACTTGGGTTTTTCCTGGCCGAGGTGTCGGGCGAGCCACTCGTCACAGATTTTATGCTTAAAAGCCGCCAGGGCTTCGGTGTCCGGACAGTCGACTATTTGGTTCTTTTTAGTTAGGAACCGAGTCCAGAATTTCCTGGCTGACTCTCCGGGGTGTTGAGTAATGTGGCTCAAGTCATCGGCATCCGGTGGTCGCACATATGTGCCTTGGAAGTTGTCAAGGAATGCGTCTTCCAGGTTTTCCCAGCTGCCAATGGAATTTGCTGGCAGGCTGTTTAGCCAGTGTCGGGCGGGTCCTTTGAGCTTAAGGGGAAGATACTTGATGGCGTGTAGATCGTCTCCGCGGGCCATGTGAATGTGGAGAAGGAAATCTTCAATCCATATTGCGGGGTCTGTTGTGCCATCATATGATTCGATGTTTACGGGTTTGAACCCTTACGAATTCATGATCCATCACCGTCGGTGAAGTAGAGGGTGAGCACGCGCCTGCGTGCGGGCTATGTGGCTCTGCAGTTGAATTGCTCGGGTGGCTGTGTTCGGCCCGGCCGGACTTGTTGATAGTGTGTCCGGCGTGACGGTCGTCGTCGCGCGTTTGGGTGCGCCCCCATGATCTGCAGATCGATCTTGGCTGTTCTGCTTTGTTTTCCAGTATATCTTGCAGGTCCTGCCTATTGCCCCGGGCCGTAGTGTATTGGCGTGGGGGTGCGGGCTGGTATTCGGGCTGATACGCCGTTTTATCCCGGCCACGAGGTGGCCGGTCAGCCGTGTGGCGCTCGAGTCCATATTCCTCGGCTGCCAGGACTTCAGTCCATCTATCTGTGAGCAGGTCTTGATCAGCTTGAAGTTGCTGCTGCTTCTTTTCCAGGCTCCTTGTAGTGGCCATATGCCGATGCTTGAAGCACTCCTGCTCTACGGGATCCTCAGGCATGCCGAACTCGTCATCGCCGAGGCTAATCTCGTCTTCGGAGCGGGGCATGTAGTTGTCCTCCTCCGGATATCCGTCTGTCACCTGTTCGTCTGGGCTGACCTGCTCATCTTCCTGCTCGGCCTACTCGAAGGTGGGCTGATTAGGGTTGTATTCCTCTTCGGCACCATCCGGATTGTTTTCGTCTCCTGGGCCGGTGTTACTATGGCGGGGTTTGGGGAAGCGTCGACGACACACATGCTTTGTTTTTCTCCCTTAGGGGTTATCCTCCGTTGCCTCATCGCCATTGGTTTCCTTCGGAGTGTCCACCATATATATATCATAGGAGGAGGTGGCTGTCCACCACCCCGTGAGCGGTGGTTCATGTTCTTCTCCTGCATCGTCGTCCATACCGTCGATGTCTTCGGAGTCGAAGTCAAGCACGTCGGTTAAATTATCGATCGTGGCAGTGAAGTGGGTGGTGGGTGGGCAACGATTTCCTTTGTCGCCTGCTTCCTACTCGAGCCGGACATAGTTCGGCCAAGAGCCTCCTGACAAAGAGAGAGACTTTAATGAGTTCAGCATGTCGCCAAAGGGCGAGTGCTGGAAAGATATCATAGCGGTAAACTCCATTACGGAGCCCAACCAGGCTCGGCGGGCTCGGAGGCCTTGGATTGGAACCTACAACCGGATACGAGTCCGAGGGTCCGGAGTCACAGGCTTCTACAGAGGCGAGACCTGTGTTCGGCTCCAACGCTGATGAGTGTGCGGCCTGCACGGCGGGGTCCATCCCTCCGTCCTTAGGCAACGCAGCCTGCTCCGGATTTAGGTCTGGGGCTACTGCAGGGGTGATATCTCGAGCATTGTCCGACAACAGGTCTAAGCCGTGCTCATCGTGACTGTCCGGTGCTACTGGCACAGGCCCGAATCCGTCGAAGATCAAGTCTCCGCGAATGTCGGCCGTGTAGTTCAAGTTTCCGAACCTGACCTGGTGGCCAGGGGCGTAGCTGTCGATCTGCTCCAGATGGCCAAGCGAATTGGCCCGCAGTGCGAAGCCGCCGGACACGAAGATCTGTCCGGGGAGAAAAGCCTCGGCCTGGACCGTGTTGTTGATGATTGAAGGCGCCATCAAGCCCCGCAGCAACGACACAGAGGAACTCTCAATGAAAGCACCAATGTCGGTGTCAAAACCGGCGGATCTCGGGTAGGGGGTCCCGATCTGTGCGTAGAGGCTGATGGTAACAGGAAGCAAGGGACACAATGTTTACCCAGGTTCGGGCCCTCTCGATGGAGGTAAAACCCTACTTCCTGCTTGATTAATATTGACGATATGAGTAGTACAAGAGTAGATCTACCACCAGATCGTAGAGGCTAAACCCTAAGAGCTAGCCTATGATGGTATGATTGTAATTGTGATCGGCCTTCTAAGGACCAACCTCTCTGGGTTATATAGACACCGGAGAGGGCTAGGGTTTACATGGTTTCGGTTAAAAGGAAGGAAATATAATATCCGGATCGCCAAGCTTACCTTCCACGCCAAGGAGAGTCCCATCCGGACACGGGACGGAGTCTTGAGTCTTGTATCTTCATGCTTCAATAGTCCGGACGATGTATACAGTCCGGCTGTCCGGATACCCCCTAATCCAGGACTCCCTCAGTGGCCGCCCCTGCCTTTCGCTCGGGCCCCCCGCCACAACTGACGTCATGGATCGACAAGGGGCTGGACTGGGGGCCAGTAAATGATGTGCCGATATTGCAGAATCGCATCCGAGATCTCCTCGACAGAGATGTCAGCCTGGTCACGGTAATGCAAGTCATGCTAGTTCGTCGAGTCCCTCCTTGCAAACGTCGAACTCTCCGTATGTGGGAGTTCAAGCCGAAAGGACCGCGAGCTATTCAGCACTTCCTCGGCATGACGCTCGAAGAGATGTACAGATTGTTCTTCGGACCACAAATAAAGTGTCCGGACACCACCGAGGATGCGGGTCTGAGCTGCAATCGTCCAGATACCCAAGTAAGTAGTCCTTTGGCTGAACACGTTGACTCTTTATTTATCACAAAATCATTTCGAAAAGTCACTTTTTGACCAGGATTGGGTAAAAAAGGCAAAGATGATCAGGTGTTCGGCCCCCCTTCCCGAAGGCTCAGCAGATCCAGTACTGGCCAGAATGCTTGAGCTTGCGCCATATCAAGCGCCCTCGGGGGAAGATAAAGGGAGGAATAAAGAGGCTTAAAGCGGGCCTCACTCATTACTCATCCAAACTGGGGGAATTAGCGCCTCCGCGAAGGAGGATATCTGGGGAGAAGAATCTGGAATTTCCTCTCCCCAGGGAAGGAAGAGGACCGCCTCTGAAGACTTGGAAACAATGGTTTCCACGAGGGAAGAAATCTTCGCCAGAGGGTCCTGCCCCGGAGGGTATCCTTACCGCATAATGCCCGCGAGGGGATCAGCCCTCCACCAAGCTGTAAGTAAACAAAAGTACTCCATACTAAAAATATCCTGCTTTATTTCTGAGGACAATAACCGAAGCATATGTCTTGTAGTTCGGACCGTAGCCCTTCTCGACAGAGTTCGTCTTCGGGGATCTTCTTCCGGAGATGATGGAGAGCGAAACAACTCCCCATGCCTCCCCGCCTCATGAAGTGAGAGTCTGGATTAGGGGTATCCGGACAGCGGACTTGTACAACGTCCGGACTATTGAGCGTGAAGATACAAGACTCAAGACTTGGCCCGTGTCTGGATGGTACTTTCCTTGGCGTGGAAGGCAAGCTTGGTGATCCGGATATTATATTTCCTTCCTTGTAACCGACTCCATGTAAACCCTAGCCCTCTCGGTCCTTAGAAGGCCGATCACAATTGCAAATCATACCATCACAGGCTAGCTCTTAGGGTTTAGCCTCTACGATCTCGTGGTAGATCTACTCTTGTACTACCCATACCATCAATATTAATCAAACAGGAAGTAGGGTTTTACCTCCATCGAGAGGGCTCGAAACTGGGTAAACATCTGTGTCCCTTGCTTCCTGTTACCATCAGCCTTGATGCACAGATCATGACCCCTACCCGAGATCCGCCGGTTTTGACACCGACATTGGTGCTTTCATTGAGAGTTCCTCTATGTCATCGCCGTTAGGCTCGATGGCTCGTCTCATTATCAAGGACAACATTACTTCAGAGGGGGCTCTGGCTGTAGGCCAGACGCTCCGGCTCGGCGGCTTTATCATGGCCGCCCCATTGTCGGGGAAACTGATCCACGAACACCTATGGGACCGGCGGACCGAGCCCCTTTCAGTTCGGTGAGGCGGAGATCGCCTGAAAAAGCGGATCGGCGAAAAGCACACGAGCAGTTTACCCAGCTTCGGAGCTCTCCGGAGATATAACCTCCTCTGCTGCATGTCCGAGTGTATTGAGTTCTTGCTCGGGGCGCTGGTGCTACTGATACCTCTAGCTGCTACTTGAGACCGGCGTGAGTGTCTTTTTTCTTCTAACCCCTCTCGTTGCGCATGGGCCTCCTTTTATATGCTAAAGGGGTCTCCGACAGGTGTAGCGTAGACAAGGGTAAAATGGAAAAGGAATTGCGGTTGGTACAACTACCTGTACGATTATCATACCTAACCACGGCGGGGACAAAGGCATTAAATGCCCGTCGTTGCCCAAATAGTGCAAGAGGGACCGTCGGGGCGCCACCACCTGCCACGATGGCAATCTTGTCGGCGTCGCTTGCCACCAAGCACGCTGGCCGCACAACCTCTTGCCACCTTGCGCTGGAAAGGTCCTGAGGCGACACGTTGGTGGATGTGCTGGATCGCGGTCTGAGTGGTAGTTTGCGCGGCAAGCGCCTTGCATGATCGTTGTCTTGTCGCGTCCAGCTTGTCGTTCACGGGCCTCGCCGGGCGGCGTGGTGCGCGTCATGCAAGTTCCTCGAGATGCCTTGGTTGGCCTTCCCGGCAAGCTCCTCTTGCAGGGCCTTGTCTCCTTGGCTTGAATACTTTGTTCTTGAATGGCTCCAAAGAAACATGGAGGACCTTGGCGGTCACCGGCAAGCCTTGCCGTGAGGTGCTGCAACTGCCCGTGCACAAGTTGGGATACTAGGGTACCCCTACTCTAGTACACCGGCAGGAGCCCCCGGCCTGGGCCACCTGCGGTGCGAGCAGCTGTTGGGCCAGGCCCAAATAGGGCACGCAGACACAGCGGCCTGGATTACGCCGTATCTCCTCCGTATCCACCGCCCTCCTCGAGCAGCCTGCGTCGAATGCGGCGTCGTGGGAGAGAGATCGGGTGGTTTCTTTATTCGGAAGAGCGGAGCGTCTGCCCCTCCCTCTTTATAAGCAGGGGAAGCAGGGCAGTTCGCCCATCTCGCCGTTGCTGTTCCAATCTCAAAAACCTCCACTGCTCCCCCCTTCTTTCAAGAGCTGAAAGAGAGCAGCGCTCCGCCCCCCATCGCCACCGATGCCACCAACGCCGTCGATCTCTCTCACCACCTCCGCCATGGCTCAAAGCCGGGAAGGTTGTGAAGTCGGCGGCGCGCGGCGGCTTCTTGGCGCTGCGAAAGGCGGGCAACCTTCCCCTCAGCTCGCCCGAAGGAGCTGAGGGAGTATTACTACCTCTTACGGTCGGCGGAGACGCGGCGCATCCAGCGCGAAGGTACTCCCGGCTGCCGCTTCGGAACTGGCTCGAATGGATATCCCTTTTTCGTGTTGTTCTTCTACTGCGGGCTCTGCCCGCCTTTCTCTGAGTTTTTCTGTGACATCATGAACACCTACGGGTTCCGCCTCCTTGACTTCACCCCCAATGCCGTTCTGACCATGGCAGTTTTCGCACATCTCTGCGAAAACTTTGTCGGAGCCTATCCAAATGTAGCTCTTTTCCGCCAATTCTTTATGCCCCGAGTTGAGAGAGGGGAGCCTTTATCCGACGGAATCGCCTGGATCTCGAGAACTGGCAAGAAGGAAGCTTATCTGGAGGGAGAGCTCCACAGCAAGTGGGATGAATGGAGAGCAGACTGGTGCTAGATTGTCGAGGAGAACCCATAGCCATTTACCGCCCAGCGCGGGCCCGATGGTCTTGGCAGCGATTGGAGCAGCGTGGCCCCGGAAGGCGATAGGCTGAAGATTGCCGTCACCGGATCCTCGCCTCAGGCTTGCGGGCTCACCGTGGCGCTGTTGGCGCAGATTTTCTTCGCCGCCGCGCTTCCCCTGCGGGAGAGGAGGAGACCGCTGGGAGTTCGAATCTGGCGAATATCATGAGGCTGCGCCGGGCCTCAACTTCAACTTCACTGTCACAGGAACTGGACGCGATGCTCTGGAACTGTTCAAGCACGATCCTGAACATCCCGAAGTGTTCAGGTTGCCGAGGTGTCGTTCGGCTGTGCAACAACTCCTCGCTCGACCGCATCCGTGCCATGATGCGCTGTGCGATTCGCATGGAATTGTCCCAACAGGCAAGAGCCTGCGAGCGGCGTCGTGCAGGAGTTCTTTGGCGGCTTGGTAGAAATGCGGTCGCTCCGATGAGCGAAGAGCCTTACATGCGACACCACCGATGCGGAGATGCAGCACATCGCCACTAGGCTGGAAGAAGCGGCGGCAGCCGCTGCAGGGCGGTTTGGATTCACCGTGGAGGAGGCGGAGGCGGCAAGCCTTGCCGAGCAGAGGAGCTTGCCGGCGAGGAGAGCGTGTCGGGCCTGAAGCTGAGTCGGCGAGCCCGCCGAAGCGCGGCGACTTCGTTGAATCGACTCCTCCTCTTTCTCACCTTGGACAGCTCGCCATGGCAAGCCCCCAGCTCCACCAAGAAGGCGTCTCCAAGGCGGGGGCGTGGCGGGCGGCAGGCGACTCAGCAGCCACCGCGCAGCGGCAGCTCCACCGTGGCAAGCACTGCAGCTGGGAGCACCTCACGCCGCTGCGGCAATGGGCGCGGCCCTCCCGGACCACCGCTCTGCTCCCGCCAAGCGGCTAAGGAACCTACTCCTCCGCCTTGTCGCGCCGAAGGTGGGCGGACTTGACCTCTCCGCTCAGCTCCGGCGAGGAAGAGGAAGAGTAAGATTCTTTGCTGTACTTGTAGTTCTTCAATTCTTGTTGTTTTGTCTTGTATCTGATTTGCTTTACTCCAACCCATTCCTTTTCAGGACTCGGCCCGAGAAGCGGCGAAGAGAACAAGGTCCCGTGATTGTCATCGAGGACGAACCCACCGCGACAGAGGGGTGTGTGAGACCACCTTGCGGACCGGCAAGTATTCTAAAGCAGCCCCAGCACAGCCCCAGTAAGTATATGGTTTACTTCCTGCTGTTAGGCGCATGGGTGCTCTTTCTTCTTGACATCGACTATTGGTTTGCGTAGGAGCAGAGCAGTCTCACCAGAGTGCCGGAAGCGCTCCCGACATGCCATCTGCTTGACTACACCGCCAAGGAGGATTCCCGGCAAGGAGAATTCTCAGCAAGGAGAAGTCTCCGGCAAGGGACAATTCTCCGGCAAGGGACAGCACTAGCGACCCCCCGGTGGCGGAGACCACGACTGTAGATCCTAGTACAGGTAATCCTCTTGCTTGAAAACTTCCCTTGGGTTCTTCTTCTTCTGATTTTCTTTTTGAATATTTGCTTGACTTTTCTTCCTTTGCGGTCGTCAGGTCCATCTGCCACGGAGCCGATGGAAACCGAGGTCGCCCGGCGAGGAGAACGCTGTAGCAACAATACCGGCAGCGCGCTGTCACCAAAGAAGAAGCCGCGCTGATGATCCCTTGGCGGAGAGGCTGCCAAAGCTGCCGCCGCAGAAGCTGGCGAGGTCGGCGATCGCCGCGGCCCCGAGGCCGCAGGGCGCCAGGCGCTTCGCCGACCGCCGATCCCTCCGCCCGCTGCTGCAGCGTCGAGGCTCGAAGAGCCCCAGCCAGCGCCTATTTGAAGGCTGGCGATGGCGTCTTCATCAAGCTCCACAGGCGTCGAGCTCCGAGGCGCGATCGAAGGAGAAATCTTTGATGAAGAGTTGCTCGCCTCTGCTGGGCGGCGCTGGTCGACGCCGCCGAGCAGCAGCGGCGGCGAGCCTGAGGAGGAGCAGCTGCTGCGAAGCTGTTGTCGCTCTACCGCGCCGACAGAATAGCTGGTATCGAGAAGCGCTTGTCGCAAGGCGGAATGGACATCGAAGCGCGGAGGAGCTCCGGGGCCTCAACCAGGAAGCTCTCGGTCCTGGCAGAGGAGGCGGGAGCAACTTCGCCGAGGCGTAAAGCCTTCCTCCTCGAGAAGGCTGAAGTTGAAAAGCAATAGCGGCTTGCTGCCGAGAAGCTGTCTGCTGAGGAAGGCGAGTTGGCGCAGCGGAAGGTTAACCTTGACAGCCACGAGGAGGAGCTTGCAGCAAGCAAACACTCGGCGGGGCTCTCAAGGAAGCGGAGGTGCTGCCGCAGCTGCCAAGGCCGCTAAGAAGGAGCTGGAGGCGAAGGTGGCGCAGGCTGGAGGCCGATCTCAAGGTGGCGGCGAGGCTTGCTGCGCTCAAGCGTGGCCGCGGAAGGACGCCTACACTCTTGGCGAGCTGCAGGGGTCGTCTCGCCGAGAGAGCAAGGAGCTTAAGCGCGCCAAGGACTCCACCGCAGATCTTGAGTTGAAGCTGACTACTTTGACCGAGGCGCTGGGCGGCGCCGAGGGGCAGGAGGTGGCCTTGAAGGAGAAGATCAAGGCCGACGAGGCGCTGCTGGCGAGTGCTGCTGCCGCCCAGAACACTTTTAGGGAGAATGTGGAGCACTGGACCGAGGGTCTCGTGGATGTTGCCGCAGCCATCGATAGGGAGCTGGCGCAGCTGGGGATGGAGGATCTCGGGTATTCCTCCGATGAGCACCTCCAACCCAGCGCCAAACTCAGCTTGTTCTTCAAAGGCGTGGCGACGGCCCTCCAGCGACTCCGGGAGAAGATCCCAAAGCAGCTGGCCGATGAGTCGCGCCAGATCTGCGCGGGAGCTCTTCAAAAGGTGCTGGTGAAGGTGGCCTTCCGCAACCCAGGCCTCAACCTCACCAACGTCCTCAGGACCTTGCCGCTGGATGCTGATCTAGAAGCGCTCAAGACCCTTGTCGCACCCATTGTGGACAAGGTGAGCGGGATCAAGAGGGTTGAGGGCGATCGCATAGATTAGGCCGCCCGTCTTCTCATTTTCTTGTCGCTGCTGGTCATGTTATGAGAACAATCTGTCAGAACTGCGACAAGCTATCTTGTAATATGACTCTATTTCGGGTAGCGATTGCTATG
This sequence comes from Aegilops longissima, assembly GCA_021605205.1. Classification (NCBI taxonomy): domain Eukaryota; kingdom Viridiplantae; phylum Streptophyta; class Magnoliopsida; order Poales; family Poaceae; genus Aegilops; species Aegilops longissima. The sequence continues at coordinate 121,428,261 of CM038681.1, forward strand.
TTATTTCCTTTACTTGATTACTTCCTTTGTATGTTTTTTGCCCTCGCTTTTAGGGAACTTGTCGTATGAGCACCTTAGCATGAGCCTGAGTCTTGAGACGTCGGCCAACTGCTGGTGGTGCCGCTACCGACAAAAACCTTATCGCAACTAGTCGCATCTCACTTAAGTTGCTGGCGGACTCGAAACAAAGTAAGGCGCAACTAGCTACGAGTTGGTTCCTCCGCGCAGGTTTTCCATACAAAGCACGGTCGTTGAGGAAGATAACTTAAAATTTTAAAACTGATTGCTCAAACTTTAGCAACTTAGCTTTTACATCGTTTGCTTCGGTAAGGCGAAACTTCCTCGAGCGGCGCTGGTCCACACCATTATCTTCTCCTTTCCCCGGCAAACTTGTGGGCGAGGAACCTTCCTTTCTTTGAGAAAGAGAAAGAAGAAAATAAAGATATGGAGCCTTATGGCTCGTTATTGCTTACGGGGTAGGTGCTGCACAAAGTGTCGAGATAGCATGAAAAAGAAAGTAGAAAGCATGAAATTGACAAGATGTGCGAGCACATGAGCTTTACTTATGCAGGGTCTGCGCGGCTTCGTACAAAGGATTACATGCAACATCGGCAAGACTTGTACAAAGGTGGTTGCGGAACAGGTTCCGCAACAGCGCTCTGAGTAAAACTTATGAAGATGCTCAATGTTCCAGGAGTTGCTCACGGAATGCCATCTTCGGTCTCAAGCGGACAGCCAGGCCTAGTGACTCGTTTCACCCGGTAGGGCCTTCCCACTTCGCGTCAACTTGTTGGAATTCTTGGCGGACTAAGCGCGAAGAACAAGGTCGCCTTCCTCGAGACTTCTGGCATTAACTGCGGCTATGGTAGCGGCGCCAAGCTTGCTGGTGTCGAGCAGCTCGTACTGCTGACTGAAGCGGTCTTCCTCAAGGAGCAGCGCGTCATCTTGTCATAACTGCTCTTGCTCAAGCTCATCATAGCGAGCACTCGAGGTGACCCGTATCTGAGTTCCGTGGGGAGAACTGCCTCTGCTCCATAGACTAGGCGAAGGTGTGCGGCGATGGCTCGATTTGGCATCGTCTGATCGACCAAAGAACCACGGCAGCTCCTCAATCCAGTTCTTTCCGCACTTGTGCGATCCAGTCGAAAGTCCTGGTCTTGAGCCCGCGCAGCACTTCAGCATTCGCCCTCTCCGGCTTGACCGTTACTTCTCGGATGAGCAACGAAGCGAAGCAGACCTTGGCGCCAAGATCTTGGACGTACTGCATGAAGGTGCGGCTCGTGAATGCGTGCGTTGTCGGTGATGATCCTATTAGGGATCCCGAAGCGGCAAACAATCGACCAAGAACTTGACTGCTGATTGTGCGTCACCTTCCTCCTTGCTTCCACTTCGGCCACTTTGTGAACTTGTCGATCATAGCGTACAAGTAGTCAAAGCCCCGACAGCTCGGGGAAAGGGGCTGAGGATGTCGAGCCCCGGACCGAAAATGGCGAGGATAAAGGGATCGTCTGGAGAGCTTGAGCTGGCTGGTGTATCTGCTTGGAATGGAACCGCACGCTTCACACTTGGTTACTTGTGCGATTGCATCCCGGAGGGCTGTCGGCCAAAAGAAACCTTGCGGAACGCTTTGCGGCAAGTGCTCTTCTCGCCAATGTGGTGACCACATATGCCTCCATGTATCTCCGCCAACAGCTTTTGTCCGTTTTCCCGGTGAATACACTTCAATTTCACGCCGTTGAGTCTTCTTCTGTACAGTGTGTTGTCGACAAACTGATACATATTTGACTGCCGGGCTACTCTTTCCGCTTCTTCTTGCTCTTGGAAGTTCTCCGTGCGAAGGAAGCGGACAATCTGCTGTGCCCATCTTTGGAGCTTGCGGCTCGACAACAAGGACTAAAGGCACATCCGCGCTGCGGGAACATCCGCTTCTCTGGCGAGAACCTGCGGCTCAGCCGAGCTTGACGTTCCCGGCAAGCTTGCGGAACAAAACTTGTCGGGGCGTCGCTTCAGCGGAACAAACCCTAGGGCTTGGCGGAGCAGACTGCTCCTCGGCACCCTTGGTGTTGATCTTGAGGACCTTCTTGGCGGCGGCTTCGGGAGCTCTGCGGAAAATAGTCACCAGAAATCAACCCTCTTCTTGCTCTGTCCGATTGATGGCGTTACAGACGGTTGAGTCAGTTTGAGCACAAAGATCCCTGGTTCCACAGGTAACTTAAGTCGGCGCGCTTGACGAGCCATCGGCAATGTCGTTCGAGCTCTTGGAACATGTTCCATCTGTAGGCCGTCAAAGTGCTCTTCTAGCTTTCTCACTTTATCAACGTAAGCTTCCATCAACGGACTCGATAATTCTTGTTCACTTGGCGGACGACAAGCTGTGAGTCACCCACGACAATGAGCTTCTTGATCCCAAGGTCTGCTGCGATCTCGAGACCGGAAGCAAACCTTCATACTCTCGGTATTGTTCGTTGCTTGCTCCTTGGGAAAGTGCATCTGGACTACGTACTTGAGGTGCTCTCCGGTGGGTGCAACAAGTAGCACGCCCTTTTGGCGCCTTGCAGCGAAGGCACCATCAAAGTACATCAGCCACTCTTTGCTTGCTTCCTTGACGGGATGCTCGTTTCGGAATTTCTTCATCTTGTGTTGGCGTCCATTCTGCTATGAACTCCGCCAATGCTCTGCTTTGGATAGTTGAAGTGCTCTCAAACTTGAGGCCAAAGCTTGATAGTTCGATGCCCACTCGACAATCCTGCTGTTGCTTCGGATTTTGCAATATCCTCTTCAGCGGAAAAGCAGTGGCGATTGTGATCTCATGTGCTTGGAAGTAATGGCGCAGCTTTCTCGAGGCCATGAGAAGGCGAAAAGCAATTTCTGCACACCGAGTACCTTGACCTAGCCCCTGCGAAGGGCCGACAAAGTAAACTGGGCGCTGCACCATTCTTTTCTGCATCTTCTCACGCGCTGCGCAGATCCATCTTTAGCCGGGACCGAGCTTGCGGTGAAGTCCCATGCTTGTCGCTGGATGCATCTACCATGGTTGCTGGCTCATCATCCGCCTCCCTCTCCGCTACTAACGCAGAACTAACCACTTGATTGGTTGCCGCTATATATAGCAGCAACTTCTCTTGTGGCTTAGGTGCGACAAGTGTTGGAGTGGAGGACAGGTATCTCTTTAAGTCCTGCAGTGCAGCCTCCGCTTCCGGAGTCCATTTCATTGGACCTGCCCTTTTCAATATTTTGAAAAATGGCAGGGTGCGCTCAGCAGACCTAGAGATAAACCTCTGAGAGCAGCTACGCATAACCGCAAGTCTTCGTACATCCTTGACGCGCTTTGGTGCTTCAATCTGCTCGATGGCCTTGATTTTGTTGGGATTGGCTTCAATTCCCCGCTGAGACACGAAGAATCCGAGAAGCTTGCCGGAGGGGACTCCAAACACACACTTCTCGGGAATGAGCTTGAGGTTGATCTTGCGCAGATTTGCAAAGGTTTCGTCTAAATCTTGAATCAGAGTCGCCTTGTCCTTGCTCTTGACCACTATGTCATCCATGTAGGCTTCTACATTTCTGTGTATTTGCGGCTCAAAAGCGTAATGGACTACCCTTGCAAATGTTGAACCAGCATTCTTTAAACCGAAAGGCATCCGTACGAAACAGTATGTGCCGCATGGGGTGATGAATGCGGTCTTCTCCTCACCCTCTTCTGCCATGAAGATCTGATGGTATCCTGAGTATGCATCAAGAAATGAAAGCAAGTCACATCCGGCCGTGGAGTCAACAATCTGGTCGATGCGGCAAGGAAATGGGTCTTTGGGACAAGCTTTATTGACATCGGTAAAAGTCGATACAAAGCCTCCATTTCCCGTTTGCCTTCTTGCCGCGACTACAGAGGTTGGCCAACCACGTGGGATGGAGCACTCCTCGACAAGGCCTGCTGCTTCCAATTTCTTGATTTCTTCTGCGATGAATTCTTGGCGCTCCTTGCACCTTCGACTTTACGCTTGATGGGGCCGCATGAGGACATCACGACAAGATGGTGCTCGATTACTTTCCTAGGAACACGGGGATGTCGGATGGTTGCCACGCAAATCGTCGACGTTAGCCCGCGGAAAACAAGCGGCGCTTTCCTATTTAGGGTCGAGAGTGGCACCGATGGTAAAGGTACCACCGTGCCATCCTCCTTGGCGGACACCTTCTTGGTCTCGGTGGAGCTGCCATTGTCTTCTTACACTTGCGGTGGAGCTCGATGGTGCATCCTTGGCGGTGGCGCAGCACTCGAAGAGGTGCGCTTGCGGAGTGGGCATCGAACTCTTGCGGACTTGGTCTTCTTCTTCGCCCGGGAGCTTCAGCGGCAAGTGACTTGCGATCTGTTGCGGCTGCTGCTTCCGGTAGATCTTGTCGGCGCAGATAAGAGCATCCTTCTTGTCGCCAGGGCAGAGATGACACTTATCGGGCTGGCATCTTCAGCATGTTGTATGCATAGTGAGAGGCTGCCATGAATTTGGCGAGTCTTTGGGCGGCCGAGTATCCCATTGTAAGGCAATGGAAAGTCGACAACGTCAAAAGTGACCCTCTCGATCCTGAAGTTCAACTTCGCTGCCAAATGTCACCGGCAACGTGATCTTTCCCTTGACTTGCTCCTTCCCGATTGATTCCTTGAAATGTGCGGTCTCTTGAGCTCGCCATCGAGGATCTGGAGTTTCGAGTACCGCGGAGGAGATCAGGTTCAAGCCGGCCCCGCCGTCAACTAGCATCTTAGTGACCTTGAGGTTGCGGATAGTTGGTGAAACCAACATCGGCAAGCACCCGACCGCAGTTACGCGATCAGGGTGGTCCTCAATATGAAAGATGATAGGCGTGCTGACCATTTCAGAGGCTTGCGTGACTCGACGGGTGGTTCTACCACATTGACTTCCCGCACCCACTGCTTGAGCTGGCGGTGTGAAGTATGCAGAGAAGCACCGCCGTCAACGCACAGGACCTCTGTGGCTTTCTGGAACTCCTGCTCATCAGTCTCATCATCATCCATATCTTCATCATCGTCGTCATCTTCATCCTTGTCGCGGCCGCGGGGAGGTCTATCTCCTTGCCGCTGCTTGGCCTTGCCGCGGCGTCCTCCTCGGCCGGGGCGTTTCTTGCCGGCTCCTCCAGCACCTTCTGGGCCTTCTCCTTGTCGCGTCTCTCGTATTCAGCCTTTTGCTGCTCGACAAGCTGCTCGACCTTCTTGCAGCTCTGGAGGTCATGGCCCTTGGTGCGGTGGATCTTGCAGTACTGCTTGTTAGTGCCGTCCTGCTTGTCGGCGACCGCCACAGCCTGGTAGTTGGTGCCTGCGGCAATCTCCTCGCCGGAGCTACCAACTTTGGCTTTCTTGGCGCCACCTCCGTTGCCGGACTGCTCAACGACTAGCACATCTTTGCCTTTCTTCTTCCTGTTGTTCCGCCACCGGTTTTTCTTTGCCGGGGCACTCTCCTCACTATCAGATCCTCCTGCTTCTGTATTCTCTCCGGGGAGTTTCCTCCCTTCCTCAGCACGTGCACACTTGTCGGCCAGGGCATATAGCTCACTGACGTCTCTGATCTTGCACATCGCCATATCCTCCCGCATCCTGCGGTTTCGCGCGCTTCGATGGAGCGCGATTACCGCGGCAGGGTGGACATCTGGGATGTTGTCTTGTCTGACGGCTGAATCTCTGAATGTACTTGCGGGGCTCTCCTTCCTTCAGGGCGAGCAGATGAAGGTCGCTCTCTTAGCCATGAGGCTTGTGGCGCCTGTAAAGGCGTCGACAAACTGATGGCATAGGTCTGCCGGAGGATATGGGTTGTCGGCAAGTGCATGAGCCAGATCGACATTGGGCTTGAGCACCGGCGGAAGTAGTTGGCGGGATCTTTGCCCCGGCAGCTCGCACCGCGATGGTGTAGATGCTGAGGAACTCCGACGGATCACGACTTGCCGTCGTGCTTCTCTGGTATATCGGCTTGAAATTCTTCATGCTGGGCCATTGGACTTACCGCAGCTCACGAGTGAGCGCAGGGCAACCTACGCGTCGGACAAGTCGCTGGTTCCCCTGGTGCATGCATGTCGACGGAGGGCCCATCGCTGGTCCGATTGGCGCGCTTCTCTTGGCGCTTCGATCGAGTTCGGCGTCTTCTTCTTGTCGTTCGGGAAGAACTTGGCACCCCACGGTTTCGTCGCCATCGGCTCGTGCACAGCAGTCCTGCGCGGCAGCGATGTACTCGGCTGCCGCGGAGTGTCGCCGTTGGCGAAGCCGATGAGACTCTGAATGGTGGCCCTCCATTCATCGATCTTGTCTGCCGTTGGAGGGTAATCCAGGAGTAGTTGAGCTCGCGCCAAAGCTTCTGCTGGAGTGGTGGGCGGCAGTGGCGAACGGCGCGAGGAGCGGGATATGCTCGGACTTCTAACTATGTTAGAAGGAGCAGTATCCCGTCCAGGCGACCGTGTCTCGCTCGTGCCAGCATGTTGGCGTGCATGCTGGTCTTGAGCACCCCGAGATCCACCAGCTCGATCTTGGCCCAATGAACGTATGGCACTGCGAATACCATGACGCTGCCGGTCCTGCGTCTCCTGAGATGGGCGCGGTGCATGTACGGACGCCGAGGTCTGCGCAACCTTGTCCTTGGATCTGGCAGCACCGTGGGCTCCCTCGTCGATGTCCGTTCTTCCGCCGGCGTCTACCCCACCACCCATCTGCTCCGGTGGTGGTGGGATCAACGTGGACGGAACAGCTGCCGCCTAAGCCTTCTTCTTAGGTGGCATGTCGATGAAGAAGATGAAGATCTAGCTCGTGTGAACGTCGGATCAGGTTCACACAACCTCGACGCCCCTACAGGCGCGCCAAGATGTCGAAAATCTGATCCACAAACACCTATGGGACGGCGGACCGAGCCCCTTCGGTTCGGCGAAGCGAGATCGCACGAAAAGCGGATCGGGCGAAGTACCGCAGCAGTTTACCCAGCTTGAGCTCTCGGAGATAACACTCCTACTGCTGCATGTCTGAGTGTATTGAGTTCTTGCTCGGGAGCGCTGAGTGCTACAGTACACTCTAGCTGCTAATGAGACCGAGCGTGAGTGTCTTTTTTTCTTCGAACCCCCTCTACGTTGCGCATGGGCCTCCTTTTATATGCTAAAGGGGTCTCCGACAGGTGGCAACATAGATAAGGGTAAAAATGGAAAAGGAATTGCGGTTGGTACAACTACCTGTACAGTGTATCATACCTAACCCTGACGGCAGGGGACAAAGGCATTAAATGCCGTCTCGTCGCCCAAATAGTGCAAGAGGGACCGTCGGGGCGCCACGCTGCCACGATGGCAATCTTATCGTCGCTTGCCACCGCGCACCGCTGGCGCGCTGACCTCTTTGCACACGCGCTGAAAGGTCGAGCGACACGTTGGTGGATGTCTGGATCGCGGGTACAAAGTGGTAGTTTGCGCGGCAAGCGCCTTACCCGCGATCGTTGTCTTGTCGCGTCCGGAAGCTTAGTCGTTCACGGACCTCGCCGGGAACGCTGGCGGCGTCGCGGCAAGTTCCTCGAGATGCCTTGGTTGGCCTTCCTGCAAGCTCCTCTTGCGGGGCCTTGTCTCCTTGGCTTGAATACTTTGTTCTTGAATGGCTCCAAAGGAAACACGGAGGACCTTGGCGGTCACCCGGCAAGCCTTGCCGCGGGGTGCTGCAACTGCCCGTGCACAAGTTCGGGATACTAGGGTACCCCTACTCTAGTACACCGACACCCATCGGCGGTGGCGCTGACGATGACTTCTTGGGTCATCAATCATAACCTTCGCGTCAGTTCAGAACTTGCCGAACAGATGGATCCAATGGAGCTCTCCTCCCTTAACGAACTCTTGGATCGCATCGCCGCTCTGGGAGTCGCTAAAGACTATGACTGGATTGTGCTTAAACCCGACCAAAGGGACATCAGGTCCCCGCCGACCACCCATGAGATAGCGATAGTGGAGGAACCACACGCGGATTGCCCCTCAACTTTGAGGACAAGTTGTGTTCGGATCATCGAACTCCTTGAGCCAAAGACCTGCTCAAAGGAAAACCTGACCCAGGTCCCGGACTTAGAATCAGGCATCGGGCCGAAGAAATTGGGCACCCCGGATCCTGAGCTGTTTAGCTCGGGACCGCCCGCGCCCTTGAGCGTTAGATCGGATCAAAATCCAGACTCTAAACTGGACCTAAACTGTCTCTCCCGCATCAGGAAGAGCCCCAGGAAACCGTACATCGCTACTGGCCAGATTCCTCCTTGCGCTTAACAAGGTCAAGGACTGCCGTGAAGAGAACATGGTCTCACTTTTCTGCAAAAACTGCACGGACGAAGGACTCCTCAATGCTATAAGTCGCCCGCGACATAAATGCGCTTGAGGACTTGGCAACCATAATGCGGAAGTACCGTGCGATGGAGAGCGCTTGGAAGACCCAAACAGAATTTTGGGATAATCTGCTGTCGCCAAAACCTTTGTCCGAACTAAGCGGACGAACTCTAAGTAAGTCGTCCACCCAACCCCAAGAAACCAAAGCCCACCCAGGCGGAGATCCGTATTGGAAGGATGGCTCGGCCGGGCCATATAAGCTCCACAATACTCTGGATACAACACCTACTCATAGCCTTAAGGCATGTTGGATACTTGGCGGTGGCAAAAAGTGGCGAGATCTTCTTGTGGGCCATAAAGAGGAACAACATCCCGCCCGCGAACACAATGTCTGGTATTAGCAGTCTTCTAGACTTTCGCCTCAAACAATAAGGCATAGCGAAACTCATGAAGCTCCGCTGAAATTTACCGTGTGGCAAAAATAAACCCTTGGAGCGACACTGCTATAACTTTTAATGCGGTGATGAACCTCGATTCGAGCTGTCGGGCACTAGCAGCTCTGGTCCTTAGTCCGATCGTAGATGGCTTTCGGCTCACTAAAGTACTCATGGAATGGCGAGCGGATTAAATCTGATTTATGAAGAAACACTCAACAAGATGGAGATTGATAAAAGCCGCATTGAACAAAGCGGCACAACCTTCAGGGGAATTATCCCTACTCGGGAAGCATGGTGTGCGGGAAAAATCACACTCGATGTGGTATTCGGTACGCCGGAGAATTATAGGCCCGAGGAAATCACATTCCAGGTGGCTCCTTTTAGCAGCGGATACCACGCCCTTCTAGGGCTGGATGCGTTTACAAGCTTTCAAGCCGTACCCCATTATGGGTACATGAAGCTTAAAATGCCCGGACCCAGTGGAATCATCACTCTAGCCAGTGATCCGGAAGTTAAACCGGCGAAAATAAAACTGCAGCTCTAGCCTTGGAAGCATTATCTGAAGCCCTAGCAGCGAAGAGTTAACAACATGCGGGCCCTTTGTGGACAGGGACGACGTGATACTAGACAAATGACCCAAGTCCACCTCATTCAAACCTGCAGACGAAATAGTCAAATTCCAGGTCCACCCAATGGACCCCACGAAGGCAGCTTCCATCGGGACACAGCTGAGCCCGCGATTGGCCGCACTCTGAGATTTCCTCACGTGAGAATTGGGACATTTTACTTTGGCACCCATCGGACATGCCGGGCATCCCACATGAGACCGGCCAAACACAGCCTCAATATTCTAAAGGATATAAACCAGTCAAGCAGACCCTAAGGCGATTCTCAGAGCTCAAACGACAGGCAATGGGGGAAGAGTTAGGCAAGCTACTCGAGGCCGGATTCATCAGAGATATCAAACATCCGGTTTGGCTGGCAAATTTGGTGATGGTGCCAAAAAAGGACAAATCATGGCGCCTATGTGTCGACTTCAAAGACCTCAACATGGCTTGCCCCAAGGATCCCTTTCCCCTCCCTCGCATTGATCAAATCATCAATGCCACAGCTGGACATGACTCGCTGTGTTTCCTCGACGCATACTCTGGATACCATCAAATAAAGATGGCGAGTCGACCAAGCTGCAATAGCTTTCATAGCATATATGGCCCTTTCTCTTCAACACTATGCCTTTGTGGCTCAAGAACGCGGTGCAACCTACCAGCGCATGATTCAAACATGCACGGAAAAGCAAATCGGCAAAACAGTGGAGGCATCGTGGGCGGCGTGGTCATAAAACAAGACACATCGAAACCCTAATAGATGACTTGAGGCTTACATTCGACAATCTCCGGACATACGACATCAAGCTGAATCCGGAAAAATGCGTTTTTGGCGTCCCCTCGGGGAAGCTACTCGGCTTCATCGTTTCCAACAAAGGAATTGAAGTGAATCCGGCAAAGATCCGAGCTCTGTCACAGTTGGCTATACCAACAGACCTCAAGCACATCCAAAAACTAGCTGGATGCGTGGCTGCTCTCAGCCGCTTTATCTCCAGGTTAGGAGAAAAGGCACTACCGCTTTATCGCCTTCTTCGGCGCACCGAACACTTCGTATGGACGGATGCAACCGTGGTCGGACTGGATGAAATAAAGACCTTATTGGCTAGTAATCCAGTATTAACAGCGCCGAATATCGACGAACCTATGCTGTTGTACATAGCTGCAACGCATCAGGTCGTAAGCGCAATGCTCGTCGTTGAACGAGAGGCCGACGGATACAAATACCCGCTCCAGAAGTCGGTCTACTACGTGTCCATGGTCCTAACCCAATGCAAATCCCGATACCCACACTATCAAAAAATAGCATACGCGGTGTTCATGGCATCCCGGAAGCTACGACACTACTTTCAAGAGTGTTCGATTACGGTGGCCTCCGAAGTACCACTCAATGACATAATAAATAACCGCGATGCTACGGGCCGGATTGCCAAATGGGACATTGAGCTCCTTCCGTTCGACATAACGTATAAACCACGGCGGGCCATCAAGTCGCAAGTGTTGGCTGACTTCGTCGCCGAATGGACAGAAGCCGAACTCCCTAAAGAGTACGATGTTGGAAATATGCCCTAGAGGCAATAATAAAAGCATTATTATTATATTTCCTTGTTCATGATAATTGTCTTTTATTCATGCTATAACTGTATTATCCGGAAATCGTAATACACGTGTGAATACATAGACTACAATCGTCCTAGTAAGCCTCTAGTAGACTAGCTCGTTGGTCAGCAGATAGTCATGGTTTCTGACTATGGACATCGGATGTCATTGACAACGGGATCACGTCATTAGGAGAATGGCGTGATGGACAAGACAATCCTAAGCATAGCACAAGGATCGTGTAGTTCGTTTTGCTAGAGCTTTTCCAATGTCAAGTATCTCTTCCTTAGACCGTGAGATCGTGTAACTCCGGATACCGTAGGAGTGCTTTGGGTGTACCAAGCGTCACAACGTAATCGGGTGACTATAAAGGTGCATTACAGGTATCTCCGAAAGTGTCATTGGGTTGACACGGATCGAGACGAGGATTTGTCACTCCGTTATGGCGGAGAGGTATCACTGGGCCCACTTTCGGTAGTGCATCATCATAATGAGCTCAAAGTGATCAAGTGTCCGGTCACGGGATCATGCATTATGGTACAAGTAAAGTGACTTGCGGTAACGAGATTGAGCGAGGTATTGGGATACCGACGATCGAGTCTCGGGCAAGTAACATACCGTCGACAAAGGGAATAGCATACGGGTTGCTTGAACCCTCGACATCGTGGTTCATCCGATGACATCATCGAGGAGCATGTAGGAGCCAACATGGGTATCCAGATCCGCTGTTGGTTATTGACGGAGAGCGTCTCGGTCATGTCGCATGTCTCCCGACCCGTAGGGTCTACACATAAGGTTCGGTGGCGCTAGGGTTATTAGGAAGACAAGTATGTGATTACGAATGTTGTTGAGTCCGGATGAGATCCGGACGTCACGAGGAGTTCGGAATGGTCGGAGGTAAAGATTTATATATGGAAAGTGGTTAAGCGGACTCGGAAAGTTTGGGGCATGCGGTATTCTACGGGGCCACCGGAGAGTTCCGAGGTCCACGGGAGGCCACCCCTCCCGGGGCACATGGGCAGCGTGGGAGAGGAGCCAGCCTGGTGGGCTGGGTGCGCCTCCCACCTAGGCCCATGCGGCTAGGGTTTGGGAGGGAACCCTAAAGGGCTAAAGGGCCCCCCTGGCTTGGGGGCAAGCCACCCCTCCCTCTCCCTTGGCGCCGCCCCATCTAGGGTTTCCCTAGATGGCGGCCCCCTGCCCTCTCCTCCTATAAATAGAGGGGTGAGGGAGGCTGCATACACAATTGAAGGCGCAGCCCCTCCCCTCCCCAACACCTCTCCTCCTCCGCGTGCGCTTGGCGAAGCCCTGCCGGAGAACTGTGACTCCACCATCATCACGCCATCATGCTGCTGTTGGAGCCATCTTCCTCAACCTCTCCTTCCTCCTTGCTGGATCAAGACGGAGGGGACGTTGCCCGTACCGTACGTGTGTTGAACGCGGAGGTGCTGTCTGTTCAGCGCTTTGGTCATTGGTGATCCGAGTACGACTCCATCATCACCATCCCCTCGAAAGCTTCCGCACGCGATCTACAAGTGGTATGTAGATTCAAACTCACTCCCATGACTCGTTGCTTAGATGAACTCATAGATGGATCTTGGTGAAACCGTAGGAAATTTTTTAATTTTCTGCAACGTTCCCCAACAGTGGCATCATGAGCTAGGTCTATCGTAGTTCTCTTTGCGAGTAGAACACAATTTAGTTGTGGGCGTGGATCTTGTCAACTTACTTGCCGCTACTAGTCTTATCTTGCTTCCACGGTATTGTGGGATGAAGCGGCCGGACCAACCTTACACGTGCGCTTCGTGAGACCGGTTCCACCGACTAACATGCACTAGTTGCATAAGGTGGCTGGCGGTGTCTGTCTCTCCTACTTTAGTTGGACGGATTCGATGAAAAGGGTCCTTATGAAGGGTAAATAGAAGTTGACAAGATCACGTTGTGGTTATTCGTAGGTAAGAAAACGTTCTTGCTAGAACCCAATTGCAGCCACGTAAAGATGCAACAACAATTAGAGGGCGTCTAACTTGTTTTTGCAGCAATTGTCATGTGATGTGATATGGCCAAGTTGTGATGAATGATGAATGACATATTGTGATGTATGAGATCATGTTCTTGTAATAGGAATCACGACTTGCATGTCGATGAGTATGACAACGGCAGGAGCCATAGGAGTTGTCTTTATTTTGTATGACTTGCGTGTCATTGAAGAAAGCCATGTAACTTACTTTACTTTATTGCTAAAATCGTTAGCCATAGTAGTAGAAGTAGTCGTTGGCGTGACAACTTCATGGAGGCACGATGATGGAGATCATGATGATGGAGATCATGGTGCCATGCGGTGACAAGATGATCATGGAGCCCGAAGATGGAGATCAATGGAGTTTTATGATATTGGCCATATCATGTCACTACTATATAATTGCATGTGATGTTTATTATGTTTATACATCTTGTTTACTTAGAACGACGGTAGTAAATAAGATGATCCTTACAACAATTTCAAGAAGTGTTCTCCCTAACTGTGCACCGTTGCTAAAGTTCGTCGCTTCTAAGCACCACGTGATGATCGGGTGTGATGGATTCTTACGTTCACATACAACGGGTGTAAGACAGATTTACACACAAAAACACTTAGGGTTAACTTGCGAGCCTAGCATGTACAGACATGGCCTCGGAACACGGAGACCGAAAGGTCGAACACGAGTCGTATGGAAGATCGATCAACATGAGAATGTTCACCGGCGATGACTAGTCCGTCTCACGTGATGATCGGACACGGCCTAGTCGACTCGGATCGTGTAACACTTAGATGACTAGAGGATGTCTAATCTGAGTGGGAGTTCATTGAAATAATTTGATTAGATGAACTTAATTATCATGAACTTAGTCTAAAACTTTTGAATGATATGTCTTGTAGATCAAATGGCCAGCGCTCATGTCAACTTGAACTTCAACGCGTTCCTAGAAAACCAAGCTGAAAGATGACGGCAGCAACTATACGGACTGGTCCGAACTTGAGATCATCCTCATAGCTGCCAGAAACAATATGTCCTAGAAGGACCGCTAGGTGGCGCTCCGTCCCAGAGAACCAAGACATTATGAATGCTTGGCAGTCTCGTCTGATGATTACTCCCTCGTTCGGTGCGGCATGCTTTACAGCTTAGAACCGGGGCTCCAAAAGCGTTTGGAGCATCACGGAGCATATGAGATGTTCGAGGAGCTGAAACTGGTTTTCCAAGCTCATGCCGGGTCGAGAGATATGACATCTCCGACAAGTTCTATAGTTGTAAGATGGAGGAAAATAGTTACTGTCGGTGAGCACATTCTCAAGATGTCAGGGTTGCACAACCGTATGACCCAGCTGAATATTAACCTCCACGATGAGGCGGTCATTGACAGAATCCTCGATCGCTCCACCAAGCTACAAGAGCTTTGTGATGAACTACAATATGCAGGGGATGGTAAAGACCATTCTGAAGTATTCTCTATGCTGAAGTCAGCCGAGGTTGAAATCAAGAAAGAACATCAAGTGTTGATGGTCAATAAGACCACTAAGTTCAAGAAGGGCAAGGGCAAGAAGAACTTCAAGAAGGACGGCAAGGAAGTTGCCGCGCCGATAAGCAAGTTGCGGGAAGAAGTCAAAGAATGGACCCAAGCACGAGGCTGAGTGCTTTTATTGCAAGGGAAGGGTCCTTTGAAGCGGAACTGCCCCAAATACTTAGCGGATAAGAAGGCCGGCAACACCAAAGGTATATTTGATATACATGTAATTGATGTGTACCTTACCGATTACTCGTAGTAACTCCCAGGTATTTGATACGGTGCCGTTGCTCATATTTGTAACTCACAGCAGGAGCTGCGGAATAAGCGGAGGCTGGCGAAGGGCGAGGTGACGATCGCGGCGTCGGGAATGGTTCAGTCGATGTGATCGCCGTCGACACGCTACCTCTACATTTACCTACGGGATTAGTTTTGAACCTTAATAATTGTTATTTGGTGCCAAGTTTGAGCATGAATATTGTATCTGGATCTCGTTTAATGCGAGATGGCTACTCATTTAAATCCGAGAATAATGGTTGTTCTATTTATATGAGAGATATGTTTTATGGTCATGCTCCGATGGTCAATGGTTTATTCTTAATGAATCTCGGCGTAGTATTACACATGTTCATAGCGTGAATACCAAAAGATGTAAAGTTGATAACGATAGTCCCACATACTTGTGGCACTTGCCGCCTTGGTCACATTGGTGTCAAGCGCATGAAGAAGCTCCATGCTGATGGACTTTTGGAGTCTCTTGATTATGAATCATTTGACACATGCGAACCATGCCTCATGGGCAAGATGACCAAGACTCCGTTCTCGGAACAATGGGCGAGCAACCAACTTGTTGGAAATCATACATACCGATGTATGCGGTCCAATGAGCGTTGAGGCTCATGGAGGATATCGTTATGTTCTCACTCTCACAGATGACTTGAGTAGATATGGGTATGTCTACTTGATGAAACACAAGTCTGAGACCTTTGAAAAGTTCAAGGAATTTCAGAATGAAGTAGAGAATCAACGTGACGAAAGATAAAATTCTTCGATCGGATCGTGGAGGAGAATATTTAAGTCACGAATTTGGTACACACTTAAGAAAATGTGGAATCGTTTCACAACTCACGCCGCTGGAACACCTCAGTAGAACGGTGTGTCCGAGCGTCGTGTCGCACTCTATTGGATATGGTGCGGTCTATGATGTCTCTTACTGATTTACCGCTATCATTTTGGGGATACGCTCTAGAGACAGCTACATTCACTTTAAATAGGGCACCGTCTAAGTCCGTTGAGGCGACACCGTATGAATTATGGTTTGGGAAGAAACCTAAGCTGTCGTTTCTAAAAGTTTGGGGATGCGATGCTTATGTCAAGAAACTTCAACCTGAAAAGCTCGAACCCAAGTCGGAAAATCGTCTTCATAGGATACCCTAAAGGAAACCATAGGGTATACCTTCTACTTAAGATCCGAGGGCAAGATCTTTGTTGCCAAGAACGGATCCTTTCGGAAAAAGTTTCTCTCGAAAGAAGTAAGTGGGAGGAAAGTAGAACTTCGATGAAGTACTACCTCTTGAACAGGATAGTAGTGCAGCTCAGAAAATGTTCTGTGATGCCTACACCAACGAAGAGGAAATTAATGATGATGATCAAGGTACTTGGATCAAGTTGCTCTGAACTTCAGAGGGTCCACTAGGACACGTTCCGCACTGCAGTGGTATGGCAACCCTGTCACGGAAATCATGTTGTTAGACAACAATGAACCTTGAACTATGAAGAAGCGATGGCGGGCCCAGATTCCAACAAATGGCTAGAAGCCATGAAGTCCGAGATAGAATCCATGTATGAAAACAAAGTGTGGACTTTGGTGACTTGCCCGATGATCGTGACGATAGAAAACAAATGGATCTTTAAGAAGAAGACGGACGCGGATGGTAATGTCACCATCTATAAAGCTCGACTTGTCGCTAAGGGTTATCGGCAAGTTCAAGGGATTGACTACGATGAGACTTTTCTCCCGTGGCGAAGCTTAAGTCCGTCTCGAATCATGTTAGCAATTGCCGCATACTATGATTATGAGATATGGTAGATGGACGTCAAAACAGCGTTCCTTAACGGTTATCTTAAGGAAGAGCTGTATATGATGCAGCCGGAAGGTTTTGTCGATCCTAAGAATGCTGACAAAGTATGCAAGCTCCAGCGATCCATTTATGGGCTGGTGCAAGCATCTCGGAGTTGGAACATTCGCTTTGATGAGATGATCAAAGCGTTTGGGTTTATGAGACTTATGGAGAAGCCTGCGTTTACAAGAAAGTGAGTGGGAGCTCAGAGCATTTCTCATATTATATGTAGATGACATACTTTTGATGGGAAATGATATAGAATTCTTGGACAACATTAAGGCCTACTTGAATAAGTGTTTTTCAATGAAGGACCTTGGAGAAGCTGCTTATATATTAGGCATCAAGATCTATAGAGATAGATCGAGACGCCTCATAGGTCTTTCACAAAGCACATACCTTGATAAGATTTTGAAGAAGTTCAAAATGGATCAGTCCAAGAAGGGGTTCTTGCCTGTATTGCAAGGTGTGAGATTGAGCTCAGCTCAATGCCCGACCACGGCAAAAGATAAAGAAGAGATGAGTGTCATCCCCTATGCTTCAGCCATAGGATCTATTATGTATGCCATGCTGTGTACCAGACCTGATGTAAACCTTGCCGTAAGTTTGGTAGGAAGGTACCAAAGTAATCCCGTCAGGAACACTGGACAGTGGTCAAGAATATCCCGAAGTACCTAAAAAGGACAAAGGACATGTTTCGTTTATGGAGGTGACGAAGAGCTCGTCAGAAAGGGTTACGTCGGCGCTAAGCTTCGACACAGATCTGGATGACTCTAAGTCACAAACCGGATCGTGTATATGTTGAATGGTGGAGCGATGGCTGGTGCAGCTGCAAGCGAGCGTCGTGGCGGGATCTACATGTGAAGCGGAGTACATGGCAGCCTCGGAGGCAGCGCATGAAGCAATTTGGGTGAAGGAGTTCATCACCGACCTAGGAGTCATACCCAATGCGTCGGGGCCGATCAAACTCTTCTGTGACAACACTGGAGCTATTGCACTTGCCAAGGAGCCCAGGTTTCACAAGAAGACCAGGCACATCAAGCGTCGCTTCAACTCCATCCGTGAAAATGTTCAGGATGGAGACATAGAAATTTGTAAAGTGCATACGGATCTGAATGTCGCAGATCCGTTGACTAAACCTCTTCATGGGCAAAACATGATCAACACCGAACTCTATGGGTGTTCGATTCATCACAATGTAACTAGATTATTGACTCTAGTGCAAGTGGGAGACTGTTGGAAATATGCCCTAGAGGCAATAATAAAAGCATTATTATTATATTTCCTTGTTCATGATAATTGTCTTTTATTCATGCTATAATTGTATTATCCGGAAATCGTAATACACGTGTGAATACATAGACTAGAATCGTCCTAGTAAGCCTCTAGTAGACTAGCTCGTTGGTCAACAGATAGTCATGGTTTCTGACTATGGACATCGGATGTCATTGACAACGGGATCACGTCATTAGGAGAATGGCGTGATGGACAAGACAATCCTAAGCATAGCACAAAGATCGTGTAGTTCGTTTTGCTAGAGGTTTTCCAATGTCAAGTATCTCTTCCTTAGACCGTGAGATCGTGTAACTCCGGATACCGTAGGAGTGCTTTGGGTGTACCAAACATCCTGGCGTAATCGGGTGACTATAAAGGTGCATTACGGTATCTCCGAAAGTGTCTGCATTGGGTTGACACGGATCGAGGCGAGGATTTGTCACTCCGTATGACGGAGAGGTATCACTGGGCCCACTCGGTAGTGCATCATCATAATGAGCTCAAAGTGATCAAGTGTCCGGTCACGGGATCATGCATTCTGATGCGAGTAAAGTGACTTGCCGATGCGAGACTGAGCGAGGTATTGGGATACCGACGATTGAGTCTCGGGCAAGTAACATACCGTCGACAAAGGGAATAGCATACGGGTTGCTTGAACCCTCGACATCGTGGTTCATCCGATGACATCATCGAGGAGCATGTGAGAGCCAACATGGGTATCCAGATCCGCTGTTGGTTATTGACGGAGAGCGTCTCGGTCATGTTCGCATGTCTCCCGACCCGTAGGGTCTACACATAAGGTTCGGTGACACTAGGGTTATTAGGAAGACAAGTATGTGATTACGAATGTTGTTGAGTCCGGATGAGATCCCGGACGTCACGAGGAGTTCGGAATGGTCGGAGGTAAATATTTATATATGGAAAGTGGTTAAACGGACTCCGGGAAGTTTCGGGGGCATGCCGGTATTCTACCGGGGCCACCGGGAGAGTTCCGGGGGTCCACCGGGAGGGGCCACCCCTCCCGGGGGGGCACATGGGCAGCGTGGGAGGAAGCCAGCCCCTGGTGGGCTGGGTGCGCCTCCCCACCTAGGCCCATGCGGCTAGGGTTTGGGGAGGGGAAACCCTAAAGGGCTAAAGGCGCCCCCTGGCTTGGGGGCAAGCCACCCCTTTTCCCTCTCCCCTTTGGCCGCTGCCCCATCTAGGGTTTCCCCTAGATGGCCGGCCCCCCTTGCCCTCTCCTCCTATAAATAGAGGGGTGAGGGGAGGGCTGCATACACAATTGAAGGCGCAGCCCCTCCCCTCCCCAACACCTCTCCTCCTCCGCGTGCGCTTGGCGAAGCCCTGCCGGAGAACTGTGACTCCACCATCATCACGCCGTCGTGCTGCTGTTGGAGCCATCTTCCTCAACCTCTCCTTCCTCCTTGCTGGATCAAGACGGAGGGGACGTTGCTCGTACCGTACGTGTGTTGAACGCGGAGGTGCTGTCGGTTCAGCGCTTTGGTCATCGGTGATCCGAGTACGACTCCATCATCACCATCCCCTCGAAAGCTTCCGCACGCGATCTACAAGTGGTATGTAGATGCAAACTCACTCCCATGACTCGTTGCTTAGATGAACTCATAGATGGATCTTGGTGAAACCGTAGGAAAATTTTTAATTTTCTGCAACGTTCCCCAACATACGACGCATACTCAAACTGGATCATGCACTTCGACGGCTCTAAAATGCTGGCCGGATTGGGAGCAGGTGTAGTCCTGACATCTCCCACCGGAGACACGGTCCATTACGTCCTCCAAATATTATACACAGACTCCAACAATGCAGCCGAATATGAGGCTCATTGCCGATCTTCGGATGGCAGTCTCTATGGGCATTCAACGCCTAGAAGTGCGCGGGGACTCAAACCTTGCAATATCACAGATAAACGGAGATTTTGATGCCAAGGACCCGAAAATGGCGGCCTACCGTAATGCCGTCCTCAAAATGTGAGCTCAATTCGAGGGGCTCGAATTCCACCATGTGGCTCGAGGAAACAATCAAGCGGCGGATGTCCTCGCTCGCATCGGCGCTAAACGCGACCCTATCCCACCTAACATATTCTTGGAACGGCTGTTCAAGCCATCCGTAGTATGGGAAGGGGAGTCAGGCAAAACTAGCACGGATCCGAATACATCCCCAGATTCCGAACATTCAGACATAGTCGGAGGTTCTACCCCCGAAATAACGTCCTCGGCCCACGAAATCATGGCTGTAATCGCCCCGTGGACTGAGCCCTTCTTGGCCTACCTAAATAGGCAGGAGCTCCCCGAAGACCAAAACGAAGCACACTGCATTGTCCGTCGTTCTAAAGCTTACAAAGTCTATGAAGGGGAACTCTACAAGAAAAGCGCTACCGGAGTACTACAAAGATGCATCTCCGAAGAGGAAGGTGTTGGGGAACGTAGCAGAAATTCAAAATTTTCTACGCATCACCAAGATCAATCTATGGATATTCTAGCAACAAGAGAGGGATAGGATGATCATCTTCATACCCTTGAAGATCGCTAAGCAGAAGCGTTACAAGAACGCGGATGAAGGAGTCGTACTCGCAGCGATTCAGATCGCGGTTGATTCCAATCTAAGCACCGAACAACGGTGCCTCCGCGTTCAACACACGTACAGCCCGGGGATGTCTCCTCTTTCTTGATCCAGCAAGGGGAGAGGAGAAGTTGAGGGAGAACTCCGACAGCACGATGGCATGGTGGTGATGGAGCTCGTGGTTCTCCGGCAGGGCTTCGCCAAGCACTACGGAGGAGGAGGAGGTGTTGGGGAGGAGAGGGCTGCGCCGAGGGAAGGTGCGGTTGCCTCTCTCTCTCTCACTATATATAGGAGGAAGGGAGGAGGGGAGGCGCCTAGGGTTCCCTAGGGAGGCGGCGGCCCATAGGGGAAACCCTAGATGGGTTTTGGCGCCCCACCCCTTAGGAAACTTGCCCCCAAGCCGGGAGGGTGGCTGCCCTAGGGGTGGCGCCCCACCTCTCCGTGTTACGTGAGATGGGGTGGGAGGGGCGCTCAGCCCCTTAGTGGGCTGATGTGCCCTCTCCCCTTGGCCCATAAGGCCCCCCAAAGCTTGCCGGGGCCTCCGAAACCCCTTTCGGACACGCTGGTCATCACCTGGTACCCCCAGAACAATTCCGGACTCCAATACCCTTCATCCAATATACCGATCTTCACCTCCTGACCATTCCGGAACTCCTCGTCGTGTCCGGGATCTCATTCGGGACTCCGAACAACCTTCAGTAACCACATACTATTTCCCATAACAACTCTAGCGTCACCGAACCTTAAGTGTGTAGACCCTACGGGTTCGGGAACCATGCAGACATGACCGAGACGTTCTCTGGTCAATAACCAACAGCGGGATCTGGATACCCATGCTGGCTCCCACATGTTCCACGATGATCTCATCGGATGAACCACGATGTCAAGGATTCAAGCAATCCCGTATGCAATTCCCTTTGTCTAGTGGTATTGTACTTGCCCGAGATTCGATCGTCGGTATGCCGATACCTTGTTCAATCTCGTTACCGGCAAGTCTCCTTACTCGTTCCGTAACACATCATCCCGTGATCAACCCCTTGGTCACATTGTGCACATTATGATGATGTCCTACCGAGTGGGCCCAGAGATACCTCTCCGTCACACGGAGTGACAAATCCCAGTCTCGATTCGTGCCAACCCAATGACACTTTCGAGATACCCGTAGTGCACCTTTATAGTCACCCGATTACGTTGTGATGTTTGGTACACCCAAAGCATTCCTACGGTATCCGGGAGTTGCACAATCTCATGGTCTAAGGAAATGATACTTAACATTAGAAAAGCTTTAGCATACGAACTACACGATCTTTGTGCTAGGCTTAGGATTGGGTCTTGTCCATCACATCATTCTCCTAATGATGTGATCTCGTTATCAACGACATCCAATGTCCATGGTCAGGAAACCGTAACCATGTATTGATCAACAAGCTAGTCAACTAGAGGCTTACTAGGGACATGGTGTTGTCATGTACCCACACATGTATCTGAGTTTCCTATCAATACAATTATAGCATGGATAATAAACGATTATCATGAACAAGGAAATATAATAATAATAACTAATTTATTATTGCCTCTAGGGCATATTTCCAGCAGTCTCCCACTTGCACTAGAGTCAATAATCTAGTTCACATCGCCATGTGATTAACACTCACAGGTCACATTGCCATGTGACCAACATCCAAAGAGTTTACTAGTATCACTAAACTAGTTCACATCATCATGTGATTAAGACTCAATAAGTTCTGGGGTTTGATCATGTTTTGCTTGTGAGAGAAGTTTTAGTCAACGGGTCTGCAACATTTTGATCCGTATGCACTTCGCAAATCTCTAGGTCATATTGTAAATGCTGTTTCCATGCTCCACTTGAAGCTATTCCAAATGGTTGCTCCACTATACGTATTCGGTTTGCTACTCAGAGTCACTCAGATAGGTGTTAAAGCTTGCATCGACGTAACCCTTTATGTGGAACTCTTTATCACCTCCATAATCGAGAAACATGTCCTTATTTACTCCAAGGACAATTTTGACCGATGTCCAATGATCCATTCCTGGATCATTCTTGTACCCCTTGACTGACTCATGGCAAGACACACTTCCGGTGCGATACACAGCATAGCATACTATAGAGCCTACGTCTGAAGCATAGGGGACGACCTTCGTCCTTTCTCTCTCTTCTGCCGTGGTCGAGCTTTAACTCTTAACTTCATACCTTACAACTCAGGCAAGAACTCCTTCTTTGACTGATCCATCTTGAACACCTTCAAGATCACGTCAAGGTATGTGCTCATTTGAAAGTACCATTTAGCGGTTTTTGATCTATCCTCATAGATCTTGATGCTCAATCTTCAAGCAGCTTAATCCAGGTTTTCTATTGAAAAACACTTTTCAAATAACCCTATATGCTTTCCAGAAATTCTACATCATTTTTGATCAACAATATGTCAACAACATATACTCATCAGAAATTCTATAGTGCTCCCACTCACTTCTTTGGAAATACAAGTTTCTCATAAACTTTGTATAAACCCAAAATCTTTGATCATCTCATCAAAGCGTACATTCCAACTCCGAGATGCTTACTCCAGTCCTTAGAAGGATTGCTGGAGCTTTGCATACTTGTTAGCGTCTTTCAAGATTGTCAAAACCTTCTGGTTGTATCACATACAACCTTTCCTCAAGAAAATTGTCGAGGAAACAATGGTTTTTGAGATCCTATCTGCAAGATTTCATAAATGATGCAGTAAATGCTAATCCAATTCCAACAGACTCTTAGCATCCCTACGAGTGAGAAAGCCTCACCGTAGTCAACTCCTTGAACTTGTCGGAAATCATCTTAATGACAAGTCGAGCTTTCTTAATGGTGATACATACCATCATTGTCCGTCTTCCTTTTAAAATCCATCTGTACCCAATAGCCTTACAACCATCAAGTAGTTCTTCCAAAGTCTACACTTTGTTTTCATACATGGATCCTCTCTCGGATTTTATGGCATCGAGCCATTCGTCGGAATCCGGGCCTACCATCGCTTCTCCATAGCTCGTAGGTTCATTGTTGTCTAGCAACATGACCTCTAAGACAAGATTGCGTACCACTCTGAAGTAGTACGCGTCCTTGTCGACCTACGAGGTTTGGTAGTGACTTGATCCGAAGCATCATGATCACTATCATCAGCTTCCACTTCAATTGGCGTAGGTGCCACATGAACAACTTCCTGTGCCCTGCTACACACTAGTTGAAGTGATGGTTCAATAACCTCATCAAGTCTCCATCATTCTCCCACTCAATTCCTTCCGAGACAAACTTTTCCTCAAGAAAGGACCCAATTCAAGAAACAATCCCTATTGCTTTCGGATCTGAATTAGGAGGTATACCCAACTGTTTTGGGTGTCCTATGAAGATGCATTTTATCCGCTTTGGGTTCGAGCTTATCAACCTGAAACTTTTTCACATAATCGTCGCAGCCCCAAACTTTTTAAGAAACGACAACTTAAGTTTCTCCAAACCATAGTTCAAACGGTGTTGTCTCAACAAAATTATGTGGTGCCCTATTAAAGTGAGTTTGGTTGTCTCTAATGCCTAACCCATGAACGATAGTGGTAATTCGATAAGAGACATCATGGTACGCACCATATCCAATAGGGTGCAACTATGATGTTCGGACACTATGGTGTTCCAGGCGGTATTAATTGTTAAACAATTTCCACAATGTCTTAATTCCGTGCCAAAGCTCGTAACTAAGATATCCATCTCTATGATCATATCACAGACATTTTATCCTCTTATCACGAAGATCTTCAACTTCACTCTGAAATTACTTGAACCTTTCAATAATTGAGACTTGTGTTTCATCAAGTAAATATACTCAACATCTACTCAAATCATCTGTGAAGTAAGAACATAATGATATTCATTTGCATGCCTCAAAGATTCATTGGACTGCACACATCAAAATGTGTTACTTCCAACAAGTTGCTATCTTGTTCCATCTTCTTCAAAACGAGGCTTTTCAGTCATCTTGCCCATGTGGTATGATTTGCATATCTCAAGTGATTCAAAATCAAGTGAGTCCAAACGATCCATCTACATGGAGTTTCTTCATGCGTATACACCAATAGACATGGTTCGCATGTCTCAAACTTTTCAAAAACGAGTGAGTCCAAAGATCCATCAACATGGAGCTTCTTCATGCGTTTTACACCAATATGACTTAGATGGCAGTGTCACAAGTAAGTGGTACTATCATTACTATCTTATATCTTTTGGCATGAAAATGTGTATCACTACGATCGAGATTCAATAATCCATTCTTTTAGGTGCAAGACCATTGAAGGTATTATTCAAATAAATAGAGTAACCATTATTCTCCTTAAATGAATAACCGTATTGCGATAGACATAATCCAATTATGTCTATGCTCAACGCAAACACGAAATAACAATTATTTAGGTTTAACACCAATCTCGATGGTAGAGGGAGCGTGCGATGCTTGATCACATCAACCTTGGAAACACTTCCAACACATATCGTCAGCTCACCTTTAGCTAGTCTCTGTTTATTTCGTAGCTTTTATTTCGAGTTACTAACACTTAGCAACCGAACGGGTATCTAATACCCTGGTGCTACTAGGAGTACTAGTAAAGTACACATTAACATAATGTATATCCAATATACTTCTATTGACCTTGCCAGCCTTCTCATCTACCAAGTATCTAGGGTAATTCTGCTCCAGTGGCTGTTCCCCTTATTACGGAAGCACTTAGTCTCGGGTTTGGGTTCAACCTTGGGTTTCTTCACTAGAGCAGCAGCTGATTTGCCGTTTCATGAAGTATCCCTTCTTGCCCTTGCCCTTCTTGAAACTAGTGGTTTCACCAACCATCAACAATTGATGCTCCTTCTTGATTTCTACTTTCGCGGTGTCAAACATCGCGAATATCTCAAGGATCATCTTATCTATCGCTGATATGTTATAGTTCATCATGAAGCTCTATCAGCTTGGTGGCAATGACTTTGGAGAAACATCACTATCTCATCTGGAAGATTAACTCCCACTCGATTCAAGTGATTGTTGTACTCAGACAATCTGAGCACAAGCTCAACGATTGAGCTTTTATCCCTTAGTTTGCAGGCTAAGAAACTCGTCGGAGGTCTTATACCTCTTGACGTGGGCACGAGCCCGAAATCCCAATTTCAGCCCTCGAAACATCTCATATGTTTCGTGACATTTCAAAAAAAAGTCTTTGGTGCCTCAATTATAAACCATTTAACATTACCGAACTATCATGTAGTCATCAAAACGTGTACGTCAGATGTTCGCAACATCCACAGAACACGTTCGAGGTCCAGCACACCGAGCGGTGCATTAAGGGCATAAGCCTTCTACTGTCCGCATAATTGCTACTGTCAACTTTCAACTATATTTTCTCTAGGAACATATCTAAAACAGTAGAACTAAAGCGCGAGCTATGATATAATTTGCAAAGGGCTTTTGACTATGTTCAGGATAATTAAGTTCATCTAATGAACTCCCACTCAGATAGATATCCCTCTTAGTAATCTAAGTGATTACATGATCCGAGTCAACTAGGCCGTGTCCGATCATCATGTGAGATGGACTAGTCATCATCGGTGAACATCTTCATGTTGATCGTATCTACCATACGACTCATGCTCGACCTTTCGGTCTCTTGTGTTCCGAGGCCATGTCTGTACATGCTAGGCTCGTCAAGTCAACCTAAGTGTTTCGCGTGTGTAAATTTGTCTTACACCCGTTGTATGTGAACGTTAGAATCAATCACACCCGATCATCACGTGGTGCTTCGAAACAACGAACTTTTGCAACGGTGCACAGTTAGGGGGAACACTTTCTTGAAATTTTAATGAGGGATCATCTTATTTACTACCATCATTCTAAGCAAATATGATGCATAAACATGATAAACATCACATGCAATCAAAAAGTGACATGATATGGCCAATATCATTTTGCTCCTTTTGATCTCCATCTTCGGGGCTCCATGATCATCATTGAGGGAGTCCTGGATTAGGGGGTGTCCGGATAGCCGGACTATCACCATTGGCCGGACTCCTGGACGATGAAGATACAAGATTGAAGACTTCGTCCCGTGTGCGGATGGGACTTTCCTTGGCGTGGGAGGCAAGCTTGGCGATACAGATATGTTGATCTCCTACCGTTGTAAGCGACTCTGTGTAACCCTAACCCTATCCGGTGTCTATATAAACCGGAGGGTTTTAGTCCGTAGGACGAACAACAATCATACCATAGGCTAGCTTCTAGGGTTTAGCCTCTCTGATCTCGTGGTAGATCCACTCTTGTACTACCCATATCATCAATATTAATCAAGCAGGAGTAGGGTTTTACCTCCATCGAGAGGGCCCGAACCTGGGTAAAAACATCGTGTCCCTTGTCTCATGTTACCATCCGCCTAGACGCACAGTTCGGGACCCCCTACCCGAGATCCGCCAGTTTTGACACCGACATTGGTGCTTTCATTGAGAGTTCCTCTGTGCCGTCGCTGTCAGGAAGGATGCCTCATCCCGTCTTTAAAGACGGCACCGTTGCTAAAGGAGCTTTGGCCACCGGCCAAACTCTCCGGCTAGGCGGTTTTCTTATGACCGCCTGTTCGGCCACCGCACTGACGATGACTTCTTGGATCATCGAAAGAAATCTTCACGTTAACTCGGAACTCGCCGAGCAGTTAGATCCGATGGAGCTCTCTTCCTTAAACGAGCTCTTGGATCGCGCCGCCGCCTCGAGTCGCTACGGACTACGATCAGATTGGGCCTAAAACCGATCGAGAGATCAACTCTCCCGGGCTACCCACCACGTTGCTATGGCGGAGGAACAATCGGCAACTCTTCTCCTACCTTAAGGACTAGCTATGTCCGATTCCCCACCCTCCATGCCGGATTCCCGCGGAGGAGGACCTCACTCAAGCCCTGAACTTAAAGTCGCAGCGGGCTAGATTCATTGGACAACCTCCAAGAACCCAAGCTTCCAAGTTCGAAACTTTTGGCCCCTCGAGTCTTAGATCGGACGGGTTCGAATTTAATTCCACCCGCCCACCCAAACATAAGCGATCTATCCCAAATCCGCAAGAGCCGGTGAAACAACACATCATTCTTGGGCGATTCCTCCCGGTTATGGACAGGATAAAGGATTGCCGCGAGGAGGACATAATCTCATTCTTCGCAATAATTGCACGGACAAGGGAATCCTAAATGCCATAAGTCGTCAGGAAATTACACGCTTCGCTGACTTGGTGTACATAGTACGCAAAAAGTATTGCGCGATGGAGAGCGCTGAAAACCGAAATCAAATTTTGGGATAATCCGCCCCAAATCGACCCTAGTCCGAAATAAAAGGGTGCATCATCACCAGGCACCTGGGTTACATACCAAAAAGAAAAAAACCCCCCAAAGGGCATGGAACCGTACTGGAGGGATGGCTCAATGGACCCTGCAAAATCCATAGCACAGAGGGCGCCACTCCAACTCATAGCCTTAGAGCATGTTGGATACTACGGCAGGTGGCCAAAAGTGGCGAAGAGCTCTTAGCTCCAGAGCACCAGCCCCTCAATACCAGTACGGTATTAACAGTCTTCGAGACTTTCGCATCAAATAATATGCGGAAACAAACACTCCGCAGCCTTGCCAAAGTCTACCAGATAACAACAATAAATCCATGGAGTGACACGGCTATTACCTTTAACGCCAGTGACAAACCTAAATTCCGAACAGCCCGAGCACCAGCCACATTGGTCCTTAGTCCAATAGTGGACGGCTTTCGCCTTACCAAGGTACTCATGGACGACGGCAGCGGATTAAACCTCATCTACGAGGAAACCCTTCGAAAAATGGAAATAGACTGGAGCCGCATTGAGCAAAGCAGCACAACCTTTAGAGGAATAATCCCCAGTCGGGAAGCATGTTGTACAGGAAAGATCACACTGGATGTGGTGTTCGGCACGCCGGACAATTATAGGTCCGAGGAGGTCACATTCCAAGTGGCCCCGTTCAGCAGCGGATACCACGCTCTATTAGGGCGAGAGGCATTCACAATTTTTCAAGCTATACCCCATTACGGGTACATGAAGCTCAAAATGCCCGGACCCAACGGAATTATCACTCTCGCTAGTGACCCGGACATAGCGCTCCGCACCGAAAATAAAACAGCCGCACTTGCCCTTGAGGCACTATCCGAAGCCCTAGCGGTAGAGGAACTCACTGCGCTGCGCTCCACGGTGAACAGGGACGATGTGATACTTGATAAGAGATCCAAGTCCACCTCTTTTAAACCGGCAGACGAAATAGTCAAATTCCAAGTCCATCCAACGGACCCTACAAAAACGGCCTCCATCGGGGCACAATTAAACCCTAATGTGGACGCCGCACTACGATAATTTCTACGCGAAAATTGGGATATTTTTGCCTGGCACCCTTCAGACATGCCATGAATCCCACGCCGGCTGGCCGAGCACAGCCTAAATATCCTAAAAGGATTCAAGCCAGTCAAACAAGCTCTTCGGCGTTTGTCCGAACCCAAGAGACAGGCCATGGGAGAGGAGCTAGCCAAACTATTGGAGGTCGGATTCGTCAGAGATATTAAACATCCGGACTGGCTAGCAAACCCGATAATGGTACCAAAGAAGGACAAATCCTGGCGCCTATGTGTCGATTTTAAGGACCTTAACAAGGCTTGCCCAAAGGATCCCTTCCCCCTCCCCCGCATCGATCAAATTATCGATGCTACCGCAGGACACAGTTCATTGTGTTTCCTTGATGCATACTCCGGCTACCACCAAATTAAGATGGCAGAGCCAGACCAAGCCGCAACGACATTCATCACTCCATACGGCCCATTCTGCTTCAACACAGTGCCCTTTGGGCTCAAAAACACCGGCGCAACATATCAGCGCATGATTCAGACATGTCTAGCAAACCAGATCGGCAAAACAGTGGAGGCATACGTAGACAATGTGCTCGTCAAATCCAAGCATGTTGAAACCCTAGTCGACGACTTGAGGCTCACATTCGATAATCTCCGAACATATGACATCAAGCTCAACCCGAAAAAATGCGTTTTCGGCGTACCAGCCGGAAAGCTCTTGGGCTTCATTGTATCCGGTAGAGGAAATGAAGCAAACCCAGCCAAGATCCGAGCTCTGTCACAATTGGATATCCCCAAAGACCTCAAACAAATACAAAATTGATCGGATGCGTGGCGGCTCTAAGCCGCTTTATCTCCCGCTTAGGAGAAAAGGCATTACCCTTTATCGCCTCCTCCGCGCACCAACACTTTGAGTGGGCGGATGCCGCCACGGCCGACTCGAAGAAATCAAAGCCATATTGGCAACAACCGGTCATGGCGCGCCCAACATGGGCGAACCAATGCTATTATACATCGCAGCAATCCATCAAGTTGTAAGCGCGGTGCTCGTTGTCGAACGAAAACGGACGGACACAAGTTCCTCTCCAAAACCAGTTTACTATGTGTCCACCGTCCTAACTCCATGCAAGTCACGGTACCGCATTATCAAAAGATAGCATACGCGGTGTTCATGGCATCCGGAAGCTGCGACACTACTTTCAAGAGTGTTCGATAACAGTAGCCTCAAAGTACCTCTTAATGACATTATAAACAACATGACGCAACGGGCCGGATTGCTAAATGGGCCATTGAGCTCCTCCCGTTCGACATAACCTACAAGCCACGGCGAGCTATTAAGTCGCAAGTTTTGGCTGACTTCGTCGCCGAATGGACCGAAGCCGAACTCCCTAAAGAGTACGGCGCATATTCCAACTGGATCATGCACTTCGACGACTCCAAAATGTTGGCCGGCCTGGGGGCTGGCGTCGTTCTGACGTCCCCAACCGAAGATACAGTCCAATACATACTTCAAATAATGTACACGGACTCCAACAACGCAGCCGAATACGAGGCCCTTCTACATGGTCTCCGGATGGTAGTCTCCATGGGCATTCAACGCCTAGAGGTGCGCCGGGATTCGAACCTCGCGATATCCTAAATAAATGGGGACTTTGATGCCAAGGATCCGAAAATGGCAGCTTATCGCAATGCCGTCCTAAAAATGTCAGCTCGGTTTGAGGGGCTTGAATATCACCATATAGCCCGGGATAACAACCAGCAGCAGCAGTGTGTTACACGCATTGGCATAAGCGCGATGCCCCCCCCCAACATCTTCCTAGTGAGGCTTTTCAAGCCATCCGTATTATGGGAGGGAGAGTCCGGAAATATCAACCCGGACCCAACCACACTGCCCCACACCAAACATTCCGACATCGTTGGTGGTTCCGCCAACGAAATAACACCGTCAGCCCACGCAATAATGGCAGTCATTGCCCCATGGACAGAACCATTCCTAGCCTACCTAACTAGGCAGGAACTTCCCGAGGACCAAAACGAGGCCCGCTGCATAGTGCGGCGGTCTAAAGCCTATAATGTCCATGAGGGAGAGCTTTATAAGAAAAGCACAACCGGAGTCCTTCAAAGGTGTATCTTCGAAGAGGAAGGGCGGAATCTCCTGGCTGAAATTCATGCCGGACTCGGTGGGCACCATGCCGCAGCTCGGGCCCTTGTAGGCAAGGCCTTCCGTACAGGATTTTATTGGCCGACGGCCCGGGCAGATGCTCAGGACTTAGTCCAACGATGCGTCGGTTGCCAGCTCTTTGCTAATCAAAGCCACATGCCACCCACCGCCCTCAAAACTATACCCATCACCTGGCCCTTCGCGGTCTGGGGGATTGACATGGTTGGACCCCTTAAAGGAGGAACCCACAAGCAAAAATACCTATTGGTCATGGTGGATAAATTCACCAAATGGATAGAGGCCAAGCCTGTAAAGACGGATGAATCCGGACCGGTGATAGACTTCATATCAGGGGTAGTACACCGTTACGGCGTCCCCCATAGCATCATCACTGATAACAGCACAAACTTCACGGCCGACGAGGTCAAACTCTGGTGCAAAAACATGGGCATCAAGCTCGACTACGCTTCAGTCTATCACCCCCAAACTAACGGTCAAGTCGAGCGAGCAAACGGTCTAATCATGAGCGGCATTAAACCCAGACTAGTGCGGTCCCTCAAGGAATCTAACACGCACTGGGTAGAGGAGCTCGACTCCGTACTCTGGGGGCTGCGGACCACGCCGAATCGCACTACCGGATTCACACCATTTTTATGGTATACGGCGCAGAGGCAGTTTTGCCCTGCGACATAATTCATGACTCACCTCGCGTGCGCATGTACGAAGAAAGAGAAGCCGAGATCGATCGGCAGGACAGTTTGGACGCCTTGGAGGAGGAGCGTGACGTGGCAAAAGCTCGTTCCGCATTCTATCAACAGCATGCTCGAAGATATCAAAGCAGGGAAGTACGGGCCAAAGCTTACAATGTTGGCGAACTAGTTCTACGCCTGCCGGACAAGAGAAAGGACAAACTCAAGCCCAAATGGGAGGGTCCCTTCATCATCGACCAAGTCCTAACCGGCGGAGCGTACCGTCTGCGAAACGCAACGGATAACCGACTTGAGCCGAACCGATGGAACGCAGCCCGTCTCCGAAGATTCTACGCCTAGCTCCGGATTCTGAGTTCGTCTCCTTCCTCCGTCTATATTTTATACTTTAAGCTGTCTTTTATTTCTCTCCTTCTTCCTCCTTTTTTCCGAAGCCGTTACAGGCTCGTTTGCGCATTGTTCGCACACACTTGACGCGCTATCCGCACTCATTATACCTGGGGGCTTCTTTAACAGAAGCTTATTTATATGGGCTTTATGCCCAACACATGTGTCACACTTCCGCATGTACCTTTTATTCACCATTATATGCATCGATATGACTTAAGTTTTGGCCAAGCTGGGTTGCCTGGCTCCTGTGCTTACCCCTACATTCCCGATTGTTCGGCTAGGTGGTAAAGGGAGCACCTCTGCGATTGTTACCGCCGGGTCAGCCGGACGTGTACCTCAGACTGGGTGAAGCCGAAAGCTAGCGTTCTTAAGGGAATATTCGGTCGGTGAACTAAAAGACGATTTTTTATTTTTCATTTATCTGCCCCCAGATGCTTTTCTGCTTTTTTCGCAGTCCGGACATGCACTTTAGGGCATGCCTCCCAGGGAAAGGAACCCCTAATGGAACTATTCTCCCTGGAAGATGTTTCTTCCTAACCATGTAATATAACATAACTAGTTGGGCACTTGTCTGATAAAGCACTCATGACCCCTACGCCTGGTCTCCACGCATGCCCCGGTTTTTACATAACCGCGAGGGTATTCGGACACACTCGGGACTATTGGGTCCCGAGGTTGAAGCGAAAAGGTCCGCTACGACAAACGATCTACAATCCGACTAGAAGGCATTTTACATGTCATTTTAAATTACATAGTCAAATTGACTGATTGTATTCCTCTTCAATGCCATCTAATAGGCTGTCTAGTTTACAGTCCTGCTGGGAATACTTTATGCCAACTCTACTTGGCCGTACACTAAGCTCACAGGATCTCCTTCCTGTCGGGCCCCACAGGTCCGACCTCGGCCATGTGGTTTGGGTCCGCCTTGTACCGCGTCTTCACCATGGCCCAGGCCTCCCTGGCGCCTTGACGACAGGTCGATATCTTCCATAGTCGGAAGCGCCTCCGTGCTCCCTGAAGCTTCTCTGCAAGCTCTCCAAGGCCTTTGGGCAGGGAGATAGATGGCCACAAGGCCTGGGCGATGCCTTTCATCACCTGCCAAACTCGTTTGTGCAGTTGCAATAGCTCGGGAAGAAGGTCACCCGTAGAACCGGGCATTTCCTCTACAGAGGACGACCCGTGAGCATACCCACAGACATAACTCTGTTAAGTTGACTTCCCCGCTGAACTCTTTTTCAAAGTTCGCTCAAGCACTTACTATAAATGCCGCGACAAAGTCGCCGATTCTCCTTCACGGAGTCAGACAGCTGGGCACGAACATCCTTTAGTTCCTCACCCAGCTGGGTGTTGGCATCTTGGAGATTATTTTTCTCTTGCCTCACCCTTGTAAGCACATTCTCGCCGGCCTTCAACCGGCGCAAGAGCTGTTGCTTGTCCGGATCTAGTCCGGCGCCATCTGCAATATTATTGTCAGATTTACACACATGCCACACTTCACAAACTACTTATCTTTTGAAGCATATATTACCAGAGGGGGTCTCTGTGGCTCCCCCTGTAGCGGCTAGTGCGGCCTCAAGTTGGGCCTTGCATTCTTCAAGCTCCTGGGACAGCCGGGTATTCCTTTTTGTAAGATCCTACATAACAAATGATCCTTAAATCAGTTATTCTAACTATTTTAAGTCTCGGGGGCTACTGGCATATATAATCGTCAAATTTCCTCACCCGTATGTCCTTTACATACTGCTCCATGGCTCTGGCTAGACCATCTTGAGCGGCACAGAGGTGCGCATCTCCTGAATTGAAGGCATTCAATGCCTCTTGGGAGAAACATGCGTCACGAAGAACTGTCCGGCGGCGCCTGTGATTCATGGCACTCTCCACCTTGGAGTTGGTGGCGGACAATCCGTCAGCATCCTCTGTCGGAGGAGCATCCGACGCATGCCTCGTGCTCGCCTCCGCTTCTGGACCCGGCTTTGGAGCCTGGCTGGCGGAGGCTCGATTGGCAACCTCTCCGGACAGAGTCCGGCGAGCGCTCTTTTTCCTGAAAAGAGCACCAGCGTTAGTACGCCTTCCAGGAATCAATCCTGGGAATATGGTGATGCGCCATACCGTTGCAGCGGCATTTCAATCCAGACCGCACTTCTTTTTAGCCAGCGCAGGCCGTGCCCTTGTTGGCTAGCCAGCTGGCTCGGCCTCCCTCCTCAAGGCACCCCTGCGAAACACCATTGGTATACGGTGATAAAAATAAACACGGATGGGTCATTATCGAGTATTGGGACCTCGGTCTCAGTTACCTGTGAGGCTGGAAGTATTCCGGGGTAATCGGCCGTAATGGCAACCAAGGCATTGTCGATGCTCAGTTGGTGAAATACCCCATCAATCAGCTCCACCAATATGTCCGGATCCTCTTGGGAGGCCGGATCCAGGAGCCGTTCCGGATCCTCGGGTTGTGGAGGCGGGCTGTTTATGTCTTTTACGGCCTGGCGCAATTCCTGCGTCAAAATCACAAAATGAGATAACTAACCATGGGAATACGGATCGGATGTGCAAAAAAGAAATGTCCGCTTACCCAGCTTCGAGGATTGTTCATAGAAAATCCGTTCAATGGACTGACGCGGAGAAAATCCTCCTCTTCTCCCTTGTACAGCGCGGACAAGATCTTCACCAGATCGGTGACCGATCCCGCCCCTCTGGCCATGACGGGTGGCATCGCCCTCCCGCTGAAATCCCACATGGGTGGCCCCTATAACGGAGCGGCTGCACCCCGCATAATACATGTGGCCATGACATCGATCATGGTCAGTCCAGAATGAGCTAGCAATCTTATTCGGCTCATCAGGTAAAGGACGTCCCTGTCGTCTTCCCTCTAGGGGCTCCGCGGGCGCCAACTCAGGCGTTTCTTCAAAGGAGCATTGCTGAACTCCGGGAGACCGATCCGATCAGGATCCGGCAGCGGGACGTCTTCTATATAAAACCATTCCAAAGGCCAGTCTTCGGACGCCTTCTTCGGGGTTCCGGATAGATATCCGGTCCCGGCGATGCGCCACAGCTCGGCTCCACCCACTTGATATATTGACCCCTCATGAGAATGGGGTACAAGGCAGAATAATCTCTTCCACAGCGCAAAATGAGCCTCGACGCCCAAGAACAGTTCGCAAAGGGCCACGAAGCCCGCGATGTGCAAAATGGAGGCAGGCGTAAGGTGGTGCAACTGGAGGCCGTAGAACTCCAAGAGCCCCCGGAGAAACGGATGAATTGGAAATCCGAGTCCTCTTACTAGATAAGAGACAAAGCATACCCGCTCTCCTTTGGAGGGATCGGGGACACTCTCCGCTTGCTTTCCGCCCTTATAGGTGGCGAGTCCGGCTCGAACCGGAACCATGAAGGCCGGGGGAAGAAATCCCTTGGTTTGGAGTGTCACTAGCTCGCTATGCGGGACTGAGCATCTCTCCCAATTTCCAGGCTGAGGGCTGGGAGCGCGAGAGGAGGAGCCGCGTCGACTGTCCATGATGGAATGGATTTTTGTCAGAGGCGCTCCGATGAAAGCTCGCGGAGGGAGGATGGTGTGACTCAGATCTAGATCCTCGTCCCTTTTATAGACGGCTCATTTGCGCATCTAGGGGGATAAGTGTAAAAATACCCTGGCTTTTCGCATTCATTCAACACGTGGAAGATGGCCATTATTGGGCGTGGAAGCCAAGGAGCGCAGCATTTATCAGAAGCCGGACACTATTCGACAAGTATATGGAATTTGGAGAAGAACCTACCTCGCAGTGCCGAAGATAATCTACGCGCCGGACTCATCGCCATTGAAGCCTGGTTCGGGGGCTACTGAGGGAGTCCTGGATTAGGGGGTGTCCGGATAGCCGGACTATCACCGTTGGCTGGACTCCTGGACTATGAAGATACAAGATTGAAGACTTCGTCCCGTGTCCGGATGGGACTTTCCTTGGCGTGGAAGGCAAGCTTGGCGATACGGATATGTTGATCTCCTACCGTTGTAACCGACTCTGTGTAACCCTAACTGTCAGGACCCCGATTCCAAGTCACATCGACCTAGCCGGTAACACCTCATATCACTTTGCGGCCTCACGCACGGTATTCCCACGGGTGTCGCCTTACCATGGCCCGGGACCGTTTATGCCTTTTGGCTCACGATATGATAGTGTCGCTAGCATCCATATGACAAAGAACCCGGGCCGACATGGCTAGTCGTGAACCCAAAGCGGCGCTAACCCATGGGGACAGGCATACATGAATCACATCGAGCATGTCGGTCATCAACGTATGAATTCGGGCTGTAGCACTGGGCTAATAGGACTCCGGTATCCGGGCTGTAGCAGGCTAGGCAGGACTCCGAATATCACCGCGTGACATTTCCCCAAAGGGACAGACATAGGAACGAAGTGAAACACATGCCGGCCAGTCAAGTGTCCAAGCAGTAGTGCTGGGCTAGCAGGACTCCGGTGAACCGGGCTGTAGCGGACTACTATCGCTCAGAAGCACGAGACTACATTTCCCCATATGAGAGGCTGCCAAGGATAAACAACTATTTTGTCGGATCCCACTCATACCAAGCATTTCAATCATACACGCAATATGCCCGATATGAGTAAATACAACATGGCATCACAACAAAACTCTACAACTCAAAGTACTTTATTTATGAGGCTCCGAGGAGCCATACATAACATATCCATACAGGTAGGGGTCACATGACCCAACACTCAAGTCATACAAACATACAAGCACATGCAGAAGCAAACTAGTCTGAGTACAGACTCTAAAAAGAAAGAAAGCTTGTCGAAGCCCTTCTATCTACAGTGGGCCTTCACAAGCTTTGGATCACCACCTGGGTGGCTAGTTCACTCGTCGATGTCAAGGTCTACATAAAACCAATCGGAGGGGGCGGTGTTGTCGTCTGAAAACATTAATTAAGCAAACATGAGTACGGAGGTACTCAACAAGTCTTACAACAGAATCCTATTATACATGCACATTCTCAAGAAGGTAGTGGAGTTATTGCAGCAAGCCAGCTTTGACTCTTGGCTAAGCTATCCTACGTGACACCACTTGAAAAGCATTTGTCGCACACGAGTCCACTAATCACCATCACAATACTCCACCGTGGATCCTCTCTCGTCAACCCACGAGAGGGCCATCCGCGGCACTCACACTTACCTTGAGGCTTTTAGTAGTATCCATTTACTTGTCTATGAACTGTATAGGTGACCAAGTAGTCCTTTACATGACGCGGCTATTCAATAGTTTTATACCCTGCAGGGTGTACTTCTTCACACACGCTCTCACCACTTACCGCCGTTTACACGACATGTACTCGGCAACCTTCAAGCGGAAGCCCAACGTGGGTGTCGGCCACGACCTGACTAAACACACGAGTCCCGATCCAGGTTTATCGCCTATTCGGGTTCCATCCGCAGGGAGTCCGGCCGAGGTTTCCACTAACGGCCCCGAATGATGTGTGCAGGGTTCCCGAGACACCAAACGGGCGAATCGGTACACCGGGCCACGTGCCTACCGCAACACAGCCCACCCCTAAGGTCAGCGATGCGTGCGGCCCCCAGCATGCTACAAACACAAGAAACTACTTGCAACTCCCGGACTGAGGACAAGAGTGGTTAATAAGTCGAGAGGGTCAATTAAGGATCCCAATGCGTGGTAGTAGCTAAGTCTTAAATCACACACACATCTCAGTTCTTAGGGACGGCTTCAATGAAACAACCCACCATGTACTCCTACATGGCCTCTCATCGATACCTTTACCAAAACGTGTTCAACACTTTCACTCTCGAACCCGACACAACCTTTCACTCCAGTTCATCATCCCGAAGAGCCAGACCTGACACAACTCTAAGCATAGCAAGCATAGCATGGTAGGAATCACAATCATGGCTCAACCAACTCCTACACATACTAGTGGGTTTCATCTAGTTACTTTTGCAATGACAAGTCATGCAAAGGAAGTGGGTTCAGCTACCGCAGCACACAACAGTTTGAATCGCGTTGTCTTAGTGCAGTAAACAAGAACAGAAGCGAGAACATGGGTTTGTATCGGAATGATCAATGGGTTGCTTGCCTGATGTAGTGGTGGTAGGATACGCCCTTCGACGGATATTCGGGTTATCCTCGAGGCGTAACCTATCACGAAAGACACACCAACATAAACAACACATGACAATATGCAACAATATGATGCATGCTATGACATGGCAATATGAATGTGTGTTGGCCTAATGCAAGCTGGAACAAAAAGGGATGAACTCATTTGAATCAAAGATTCAAATGTTAGCTCATTTAGCATAGCCATAAAGGTGCATTATCTTAATCTGCTTAAACAGCAAGGTTAACTTGTTCTATCATGCACGAAACCTATACCAATGGATAGAATGGATTTTTCTGATCATTTTTCATATATAAATCTTTGCATTTGGAGTAACAGATTAATTTTTATGAATTTTTGAAGTTTGAACTATTTTCTGGAATTTCCTATAACAAAATAATTCTAGTAATTCATTTATAGCGTCAGCAATGCGTCAGGGTGACGTCAGAGGTCAACGGGGACGTCCAGGTCAAACTGACCAGTGGGTCCCACATGTCAGCACTTAATTTAACTAATTAGAATTAGTTTAAACTAACTAAGTTAATTAGCAGGGTGGGGGGCTACCTGTCATAGACTCAGGAGAGTCAACCAGGGCTCGCCCTGGTCAAAGTCAGGGTCAACTACACCGGCATTTAGCCGCCGGCGAGCCAGACGCGGCGGCGAGAGTGGTTTTGAGCGTTCCGGCAACCAAATGAGCCGCGGAGGGCGTCTACGTGTGGCTGGGAGCAAGCCGCAGCTCTTGGTGGCGTTGGCTAGGCTCGGGGTGGCCGGGAACGGCGCCGGCGACGACCTTGGCGGTCGCCGGAGTTCGGGTGTTGACGAACTCGTGGCTACGGGGTACGGCGAGGTGCGTGAAGTAGTGGGTTAGACTCTACGCGACGCGGTGAGCACGTTAGACACCGTGGGGTGACCGGTGGATGGCCGGAAGCACGTCAGCGACGAGCTCCACGGCGGCGCGTGCGGGTGAGCTCCGTGCAGTCGCTACGAGGCTCGGGAGCGAGAAAGGGAAGGAGGGGGAGGTAGCTGGGCTCACGGCGATCTCGAGGAAGCAAACGGTGCGGTCGGGGACGAGCTGGTGCGGCGGTGACGTCGAAGGGGATCTCCGGCGACGGCGGAGTCGGGCGAAGTCGGTGCAGAGGCCTCGGGCCACGCGAGCGCTCGGGGCTTGGCTAGCTCGAAGTAGAGGAGGGCGGCGGAGCTCCTAGACACGACGGAATGGCGCAAGGACGACGGAGAGCGCGACTACGGCGACGGTGCAGCTGCGGTGGCGTCGGCCATGGCGTGGGAGGGCGAGGGAGAGGAGCTGGGGAGGAGGAAAGGTGTCCGCGGGCTCAGGGGGGGAGAGTGTTCTGCGTCGACAGCTCGGCGAGGAAAGCGGCAAGGCGGCAGCTAGCTGCATGGCACGCATGCTGTGCTCGCCGTCGAGCACCTGCCTGCCTGCCTGGCCAAGCCAAGCAGCTCGCTGGCGCGGCGGCTGGGCTGGGCCGGCAGGTGGGCCGTTGGGTGGCGCTAGGTAGAAGTTTTTCATTTCTGTTTCTTTTTTCTATTTTCTGTAACTTTGTGGACTTTCTAAAAATACCTAGACAACTCCAAAATTCACGAAACTGCACCTGGTCCTTAGTTGGAATATTTCCAGCATGGAACATTTTAGTTTGGGATTATTTGGGCATTAGAAATATTTTATATAATTTAAATGCCCAAACTCAAATACTTATGATTTAATTCAAAAACCTTAGGATGACCTAGAAAACTGTGCAGCACTTTTGGCAGAGGCTCTGAACCAAAGCAAAGGTGATGAGCATTTTAGAAGGGCATTTCAGGTTCATTGAAAATAATTTTAGTAAGCCCTAGTTGGATTCAAAAGGGGTTCTGGGGGTTCTGTCTTCCCCATTTCAAATTTCTGATGAAAGTTAAACATGATGCAACACACTAATGCATGGACTAGCTAGGATGTGACAACTCACCCCCACTCAAAAGAATCTCGTCCCGAGATTTAGGATCCGTCGCGAAAAAGGTGGGATACTCAAGTCGAAGACGATCCTCCCTTTCCCAAGTTGCTTCTTGCCCGGAATGGTTTGACCATTGAACCTTTAGAAACTTGATATTCTGACGTTGAGTGGTACGCTCGGCTTGATCAAGAATACAAACGGGATATTCTCGATAGGTGAGGTTATCTTGGAGATCAAGCGTTTCGTGGTCCACCCCACGGATAGGATCCGAGAAGCAACGCCTGAGTTGGGAAACGTGGAAGACATCATGGACTCTGGAAAGATGCAAAGGTAGTTCCAATTGGTAGGCAACTTCTCCTCGTTTGGCAAGAATGCGAAAGGGTCCAATGTAACGAGGAGCCAACTTGCCCTTGATACCGAATCGATGGGTTCCCTTCAAAGGAGTAACCCGAAGGTAAGCCTTCTCGCCAACTTCATAAGCCATAGGCTTATGCTTGCGGTCATATTGGCTCTTTTGACGAGATTGGGTTGTTTTCAATTTCTCACGAATAACGCGAACCTGCTCTTCTGCTTCCTGGATCATATCCGGGCCAAAGAGTTGTCTCTCCCCGATTTCTGACCAGTTAAGAGGCGTTCGACATTTCCGTCCATAGAGAACTTCGAAAGGAGCTTTGCCCAAGCTAGCTTGATAACTATTGTTATAAGCGAACTCGGCGAATGGAAGGCATTTCTCCCAATTCATGCCGAAAGAGATGACAGAAGCTCGAAGCATATCCTCCAGAATTTGATTGACTCGTTCCACTTGACCACTTGACTGAGGATGGAAGGCGGTGCTAAAGGAGAGACGAGTTCCCATAGCATTTTGGAAACTTTCCCAAAATCGAGAGGTGAAGAGACTTCCACGGTCTGAGTTAATCTCCAATGGAACACCATGAAGAGACACTATTCGAGAGATGTACAAATCAGCTAGCTGGCTAGCGGTTATACTCTCACGAACGGGTAGGAAGTGGGTTACCTTGGAAAGACGATCGACGACAACAAAGATAGCATTATTCCCTTTCTTGGTCCTGGGAAACCCGGTAATGAAATCCATACCGATTCTATCCCATTTCCATTCAGGAATTTCCAAAGGTTGAAGGGTACCAGCAGGCCGTTGATGTTCTGCTTTAACTCGACGACAGACGTCGCAATTAGCAATGTATTGAGCGATTTCTCTCTTCATCCTAGTCCACCAAAACCTCGGCGAGGTCTTGATACATTTTAGTACTACCGGGTGAATGGTGAGAGGAGATTCATGAGCTTCCTTAAGGATCAATCGCCTCAGGTTGCGCACCTTGGGAACCACTAGACGGTCTCCAAAGAACACAACACCTTGTTCATCAATGGAGAAACAATCTGTGACTCCTTTCTTGATGTTTCTCTTCATCCGGGAAATTCCCGGATCTACCTTCTATGCCTTGATGATCTGATCCGTAAGGGTAGGTTTCGCCACCAGGGTGGAAAGGAATCCTCGAGGAACAATGTGAAGGTTAAGCTTACGAAATTCCTCGTGGAGAAAAGGTTGACTTTGTTGTAACATCAGATTGTTACAATAAGATTTGCGACTTAGTGCGTCAGCCATGACATTGGCTTTGCCTGGGGTGTAAGATATTCCTAAGTCGTAATCTGTAATCAACTCGACCCAACGTCTTTGCCTGAGATTCAAATCCGGTTGGGTGAAGATATATTTCAGACTTTGGTGATCAGTGTAAATTTCGCAACGATTACCAAGAAGGTAATGTCGCCAGGTTTTGAGTGCATGGACCACTGCTGCAAGCTCTAGATCATGTGTGGGATAGTTATCCTCATGTGGACGCAACTGTCGAGAAGCGTAGGCAATCACATGACGATCTTGCATGAGTATGCAACCTAGTCCTTGTCGCGAGGCGTCGCAATAGATAACAAAGTCCTTAGAAAAATCTGGTGGAACAAGTACGGGAGCAGATCTCAGGCGTCTTTTCAGTTCCTGAAAGCTAAACTCGCACTGTGGTGTCCATTCGAACTTTTTATCTTTCTTGAGGAGTTCAGTTAGAGGCTTAGCAACCTTGGAGAAATTCTCAACGAAGCGGCGGCAATAGCTCGCTAAACCGAGGAAACTCCGAACTTGCTTGACCGATTCAGGTGGAGTCCAGTCAAGGACGGCTTGAACTCGCTCGGGATTGACAGCAATGCCCTTACCAGAAATTACATGGCCTAGATAGGTCACTTCTGGTAACCAGAATTCACACTTAGAGAATTTGGCATAAAGGCGGTGCTCTCGAAGTTTCATCAATACTAGCCTTAGATGTTCGGCATGTTCTTCCTCATTCTTGGAGTAGATGAGTATATCATCGAGGTAAACCACGAAGAATTTATCCAAATACTCCATGAAGATTGAGATCATTAACCGAGAGAAAGTGGTTGGAGCATTGATTAACCCGAAGGACATGACGGTGTACTCGTATTGGCCATAACGAGTAACAAAGGTCGTTTTAGGAATGTCCCCGTTCTTGATTTTGATTTGATGGTAGCCCAACCTCAAGTCCATCTTTGAAAAGACTGAGGATCCAGCAAGCTGATCATACAGATCGTTGATCTTGGGGAGCGGATACTTGTTCTTGATCGTGACCAAGTTGACAGGTCGGTAATCTACAACTATCCAATCCGTTCCATCCTTCTTCTTGACGAAGAGGACGGGGCAAGCCCATGGAGATGAACTAGGACGGATGAAACCCTTTTGCAAGGACTCATCGAATTGTTTCTTAAGCTCGGCTAGTTCTAGGGGTGCCATCTTATAAGGTCTTCTAGAGATTGGAACGGTTCCGGGAACAAGATCTATCATGAACTCGACATCCCTGTCAGGTGGAACACCTGGCAGTTCTTTTGGAAAGACATCCGGAAAGTCACGGACTACCGGAATATCTTTGAGGTCTGGAAGGGGGTTGGCATTTAAGGAGTATAGCTGACGCTTAGACACCCGGGTTAAAACATTAACTGTCTTGCCCAAAGGATGGGTGAGTTGAACAGTTCTAGTAGAGCAATCAATCTTAGCGTAATGGGCTGACATCCAGTCCATACCCAAGATGATGTTTATGTCCGAGGACTTGAGAGCTATTAGAGATGCAAGAAAGACTAATCTGTCGACAAGAATTTCATTCCCATGACTTATTCTAGAGGTTTGCCATCTAGAACCAGGAGTTTGAATTTCCATGGAGGTGTGCATGTCACAAAATGTGGTGTTGTGCAATCGAGCATAGCTCTCAGAAATAAATGAATGAGATGCTCCAGTATCAAAAAGAACAGTTGCCGGATGACAATTAACAAGGAGCATACCGAGAACGATGTTGGGATCCTCATGGGTTTCCTCAGCTGAAACATAGTTGACGTGGCCACGAGCAGTGGCAGCTGGTTTGGCGTAGAGCACCTTTCCTGCTGGCTTACCACGGCTAACAGACTTTCCGATCTGACCGGGGTTGTTCTGGGGACACTCACGTATGTAGTGACCCGTCTCTCCACACTTGAAACAGGTTATCATATTGGGACGTGGAGCAGCATTAGCAGCAGGGCCACCATAAGTCTTGGGCGGTACATACTGCTGGTTGGGGCGAGGCGCCTCAAAGGATGGCCTCGGAGTGAACCTGGGTGGCAGAGCAGTGTTTGGAATCCAGACCCGGCGCTTCTGAGATCCAGAGCCGGATGAAGAACCAAAGTCACGGGAGTGCTTGCGTGAAGCTTCAAAGTCAGACTGTCCAGTTTCAGCACTGATAGCCTTGTTGAGTAACTTCTGGAAGGAGGTGCATTCGTGCAGATGAAGATCACGGCGAAGCTCGGGGCTAAGTCCCTTGCAGAACCTTGCCTGCTTCTTGGCGTCGGTAGAAACCTCTTCAGGAGCATAACATGCTAGATTCCCAAACTCACGGCTGTATGCATCCATAGTCAGTCTACCCTAGGTGAAATTGCAGAACTCTTCCCTCTTATGATCCATGAGACCTTCCGGGATGTGATGCTCATGGAAAGCGGCACTGAATTCAGCCCAAGTAGTAATTTGGCCAACCGGGCGCATAGCCTCGAAATTCTCCCACAAAAGGCTAGCAGGGCCTTTGAGGTGATAGGCGGCAAAGGTAACCTTATCAGCTTCAGCCACGTTGGCAGAACGTTGCTTGTGGGTGATGCTGCGAAGCCAGTCATCCGCATCGAGAGGCTCAACGGAATGTTTGAACTTCGGTGGATACAGCTTGACAAAGTCATTGAGTGACACCAGATCATTCCTTGGCTGGCGTGCGGTATTCTGCTCAATCCGCTCCAGCAAGCGATTGGTCTCACGCTTGTTGCGTTCTGCCTCCAACATAACTTCAGCCAAAGAAGGGGCAGATTTACATTCCTAGCTGCGCTGGCTTCTCCCTGCTCCGGAGCAGCAGGATTGTTGCGGGTGTTGACCATCCTAGGAAACAAAACAACGGTTTAAACCAGGATGGCAGAATTTG
Source organism: Aegilops longissima (assembly GCA_021605205.1). Taxonomy (NCBI): domain Eukaryota; kingdom Viridiplantae; phylum Streptophyta; class Magnoliopsida; order Poales; family Poaceae; genus Aegilops; species Aegilops longissima. The sequence goes on from CM038681.1 coordinate 121,472,980, forward strand.
GCAAGGAAGTGCGGAATGTAACGGAAGCATGGAATGCAGGGATGTTCATCCGTATGACATGGTAATATAGAAACTGCCATATATATATACCAACGGTCATACACACCATTCATAGTTTAGTACAAGCCCGACGGAGTACAACTACAGTGAAAGGCGTTACATCTCATCGGAAGCATTCCAAACTCCTATACATTATTTTTCTACACTTCCGGAATGATACACACTAAGTCATATTCCACAGGTCACATAGGACGGTGGAAATACAACTATTACAATACTAGGGATACTACTACTAACTCAGACAGCTCCGTAGTAGTCCTCATAAAAGTCACCACCCAAGCCTGGAAGCGGGACATGATCATCCGAGAACGAGGCGGTCTGTGGAGCTTATGGACCATAGGGACTCGGATGTGGCCGTGGTCCAACAAACGGCGGCAGGCGAGGTCCACGAGGAGGGTGATGCCTCCTACCTCACGCCACTCCATAAAATCTGGCAGACCAGCCCGCACAGGTACAAGTCCCTCATGTCCATGTATCCGCTTGCACGGCAGTGCAAACCGAGTCGAGTGGCCCAATGATCGAGCGGGCATTAAAGAGCTCCATACGCAAGGCCCGATTTTCACGGTCCTTGTCTTCCAAAGATCTCAAGAGTAGTGCGGAGGAGAGAGTCTTCATGGGATGCGTCGCTGTACATACCACAGAAGGTAACCATGCGCCTGTGGAGGGATGTTGGCATGTAGCGGAAATCGGTGTTGCACAGCAAAAGGCAGTTCTGCTCGAATAATAGTCATCATTGAGTAGGCTGCATCCTGCACGGACATCCCAATAGTGATCCCAAGTCCATAAGAAAAGTGGAGCGGTTCAAGAGCTCCGGGATAAGATGGATATATCCTGACCGTGCACAGATATTGGCTTTGATTAAAGTCTCTAAACTGCTCCTCGGCGGTATATTCGGGATACCATCGGTAACGGTCTCGACCATCACCGAACCAACATGGTCGTGTGACCACACACATCAATGCAGCGGGTCGATTTAACCACTTGGTTCTGGGGACGGGTGGCCATCTGAAAGCACAGCCACAATGCAAAGATATTAGAATTTCTAGGGAAAATCGGGCAGCATAACATCTGTAAATGCTCAAGAATAGATTTGAGACATTCAAAATCAGATTGCAAAACCCCTCAACAACATCATATCAAGGTTACGGTCCAGCTGATAGCATACTAAAAATAGTAGAAACTGAATCGAGGCTGTAACCAACAATCCTATAAGTTACTACGGATTAGTAACACGTGAACCGATAGAGAGAAGAGAGCCTAGTCCTATACCCACGTAGAATGAGAAGAGGATGACTCAGATCGAGGGCATAAGGTAAAGGAGTAAAAAGAGCCTTACGTTCCTCCCACAATCAATTCCCTACATATAACTAAAGCATTTCTAGACTCGACATCGACCAGTTTGGCTTAGCGAACCTACAGGCAGTCCGGCTCGATGCCAACGCTGTCGGACCCGATTCCAAGTCACATCGACCTGCCGGTAACACCTCATATCACTTTGCGGCCTCACGCACGGTATTCCCACGGTGTCGCCTTACCATGGCCCGGGACCGTTTAGCCTTTTGGCTCACGTATATGATAGTGTCGCTAGCATCCATATGACAAAGAACCCGGCCGACATGGCTAGTCGTGAACCCAAAGCGCGCTAACCCATGGGGACAGGCATACATGAATCACATCGAGCATGTCGGTCATCAACGTATGAATCCGGGTTGTAGCACTGGGCTAACAGGACTCCGGTAACCCAGGCTGTAGCAGGCTAGGAAGGACTCGGGATGTCACCGCGTGACATTTCCCGAAGGATGTAACAGGAACGAAGTGAAACACATGCCGGCCAGTCAAGTGTCCAAGCAGTAGTGCTGGGCTAGCAGGACTCCGGTGAACCGGGCTGTAGCGGACTACTATCGCTCAGAAGCACGAGACTACATTTCCCCATATGAGAGGCTGCCAAGGATAAACAACTAGTTTGTCGGATCCCACTCATACCAAGCATTTCAATCATACACACAATATGCCCGATATGAGTACATACAACATGGCATCACAACAAAACTCTACAACTCAAAGTACTTTATTTAAGAGGCTCCGAGGAGCCATACATAACATATCCATACAGGTAGGGGTCACATGACCCAACACTCAAGTCATACAAACATACAAGCACATGCGGAAGCAAACTAGTCTGAGTACAGACTCTAAAAAGAAAGAAAGCTTGTCGAATCCCTTCTATCTACAGTGTCCCTTCACAAGCTTTGGATCACCACCTAGGTGGCTAGTTCACTCGTCGATGTCAAGGTCTACATAAAACCCATTGGAGGGGGCGGTGTTGTCGTCTGAAAAAATTAATTAAGCAAACATGAGTACGGAGGTACTCAACAAGTCTTACAACAGAATCCTATTATACATGCACATTCTCAAGAAGGTAGTGGAGTTATTGCAGCAAGCCAGCTTTGACTCTTGGCTAAGCTATCCTACGTGACACCACTTGAAAAGCATTTGTCACACATGAGTCCACTAATCACCATCACAGTACTCCATCGTGGATCCTCTCTCGTCAACCCACGAGAGGGCCATCCGCGGCACTCACACTTATCTTGAGGCTTTTAGTAGTATCCATTTACTTGTCTATGAACTGTATAGGTGACCAAGTAGTCCTTTACATGGACGCGCTATTCAATAGTTTTATACCCTGCAGGGTGTACTTCTTCACACGCTCTCACCACTTACCGCCGTTACACGACATGTACTCGCAACCTTCAAGCGGAAGCCCAACGTGGGTGTCGCCACGACCGACTAAACACACGAGTCCCGACTCGGGTTTATTGCCTATTCGGGTTCCATCCGCAGGAGTCCGGCCGAGGTTTCCACTAACGGCCCTGAACGATGTGTGCAGGGTTCCCAAGACACCAAACGGGCGAATCGGTACACCGACCACGTGCCTACCGCAACACAGCCCACCCCTAAGGACAGCGCTGCGTGCGGCCCACAGCATACTACAAACACCAGAAACTACTTGCAACTCCCGGACTGAGGACAAGAGTGGTTAATAAGTCGAGAGGGTCAATTAAGGATCCCAATGCGTGGTAGTAGCTAAGTCTTAAATCACACACACAGATCTCAGTTCTTAGGGACGGCTTCAATGAAACAACCCACCATGTACTCCTACATGGCCTCTCATCGATACCTTTACCAAAACATGTTCAACACTTTCACTCTCGAACCCGACACAACCTTTCACTCCAGTTCATCATCCCGATGAGCCAGACCTGACACAACTCTAAGCATAGCAAGCATAGCATGGTAGGAATCACAATCATGGCTCAACCAACTCCTACACATACTAGTGGGTTTCATCTAGTTACTGTGGCAATGACAGGTCATGCAAAGGAAGTGGGTTCAGCTACCGCAGCACACAACAGTTTGAATCGCGTTGTCTTAATGCAGTAAACAAGAGCAGAAGCGAGAACATGGGTTTGTATCGGAATGATCAATGGGTTGCTTGCCTGATGTAGTGGTGGTAGGATACTGCCCTTCAGACGGATATTCGGGGTTATCCTCGGAGGAAGAACCTATCACGAAAGACACACCGTACATAAACAACACAAGACAATATGCAACAAGATGATGCATGCTATGACATGGCAATATGAATGTGTGTTGGCCTAATGCAAGCTAGAACAAAAAGGGATGAACTCATTTGAATCAAAGATTCAAATGTTAGCTCATTTAACATAGCCATAAAGGTGCATTATCTTAATCTGCTTAAACAGCAAGGTTAACTTGTTCTATCATGCATGAAACCTTTACCAATGGATAGAATGGATTTTTCTGATCATTTTTCATATATAAATCTTTGCATTTGGAGTTACAGATTAATTTCTATGAATTTTGAAGTTTGAACTATTTTCGGAATTTCCTATAATGAATAATTCTAGTAATTCATTTCTTCGCGTCGACAATCGTCGTAGTGACGTCGGGCGTCAACGGGGCGTCCAGTCAAACTGACCAGTGGGTCCCGCATGTCAGCACTTAATTTAACTAATTAGAATTAGTTTAAACTAACTAAGTTAATTAGCAGGGGGGCCTACCTGTCATAGACTCAGGAGAGTCAACCAGGGCTCGCCCTGGTCAAAGTCAGGGTCAACTACGCCGGCGTTTAGCCGCCGGCGAGCCAAACGCGGCGGCGAGAGTGGGTTTGAGCGTTCCGGCAACCAAATGAGCCGCGGAGGGCGTCTACGTGTGGCTGGGAGCAAGCCGCAGCTCTTGGTGGTGTTGGCTGGGCTCGGGGTGGCCGGGAACGGCGTCGGGGACGACCTTGGCGGTCGCCGGAGTTCGGGTGTTGACGAACTCATGGCTACGGGGTACGGCGAGGTGCGTGAAGTAGTGGGTTAGACTCTACGCGACGCGGTGAGCACGTTAGACACCGTGGGGTGGCCGGTGGATGGCCGGAAGCACGTCGGCGACGAGCTCCGCGGCGGCGCGTCTTGGGTGAGCTCCGTCACGATCGCTCGAGGCTCGGAGCGAGAAAGGGAAGGAGGGGAGGTAGCTGGGCTCACGGCGATCTCGAGGAAGCAAGCAGTGCGGTTGGGGACGAGCTGGTGCAGTGGTGGCGTCGAAGGGATCTCCGCGACGGCGGAGTCGAGCGAGTCGGTGCAGAGGCCTCGGGCCACGCCTTCGGGGCTCGGCTAGCTCAAGAAGAGGAGGGCGGCGGAGCTCCTAGACCTGACGGAATGGCGCAAGGACGACGGAGAGCGCGACTCTGGCGACAGTGCGGCTGCGGTGGCGTCGGCCATGGCATGGGAGGGCGAGGGAGAGGAGCTGGGGAGGAGGAAAGGTGTCTGCGGGCTCGGGGAGAGCGTTCTGCGTCGGCAGCTCGGCGAGGAAAGTGGCGGCGGCAGCCAGCTGCGTGTACGCATCTTTGTGCTCGCCGTCGAGCACCTGCTACTGCTGGCCAAGCCAAGCAGCTTCATTGGCCTTGGCCAGCTGGGCTGAGCCGGGAGGTGGGCCATTGGGTGGCGGTAGGTAGAGTTTTTCGTTTCTGTTTCTTTTTTCTATTTTCTGTAACTTTGTGGACTTTCTAAAAATACCTAGACAACTCCAAAATTCACCAAACTGCACCTGGTCCTTAGTTGGAATATTTCCAGCATGGAACATTTTAGTTTGGGATTATTTGGGCATTTGAAATATTTTATATAATTTAAATGCCCAAAATAAAATACTTATGATTTAATTCAAAAACCTTAGGATGACCTTGAAAATTGTGCACCACTTTTGGCAGAGGCTCTGAACCAAAGCAAAGGTGATGAGCATTTTAGAAGGGCATTTCAGGTTCATTGAAAATAATTTTAGTAAGCCCTAGTTGGATTCAAAAGGGGTTCTGGGGGCTCTGTCTTCCCCATTTCAAATTTCTGATGAAAGTTAAACATGATGCAACACACTAATGCATGGACTAGCTAGGATGTGACACTAACCCTATCTGGTGTCTATATAAACCGGAGGGTTTTAGTCCATAGGACAAACAACAATCATACCATAGGCTAGCTTCTAGGGTTTAGCCTCTCTGATCTCGTGGTAGACTCTTGTACTACCCATATCATCAATATTAATCAAGCAGGAGTAGGGTTTTACCTCCATCGAGAGGGCCTGAACCTGGGTAAAAACATCGTGTCCCTTGTCTCCTGTTGCCATCCGCCTAGACGCACAGTTCGGGACCCCCTACCCGAGATCCGCCGGTTTTGACACCGGCAATCGTCGTCACCGACATGACACCATGATCTCCATCATCGTGTCTCCATGAAGTTGTCTTGCCAACTATTACTTCTACTACTATGGCTAACGGTTTTGCAATGAAGTAAAGTAATTACATGGCGTTATTCAGTGACACGCGGGTCATACAATAAATAAAGACAACTCCTACGGCTCCTGCCGGTTGTCATACTCATCGACATGCAAGTCGTGATTCCTATTACAAGAACATGATCAATCTCATACATCACATATCATTCATCCCATTCTTTTTGGCAATATCATATCACATAGCATACCCTGCAAAAACAAGTTAGACGTCCTCTAATTGTTGTTTGCATGTTTTAGGTGGCTGCTATGGGTTTCTAGCAAGAACGTTTCTTACCTACGCAAAACCACAACGTGATATGTCAATTGCTATTTACCCTTCATAAGGACCCTTTTCATCGAATCTGATCCGACTAAAGTGGGAGAGACTGGCACCCGCTAGCCACCTTATGCAACAAGTGCATGTCAGTCGGTGGAACCTATCTCACGTAAGTGTACGTGTAAGGTCGGTCCGGGCCGCTTCATCCTACAATACCGTCGAAACAAGATTGTACTAGTAACGGTAAGCATATTGAACAAAATCAACGCCCACAACAACTTGTGTTCTACTCGTGCATAGAAACTACGCAATAGACCTAGCTCATGATGCCCTTTGTTGGGGAGCGTAGCAGAAATTCAAAATTTTCTCGCATCACCAAGATCAATCTATGGATATTCTAGCAACAAGAGAGGGAGAGGATGAGCATCTTCATACCCTTGAAGATCGCTAAGCGGAGCGCTACAAGAACGCGGATGAAGGAGTCGTACTGCAGCGATTCAGATCGCGGTTGATTCGATCTAAGCACCGAACAACGGTGCCTCCGCATTCAACACATGTACAGCCGGGGCGTCTCCTCCTTCTTGATCCAGCAAGGGAGAGGAGAAGTTGAGGAGAACTCCGACAACACGACGGCATGGTGGTGATGGGCTCGTGGTTCTTCGGCAGGCTTCGCCAAGCACTACGGAGGAGGAGGAGGTGTTGGAGGAGGAGAGGGCTGCGCCGAGGAAGGTGCGGCTGCCCTCTCTCTCTCTCTCACTATATATAGGGGAAGGGAGGAGGGGCGCCTAGGGTTCCCTAGGGAGGGCGGCGGCCATAGGGGAAACCCTAGATGGGTTTTGGCGCCCCCACCCCCTAGGAAACTTGCCCCCCAAGCCGGGAGGGGTGGCTGCCCTAGGGGTGGCGCCCCCACCTCTCCATGTTATGTGAGATGGGGTGGGAGGGGCGCTCAGCCCCTTAGTGGGCTGATGTGCCCTCTCCCTTTGGCCCATAAGCCCCCCCAAAGCTTGCCGGGGCCTCCGGAACCCCTTTCGGACACGCTGGTCATCACCTGGTACCCTCGGAACAATTCCGGACTCCAATACCCTTCATCCAATATACCGATCTTCACCTCCGGACCATTACGGAACTCCTCTTCATGTCCGAGATCTCATCCGGGACTCCGAACAACCTTCGGTAACCACATACTATTTCCCATAACAACTCTAGCGTCACCGAACCTTAAGTGTGTAGACCCTACGGGTTCGGGAACCATCTGAACATGACCGAGGCGTTCTCCGGTCAATAACCAACAGCGGATCTGGATACCCATGTTGGCTCCCACATGTTCCACGATGATCTCATCGGATGAACCACGATGTCAAGGATTCAAGCAATCCGTATGCAATTCCCTTTGTCTAGCGGTATTGTACTTGCCCGAGATTCGATCGTCGGTATGCGATACCTTGTTAAATCTTGTTACCGCAAGTCTCTTTACTCGTTCCGTAAGACATCATCCGTGACCACCCCTTTGTCACATTGTGCACATTATGATGATGTCCTACCGAGTGGGCGGAGATACCTCTCCGTCACAAGGAGTGACAAATCCAGTCTCGATTCGTACCAACCAATGAGACACTTTCGGAGATACCCGTAGTGCACCTTTACAGCCACCCGATTACGTTGTGGCGTTTGGTACACCAAAGCATTCCTACGGTATCCGGGAGTTGCACAATCTCATGGTCTAAGGAAATGATACTTAACATTAGAAAAGCTTTAGCATACTAAACTACGATCTTTGTGCTAGGCTTAGGATTGGGTCTTGTCCATCACATCATTCTCCTAATGATGTGATCCGTTATCAACGACATCCAATGTCCATGGTCAGGAAACCGTAACCATCTATTGATCAACGAGCTAGTCAACTAGAGGCTTACTAGGGACATGGTGTTGTCTATGTACCCACACATGTATCTGAGTTTCCTATCAATACAATTATAGCATGGATAATAAACGATTATCATGAACAAGGAAATATAATAATAATAACTAATTTATTATTGCCTCTAGGGCATATTTCCAGTAGAAGGGCGGCAGCTCTTGGCTGAAATCCATGTCGGCCTGGGCGGGCACCACGCCGTGGCTCGGGCATTAGTCAGCAAGGCCTTCCGTGCAGGCTTCTATTGGCCGACGGCCCGAGCAGACGCACAAGACCTTGTCTAACATTGCGTCGGCTGCCAGCTCTTTGCCAATCAGAGTCATGTTCCCCATACTGCTCTCCAAACAATCCCCATAACTTGGCCCTTTGCGGTCTAGGGGCTGGATATGGTCGGACCTCTTAAAGGGGGAAGCCATAAGAACAAATACTTATTGGTCATGGTGGACAAATTCACCAAATGGATAGAAGCTAAACCAGTCAAAACGGCTGAAGCCGGACCAGTAATAGAATTCATATCCGGGGTCGTACATCAATACAGTGTCCCCCACAGCATCATCACTGATAATGGCTCAAATTTCATAGCCGACGAAGTGAAAACTTGGTGCACAAAAATGGGAATCAAGCTCGATTACGCTTCCGTCTACCATCCCCAAACAAACGGCCAGGTAGAGCGGGCAAATGGTCTCATTATGAGCGGCATCAAACCCAGACTAGTGCGATCCTTGGAGTCGGATACGCCTTTGGGTGGAAGAGCTTCGACTCCGTACTCAGGGGCTACAGACCATGCCAAATCGCACCACCGGATATACACCATTTTTTATGGTGTACGGCGCGGAAGCAGTATTACCTTGCGACATAATACATGATTCGCCACGCGTACGCATGTACGAAGAGAAGGAAGCCGAGTTAGATCGGCATGATAATCTGGATGCCCTGGAGGAGGCGCGATGTTGCAAAAGCCCGTTCCGCATTCTATCAGCAGCAGGCTCAACGATATCAAAGCAGAGAAGTGCGGGCCAAAACTTACAATATTGGCGAGCTCGTTCTACGCCTACCGGAGAAGAAGAAGGACAAACTCAAACCCAAGTGGGAGGGTCCCTTCATCATTTACAAAGTCCTCACCGGAGGAGCGTACCGCTTACGTAATGCATCCGATATAAGACTCGAGCCAAACCCATGGAGCGCGCCGACTACGGAGATTCTCGCCTAGTGCGAACACGGTGTTCGTCTCCTAACCCTCCCTTTTAACTATGCCCCATCCTCTTTTCTTTCTCGACCTTTTCTCTCTTCACACAAAGTATTCAATACGGTCGCAATTTCGGATCACCCGGCCGCACTAAGTGTGTAAGCAATACACAGGGACTTCCTATACGGAAGCTAAAATGATTACTCACATGGCTTCGCCCATCACATATGCATTCTTTTCCATATGTGCCTTTTCTTCACCATTATATGCATCGATATGACTTAAGATGTTGCCAAGCTGGGTTGCTGGCTCTTGTGTTTATGCCCTCGTTCCGTTAATTCAGCTAGGGCATAAGGGAGCACCTCTGCGATTATTACTGCCGGTTCAGCGGATGTGTACCTCGAGATGGATGAAGCCGAAGCTAGCTTCCTTAAGAGAATATTGGGTCGGTGAACAAAAGATGTATTCGTTTATTATAACATAAATCCCCAGAAGTCTTGTATCCTGCGCCATCGTTCGCAGTCCGGACATGTGCATCGTCGCATGCGTACCCAGGGAAAGGAACCCCTAACGGAACTATTCTCACTGGAAGATGTTTCTTACTATCCATGTAATATAACATAACTAGTTGGGTACTTATGCATTCAAGCACTTATGACCCCTACGCCTTGTTTCCACGCATACCCGGTTTTGTATAACTGGCGGGTATTGGACACACCCTGACTATAGGATCCGGGGCTGAAGCGAAAAGGTCCGCCATGACAAATGATTTTAATCCGGCTAGGGGCTAATCATGCCCATTAAATTACACAGTCACTTGGACTGACTACATTCCTCCTCTATACCGTCCAACATTCTATCTAGCTTACAATCCTGTTGAGAATACTTAGCGGCTAACGCTACCTGGTCATACACCAGACTAACGGGAATTTCTTGCCCATCGGGCCCCGCCGGTCCCACTTCGGCCATATGGTTCAGGTCCAGCTTGGTGTAGCACGTCTTCACCATTGCCCAGGCTTCTCTTGCTCCTTGCCGGCATGCTGATATCTTCCATAGACAGAAGCGCCGCCGGGCTCCTTGAAGCAGGTCCGCAAGTTCCCCCATGCCATTCGGCAGTAGGCTTGATGGCCACAAAGCCTGAGAGACACCCTGCATCACTTGCCGAGCTCGCTCGTGCAGTTGCGAAAGGTCTTGCAGTAAATCACTTGCAGATGAGGGCATCTCCTCCTTAGGGCGACCCGCTAACATTCCTGCAAGCAAAATTCTTTCAATATACTTCCTCGCCGAACTATACTACAGTTTGTTTAGGCACTTACTGTAAATTCCGCGTCGAAGCCTCTTGTTCTCCTTCACGGAGTCCGCCAGCTGAGCGCGGAGATCTTTTAACTCCACGTCCAGCTGGACTTTGGCATTTTGTAGATCGTTCTTCTCCCGCCTAACTCGCGTAAGAATGCGCTCGCCAGCCTCTAGCTGCTTTTTGAGATGTGATGCGTCCTCTCTTACGCCCTCCGGATTCACCCCGGGATTGTCTGCAGAATTTTCTATTAGACTTGTCACATCAGCCATTTACTAACTGGTGCATCTTAGTTGCAATTGTGACAATTGTTACCAGATGAGGGTTTTTGGGTTCCTCAATTTGGCAACTACGGCCCTCGCCTCGCCTTGCATCCCTCCGAGCTCGAGACAATTGCTCGTTCTTCTCTACAAGGACACAGTACATAAATTGATCCTTAAAACTGTTGTTTCAACTGTTTCAAGTCTCGAGGCTCTTGCTATACATACTTATCAAATTTCTCACCCGTATGTCTTTGGTATCTTGGTTTGTCGCTTGGGCAAGCCCGCCCGAGCAACTTGGGCGTATCGTCCGCGAATTGAAGGCATTAAACGCCTCTTCGGAAAAGATGTTGTTCCGAAGTACGGCCCGTCGGCGCCTGTGATTCATGGCGCTCTCTACTTCGGAATTCTTGGCTGAGAGCATGTCCGCACTCTCTGTTGGAGAGCTATGCGGTGCTGGCCCCGTGTCCGCCTCCGCCCGCGAAGCCGGTTCTGCAACCCGGCTGGTGGAGGCGTGATTGGTAGGGTCTCCGGATATAGTCCGGTTATTCCTCTTCCTGCCAGACACAAAGGGCACTGTCATATTTTAAATTCTATAATTAGAGGATAGGTTATTGCTTTACCTCTGTAGCGGTGTGTCAACCCTCACCGCCTTCCTCTTGAGCCTGCCCGATCTGGATGCCCGTGGTTGACGAGTCCCTAGGGGCTCGGCCCCTCGCTCCAGCCGTCGTTTCTGCAAATAGAACGACGCCTCAAAGGTAAATTATAACACCTGGGGGGAGTCCTCTTCGAAGGATAGGGTTTTCTAGTTCAGCTTACACACGAAGCGGGGAGCAGTCCAGGGTAGTCGGTCGTAATGGCCACTAGGGCGCCATCCCAGCTCGCCTGATAGAATACCCCATTGACAAGCTCCACAGTGATATCCGGATCCACTTTAAGTCCCGGATCTAGGGCCCTTCCAGGGTCCTCTGGTTGCGGGGAGGGGCTGAAGATTCTTTCTACGACCCTCCTTAGTTCCTGCCTAGAAGCATTGATGCAAGTAATCTTAGCAGAAGAACGCTAGAGTAAAGTAGGGAAAAAGAATGGCAACTTACCCATGATGGGGGGTTATACATGGAGAATCCGTCCCGCGTTTTTATGCAAAGGAATTCCTCTTCCCCTTTGTACAGATCGGACAATATCCTTGCCAGAGCGGCAGCGGAGTCCGGACCCTTATGGCCGCAACGGGTGGTGTCGTCTTCCCCGTTGAAATGCCACATGGGCTTCCACCGATATTGGAGCGGCTGCACTCCCCGTCTTATGCATATCGCCATAACCTCAACTATCGTCAGTCCAGATTTGGCCAGTAACTTTATCCTGTCCATCAGGAGGAATATTTCCCTTGTGTCCTCTTCCCGAGGACCCCGGGGGCGCCAGCTTAGGCGTGCCCTCGGCGAGGCGTTGCAGAACTTGCGGAGACCTGTTCGGACTGGATCCGGAAGGGGGACGTCGTTTATATAGAACCACTCTGAATGCCAGTTTTCTGGTGCCTTCTCAGGAGTGCCGGACAGGTATCCGGTCTCGGCAATCGCCATACTTGCCCCGCCCACTTGACATAGGGACTCCCCACAGGTGCGAGGGACGAGGCGAACAACTTCCTCCATAATCTGAAGTGTGGTTCGCAGCCTAAAACAGCTCACAAAGGGCAACATACCCGCTATGTGCGAGAATAGAGGCAGGGTAAGATCGTAATGGCTGAGGCCGTAGAACTCCGTGAGCCCACGAAGAGCAGGTGGATAGGGAACCGCGCCCCTCAGCAGATGAGGGATCAGACATATACGCTCCTCCGGAGATGGGTTAGGAGATCCCTCAGCTTGGTCTCCTCCGTCATAAGTGGCTATTCCAGCTCGGACGGGGACCATGAACGCCGGTGGGAGAAACCCTTGGGTTTGTAACTTTATCAAATGGCTATGAGGAACTAAACACTCTCCCCAATCCCCCGACTTGGAACGAGAAGGGCAAGCAGAAGAGCTGCGACGGCCGACCATGTTGGAATGGCTTTTTGCGGAGCACTCTGTTGGATACTGGCTGTCACGACCGGTTTTTCAATAAAAATATTTATTGAACAACCGACCTATGAAATCCAATATGAGGAAAATCCTCCATATCGGTAGACAAAACTTTGATACAAGAAGCCGTAGCATTACAATATTACGAGGGTCGGATGAAGAAGCCCAACCAATTATTACAACACGCCAATAATTATACATGATGGCGGATATGACCTGGGCGTGGGGTGGAAATACTACTGACTCGAGATATGAGTGGTTGGTGGAATAACACAAGGGGTGGTTAATAAGTCTCTCAGCCTGGCGGCTCATCAAGCGTCTAGGTGAGGCTCGATGGATTTATTTGGGTAGCGAAGCGGATATATCACAATGACTAATCCGAGGTGCACGAGACTGACTGGGATTCCTCTAGGCGTCAGACTCGCTATCGAACTCTTCATCCATGAGATTGCCTTCGTCAGCATCTGGCCAAATCAACAAGCCAGGTGAGTACTATGAAAGTACTCGCAAGACAGTTCGAACAAAAGATATAACAAATGAATGCATGAATGCGACATGATTAATTTTAACAATGCTCAATTAAAACAGTATAGCAAAATAAATAAGAAGGGAATCGGCGGTAGTCCGCTCGAAAACCCAAAGAAGATAAACTCAAAACCGATCGGGTGTCTGAAGCGACGCCTCGAAGGGCGAACAAATAAGAAAACATGCCACGATCGAGCGTCGGCGACACCTCATAAAGGGCTTATATTGAAATAAAATACATGCGTGCCCGCGATCGGACGTCGGGCGACATCACGTAAAGCGCTTATAATGAAAATACATAACAGCAATGCATAGATCGGACGTCTGAGCGACGTCGCGAAAAGGGCTTATAATAAAATAAATGACAACAATGCCGCGATCGGACGTCGAGCGACATCGCGAAAAGGGCTTATAATAAAATAAGTGACAACAATGCAGCATCGGACGTCTGGAGCGACATCGCGAAAGGGCTTATAATAAAAATAAGTGACAACAATGCAGCGATCGGACGTCTGGCGACATCACGAAAGGGCTTATAATACATCATTCATAAGCGGCGAGATATAGTGCTCACGGAAAATATTCATCACAAGACAATAAGTGGGTTAGTCCATTCACGGAAAATAAACATTTGATACTCAAATGGTTCTCGGGAGTTTCATCACCGAGACCGACACTTGACAAGATGTGATGAACACGGTACTGGATATGAATAAGATGAATTCAGGAATTTTGACTCTGCGAGTTTGTACCAAAAATTTCCACAGCCAGCGGATTTCCGTAGTCACGAAGGACTAGTTCCGTTTACGGTATTTCGGAAGAAACACAACTAGCTAGTACACACCCATCATATCTCACGTTGCCAGGAAATCACCATAGACAGCATTTAAGAAAAACTTTGAGACAGGGAGATCACAATCTCGATTAGCATGGGATCAAATTTATTTACGCGCGCTCTAAGGGGTGCCCCCCTCTCGGTCCCAACCGGAAACACCCATGCCCCCTGACCGGATGAAAGGCTTTAATCCAGGGCCATGGAACCTTCATCCTAGCCTCTCGAATTGGTGTGTACCAGAAGTGGTTTGCAACTTACTAAGCCGTATCCCTTGCGGAAGCAGTGGTGGTAATCTGAAAGGGAGGACGGACGGAATCGACTGATTTATGTTGACACGGGTCAATGATATGGCATAAGCCTGGCATGCTACAACACTGCCATCTTACCCATACTTATGCCAACTCATGGCCATGCAACGAGTTTCCAACAACTCATGGATTTGCCGAGCTCATTTGCCTCAATGCTCACGAGATAAACTATCATCGAAATGCTCATGAACGTGCCATGATACAAAATAATGCAAACATGCCCGACACTCATCATATCAGAAGTTCAAATTTTGCTTGCCTGGTTGAGAGTAGTCGGGTCTAGCTCGGCGAAGTTCATGGTTCCGTCACCTCCTTCGTATCTACGGTACACAAAAATACACGCGCTAACGTAAATACCGTCGGGTACAGAAAGTTGATCCAAATATTTTTCAATAAATATTACAAAAAACTAGACAAAAATTTGAAGAGGACAAAAAAAGAATCACTCAAAAATCCCTTTCAGTTAAAAAGTTATAAGGGTTTTAACCCGAGGACCCATCTGTAATGAAACGAAAAAACTTCGAGGGCTTTGCGAGAAAAATCCGGAAAAGACGGTTCAGAGTGGGCGTATTTGTCAAAGTACACTTTAGAAAACGATTCAAAAAACAAAGAGAGGCTGACGCGGGTCCCACCCGTCAGTTTGAAATTTCAAGCGAGGGAGTCGGGCTCGTCGGCGCCGAGAGCATGCATGGTGGTCGCCAAGCGATCCACGGCGAGGCAGGAGATCGAGAGTACCTCCATGTTCAGGCGCCATTCGCGTCTGTGGGAGGTGGTGGTGGTCGCCGACAAGTACCACGTCGTGGCGGCGCTTGCTCCGTGGACGGCGATTCGGTGGTCGTGGACCTCGTCGGAGAGAGCTGCGGAGGTGGAATTGAGGAGGGGGTTAGACTCGTGATAGCATGAGAGGTTATCTGACGAGGTTAGGGCGCCAGAGATGACCTCACCGGAGTGAATCACGGTGGAGGCCGAGGCGGAACGGTGGCGGAGTCGGGAAGGAGAGCTCTCGTGGCCCTTCCAGGGACTTGGCGAGGTCTGGAGAGGTAGTGGAGGTGTGCGGGGGCGAGAGCAAGCTCGGGGGTGCTATATATAGCCGCCCCGAGGCGGTTGCCGAGAACGGTGTTCTCCGGCGAGGTGATTACGGCGGCGTTGTGGTTGCACGGTCGGCTTAGGAGCTTGAGCACCAACTAGACGACGAACTGGTGCCATCCCCGTGTCTAACTCAGCAAGGAGGGCGAGGTTACGACTTGTCCTCAACGGAACGGCCGCACGGCCCGTCGGCGGCAGAGAACACGCTCTGCGTGTGCCAGGACACGGCGACGGTGCTGCATGCGTGCGTTGGCGAGGAAATGGCCACGCGGAGCCACCAGCGGGTTTGGGCGGCGCCGAACGGCGTTATGCCGCCGTTCTGCTCCCTGTCGGCTGCTACGGTGGTTCGGCCACTACAAGACACGCCGGCGCAGGCGGGCCAGGGTGCCACCGACGCCAGGAACGCGCCAAGCACGCGTGTGAGGCTCCGGACAAGCAAGCTAGGCCGTGAGCAACGTGCCAAATGCACTGTGAGCATGTGACTGAATTTCTGACGAAGATCGACACTGAAACTCTGAACTTAACTGAAGATGAACAGAAACAGTGCATGCAAGGTGTTTGACAGAATGATCTAGGCATGTAGGGATTTTTCCTTGAGCTGGTTTTTGGTGGAGGGGCCTCTCATTGCATCCAGAGGCTGCCTGAATATTTGTGGAATTTTTGGAGTAGTGTAGATATGAATTTCACCAAATTTGGCAAATCTGGTCCAAACTTGCAGAGACTATAATTTGAAATCTTTGAACAGAAGAGGAGTGGTTCTTGATTGTTCTAGGTTGTGGGTACTAAGGACTACCCAAGGGAGTTGGTTTGAGGTCAAAACTCAAATGCATTAAGGTACTTGCTTTGCAAATTACCTAGACTCAAAATAATAGACAGAAAAGATTTGGGAGAGAATTAAATGAAATAAAAATTCAGAAGAGGGTTGAACTAGTTGAGACAGAATGTTTGGATTGCCCAAAGTGGAAGGAGATATATTTGGGAAGATTTTACCATGTGGTGCATGGCCAAATCATGAATGATTTCAAATATGGGAGAGGATGAAAAACTCCTAGAGTTTCTTTTTGAAAGAAAATAAACTTCAAAGATTTTTCTTGAATTCTTGAGCAGAGGGCAATCAGAAGAAAAATTTAAAAACCAAACACCAGAGTTCAAGGAGTTGCAAGAGTAAAATATTTGCCAGAGGGAAAAAGCTTTTAAGAGAGATTTTTGGAAGGGTTTTGGAGACCTCCTTCAAATCCAACAAAATTTTGAAGAAAACAAAAGGAAAAATTTTGGAGTGTCACACTGGCTCTGGGAGGGAGAGTGAGGTTTGGATCTGAGAATCCCCATCCCTTCAAATAGACGGTTCGCCCGGAGGATCGAGGGTGGCAAATGCAAAAATGCCTCGACTCCTCGCATTCGCTCGACACGTGGAGATGGTCATTACTGAGGCACCGAAGCCGATGAGCACACCATTGATTGGAGGTCGGACACTATTCGTCGTAACAGGCACTTTGGAGTATTCGGAGAAGGAACCCGCCTTGCAATGCCGAAGACAAGACTGCGCGCCGGACTCATCGTCATTGAAGCCTGGTTCAGGGGCTACTGAGGGAGTCATGGATTAGGGGGTATCCGGACAGCCGGACTGTGTACAACGTTTGGACTATTGAAGTGTGAAGATACAAGACTCAAGACTTCGGCCCGTGTCCGGATGGGACTTTCCTTGGCGTGGAAGGCAAGCTTGGCGATCCGGATATTATATTTCCTTCTTTGTAACCGACTCCATGTAAACCCTAGCCCTCTCCGGTGTCTATATAAACTGGAGAGGTTGGTCCTTAGAAGGCCGATCACAGTTAGAAATCATACCATCATAGGCTAGCTCTTAGGGTTTAGCCTCTACGATCTCGTGGTAGATCTACTCTTGTACTACCCATATCATCAATATTAATCAAGCAGGAAGTAGGGTTTTACCTCCATCGAGAGGGCCCGAACTTGGGTAAACATCTGTGTCCCTTGCTTCCTGTTACCATCAGCCTTGACACACAGATCGGGACCCCCTACCCGAGATCCGCCGGTTTTGACACCGACAGCGACCCTGAGGTGTCGTCACGGAGGATTTCTCCTGATCCGCCAAGGCCAGAGGGTAACCCTTTGGCCACCCAAAGTCCGAAGTATTCGGCTCCTAAGAGAGCAACAGAGAGAGGCTGGGACTGTCCGGTGCGCGACCCGACGCACTGATGAATCTTCTGGAGCAAGCGGCTATCTTAGAAGCGCATCGTACGCTAATGGGTATGGTGGTTGAGAGGATTTCATCCGCCGAAAGGGGGTTGCATGAAGCTTTTATGAGCCTGCTGAGAGGCTTTGAGGTACGTAAAGTAGTATATGTTTTTGACGGTACCGCACACGCTAGGTGTGCCCTATGCAGATAGTAGCCCCTGAGACTCTGGTTGCTGTCGAAAACGGCGGCAAACAGAGGATCATAGTCCCAGGTAATAATCATGCCGCCTTCATGTGCAGGTGGCTGAAGGTCCGGTGGCTAGCCGGACTTGTGAGTTTGCCGAGCTGAAGCGGCTACTTGATGCGGCAGATGCCGACATCATGCTTGTAAACAAGCAGCTTGACGAGGCACAGGGTATGAATTCTTCGATGGTCCACATATGTTAAGAGGAGCATAATGCTAGTATCTATAATATGCTGTGACTGCAGATGGAGTTCCGCCGTGGAGACCCTTCGGGCGGAACTTGCCCGAGCCAAGGAACAAGCCAGGAGGAGTGATGCGGCCGCCCTAAAGGCAGTCGAAGAGTTAAGAGCCGAACAGGCTGCACATTGCGAGAGCAAAGAGCGTATAGCTGATACGTCTCCGTCGTATCTCTATTTTTTTATTGTTCCATGCCAATATTATTCACTTTTATATACTTTTTGGCAACTTTTTATATTATTTTGGGACTAACATATTGATCCGATTGCTCAAAGCGCCTCACATGCATTGCATGTTTTATGTTTCGAGAATATCCATATCAAATGGAGTCCAAACGGGATAAAAGCGGACGGAGCTTATTTTTGGAAAATATGGAAAATTCGGAAGAAAAATCCACGCGAGGCGGTGCCCAAGGTGGTCACGAGGCAGGGCGCCCCCAGGCGCCGCCTACCCTCGTGAGCCCACCGTAAGGCGGTTGATGCTTTTCTTTTGCATAAGAAAGATAATATTCGGAAAAAATCACGGCGAAGGTTTCAAGCCAATCGGAGTTACGGATCTCCATATATCGCCAAACGGTGAAACAGGCGAGCAACGCAGAAACAGAGAGATAGATCCAATCTCGGAGGGGCTCTCGCTCCTCCCACGCCATGGGAGCCAAGGACCAGAGGGGAAACCCTTCTCCCATCTAGGGAGGAGGTCTAGGAAGAATAAGAAGAAGGGGGGCCCTCTCCCCCTTGCTTCCGGTGGCGCCGGAGCGCTGCCGGGGGCCATCATCACCACCACGATCTACACCAACACCTCCGCCATCTTCACCAACATGTCCATAACCTTCCCCCCTCTATCTACAGAGGTCCACTCTCCCTCAACCCGTTGTACCCTCTACTTGAACATGGTGCTTTATGCTTCATATTATTATCCAATGATGTGTTGCCATCCTATGATGTCTGAGTATATTTTTGTTGTCCTATTGGTGGTTGATGAATTGCTATGATTGATTTAATTTGCTTGTGGTTATGTTGCTGTCCTTTGGTGCCCATCATATGAGCTGCTGCGTGGATCACACCATAGGGTTAGTTGTATGTTGATAGGACTATGTATTGGAGGGCAAGAGTGACAGAAGCTTCAACCTAGCATAGAAATTGATGCATACGGGATTGAAGGGGGACCAATATATCTTAATGCTATGGTTGGGTTTTACCTTAATGAACGTTAGATGTTGCGGATGCTTGCTAATAGTTCCAATCATAAGTGCATAGAATTCCAAGTAAGGGATGACATGCTAGCAGTGGCCTCTCCCACATAAAACTTGCTATCGGTCTAGTAAAGTAGTCAATTCCATAATGGACAATTTCCCCACACCTACCATCACTTTTCCACACTCGCTATATTTACTTTAGTTGTGTCTTTATCTTAACAGCCCCTAGTTTTATTTTCGTGCTCTTTACTTTCTTGCAAGCCTATCCGGAAACACCTACAAAGTACTTCTAGTTTTGTACTTGTTCTAGGTAAAGCGAACGTTAAGCGTCCGTAGAGTTGTATCGGTGGTCGATAGAACTTTAAGGAATATTTGTTCTACCTTTAGCTCCTCATTGGGTTCGATACTCTTACTTATCGAAAACTGTTGCGATCCCCTATACTTGTGGGTTATCAAGACCTTTTTCTGGCGCCGTTGCCGTGGAGTCATAGCGTGGGGTGAATATTCTCGTGTGTGCTTGTTTGCTTTATCACTAAGTAATTTTTATTTTCTGTTCTTAGTTGTTCTCTATCTTTAGTTATGGATATGGAACACGAAATACCAAAAAAATCAGGTGTACTTTCCACTCATGGAGATGGGGAACCTCCTAAAACCCTCGATGCTGGTTATGTGAAAGATATTATGTACTACTTTAATAATCCTGAGAAAACCCCATTCAATTATGTAATGGGAGTAACGTTGGATCAACGTGAATACTTCAGGGATTATCGCTTGACACAAAAAGGGAAACTATTATGGGATCAAATTCATATATTGAAGTGGTATGCTTGGCAACTATGCGTGGAATATGAATATACTTTTTGCTCTAGGATGAATTCTCCACACCTTCCCTTTTCATGCAAATTTAATGATAATGAAACCTTAGCTTCTTATGCTAGAGGTATATATGATTACTATGATGTGGAACAAATAGAAGAATTTGTTGCTTTTAAGGGTGCTTATGAAATTGAAGCTATGTGTAAAAAGTTTGAGGATTTTGATGATGCTGTTTATAGATCTGAAAATTTAGCTATCCTCAAATATTGCTATGAGAATTATAAATACAATTATGAAATTAATGCACTTATTAAGAAAGTCTCCTCTGTCCAAGAAGAGACTAATATTTTGCAGGAATCTATGGAAGAAGAAATTGATGAAACCGTGAGCTCATTGGATGAAAAAGATGATGAGGAGAGCGAAGAACAAAAGGAGGAAGAGCGGATTAGCTACCCGTTCCCACCTTCTAATGAGAGTAACTCTTCAACTCATACATTGTTTAATTCCCATTCGTGCTTACCGAAGGATGATTGCTATGATCCCGTTGATTACGTTGAAATACCCCTTGTTGATGATGCTTGCTATGCTTGTGGCCAAGATGCCAATATGAATTATGCTTATGGAGATGAACTTGCTATAGTTCCTTATGTTAAACATGAAATTGTTGCTATTGCACCCACGCATGATAGTCCTATTATCTTTTTGAATTCTCCCGATTACTCTATATCAGAGAAGTTTGCACTTATTAAGGATTATATTGATGGGTTTCCTTTTACCGTTGCACATGATGATTTTAATAGATATAATATGCATGTGCTTGCTGCTCCTACTTGCAATTATTATGAGAGAGGAACTATATCTCCACCTCTCTATGTTTCCCATACGATAAAATTGCAAGAAACTGTTTATACTATGCATTGGCCTTTACTATGTGTGCATGAATTGTTCTTTTATGACATGCCGATGCATAGGAAGAGAGTTAGAATTCGTCATTACATGATATATGTTGCTTTGTGCTCACTACTAAATGCCAAATCATTGTTAATTAAAATTGGCTTTGATATACCTTGGGATCCGGGTGGATCCATTACTTGAGCACAATATGCCTAGCTTAATGGCTTTAAAGAAAGCGCTGCCAGGGAGACAACCCGGAAGTTTTAGAGAGTCATTAATTTCTGTTGAGTGCTTTCATATAGTTTAAAAACAACAAAAATAAAGAGGGGAACCCAAAACTTTTCAAAAAGGAAAGTGAAAGTGAGAAAGACAAGCATTGTTGAAGTGGGAGAGCTCCTTGAACTTTGTTCATTCTCACGGCAACTTTGTGAATCTTGAATACGGAAAATTTTCAATAAAAATAATTATCCCCTTGTACAATTCCATTGTATTATAAAAATAATGTGCCAAGGTTTGCCTTTAGGATGTTTACAATGTTTGTTGGTTTGTGCGGTGCAGGACAGAAACTTTGGCTGTAGTGCGAGAATTTTAATTTTTTACTGGAACGTCAAATGGTTCTGATTCTTTTTGCAATGTTTTTTTGTACAAATCTTTTATTTTTCCTAATTTTGGCAGAATTTGTAAAGTATCATAAGTATGGTGAATGTTCAGATTGCTGCAGACTGTTCTGTTTTAGACAGATTCTGTTTTTGATGCATAGTTTGCTTGTTTTCATGAAACTATCAATTTATATCAGTGGATTAAGCCATGAAAAAGTTGTATTACAGTAGACACAATGCAAAAACAAAATATGAATTGGTTTGCTACAGTACTTAGAGTAGTGATTTGCTTTATTATACTAACAGATCTTACCGAGTTTTCTGTTGAAGTTTTGTGTGGATGAAGTGTTTGATTGAGAAGGTTTCGATGTGAGAAGAAGGAAGAGAGGCAAGAGCTCAAGCTTGGGGATTCCCAAGGCACCCCAAGTAAATATTCAAGGAGACTCAAGCGTCTAAGCTTGGGGATGCTGGGAAGGCATCCCCTCTTTCTTCAACAAGTATCGGTATGTTTTCGGATTCGTTTCATTCATGTGATATGTGCAAGTCTTGGAGCGTCTTTTGTTGGGGAACGTTGCAGAAAATAAAAATTTTCCTACGGTTCCACCAAGATCCATCTATGAGTTCATCTAGCAACGAGTGATAGGCGTGCATCTACATACCTTTGTAGATCGCGAGCGGAAGCGTTCAAGAGAACGGGGTTGAGGGAGTCGTACTCGTCGTGATCCAAATCACCGATGACCAAGTGCCGAACGGACAGCACCTCCGCGTTCAACACACGTACGGAGCAGATGACGTCTCTCGCACCTTGATCCAGCAAGGAGGAGGGAGAGGTTGAGGAAGAAGGCTCCAACAGCAGCACGACGGCGTGGTGGTGATGGAGTGGCAGTTCTCCGGCAGGGCTTCGCCAAGCTCACGCGGAGGAGGAGAGGTGTTGGGAGGGAGGGCTGCGCCTTGGATGTTGTGTGCAGCCTCCCTCGCCACTCTATTTATAGGGAAGGGGAGGGTCCGGCCCCTCTAGATGAGATCTAGAGGGGGGCAAGGGAGGGCTTGCCCCCAAGCAAGGGCGCGCCCCACTAGGGTTCCTCCCAAACCCTAGGCGCATGGGCCCAAGGGGATCGCCCTGCCCTCCAGGGCTGGTTCCCTGCCCACTACGGCCCATGAGGCCCTCCGAGAGAGGTGGCCCCTCCCGGTGGACCCCCGGAACCCCTCCGGTGGCCCCGGTACAATACCGATATGCCCCCGAAACTTTCCGGTGTCCGTATGACAACATCCCATATATAAATCTTCACCTCCGGACCATTCCGGAACTCCTCGTGACGTCCGGGATCTTATCCGGGACTCCGAACAACATTCGGTAATCACCTACAAGTCTTCCTAATAACCCTAGCGTCACCGAACCTTAAGTGTGTAGACCCTACGGGTTCGGGAATCATGCAGACATGACCGAGACAGCTCTCCGGCCAGTAACCAACAGCGGGATCTGGATACCCATGTTGGCTCCCACATGTTGCACGATGATCTCATCGGATGAACCACGATGTCGAGGTTTCAAGCAACCCCGTATACAATTCCCTTTGTCAATCGGTACGTTACTTGCCCGAGATTCGATCGTCGGTATCCCAATACCTCGTTCAATCTCATTACCGGCAAGTCACTTTACTCGTACCGTAATGCATGATCCTGTGTCCAAACACTTGGTCACTTTGAGATCATTATGATGATTCATTACCGAGTGGGCCCAGAGATACCTCTCCGTCATACGGAGTGACAAATCCCAGTCTCGATCCGTGTCAACCCAACAGACACTTTCGGAGATACCCGTTGTATACCTTTATAGTCACCCAGTTACGTTGTGACGTTTGGTACACCCAAAGCACTCCTACGGTATCCGGGAGTTACACGATCTCATGGTCTAAGGAAAGGATACTTGACATTGGAAAAGCTCTAGCAAACGAACTACACGATCTTGTGCTATGCTTAGGATTGGGTCTTGTCCATCACATCATTCTCCTAATGATGTGATCCCGTTATCAATGACATCAAATGTCCATAGTCAGGAAACCATGACTATCTATTGATCAACGAGCTAGTCAACTTGAGGCTCACTAGGGACATGTGTTCACACGTGTATTACGATTTCCGGATAATACAATTATAGCATGAATAAAAGACAATTATCATGAACAAGGAAATATAATAATAATCCTTTTATTATTGCCTCTAGGGCATATTTCCAACAGTCTCCCACTTGCACTAGAGTCAATAATCTAGTTACATTGTGATGAATCGAACACCCATAGAGTTCTAGTGTTGATCATGTTTTGCTCGCGGAAGAGGTTTAGTCAACGGATCTGCGACATTCAGATCCGTATGAACTTTGCAAATTTCTATGTCTCCATCTTGAACATTTTCACGAATGGAGTTGAAGCGACGCTTGATGTTCCTGGTCTTCTTGTGAAACCTGGGCTCCTTGGCAAGTGCAATAGCTCCAGTGTTGTCACAGAAGAGTTTGATCGGCCCCAACGCATTGGGTATGACTCCTAGGTCGGTGATGAACTCCTTCACCCAAATTGCTTCATGCGCTGCCTCCGAGGCTGCCATGTACTCCGCTTCACATGTAGATCCCGCCACGACGCTCTGCTTGCAGCTGCACCAGCTTACTGCTCCACCATTCAACATATACACGTATCCGGTTTGTGACTTAGGGTCATCCAGATCTATGTCAAAGCTAGCGTCGACGTAACCCTTTACGACGAGCTCTTCGTCACCTCCATAAATGAGAAACATGTCCTTAGTCCTTTTCAGGTACTTCAGGATATTCTTGACCGCTATCCAGTGTTACTTGCCGGGATTACTTTGGTACCTTCCTACCAAACTTACGGCAAGGTTTACATAAGGTCTGGTACACAGCATGGCATACATAATAGACCCTATGGCTGAGGCATAGGGGATGACACTCATCTCTTCTATATCTTCTGCAGTGGTGGGACATTGAGCCGAGCTCAATTTCACACCTTGCAAAGACAGCAAGAACCCTTCTTAGACTGATCCATATTGAACTTCTTCTATATCTTATCAAGGTATGTGCTTTGTGAAGACCTATGAGGCATCTCAATCTATCTCTATAGATCTTGATGCCTAATATATAAGCAGCTTCTCCAAGGTCCTTCATTGAAAAACTCTTATTCAAGTAGGCCTTAATGCTGTCCAAAGTTCTATATCATTTCCCATCAAAAGTATGTCATCTACATATAATATGAGAAATGCTACAGAGCTCCCACTCACTTTCTTGTAAACGCAGGCTTCTCCATAAGTCTGCATAAACCCAAACGCTTTGATCATCTCATCAAAGCGAATGTTCCAACTCCGAGATGCTTGCACCAGCCCATAAATGGATCGCTGGAGCTTGCATACCTTGTTAGCATTCTTAGGGTCGACAAAACTTTCCGACTGCATCATATATAGTTCTTCCTTAAGATAACCGTTAAGGAATGCCGTTTTGACGTCCATTTGCCATATCTCATAATCATAGTATGCGGCAATTGCTAACATGATTCGGACGGACTTCAGCTTCGCTACGGGAGAGAAAGTCTCATCGTAGTCAACCCCTTGAACTTGCCGATAACCCTTAGCGACAAGTCGAGCTTTATAGATGGTAACATTACCATCCGCGTCCGTCTTCTTCTTAAAGATCCATTTGTTTTCTATCGCTCGCCGATAATTGGGCAAGTCTGTCAAAGTCCATACTTTGTTTTCATACATGGATTCTATCTCGGATTGCATGGCTTCAAGCCATTTGTTGGAATCTGGGCCCGCCATGGCTTCTTCATAGTTGGAAGGTTCACCGTTGTCTAACAACATGATTTCCAGGACAGGGTTGCCATACCACTCTGGTGTGGAACGTGTCCTTGTGGACCTACGAAGTTCAGTAGCAACTTGATCTGAAGCACCTTGATCATCATCATTAGTTTCCTCTCCAGTCGGTGTAGGCACCACAGGAACATTTTCCTAAGCTGCACTACTTTCCGGTTCAAGAGGCAGTACTTCATCGAGTTCTACTTTCCTCCCACTTACTCCTTTCGAGAGAAACTCCTTTTCCAGAAAGGATCCGTTCTTGGCAACAAAGATCTTGCCTTCGGATCTAAGGTAGAAGGTATACCCAATGGTTTCCTTAGGGTATCCTATGAAGACGCATTTTTCCGACTTGGATTTGAGCTTTTCAGGTTGAAGTTTCTTGACATAAGCATCGCATCCCCAAACTTTTAGAAACGACAGCTTAGGTTTCTTCCCAAACCATAATTCATATGGTGTCGTCTCAACGGATTTGGACGGAGCCCTATTTAAAGTGAATGTAGCTGTTTCTAGAGCGTATCCCCAAAATGATAGCGGTAAATCGGCAAGAGACATCATAGATCGCACCATATCCAATAGAACGTCCGGACACACCATTACGCTGAGGTGTTCCAGGCGGCGTGAGTTGTGAAACGATTCCAAATTTTCTTAAGTGCGTACCAAATTCGTGACTTAAATATTCTCCTCCATGATCTGATCGTAATAATTTTATCTTTCGGTCACGTTGATTCTCTACTTCATTCTGAAATTCCTTGAACTTTTCAAAGGTCTCAGACTTGTGTTTCATCAAGTAGACATACCCATATCTACTTAAGTCGTCAGTGAGAGTGAGAACATAACGATATCCTCCGCGAGCCTCAACGCTCATTGGACCGCACACATCAGTATGTATGATTTCCAATAAGTTGGTTGCTCGCTCCATTGTTCCGGAGAACGGAGTCTTGGTCATTTTGCCCATGAGGCATGGTTCGCATGTGTCAAATGATTCATAATCGAGAGACTCTAAAAGTCCATCAGCATGGAGCTTCTTCCACTACAACAAGAACCCCCCTTTAGCAACGCATCAATGTGTTGTCGTATGTCCATATAAGCGTTGCTAAGATCTACACCAACGGATTTAGATGCGTTGCCGTTGGTGGCGTTGCAAAGGTCTACACCAACATATATACATGCGTTGGTAAACGACGTAAATAAGTGTTGTAAGATAGCAACGTATAGAGCTAGAGCGCAACAACGCTTCATATGCGTTGGTGGCTAGCCAGAAAATGACCATTGTAATGCCTAGAAGAATTATCGTATTGCTTGGACAATTAATGGTATTTTGTATATTAGCATCCAGAACTTATTGCATTAATGTTGATAATGCATAGGAGACACAAACATAACAATGAGAAAGGTCACATATATTAAATCAACTCGATTGCTTTACAAAGAACATGATACACATATTCAAATATGTGAAACTATCTAGTAATAGTCTGATTCTCAACCTTGCAATGAATGACTCAGCCATCTAAAACATAGTGTTTGAAACATTGACCCTAAAAATTACATTCCAAAACATAATCTGAAACTATCTAGTACTAGCCACCTTCTCGATCTTGTAATCAACTTCTGGGCCATGCATCATCGATTTATCTTGCAATCTACAGCAACAAAGAAATGAGAATAGCAAGGTACCATCAAAGAAAATAAATTAACAGGGAAGTAAAACTTAAATGAAAGAGCAACATATAAAGGTTGGAGGCCATGTGATAGTTAATCTTACTATATGACTAATAATTTTGGTTTAGTGGTTATGTCAACCAAGAAACAGTTACTCTCAGAGGGAGTACCAAGTTGAACACCCATAGTTTTTTGTTTTATATTCTAGGTCAGTACTCTGGAGCTAAGCAGGAGCTGCAATAAACATTCTTCTTTGGATTTCCCAAGCTAAGCAGGAACTGCAATAAACATTAATATTGCAAAAGGTATGAGCAAATAAATTGTTGCTCAGCCATGCTGAATTCACATAATAGAGAAATGAGCATACCTTGTCTTTAGATGGATGATTGCATCTCCATATCATAGAGGAAGCTTCACATTAAATGCAATATGTTGCTTCCCTGAACAGATTAGTTGAAGTTTCACTTCTCTGAACACCCAAGTCAAAGCAAGCCCCAGAACAATATCCTTGTTCCGTCATCCAACATATATCATCACCTCTAAAGAGCTATGAAATATCATAATTTGATCACTTTTTACAGTCCCAGCCATAGCACTCTGCTATATAGACGGAGAAAAGAGGGCCTTTTGAAAAGAGCATCCTTATGTTCAACGAGTTAAACACCTTACAAAGAATGTAATGAAGATATAGTGAGGTACATGCCAAAAACTATGTACATCGACAAATATAGCATCCTTGATTGCAAAAATAGATCTGCAGTTCTCAAAACAATACATATAAATGTAGAGATTTTCAAATTTCCATAAGTACTTGAAGTTGAGAGCTACAAAGCATGGATACGGCAGAATCTGCCGATTTGCTGTCCTAGTACAGCGGGACACACGACATGCCTGGATAAGCCGGGATACACGTATCCCGCAGTATCCCATGATTTCTAAATTAAAAAATAGAAAAAAAAACATGGATACGGCTGGGATATGTTGGGGGACTCGGGAGGCCCAATAATAGCCTCGGCCCAATAAAAACCCTCGTACGCACGCAGGCCACATAACGAACGACCTGCTGCTAACCAGCAGCGAACGCGCCGCCACCTGGAATCGACCATCGCCCCCAGCAGCTTCTCCTCCCGGCGGCAACCACGCTCAAGCAAGTAACCCCAAGGCCAGCAGCATCTCCTCAACCTCTTTATCTTTGCGACATGATTTCCCTCAATTGAGAGGCTGCTAATTGCTTCCCCATGTTGTGCTCACTTGAATGATTTCTACTTGTTTCTAGGGAGCATGGCATCAGGGAGCGCCACCCCCGGGGCCACCCGTCCGTGGGTGAGATCAAAGGACAGCCTGGTCCCTGGTGTTCGTAGATACGAACTATCCTCTGTAGGATCCAGAGTTCCAGACCCAGCAGTTTCCCATTGTTTTTTCTATTTTGACTCTGTACATTTCTTGTTTATTTTATATATACTCACCGTATCCCCGAATGACTGTTCTTGAAAAATGTCATATCCTGTGTACCCGTATGTGTATCCCCGTCTTTCCGTCCCTGTGTCCGTGCTTTTTAGGTTGAGAGAACATAATTCCCACAAAGCTAAATCAGGTGGTTCTATTAAATGTTAACAAGTATGTTATCACATGATGTTAATTTATATAGATACTTGGGAATAAGACAAATCTAAATTATGAATACACAAACTTTTTCAACCTCGGTTTTTAAATTACATTGCAGATTATGTCATGTAAATAACCTACATGTTTACTAGCCAGCTGGAATCATGCAGCCGTACCTCCTTTTGCAGAAGAAGCCCGCTATATGCCTTGATCTTTCTCCCAAAGATGAATATATAAGAAATTTTGGCACTGCAAAGAATGATGGATTCGCTTCATAAGTACTTGCAAGAACATTTAAGTTTTACATATCTAAATCAGTGGATCATAAGTCATACCATAAGCACTAGCTAGTATCATCATTCTGAACCTGAGGATTTACGTGTTAAGAGAAAGAACAAACAGACAAATGTTGGCTGAATCGTAGTCAATTTCAGAACAAGCAAGGGGAGATGAAATTAAGGATTATAAAATAAAGATAAAGAGAAATAATAGGACGTAGAGATGCATGTGGGGCTTATTCATAGATTATTACAAGGAAATCAGTAAGGTTTCATAACACCGATAAGAAGATATTTGTTTTCTTTCTCGGAGAAAATCATGATGCTGTACATAATAGTGGTCACCTATTAAATGATACTAGAAGGAATGGTTTTGATAAATTGTCAGAAACTAACAGCTAGGATATCCAGAGATACTATCAACTTATTCAATTGACAGTCTAATCATCTTCATGGATATATTAATTAATTATCCACACACATAGCTACATGAAAATTAAAAACTAATGTATCACAAGATAGAACTATTTAGAAAAAGAGAACGCACACATTTTCCTGAATCAACACATACAGACATGTGGTGAATCACTTGTATGCGTACACCCAGATGACTGAATTACCCCTAGGTAGCAGTATTTCTGTGCACATATGAGAGTAGTGATGAATACAAACCAGCGCAAGCCAGCGCCCACAGCGGCGGATCACGCAAGTGATAAGGCAGCATTAATAGTTGTCGTAATGGCCGGCAAAGAATTATCCATGGCAAGGTGCCATGCCACAAAGCAGCGGGAGGGCAAGAGCAGAGGGGAGGGGTGCCTTACTGAACCGTCAACATTGGAGTCGAGGTAGCCAAGGTGGAACAGCGCCATCGAGCCTAGCCGGTAGCCGATCGCGTGCGAAAGTGGGATTGCTTGGCCGAGCACATGAGCTACAACAACAAACCGTCGCGCCGTGCAGAGGCGTGGAGGACGTCGTGGCGGTGGGGGTTGGGGGCGGGGCCAGAGTAGAACAAGAGGGGGGACGAGCTGGTGAGGCGTGGTGAAGGGGAGCACCGGAGCTGCCTCGAATCAGAGGCGGCGGCGGCAGCGGCGTTGTGGTGGAGCTCGCGTGGGAGATGTGAATCGGGGAGAGAGGTGGTGGGGGAGATAAGATTGGGTTCTTTTTTCCTGCTTGGCTGCGTGTTGGTTGCGTGATATTTGGACCGAGGTGGATACAGGGAGGTTATCCTTCGTGGGGAGGTGGGAGGTTTGTTTAACCCAACGCATCTCGACTTTCGTTGCTAGATATGCGTTGTTATAGGTGGGTTTTTGTTGTAGTGTTCATGCGCTTGACACCAATGTGACCAAGGCGGCAGTGCCACAAGTATGTGGGACTATCGTTATCAACTTTACATCTTTTGGTATTCACACTATGAATATGTGTAACATCACGTTCGAGATTCATTAAGAATAAACCATTGACCATTGGGGCATGACCATAAAAGATATCTCTCATATAAATAGAACAACCATTATTCTCGGATTTAAATGAGTAGCCATCTCGTATTAAACGAGATCCAGATGCAATGTTCATGCTCAAACTTGGCACTAAATAACAATTATTGAGGTTTAAAACTAATCCCGTAGGTAAATGTAGAGGTAGCGTGCCGACGGCAATCACATCGACCTTGGAACCATTCCCGACGCGCATCGTCACATCGTCCTTCGCCAGTCTCCGCTTATTCCGCAGCTCCTGCTGTGAGTTACAAATATGAGCAACGACACCAGTATCAAATACCCAGGAGTTACTACGAGTACTGATAATGTACACATCAATTACATGTATATCACATATACCTTTAGTGTTGCCAGCCTTCTTGTCCGCTAAGTATTTGGGGCAGTTCCGCTTCCAGTGACCCTTCCCTTTGCAATAAAAGCACTCAGTCTCAGGCTTGGGTCCATTCTTTGACTTCTTCCCGGCAACTGGCTTACCGGGCGTGGCAACATCTTTGCCGTCCTTCTTGAAGTTCTTCTTACCCTTGACCTTCTTGAACTTGGTGGTTTTATTGACCATCAACACTTGATGTTCCTTTTTGATTTCTACCTCTGCTGACTTCAGCATTGAAAATACTTCAGGAATAGTTTTCACCATCCCCTGCATATTGTAGTTCATCACAAAGCTCTTGTAGCTCGGTGGGAGTGACTGAAGGATTCTGTCAATGACCGCCTCGTCCGGGAGGTTAATATTCAACTGGGATAGGCGGTTGTGCAACCCAGACATTGTGAGTATGTGCTCACTAACAGAACTATTTTCCTCCATCTTACAACTATAGAATTTGTCAGAGACTTCATATCTCTCGACCCGGGCGTGAGCTTGTAAAACCATTTTCAGCTCCTCGAACATCTCATATGCTCCGTGTTGCTCAAAACGCTTTTGGAGCCCCGGTTCTAAGCTGTAAAGCATGCCGCACTGAACGAGGGAGTAATCATCAGCACGTGACTGCCAAGCATTCATAACGTCTTGGTTCTCTAGGATGGGTGCTTCACCTAGCGGTCCTTCTAGGACATATGCTTTCTTGGCAGCTATGAGGATGATCCTCGTGTTCGGACCCGATCAGATAGTTGCTGCCATCATCTTTCAGCTTGGTTTTCTAGGAACGCGTTGAAGTTCATGTTGACATGAGCGTTGGCCATTTGATCTACAAGACATATTTGCAAAGATTTTAGACTAAGTTCATGATAATTAAGTTCATCTAATCAAATTATTTAATGAACTCTCACTCAGATTTGACATCCTCTAGTCATCTAAGTGTTACATGATCCGAGTCGACTAGGCCGTGTCCGATCATCACGTGAGACGGACTAGTCATCATCGGTGAACATCTCCATGTTGATCGTATCTTCCATACGACTCATGTTCGACCTTTCGGTCTCGTGTTCCGAGGCTATGTCATACATGCTAGGCTCGTCAAGTTAACCTAAGTGTTTTGCATGTGTAAAACTGTCTTACACCCGTTGTATGTGAACGTGGAATCTATCACACCCGATCATCACATGGTGCTTGAAACGATTTAACTTTAGCAACGGCGCACAGTTAGGGGGAACACTCTCTTGAAATTATTATGAGGGATCATCTTATTTACTACCGCCGTTCTAAGTAAACAAGATGCATAAACATAATAAACATCACATGCAATTAAATAGTAGTGACATGATATGGCCAATATCATATAGCTCCTTTCATCTCCATCTTGGGGCTCCATGATCATCTTATCACCGGCATGACACCATGATCTCCATCATCGTGTCTCCATGAAGTTACTCGCCAACTATTACTTCTACTACTATAGCTAGCGGTTTAGCAATAAAGTAAAGTAATTACATGGCGTTGAATCAATGACACGCAGGTCATACAATAATTAAGACAACTCCTATGGCTCCGGCCGGTTGTCATACTCATTGACATGCAAGTCGTGATTCCTATTACAAGAACATGATCTCATACATCACAATATATCATTCATCATTCATCACAACTTTTGGCCATATCATATCACAAGGCAATTGCTACAAAAACAAGTTAGACGTCCTCTAATTGTTGTTGCATCTTTTACGTGGCTGCAATAGGGTTCTAGCAAGAACATTTTCTTACCTACGAAAAAGCCACAACGTGATTTGTCAACTTCTATTTACCCTTCATAAGGACCCTTTTCATCGAATCCGCTCCAACTAAAGTGGGAGAGACCGACACCCGCTAGCCACCTTATGCAACTAGTGCATGTCAGTCGGTGGAACCTGTCTCACGTAAGCGTACGTGTAAGGTCGGTCCGGGCCGCTTCATCCCACAATAACGCTGAAGCAAAATAAGACTAGTAGCGGCAAGAAAGTTGACAGCATCTACGCCCACAACAAATTGTGTTCTACTCGTGCAAAGAGAACTACGCATAGACCTAGCTCATGATGCCACTGTTGGGGAACGTTGCAGAAAATAAATTTTTTCCTACGGTTTCACCAAGATCCAACTATGAGTTCATCTAGCAACGAGTGATAGGAGTGCATCTACATACCTTTGTAGATCGCGATCGGAAGCATTCAAGAGAACGGGGTTGAGGGAGTCGTACTCCTCGTGATCCAAATCACCGATGACCAAGTGCCGAACGGACAACACCTCCGCGTTCAACACACGTACGGAGCGGATGACGTCTCCCGCACCTTGATCCAGCAAGGAGGAGGGAGAGGTTGAGGAAGAAGGCTCCAACAGCAGCATGACGGCGTGGTGGTGATGGAGTGGCAGTTCTCCGGCAGGGCTTCGCCAAGCTCACACGGAGGGGGAGACGTGTTGGGGAGGGGAGGGGCTGCGCCTTGGATGTTGTGTGCAGCCTCCCCGCCCCTCTATTTATAGGGAAGGGGAAGGGGCCGCCCCTCTAGATGAGATCTAGAGGGGGCGGCGGCCAGGGAGGGGCTTGCCCCCAAGCAGGGGCGCCCCACTGGGGTTTCCCAACCCCTAGGCGCATGGGCCCAAGGGGATGCGCCCAGCCCTCCAGGCTGGTTCCTGCCCACTACAGCCCATGAGGCCCTCCGAGAGAGGTGGCCCCTCCCGGTGGACCCCAGGAACCCCTCAGGTGGCCCCGGTACAATACCGATATGCCCTCGAAACTTTCCGGTGACCGTATGACAACTTCCCATATATAAATCTTCACCTCCGTACCATTCCGGAACTCCTCATGACATCCGGGATCTTATCCGAGACTCCGAACAACATTCGGTAATCACATACAAGTCTTCCTAATAACCCTAGCGTCACCGAACCTTATGTGTAGACCCTACGGGTTCGGGAATCATGAGACATGACCGAGACAGCTCTCCGCCAATAACCAACAGCGGGATCTGGATACCCATGTTGGCTCCCACATGTTCCACGATGATCTCATCGGATGAACCACGATGTCGAGGTTTCAAGCAACCCGTATACAATTCCCTTTGTCAATCGGTGCGTTATTTGCCCGAGATTCG
The DNA here is from genome assembly GCA_021605205.1 of Aegilops longissima. Lineage (NCBI taxonomy): Eukaryota > Viridiplantae > Streptophyta > Magnoliopsida > Poales > Poaceae > Aegilops > Aegilops longissima. Next base: position 121,507,178 of record CM038681.1, read on the forward strand.
ATCGTCGGTATCCCAATACCTCGCTCAATCTCGTTACGCAAGTCACTTTACTCGCATCAGAATGCATGATCCCGTGACCAAACACTTGGTCACTTTGAGCTCATTATGATGATGCATTACCGAGTGGGCCCAGAGATACCTCTCCGTCATACGGAGTGACAAATCCTGCCTCGATCCGTGTCAACCCAATGATACTTTCGGAGATACCCGTAGTATACCTTTATAGTCACCCGATTACGCCAGACGCTTGGTACACCCAAATCACTCCTACGGTATCCGGGAGTTACACGATCTCATGGTCTAAGGAAAGGATACTTGACATTGGAAAAGCTCTAGCAAACGAACTACACGATCTTGTGCTATGCTTAGGATTGGGTCTTGTCCATCACATCATTCTCCTAATGATGTGATCCCGTTATCATTGACATCCAATGTCCATAGTAAGGAAACCATGACTATCTATTGATCAACGAGCTAGTCAACTAGAGGCTCACTAGGGACATGTTGTAGTCCATGTATTCACACGTGTATTACGATTTCCGGATAATACAATTATAGCATGAATAAAAGACAATTATCATGAACAAGGAAATATAATAATAATCCTTTTATTATTGCCTCTAGGGCATATTTCCAACATCTTTTGCAATTAGGTTTTTCTTTTTCTTTTATGCACCATGCTGGTATGAGATGGTCCTTGGCTGATTTATAGAATGCTTCATGCACTTCACTTATATCTTTTGAGTATGGCTTTATAGAATGCTTCATGTGCTTCACTTATATCATTTGAAGTTTGGATTGCCTGTTTCTCTTCACATAGACAACCGCCATTTGTAGAATGCTCTTTTGCTTCGCTTATACTTGTTAGAGCGTGGGCATATCTTTTGTAGAAAGAATTAAACTCTCTTGCTTCACTTATATCTATTTAGAGAGATGACAGGAATTGGTCATTCACATGGTTAGTCATAAAATCCTACATAAACTTGTAGATCGCTGAATATGATATGTTTGATTCCTTGCAATAGTTTTGCGATATAAAGATGGTGATATTAGATTTATGCTAGTGGGTGGTTTTGGATTGTAGAGACACTTGTGTTGAGGTTTGCAAGTCCCATAGCATGCACGTATGGTAACCGTTGTGTGACAAATTTGAAGCATGGGGTGTTTCTTTGATTGTCTTCCTTATGAGTGGCGGCCGGGGACGAGCGATGGTCTTTTCCTACCAATCTATCCCCCTAGGGGCATGCATAGTAGTACTTTGCTTCGAGGGCTAATAAACTTTTGCAATAAGTATATGAGTTCTTTATGACTAATGTGAGTCCATGGATTATACACACTTTTACCTTTCCATCATTGCTAATAAACTTCGCCGGTGCATCCAAACCCCGTGATACGATACACTCTGTCACACATAAGCCTCATTATATCTTCCTCAAAACAGCCACCATACCTACCTATTATGGCTTTTCCATAGCCATTTCGAGATATATTGCCATGCAACTTCCATCATCATCATATACATGACTTGAGCATTCATTGTCATATTGCTTTGCATGATCGTAAGATAGCTAGCATGATGTTTTCATGGCTTGTCCATTTTTTGATGTCATTGCTACGCTAGATCATTGCACATCCCAAAGACATCACGGAGGCATTCATATAGAGTCATATCTTTGTTCTAGATATCGAGTTGTAATATTGAGTTGTAAGTAAATAAAAGTGTGGTGATCATCATTATTAGAGCATTGCCCCAGTGAGGAAAGGATGATGGAGACTATGATTCCCCCACAAGTCGGGATGAGACTCCGGACGAAAAAAAAGAGAAAGGCCAAAAAAAAGAGAACGCCCAAAAAAAGAAAAAAATTGAGAGAAAAAGAGAGAAGGGGCAATGTTACTATCCTTTTACAACACTTGTGCTTCAAAGTAGCACCATGTTCTTCATAGAGAGAGTATCCTATGCTTTCACTTTTATATACTAGTGGGAATTTTCATTATAGAACTTGGCTTGTACATTCCAACGGTTGGCTTCCTCAAATGCCCTAGGTCTTCATGAGCAAGCAAGTTGGATGCACACCCACTTAGTTTCTTTTGTTGAGCTTTCATACACTTATAGCTCTTAGTGCATCCGTTGCATGGCAATCCCTACTCCTCGCATTGACATCAATTGATGGGCATCTCCAAAGCCCGTTGATTAGCTGCGTCGATGTGAGACTTTCTCCTTTTTTGTCTTCTCCACATAACCTCCATCATTATATTCTATTCCACCTATAGTGCTATATCCAAGGCTTGCGCTCATGTATTGCGTGAGGTTTGAAAACCTGAAGCGCGTTAAAAAGTATGAACCAATTGATCGGCTTGTCATTGGGGTTGTGCATGATGGGGACATTTTGTGTGACGAAAATGAAGCATGGCCAAACTGTATGATTTTGTAGGGATAAGCTTGCTTTGGCCTTGTTGTTTTGAAAAGACATGATTGCTTTATTGGTACGCTCGAAGTATTATTGTTTTTATGTCAAATGATAGACTATTGCTTTGAATCACTCGTGTCTTAATATTCATGCCATCATTAGACATATGATCAAGATTATGCTAGGTAGCATTCCACATCAAAAATTATTCTTTTTTATCATTTACCTACTCGAGGACGAGCAGGAATTAAGCTTGGGGATGCTGATACGTCTCCGTCGTATCTATAATTTTTGATTGTTCCATGCCAATATTATTCACTTTCATATACTTTTTGGCAACTTTTTATATTATTTTTGGGACTAACATATTGATCCAGTGCCAGTTCCTGTCTGTTGCATGTTTTATGTTTCGCAAATATCCACATCAAACGGAGTCCAAACGGGATAAAAACGGACGGAGCTTATTTTTGGAAAATATGGAAAATTCCAGAAGAAAAATCCACGCGAGACGGTGCCCAAGGTGGTCACGAGGCAGGGGGCGCGCCGCCTACCGTCGTGAGCCCACCGTAAGGCTGTTGATGCTCTTCTTTTGCCGCAAGAGGCGAAGGTTTCAAGCCAATCGGAGTTACGGATCTCCATATATACGCGAAACGGTGAAACAGAGCCAGAACAGAACGCAGAAACAGAGAGATAGATCCAATCTCGGAGGGGCTCTCGCTCCTCCCACGCCATGGGAGCCAAGGACCAGAGGGGAAACCCTTCTCCCATATAGGGAGGAGGTCAAGGAAGAAGAAGAAGAAGGGGGACCCTCTCCCCCTTGCTTCCGGTGGCGCCGGAGCGCTGCCGGGGGCCATCATCATCACCGCGATCTACACCAACACCTCCGCCATCTTCACCAACATCTCCATCACCTTCCCCCCTCTATCTACAGCGTTCCACTCTCCCGCAACCCGCTGTACCCTCTACTTGAACATGGTGATTTATGCTTCATATTATTATCCAATGATGTGTTGCCATCCTATGATGTCTGAGTAGATTTTCGTTGTCCTATTGGTGGTTGATGAATTGCTATGATTGATTTAATTTGCTTGTGGTTATGTTGCTGTCCTTTGGTGCCCATCATATGAGCGCTCGCGTGGATCACACCATAGGGTTAGTTGTATGTTGATAGGACTATGTATTGGAGGGCAAGAGTGACAGAAGCTTCAACCTATCATAGAAAGTGATGCATACGGGATTGAAGGGGGACCAATATATCTTAATGCTATGGTTGGGTTTTACCTTAATGAACGTTAGTAGTTGCGGATGCTTGCTAATAGTTCCAATCATAAGTGCATAGAATTCCAAGTAAGGGATGACATGCTAGCAGTGGCCTCTCCCACATAAAACTTGCTATCGGTCTAATAAAGTAGTCAATTGCTTAATGGACAATTTCGCCACACCTACCATCACTTTTCCACACTCGCTATATTTACTTTAGTTGTGTCTTTATCTTAACAGCCCCTAGTTTTATTTTCATGCTCTTTACTTTCTTGCAAGCCTATCCGAAAACACCTACAAAGTACTTCTAGTTTTATACTTGTTCTAGTTAAAGCGAACGTTAAGCATGCGTAGAGTTGTATCGGTGGTTGATAGAACTTTAGGGAATATTTGTTCTACCTTTAGCTCCTCGTTGGGTTCGACACTCTTACTTATCTAAAACTGTTGCGATCCCCTATACTTGTGGGTTATCAATAGCCAAGATGGCTATTGCGTTGAAAGACGCCGCCGGCCGTTATGAGCTTCTTAAAAAGGAAAGCCAAACGAAGACGGCGGACCTGGTGAAAGCCATGGTAGTTGAGGGAGTCCTGGATTAGGGGGTGTCCGGATGGCTGGACTATAGCCTTTGGCCGGACTCCTGGACTATGAAGATACAAGATTGAAGACTTTGTCCCATGTCCGGATGGGACTTTCCTTGGCGTGGAAGGCAAGCTTGGCGATAGGGATATGTAGATCTCCTACCATTGTAACCGACTCTGTGTAACCCTAACCCTCTTCGGTGCCTATATAAGCCGGAGGGTTTTAGTCCGTAGGACGAACAACAATCATACCATAGGCTAGCTTCTAGGGTTTAGCCTCTCTGATCTCGTGGTAGATCTACTTTTGTACTACCCATATCATCAATATTAATCAAGCAGGAGTAGGGTTTTACCTCCACCGAGAGGGCCCGAACGTGGGTAAAAACATCGTGTCCCTTGTCTGCTGTTACCATCCGCCTAGACGCACAGTTCGGGGCCCCCTACCCGAGATCCGCCGGTTTTGACACCGACATTGGTGCTTTCATTGAGAGTTCCTCTGTGTCGTCATCCTTAGGCCCAATGGCTCCTCCGATCGTCAACGACGATGTGGTCCGGGGTGAGACTTTTCTCCCCGGACAGATCTTCGTATTCGGCGGCTTTGCACTGCGGGCCAATTCGCTTGGCCATCTGGAGCAGATTGAAAGCTACGCCCCTGGCCATCAGGTCAGATTTGGAAGTATGAACTACACGGCTGACGTCCGCGGAGACTTGATCTTCGGCGGGTTCGAGCCACAGCCAAGCGTGCCGACTTTATCACGAGGGCATGATCTAGCTCTGCCGCGAACGGTGTCCTCGAGGCCGCACAGGTTCCGCCCGACCCTTAGCTCGGAGCCGACTGCGCCGATCGAGGACTGGTGGCTGGACACCGCCTCAGTGGCTGCGATCTCTACGGCGGTTGAGCCGTACACCTACCCTGTCCTTTGCGAAGCTCGTGACTCCATGGTGCCGGACTCCTCTCCGGACTCCAAGCCTTCCACGCCCCCGCCAATCGAATCCGATTGGGCGCCGATCATGGAATTCACTGCCACAGACATCTTTCAGCACTCGCCCTTTGGCGACATCCTTAATTCACTAAGGTCTCTCTCTTTATCAGGAGAGCCCTTGCCGGATTATGGTCAGGAAGGTTGGGATGCAGACGATGAAGAAATTCAAAGCCCACCCACCACCCACTTCGTAGCCACTGTCGATGATTTAACCGACATGCTCGACTTCGACTCCGAAGACATCGACGGTATGGACGACGATGTAGGGGAGGAACATGAACCAGCACCTATAGGGCACCGGAGAACCACCTCATCTCACGATGTATACATGGTGGACACACCTAAAGGAAGCGACGACGAGGAACAATGGGACGTTATGAAGGATCATTCCCTTGAAAAGCAGTCAAAACGGCAACATAAGCGCCACTCAAAGTCCCGCCTCGACAAAGACAACAGCCATACAGATCCAGCCATAGAGCAGGATGAACCGGTGGACGATGAACATGCTATCGAGCAACCGTCCGAACAGGACAACCTGGATAAACAACCCGTCCCCGGCGAAGACAACAGTCCGGATGATCTCACGCCGGACAAGTTGCTGGAGCAGAAGAACCTCCACAAAAGGCTCGTCGCCACTGCACGTAGCCTGAAAAAGCAGAAGCGGAAGCTCAAAACAGCGGAAGATGCACTCAGAATCAGATGGAGCAAAGTACTCAACACCGCAGACAAATACGGCGACAGTCGCCGAACAAAGAGCTACCCAAAGCGAAAACTACTGCCCGAATTTGATGAGGAGGCCGTAGAGCCCACGCAATCAAAGAACAAGGAGGCCCAGTCGGATAGACGACCCCATGGAAAACATAGAGCGACAAACGGCGCCGCACACAAGCCGGCACGCGATCCACACAAGGATTTGCATCAAAAAGATGGCCGAGTTAGATCTATCTACGGGCCAAGAAAGCAATGCAACACATCAAGTATCTGAACATCACGGTACACCTAAATACAGGGGTGCCGCACACCCCCTATGTTTCACCGATGAGGTGCTGGATTATGAATTTCTGGCGGGATTCAAGCCCGTAAACATAGAGGCATATGACGGAACAACAGACCCTGGAGTCTGGATTGAGGATTACATCCTCCACATATACATGGCTAGAGGAGATGATCTCCACGCCATAAAATACTTACCCCTCAAGCTCAAAGGGCCAGCCCGGCATTGGCTTAAAAGCCTTCCCGAAGACACCATTGGAAGTTGGGAGGAGCTCGAGGATGCTTTTCGGGCAAATTTTCAAGGGACCTATGTCCGACCTCCGGATGCCGACGATTTAAGTCACATAACTCAACAACTCGGAGAGTCAGCCCGGAAATTTTGGAATAGGTTCCTTACTAAAAAGAACCAAATAGTTGACTGTCCGGACGCCGAAGCCTTAGCAGCTTTCAAACACAACGTCCGAGACGAATGGCTCACCAGACACCCCGGCCAAGAAAAGCCAAGAACAATGGCCGCATTAACAAGCCTCATGACCCGCTTTTGCGCGGGAGAGGATAGCTGGCTAGCAAGATGCAGTACCAGCGACCCAAGTACATCCGAAGTCAGGGATGGAAACGGGAAACCACGACGCAGCAAGGACCAGCGTCGGACCAAGGGAAACAGCCCGAAGAGCACGGCAGTGAACGCCGGATTCAAAAGCTCTCGGTAGAATCATAAAAAGCTGCCCCTTAAGGATAACAGGGACGAGCTATCTAACTTAAACAAAATCTTGGACAAGATATGCCAAATCCACAGTACTCCCGGGAAGACTGCAAACCATACCCACAAAGATTCTTGGGTCTTCAAGCAGTCCGGCAAACTCAACGCCGAACGCAAGGGGCTCGACACACCAAGCGAGGACGATGACGAACCCCACAAGCAGAGCACCGGAAAACAAAAAAATTTCCCACAAGAAATCAAAACAGTAAACTCACTTCACGCGACAAAAGGGAAAAATAGAGCGGCGCCCATAGAGGTACGCGCCATACGGCCTATCCCAGAGGAGTCCTGCCACTGGTTGTTAAAACCAATCACCTTCGACCATCAGGATTAATCTAGAAGTATACGGAATGCAGGTTGGACTGCCTTGATATTAAATCCGATAATTGGCGGACTCCAATTTACACAAGTCCTAATGGACGGCGGCAGTGATCTAAACCTGCTATATCAGGACACAATCCACAAAATGGGGATAGACCCAACCAAATTTCACCATAGCAACACTTCCTTTCAAGGGGTAATGCCAGGCCCATATGCCCATTGTACGGGATCTCTACTGCTAGAAGTTGTGTTCGGCTCACCCGACAACTTCCGCCGTGAAAATTTAGCCTTCCACCTCGCCCCATTTACAAGTAGCTATCAAGCACTATTGGGACACGAAGCTTTAGCCCGCTTCAACGCAATAACGCATTATGCATCTCTTACACTTAAAATGCCCGGTCCACGCGGCATCATCTTGTTAAAGGGAAACATCGAGGGTTCCTCGAGTCCGGAAAATCGTGCGGTTTCCTTGACAGCCACACAATAAACCGGCTTCACCAATAAAAGCACTTAGACAGGTCGTCCAGACCCCGGACACGGCTGGACGAGTCCGGCGTAAACATACAAGGGCTTACTAGACGCATACCCCCGTACAAGGGGCTCCGCGCATGCACAACAAGAGACAATAAAGCTCAATTTTATTCATTTTTGAATTGTACTTCGTTTATTTAATATAACGTACATTTTCGCACGATATTTTTCGACTAAGTTCCTATCTTTTACAGATGAACACCGTGCTACACCCGTCCAGGATACGGAACAACAGAGACACAGGCGCAGACATGCAGTAGGGACCCGTTGCAAGGATTCTTTTTAGATTAAGACCCTGCATAAACCTTTTTTACTATCTCTTGTTGATACACATCCCCCGGTTTCTTTCTATAACCGAGGAGGAGGCTGGCGTTTTGGCATAGGCCACGTCAGAATTTTGCGCTTACCTGGACACCAGGGGCTTATTACCAAGGGCGTTGTTCAGCCCATTTTCATAAAGACCGAATACCTTAGGGAGTGTTCGGCGTCTCGAGTTAGGCCTTATATGCATCAACTCCAAATCATGTCTTTGGTCAAATGTTGGGTTTGCCCGGCTCCTGCGTTTTGCTGCCTTACGCCCGCTCTATCGGCTAATGTGGCACCAGGAGAACTCTGCGATTGTGCCCGGTTCGCCAGCGAGCACCTCAAGAGAGAAAGCCGAAAACTGACCGTGATGATATAGCGTGAGACTGGTCAACCACTGATGACCCGCTGGAATCTTTAGAATTCTCCGCATTGACGAAGGGGTCGCTTTCCGGTCAGCACATACCTGCCCTGAATTCGGTGAGCGCAGGTGCCCCTAGGGGCTATATAGTAGCCCCACTGTCGAACTCCTATGGCTAAGTGAAAGTGATAAAGCATTATAGTCTGGTTGCCTAGTTTGCTGCGCTATCACCTCCTTTGTAGGACCAAGACGTTGGGTCAAGTGTGAAAATGCGTTTTCTGCAAACACCCCCGCATTATATGCGTGGGAGCTGAAGCCAAAGACTGCCATCTTTCAGGTTATATACACATATACATTAACGGCCGCACAGGAGGTATTTAAATTCTTGAAGGCACAAGTATAAAAAGCTTTTATATTCCATCAAACATTGTTTCACAATAATACATGTTATTCAACATAATATCCTTCGAGCATCTGCGCCTCTATTAAACGAGCGCCGCATAACTTCCTCGAAAATAGTGCTCGACAGTACTGGCTTCCGTCGGAATCTTGGGATGCAACATCGGTGGCCTTCATCTCCGCCAAGATATCTTGACACGGCAAGAGCCATCCGCGCACCCTCTATGCATGCTGACCGCCTCATTGCTTTGATATGCGGCACCGCACCAAGGAACTGCTGCACCAAGCCAAAATAACTCTTCGGCTCGGGCCTTTTCAGCCACAAATGAGTCACGACATTCTTCATGGCAAGTCCGGACAACCTATTCAGCTCCGCCCATTCAGCCAAATGATCGGTTAATGGAAGTGGACGCTCTGGATTACGGAACTGCGACCAAAAAAGCTCTTCCATCTCGTGATCCTTTTGATCTCGGAAGTGTTCGGCCGCGTCCGCGACACTTGCCGCCAAGTCCAGATAAGCATCTTTCGCACTCCACAGCCGGTCCAACTGAGCATATTTAGGATCCGTGAACTTCCTCCACAGCAGAAAGGGCTTTCCAGCCGCGATATCTCCGGCCTGACGTAGCTCCTCCTGCATAGCTCTCATCACAGAGCGAGCATCCTTGGCCTCGGTGGTGGCTTTCTTCAGGTCCTCTTGCACCGCTCGACCTTCTTTTTCAAGAAGCTCACAGCGGTCGGTAGCATTCTTCAACTTCACGGCCATCTCGGCCATTTCCTTCTTGCTTCGGCAGTGAGCAGCCTTTTCGGCTTTTAGCTCTTCGGCTGCCTTTAAGGCAGCCGCATCACTTTTTCTGGCCTGCTCCTTGGCTCAGTAAGTTCGCCGAAGGTTCTCCATGGCAGCGCACCATCTGCATCAAGCATACATGTTGTAAGGCACGGCATCAAGCTCCCTTACCAGGTGTCCGCGGAGAAACTGCATACCTTGTGACTCGCTGCCGCTTATTGACAAGCGTGATGTCGGCATCCGCCACGTCAAGTTGCCGCTTTAGTTCGGCAAATTCATTAGTCCGGCTAGCCACCGGAGGCCTAGCCACCTACATAGGAAGGGCGACATATTATACCTGGGATTATGATCCTCGGCGCGCTGTCATTTTTGACAACGCACCGAGTCTCAGGGGCTACTATCTACACAGGGCGCATCTTATATATGCGGAACCGTCAAAAGGTACATCATTGCACGTACCTCAAAACCCGTCAGTAAACTCCTGGCGGCCTCGTACAACCCGCTTTCCGTGGACAAATTTTTTTCAATCACCGTACCCATTAATGCACGGTGATCCTCTGAGGTAGACGCTCGCCCGAGCAGACCCTTCAACTCCTCCGACCGTGCACCAGGAGGTGTCGGACTCGTCTGATGGCCTTTTTCAAGGCCGGACACGGAGGGCTTTGGGGGCCCTACGACCGCCTCCGCCCCGCCAGATTCGGAGAAACCTCCGCCACGACACTCAGGATCGCCCGCCTCTAGGCGGTACGGCATGGGAGGCGCCCGCCTCCATCATCTCCGGACGAAGATCCTCAAGACGAGCTCTGCTGAGAAGGGCTGAGATCCGAACTACAAGGTAAAATTTCGTCATCTTCAGAAATAAAACAGGATGTCTCTTATTTTAAAACTCCCTTCTCTACTTACGGCTCGTTGGAGGGCTGATCTCCTTGGGGAAATAGTGCGGCCGGGGCATCTCCCGGCGCAGAACCCTCTGGCGAAGATTTCTTCCCCCGCTTTGAGGCCTTGGTCTCTGGATCTTCAGAGGCGGTCCTCTTCTCCCCTTGGATGGAGGGATTCTCGATCCTCCTTTCTTGATAACCTCCTTCGAGGAGGCAGTAGCTTCCTTGTTCCCCCCTTCGCCTTTCTTCCAAAGGCGCGCCCACAACATCTTGGTTAACACGGATCCGCGTGGTCTCGTGGAGGGGGCCGACACTGATCAGTTTTGCTTTCGCTATCCACTCCTGTTTAAGGGACAACTCTTTTAAGGGCAAGTTTATGATAAATATACGGATAGCTTGTCCGGGTACAGGACTACTTACTTGAGTATCCAGGCAATTGCAGCTCAGACCTGCGTCCTCGGTCAAGTCTGGACACATTGCTTGTGATCCGAAGAACAGTTTGTACATCTCCATGGGCGTTGCGCCCATAAAATGTTGGTGAGCTCGTGGTCCCTCCGGATTGAACTCCCACAGGCGGAGGGGGCGACATTTGCAGGGCAGGATGCGACGAATCAGCATGACCTGTGCTACTGCAACCAGATTGATCTCTCTCTCTCTAGGAGGTCTCGAATACGGCCCTGCAACAGGGGCACGTCCTTGGACGGCCCCCATTCAAGCCCTTTATTGACCCATGATGCCAGCCGCGGTGGAGGACCCGAGCGAAAGGCAGGTGGCGCCACCCATTTGGTGCCCCTGGGAGCTGTGATATAAAACCACTCTTGTTGCCATAGACTGAGCTCCTCTTGAAAGGAGCCCTCGGGCCATGAAGCGCCAAGATTCTTGCTTATAACAGCCCCTCCAAGACTCTGCTGCTGCCCTTGATCATCTTCGCCCACCTTGAAGGTCTTGAGCCACAATCCAAGTGAGGGTAATGCGGAGGAAGGCTTCATATACGACGATGAACGATGAGATGTGGAGGATGGACTCCGGATCCAAGTCGTGAAATTCCAGCCCATAATAAAACATGAGCCCCCTCACGAAGGGGTCCATCGGGAAGCCTAGCCCTCGAAGGAAGTGAGACGCGAACACCATGCTTTCACCGGGCTTGGGAGTGGGAATAACCTGCCCTTGGGCAGGTAGCCTATGCGAGATTTTGCCGGTTAGATAGCTGGCATCTCTTAGCTTTAGGACGTCTTCTTCCGTGACGAAGGAAGGCATCCACCGGCCTTGAAGGTCGGAGCCGGACATCATCGAAGGTCCGAAGCGCCTGAATCTGGAGCTTTGGGTGTTGGAACTCAAGGCGAGGGGCGGATTCGATTGAGATTGAGAAAAAGGAGCGGGGCCTTGGTCTCTTTATAAAGAGGTTGAATGCCAGGAGCCCTCCCCGTGACCGTTCGGGACTCGCCTCCGATAGAGGAGGCGTGCCAACGGGCACGACCGGGTTACCCACGCTCAGATTAATGAGAATCCTGAATAAGGGGACACGATCTCTGCTTTGACAAGACGTGCCAAGGAAACCGCCTCGCTAAACGCGCTGAGGTGGACAGTGAAAACGATTTGAATAAAGGCTTGGCCGTGGTGTGATATCGCGTTGCGGGATACGTCAGCAGATTGAACTTGTGTAAATATTATTCTCTCTACGGTGGTATGTGGAACTTATTTTGCAGAGCCGGAAACTATCCTTGTGTTCAAAATATTCTATGAAGTATTCGGAGGAGGAACCCGCCTTGCAATGCCAAAGACAATATGCATGCCAGACTCGTCGTCATTTAAGCCTAGTTCAGGGGCTACTGAGGGAGTCCTGGATTAGGGGGTGTCCGGATGGCCGGACTATAGCCTTTGGCCGGACTCCTGGACTATGAAGATACAAGATTGAAGACTTAGTCCCGTGTCCGGATGGGACTTTCCTTGGCGTGGAAGGCAAGCTTGGTGATACAGATTTGTTGATCTCCTACCATTGTAACCGACTCTGTGTAACCCTAACCCACTTCGGTGCTTATATAAGCCGGAGGGTTTTAGTCCATAGGACGAACAACCATCATACCATAGGATAGCTTCTAGGGTTTAGCCTCTCTAATCTCGTGGTAGATCTACTCTTGTACTACCCATATCATCAATATTAATCAAGCAGGAGTAGGGTTTTACCTCCAGAGAGAGGGCCCGAACCTGGGTGAAAACATCGTGTCCCTTGTCTCCTGTTACCATCCGCCTAGACGCATAGTTCGGGATCCCCTACCCGAGATCCGCCGGTTTTAACACCAACAGTAGCAGCCAAGGAAGCCCGCTCGAAAATCAGAGCGGCAAAGGAGGAGCTACGTCAAGCCGGAGATATCACGGCCGGGAAGCCCTTTTTGTTGCGGATGAAGTTCGGGGATCCTAACTATGCCCTTTTGGATCAATTATGGAGTTCTGCGGACGAGTACCTGGATTTGGCAGCGAGTGCTGCTGGCGCGACCAAATTTTTCGAAGATTAAAAAGATCACTAAGTGGAAAAGTTGTTCTGGTCGCAGTTCCATGCTCCGGCGCGTCCGCTGCTGTTGAATGAGCAAATGGCCGAGTGGGCCGAGCTCCATAGGTTGTCCGGCTTGCCATGAGGTATGTCGTGGATCGTCTCTGGCCAGCAGGACCAAGGCCGAATAGTTATTTTGGTCTTGTGCAACAATTCCTTGGTGATGTGCCGCATATTGACGCGGTGAAGAAGTCGGCGTGCATAGAGGGTGCGTGAATGGCTCTCGCCCGTGTCAAGACATACTGGGCGGAGATGGAGGCCACCACGATTGCAACCCAGAATCCGACCGTAGGCCAGGTTTCTGCCGAGCACTATTTAGAAGAAGTCCTAGAAGGTGCTTTTTTAATAGAGGCTTAGTGCTCGAAGAGTATCATGTTCTAGTGACATGTATCCCAATTGTAAGAACAATGCTATTTGAACTATAGAGGCTGTGTTTATACTTTTGCCTGAAAGTATTATTATGCCTCATGTGCAGTCGTTTATGTATATGTGTATATATATAACCTGAAAGTTTGCAGTCGTCGGCTTTAGCCCCCACGCATATAATGCGGGGGTGTTCGCAAAAACGTGTTTTCACACTTGATCCAACGTCTTGGTCCATTAAGGAGGTGGTAGCGTGGTGAACGAGGTAATTAGACTATATTGCTTTAACACTTTCACTTAACCATAGGAGTTTGACAGTGGGGCTACTATATAGCCCCTGGAATTTCCGCGGCCATCCGAATACGGTGCGCGCACGTACATGACTGGGAAAACCGGTCCTTCGTTAATGCGGAGGAATTCCGAAGATTCTGATGACTCATCGAGTGGTTGACCAGTCTCACGCTTTATCATGACAGTCAGTTTTCGGCTTTCTCTACTGAGGTGCTCGTCCAGATGAACCAGGGCACAATCGCAGTAGTTCTCCCGGTGCCACCTTAGCCGATAGAGCGGAACGTAAGGTAGCAAAACACGGGAGCCGGGCAAACCCAACATTTGACCAAAGACATGATTCGGAGCTGATGCATATAAGGCTAAACTCGTGACGCCGAACACTCCCTAAGGTATTCGGTCTTTATAACATATACCAGGCTGAATAACACCTTTGATAATTAACCCCTAGTGTCCAGGTACGTGCATTATTCTGATGTGGTGAAATGCCAATAACGTCAGCATCCTTCTCGGCAATATTGAGTGTCCGGAGGATTTGAAGCAATAAAAGACAGTGAGAAAGGTTTACACAGGGTCTTAATCTAAAAAGAAACCTTTGAGCGGGCCCCTGCTGCACGTCTGCGCCTGTGTCTCCGTTGTGCCATATCCTGGAAGGGTGTATCACGATTATCATCTGTAAAAGAGAAGAATTTAGGTGAAAGTTGTCGTGCGAAAAATTGGTTATTCTCAATAAACCATTAAAATTCAAGATAAGTAAAATCGAGCCGAACTAGTCCTTTTTACATGAGGGAAGCCCCTGGTACCACTTATGGGGGGTATAACCATCAAACTGATATCAGGTTTATCTAAGCTGTTACAGCTAGTTATGCGCCGGACTTGTCTAGCCGTGTCCGCGGTCTTGACGGCTAATCATTTATTCTGGTTGGAGAGGCCTTTTAGTGTTCGGCTGTTAAAGCCGCCACATGTTCTTCCGCTCATAAGGAACGCTCAATATTTCTGCTAACTGTGATGATGCCGCGGGGACCGGGCATCTTAAGCTTAAGAGAAGCGTAATGCGGTACTGTGTTAAAACGAGCAAACGTTGTTCTTCTGAGTAGTGCTTGATAGCCACTTCGGAATGGAGCGATGTCGAAGGTTAACTGTTCACTTCGAAAGTTGTCGGGAGAACCGAATACAACCTCTAGTACTAGAGAGCCCGTACAGCGGGCCACTGGGCCTGGTATTACTCCTTTAAAGGTAGCATTACTTGGGCTAATTCTTATCGGGTCTATCCCCATTTTGCGGACTGTGTCATGATATGTCAGATTAAGACCACTGCCGCCGTCCATGAGGACTTGGGTGAGATGGTATCCGTCGATAATTGGGTCTAGCACCAAGGCAGCCAATCCTCCATGCCGGATACTTGTCAGGTGATTCCTGCGATCAAAGGCAATCGGGTAGGCCGACCAAGGGTTGAACTTAGGGGTGACGGGCTCTAAGGCGCCTATGTCTTGGAGTGCAGGTCTGCTCCTTCTCCTTGTGACGTGAATCATGTTCACTGCTTTGACCTCTGGTGGGAATTTTTTCTGTCCCCCAGTGCTTTGCTGACGAGGCTCATCCTCGTCTTCTCTTGGTGTCTCCATCCCCTTGTGTTCGGCGTTTAGCTTGCCGGCCTGCTTGAAGACCCAGCATTCTCTGTGGGTGTGATTCGCAGGTTTGTCGGAGGTGTCGTGAATCTGACATAATTTGTCTAGAATCTTATTTAGGCTGGACGGTCCATCTCTGTTGCCTTTGAAAGGCTTTTTCCGTTGACCGGGTCGAGAGCCCCTGAATCCGGCGTTAGCAGCCGTGTTGTCTGGACTGTCTTCGTTATTTCGACGCTTGCTTTTACTGCGTCGTGGTTTTCCATTGCCATCCCGGACTTCAGATGTGCCTGGGTCGCTTGTGCTACTACGGGCCAGCCAGCTATCTTCGCCCGCGCAAAAGCGGGTCATGAGGCTTGTTAGGGCTGCCATTGTCCTCG
Source organism: Aegilops longissima (assembly GCA_021605205.1). Taxonomy (NCBI): domain Eukaryota; kingdom Viridiplantae; phylum Streptophyta; class Magnoliopsida; order Poales; family Poaceae; genus Aegilops; species Aegilops longissima. Next base: position 121,522,938 of record CM038681.1, read on the forward strand.
GTTTTTCTTGACCGAGGTGTCTGGCGAGCCATTCGTCTCACACGCTGTGTTTGAAAGCTGCTAAGGCTTCGCATCCGTGCAATCGATTTATTTGGTCCTTCTTAGTGAGAAATCTGTTCCAAAGCTTTTGGGCTGACTCTCCGGCTGTTGAATTATATGACTTAAATCGCTCCAGATCCGGAGGTCTGGACATAAGTCCCTTGAAAATTGGCCCTAAAAGCATCCTCAAGCTCCTCCCAACTTCCAATTGAATTTTCGGGAGGCTTTTCAGCCGCTTGAGCTGGTCCTCACAAGATGAGGGGCAGGTATTTAATGGCATGGAGATCGCTCTTCATGAGCCATATGGATATGGAGGATGAAGTCTCAATCCGCACCCTGTGGTCTGTCGTTCCGTCGTATGCCTCTATGTTCACAGGCTTGAATCCCTTTGGAAATTCATGATCAAGTACCTCATCGGTGAAGCATAGGGGGTGTGCGGCACCCCTGTATTTGGATGTATCGTGGCGTTCGGACGGTTGTAGTATTCGGTTTTGATTTTGTGCCGGAGCCCGCTTCCTAGATCCATAGATGGACCTGGTCATACCGGATTTTTGGCGCAAGTCCTCACGTAAATCGTGTGTTGACTTATGTGCGGCCTCGTTAGCCGCCCTATTGCGGCCACGAGGTGGTCGATCCGGCTGATCGGCCATTTTATTCTTCAGCTGTGTAGGCTCTACGGCCTCATCATCGAACTCAGGCAACAGCTTGCGCTTTGGATAGCCCTTTGTATGGCAACTACCACCATACTTTTCTTCAGTGTCGAGCACTTTGTTCCATCTACTATTGAGCGTATTCTACGCGGCCTTAAGCCTTTCCTTCTGCTTCTTCAGACTCCTCGAGGTGGCAATAAGACTTCTACGGAGGTTCTCTTGTACCAAGTGCCTTTCTGGGATGACGTGAGTGCCGTCGTCTGGACTGTTTTCCTCTTCGGAGAGAGGTTGGTGAGCTTTATCCTCGGTGTCGACGTGTTCGGACAGCTGCTCCGTACTATGTTCACCGTTCGCTGGTTCATCCTGCTCTATCGCTCGGTCAATGTTGTCGTCATTTCCTCTCGATCCGACCGGGGTGTTATTTTCTCTTGCGCTGTTGTCGCTGTTTTTGCTGAGGCGGGATTTGGAGGGGCGCCTATGCCGTCGCTTTGGTTGCTTCTCAAGGGAGCTATCCTTCGCTGCATCCTTCCGTTCCTCGTCATTGTTTTCTTTGGTTGTATCCACCATGTATATATCATGTGATGAGGTGGCTGTCCACCGCCCTGTGGGTGGTAGTTCCTGTTCGTCTCCTGTATCGTCGTCCATACCGTCGATGTCTTCGGAGTCGAAGTCGAGCATGTCGGTTAAATCGTCGACAGTGGCTATTAAGTGGGTGGTGGGTGGGGAGCGAATTTCTTCGTCGTCCGCACCCCATTCTAGCCGGACATAGTTCGGCCAACGTTCTCCTGACAAGGAGAGAGACCTTAATGAATTTAGCACATCGCCGAAAGGCGAGTGCTGAAAGATATCCGCGGAGGTAAACTCCATGATCGGTGCCCAATCGGATTCGATAGGCACGGACGCAGGCGGCTCGGAGCCCGTGTCCGGGGACGAATCCAATGGTTCGGCAACACGGCTCTCGTAGGAGGTGAAGTTAGTATTCGGCTCTATTGCCACTGAGAGTGCGGCCTCCGTGGCGGGGTCTATCGATCCTTCCTCAGATGGCGTGATTTGTTCCGGATTAAGGGCCGGAGTAGTTGCCGGTGTGATCTCCCGAACACTGTCCGCGGCAGAGTCAAGCCATGCTCGTCGTGATTGTGCGGCGCACCTAACATGGGCTCGAATCCATCGAAGATCAAGTCTCCGCGGATGTCGGCAGTATAGTTCAAGTTTCCGAACCTGACCTGATGGCCAGGGGCGTAGCTCTCGATCTTCTCCAGATGGCCAAGCGAGTTGGCCCGCAGTATGAAGCCGCTGAATACGAAGATCTGTCCGGGGAGGAAAACCTCACCCTGGATCGCATCGTTGCCGATGATCGAAGGAGCCATCAAGCCTTACGGTGACAGCACAGTGGAACTCTCAATGAAAGCACCAATATCGGCGTCAAAACCGGTGGATCTCGGGTAGGGGGTCCTGAACTGTGCGTCTAAGGCGGATGGTAACAAGAGGCAGGGGACATGATGTTTACCCAGGTTCGGGCCCTCTCGATGGAGGTAATACCCTACTTCCTGCTTGATTGATCTTGATGATATGACTATTACAAGAGTTGATCTACCACAAGATCATAGAGGCTAAACCCTAGAAGCTAGCCTATGGTATGATTGTTGTTGTCCTACGGACTAAACCCTCCGACTTATATAGACACCGGAGGGGGATAGGTTCACACAGAGTCGGTTACAAGGGAGGAGATCTACATATCCGTATTGCCAAGCTTGCCTTCCACGCGAAGGAGAGTCCCATCCGGACACGGTGGGACGAAGTCTTCAATCTTGTATCTTCATAGTCCAACAGTCCGGCTAAAGTATATAGTTCGACCGTCCGAGGACCCCCTAATCCAGGACTCCCTCAATTATAAAGATGCTCTACAAGTGTCTCCGAAGGTGTTTGTTGAGTTGGCATAGATCAAGACTAGGATTTGTCACTCCGTGTATCGAAGAGGTATCTCTGGGTCCTCTCGGTAATGCACATCACTATAAGCCTTGCAAGCAATGTAACTAATGAGTTAGTTACAGGATGATGCATTACAGAACGAGTAAAGAGACTTGCCGGTAACGAGATTGAACTAGGTATGAGGATATCGACGATCGAATCTCGGGCAAGTAACATACCGATGACAAAGAGAATGACGTATGTTGTTATGCGGTTTAACCGATAAAGATCTCCGTAGAATATGTAGGAACCAATATGAGCATCCCGGTTCCACTATTGGTTATTGACCGGAGATGTGTCTCGGTCATGTCTACATAGTTCTCGAATCTGTAGGGTCTGCACGCTTAACGTTCGCTGACGATTTGTATTATGAGTTATGTGTTTTGGTGACCGAAGTTTGTTCGGAGTCCTGGATGAGACCACATACATGATGAGGAGTCTCGAAATGGTTGAGAGGTAAAGATTCATATATTAGAAGGTTGTATTCGGACATCGGAATGGTTCCGAGTGATTCGGGTATTTTACCGGAGTACCGACGGGTTACCAGAACCCCCCGAGGAAGTGTTGGGCCAACATGGGCCTAAGGGAGAGAGAGGGAAGCCCGCAGGGGGTGGCCGCGCGCCCCCTTCCCTTTCCCTCTCCCTCTCCTTCCTATTCCCTCCAGTGGAGAAAGGAAAGGGGGGTCCTACTTGGACCAGGAGTCCAAGTAGGACCCCCATGGCGCCCCTCCCGTGTCGCCGCCTCTCCCTCCTTTATATACATGGGAAGGGGGCACCCCAAATACACACCAAGAGTTCTCTTAGCCATGTGCGGTGCCCCCCTCCACAGTTTACTCCGCCGGTCATAGCGTCGTAGTGCTTAGGCGAAGCCCTGCACGGATTACATCACCATCACCGTTGCCACGCTGTCGTGCTAACAGAACTCTCCCTCGACCCTCTACTGGATCAAGAGTTCGAGGGACGTCATCGAGCTGAACGTGTGCTGAACACGGAGGTGCCGTACTTTCGGTACTTGGATCGGTTGGATCGTGAAGACGTTCGACTACATCAACCGCGTTAATCTAACGCTTACGCTTTTGGTCTACGAGGGTACATGGACACACTCTTCCCGTCTCGTTGCTATGCATCTCCTAGATAGATCTTGCATGATCGTAGGAAATTTTTTGAAATTGCTTGCTACGTTACCCAACAACGGCATCCAAGCCAGGTCTATGCGTAGATGATATGCACGAGTAGAACACAAAGAGTTGTGGGCGATAATAGTCATACTGCTTACCACCAATGTCTTACTTTGATTCGGCGGTATTGTTGGATGAAGCGGCCCGGATCAACATTACATGACCACGTTCATGAGACTAGCAGGTAGGTGGCTAGCAGGTAGGTGGCACATAGGTGGCTAGCAGGTATCTATTTCTCTAACTTTAGTTGAATCGAGTTTGACTACGACCAGTCCTTGTTGAAGGTTAAAATAGCACACTTGACAAAAAATCATTATGGTTCTGATGCGTAGGTAAGAACGGTTCTTGCTAGAAGCCCGTAGCAGCCACGTAAAACTTGCAACAACAAAGTAGAGGACGTCTAACTTGTTTTTGCAGGGCATGTTGTGATGTGATATGGTCAAGACGTGATGACATATAAATTGTTGTATGAGATGATCATGTTTTGTAGAAGTTATCGGCAACTGGTAGGAGCCTTATGGTTGTCGCTTTATTGTATGAAATGCAATCACCATGTAATTGCTTTACTTTATCACTAAGCGGTAGCGATAGTCCTAGAAGCAATGGTTGGCGAGACGACAACGACGCTACGATGGAGATCAAGGTGTCAAGCCAGTGACAATGGAGATCATGACGGTGCTTTGGAGATGGATATCAAAGGCACAAGATGATAATGGCCATATCATGTCACATATTTTGATTGCATGTGATGTTTATCCTTTATGCATCTTATTTTTCTTAGTACGGCGGTAGTATTATAAGATGATCCCTCACTAAATTTCAAGGTATAAGTGTTCTCCCTGAGTATGCACCATTGCTGCAGTTCGTCGTGCCGAGACACCACGTGATGATCGGGTGTGATAAGCTCTACATTCACATACAACGGGTGCAAGCCAGTTTTGCACGTGTAGAATACTCAGGTTAAACTTGATGAGCCTAGCATATGCAGATATGGCCTCGGAACACTGAGACCGAAAGGTCGAACGTGAATCATATAGTAGATATGATCAACATAGTGATGTTCACCATTGAAAACTACTCCATCTCACGTGATGATCGGACATGGTTTAGTTGATATGGATCACGTGATCATTTAGATGACTAGAGGGATGTCTATCTAAGTGGGAGTTCTTAATTAATATGATTAATTGAACTTTAATTTATCATGAACTTAGTACCTGATAGTTTTTGCATATGTATGTTGTTGTAGATAAATGGCCCGTGCTACCGTTGCCTTGAATTTTAATGCGTTCCTAGAGAAAGCTAAGTTGAAAGATGATGGTAGCAACTACACGGACTGGGTTTGTCGTGGACTTGACACGGCAGATGTCCTAGCGGAAGGACTTAATCGTGGAGCCATCGCAACTAGGTTAGCTTAAAGGGGTTAATCGGGACAAAGGACACAGAGAGTTTATACTGGTCCGGCGCCACGCGGTGGAGGTAAAGGCCTACTCTAGTTTGGGGTTGTATTGCTTGGGTTTCGATTACCAGAGAGAAAATACGCTTGACCTAGTTCTCAATCTGTTGTTTCTTGTCCTCAACCCGCCGTCGGGTCATCCCTTTATATACATAGGTTGATGCCCGACGGCTTACAGAGTCCCGGCTGGCTCATACACAACGTGTCCGGCTTGGTGACTAACTAAGCTTGCCTTATAATACAAGTTATACATGTGGCGGTTCATCCCCTTGGGCCTCAAGTCGCCTTTGGGTCTTGGGCCGTCAATGGGCTTGCTATGACCCACCATCTTCATTGATAAGTCGCCAGTGGTATAACCCGACCCCTCCTGGGCAGTTCATACCCAATAGTTATCCCCAGCATTAGGCCCCAGGTTGATCTGAACCTGTTCACATCAATCTTCAACACCTAACTTGTCAAATCTTGCATCGTCCTTTTAACAAATTTGTTGTAACTCACTGTGATGTCAGCTCATAGAATTCCCTTAACCCACCATGACGTCATTTCACATTAACGTCGCACGAGGCCCAGAACATCTTTAACTGATCCTTATCTTAATGATCATCCAAACATTGAGGCGTCCATATAGCCACAAGATGATTTCGGCCTCCTCGATTCCCGCGCATGCCCTGTATCCACCCCCTTATAAATAGGGACGGGGGTCCTTTTTATTTCCCCCCTTGCCTCCTCGTCTTCGTCTTCCTCTCGCGACTCCTCTGCAGCCTCGAGCTCTGCCGCCGCCTCCCTCCGTCCGCTGCACCAACTTAGGCTGCTGCATCAACTTGATTGGTCCAGAGAATGTCGGCGCTCCATCGCAGTCCATCTACAACCGTAAGTGTTCATCTCCTTCAACCTCAGATCTTCATTAGGGTTAGCCTTGTTCATCAGTGTTCTTCACTTTTCTTCGTCTTCTCCTTTTGTTCGAGCAGTCTTTGATCTGAACATGATATGAAACTTATGCAGTAGCAGTTTAGCATTCATTTTTAACATCAGAATACTTCCTTTCCATAGAAAATCCATCGGAGCACACGAACTTTTCTGCTGCCGCCACCTTAGGTTTAGAATTTACTGTCTTTTCTGAATTGTTGTAGATCCAAAATCATAGCTCCAGTCTATGAAATCTGTTTGTTCATCACTTAGCAAAATCTTCACTGATATATTTGAAGTACCATAACTGCCATGGCGTCTTATACCGTAAACTGTGATCCACCATATAACAGTAGGCCCTATTTAAACTGCCATCATATGCTTCATAGCCTGCATAACCCGGCAATACTCTCCGGTTTAACCATGCTTGCTTATTCATCCTCATAATTTGGTTATGCACAATACACTTGACTTTAAACTCTGTACGACTTAACAGCAGAAACCTTAATCCGGTAGATACCATTAGTCCCCTTTTAAGCCGCCAGTATGAATATCCGCGTAATTCAATGTTTATAGCACCTTACCTTTGAATCCATGGTCCGGTCTAACAATATAGTCTTAAACCGCTAATGTTTCTTTCTTTTAGGCTTTCAATCTCCAAATTGGGAAAACTGTCACCGCCTGCGATTGGGTCGTTTCCCGGGTCACCGAGGAAGACTTGAACGAATATGTTCAGACAGGCGTCCTGGCCAGAAAGGACGTCATCCACCGGAGGGTCCTAGGCACTAAAACTCCTCCTGAGCCCAAGGATGGTGAAGTAGTTGTCTTTATTGGTCATATGCTTCGGGGCGTCAGCCCTCCTAGCTCAAAATTATTTCGTGATGTGTTGCATTTCTTCAAGCCCCATTCAACAGGAGCCCACTATAGAACTATTCAGGGAGTTTTATTATTTAAACCGGCAGAACGAATTCACAGATGGGCCCAGCATAGAGCTAGGCGGCATTTCCATACAGCAACGGAAAGAAGCCACTTTCCCAACTGCCACCTTACCCAGTCATCCCAAAGACTAGAACCAAAATTGGTTTTATTGCAAGGACACTTCTCCCGAAGGGGAAAAAATCCTCTGTTGGGTTATCGCGCCAGCCGACTTAGCAAAAGGCATCCGCTTCCAGATTGCATCAGGACAGCAGAGCGAAAGAAGTACATGATAGTTTTTCAAAGATCCGGGCCTTGATGGCCAACAGCTTGACTGGAATTGATCTGGTTCGATGCTGGGTCACCTGGAGAGTCTTGCCTCTAAGCCGCCGTCCCGGTTTAATGCATGAATACACCAGCGAGTTATCAGATCCTCAACGCCACTGTCAAAGTGAATTGACTGATGAAGATATCAATGCCATGACCAAGTCTCTGTTAAATGAGAGCCTGGCGGACTGCGGTAAAGTCAGATTGAATCCTTTCTGCGTTCTTAACAAACTGCCAGCTGTAAGTTATTCACCAACTTTTCCATTGAATTATACCTTCACTCAGATTGCTTTCTCATACTCATTTAACGTTTTGTAGGCCGATTCACCTTTTTGGACTAAGAAGCTGCAGGATAAGCCGGCCAGGAAAACTCGGATAAAGAGCAATGCTATCAGAAAGCCTGCTAAGAAAAAGACCAATCCCGCCGAGTTGTTCAACTTGGATAACAATGATGATGACGAGTCGGAGGTAGAACTTGACTCCCTTGGTTCATTCTTTGTACATCTTATTGACAATAACCATTATCAGGATGATGCGGAGGCCAGCCATGTAGATGATGAAGAGATAATTACCCTTTCTTCCGGCTCAGAACCTCTACCAACACAGAAAACTCGACAAACAAGCCGGAAAGTAAGATTTTCTCACCCTTTAGCTTACTTGGATCCCAAATTTATTTTGAAGAAACAACAGCATGGAGTTCGCCGCACGACCCGAAATAACGGCTGTGCAGTTTTATCCTCCGGTTTACCCAACACACCAGTCCCTTGCAAGCGCCGTGCCGAGGTTTCACAAATTTCTGACTCATATTATCCCAAGGCGGGTCTTTTTCATCAACCTCTTAATCCATCTGAGTCAAACTATCAGGGAACATCTCACTCCTCGACCGGCGAGTCAACTGGAACTCAGATTTCGGCCTTCAAAATTGCTCCTGGGTAAGTATATATTTAATCATTTGAAACTTCATGCCTTGTTGATATGCTGACATCTTTGTATTTCTTATTTTCAGTGGCGTGGCCAAGCCCAGCAAGAAAGCGAAACTGAACAAACAGGCTGAAGATACCAACCCTTGTGAGCCGGAAAAGCAATTCGCAAAGGCCTCTCATCAAACTGCTGCGGCTACCCTTGATGACCTACCGCCTGAAAAGCACGACGTCACCATAGATCATGTAGATGTTGAACCGGTCATCGCAAAGTCGCCAAGTCCCATCAAGCCTGCTAAAGAAAAAGCTAACGATGTCATCATTACTAGACTTGGTTATACAGAACCGGGTAACCCTACTGCTTTATCCAAACACAGTGCCAAGGAAGAATTTACTGCTGCTGATAAAGGCAAGTGGAAAGTAGACTTGGAAAGCTTTGCCCAGTTCAGCGCCCAAGAGATTCACTTCGGTTATTTAAACCGTCTGTATACCAGCCCTGATTTTGAAGCCGGCTTGGTCAACCTGATGAAGGAGCATCTTGAGGTAATCCAACACAATCCTCTTCATAAATATATCTCTATCAGCCGCCAAGTCTATAGAATATGATAGAATTGAATATACTGTAGACTTTCAGATAGTCATACATAGATGATGAAAACTAGTAGTCCTCAAGGGCTGGCTTAAACTATCAAGTTAAGCTGGGACTTCAATTAGCAGTGATCAACTTTGCATCTGTAGCCCCCAAGGGCTGGTTTAATCCATCAAGTTAAGACGGGACTTAAATTAGCAATGATCAACTTTGCATCTGTAGCCCCCAAGGGCCGGTTTAATCAGTATGAATAAACTGAGACTTATCACCATGGCTGAATAAAATCCAATTATGTAGCCTTTATGAACCAGATCATATCATTTTGCCCGGGCCATCATAAAAACTTGTCTTTAAAAAGAGCAATAGGCATTAGCCCCCAAGTGCCAAGGAAAATACTTGTATTGTGCTTGGGACTTAAAAAATAGTCATGATCATAATACCTTCCATGTTGTTCATGTCGTAGGCTGAACTAAATGAGAAGGAATCCCAACTCAAAGATATGAGGGCCAATATTCAAACTCAGCAATCTAAGACTTCAAAAGCCAAATCAGAGCTGAAGACTGCATTGGAAAACATTGAGCAGTTGAAACAAAACTTCAGCACTGATAGAACCGGCTGGGAGACTGAGAAGGCATCTCTATTAAAGAGAGTAGAGGATGTCGAAGCAGCCCTTAAACCAGTAACTAACGAGTTGTCCGGTATAAAGCATCAGATCAACAGCATGACATCGGTCATCTTCGGTAAGTAGCAAAAATGACTCTTCTTTGCACGAACAGGCATAGCATAATCATCTGCCGGTTTATCAATAATTTTACTGATGCAGGCTCTCAAAGCGTTAAGTTGGGCTTAGATATGTGCATCAAGCTTAAGGCTATCTATAATCTTGTAGAACAACTATACACTGTCACTCAACAGACAATTGCTGTTGTCGGCGTCCTGGGAACGGGGGCCCCCAGACTTGCCTGCCTGCGGCCCATGGCGTGGCTCCACCAGCGGCCCCGTATGGCCCATCTTCATCAGCCAATGCTCAAGACCCTCATGAGGCGGATGACGCAAGACCTCCTCGGGGGCGGCCTCACCAGGCTGCTCGCGAGGGGCGGAGAGATCAAGGCGAGGGGCACCTTGCGAGGTTTCTCTGACGCAAGCCATGACGACCAAGGCCAGGTGGGCGCCAGAGCGTGCAGCGTACTCGTTTCCTCTTTCGTGCTAAAGAGGCAAGCACAGGCGAGGAGTCCCGAGGCATCAAGCAAAGGTCCATATCGGTGCAACAAGACCAAGACCAGCAGGACGTCAGGATGGAGGTCACCGTGGAGCCCAAGACGGCGTCACCACCAGAGCCTTTGGCAGGCGAAGACCACCTTTAGTCAGGATAACTTGTACTGGTTGTCCCCCCTTCAAATTTGGCCATTGATTGGATCCCTTCCCGCCTAACGTTTGGGGAGAGGACCAGGGCCTCTATAAATAGGACTAGCCACCACAGTAGGAGGCAACTGATCTTGAGCTAAAGAGATCATCCTCATCCACACAAGCTCACCAAGCACAAGAACACCTCTCCTCAGGAGGCTGTTCTTCCCTTATAACTGTTCATCCTCAGCCCAATAGGCAATCCACCACACCACACTGGAGTAGGGTATTACACCACATCGGTGGCCCGAACCAGTATAAACCTTGTGTCCCCTGTTCTGTGAGTTCGTCGTGCTGAGCCTTGATATCGCGGTGAGGGCGTGAGCTAGGGGGAGGAGAGATCTTCGTGCGCACCCCAGAGTTCGAACCTCCACGGTTTTGCCGAAACCCGAAATCCGACAGCTGCTGCTATTCATAAGAAACATCCGCCCATCCTCATCAAGGAAACCTCAGAGAAGTTATCGGTCATGCCCCAAAGGATTGACGAGTTAAAGTGAGCATCTGCCAGGGCTGGCGCCATGACTGCCTTAAGCCGGGAAAAGGCATGGCAAGCAGATCTTGATCCAGAAGACTTAGCCAATGGTTGCCCTAGTGTAAAAGAAGACGGGTCTCCCTTCAGCGCTGATGATTTTGCACAAATAGCAAGGGAAATGCGTCCATTAGCAAGCAAGCTGGCCGAAGAGACAAATCTATGCCAATACCAGGCAGCTTGTGATGCTGAGAACAAGAAGGTGAGGGCGTCAGTTCATCAAGAGGTGGATCTCATCCCTCTGTATCGTAAGCACACCTTTGCTCCTGGCATTGATCCATCAAATCTTATTGACGACGAGGCTGTGTTTAGAGCTTTGACTGGTATCAACTGGGCTACCCCTGACTTCCATCCAATGGATAATCAAGGAGTTGAAGAAGAAGAAGCGCATGATGATCCGGAGGCTTCAACCCGCCAAGAGTAGAAGTCTTAAGTCATGAGCCGGTTTACCAACCATAACATATGGATGCTATGTCTTTCAAAAACACTTATCCTTTTGGGCCATCAGATGCCTTGTAATAGGCTAGTAAATAACAATGATCTGCCATGCCATCATGCATGTTTATTTGCATAGCACTGCCGATCCGTTATCCGAAGATCTACCACTTATGCTTATAATATCATCAATTATGCAGACCATGCTTATAATTTTTCCTGCACATAAACAGATACCAGGTACCCTGGCGGTTTACCCCAGGGCAGGTCACAATACCACATATAGAAACCACTGATGACTAAATAGTCCATTACCAGGGCCAGTTTATCAAAACCTCACATAATCATAATAGAATAAATATGATGCCTGTGATATTTGTTCATACTGCCGGCTTATCATGCATGGTGCAGTAAGGGTCATAGCCCAAAGATTGAGAGCACAACGCTCGGTGCAATTTATTCATACCACCGGCTTACAACGTAGGCAGCAAGGGGTAACATCCCAAAGCTTAGAGCCAGAACTCCAAGCACATAATCATCATATTCTGGCGACTTAAAGTCCAAAACCAGGCCGGGTTAATAAAACTCTGGATAGATTCATATATGAACCGTAAGGCAACATGGGCCAGATCAGTTTTCAACAATATAACAATATGGCAACAAAAGATGAATCTCAAAAAATATTCAAAGCAAATATAAGGCAGAAAAAACCAAGGCATTCATAGGCTGCCAGGCCTCAATTTCAAGTGCTATTCAAGGGCCGTAGAGCCACTCTGTTAAACCTTAATTCAAACCCGTAAGCCGGACCTCACATGACCAATCGTCATTTTAACTTTCATAAATTCAGGGTCTTTATAAGATTGATTGTCAAGAGTACGTTGAGTCATTCCAGGATTACCTGGTGGGAGTGGCATGCAAACAAAGGCAGGATAACCTGGATTTTTGGTGAATACACCTGGCATCCAAGCCTATTACAAGGGACAACAAAGCTCTTTTTCATTAACAAAGAGCCCCCAAGTAATATTTCATTCCAGGCGTATAAGCCGGATTAATAGGGTAGTCATAGCTATGCTCAATGAGCAAGAAGCCCCCAAGTATTTGTAATCGTGGCGTACAAGCCAGATCAAGAGGGTAGTCATAGCTATGCTCAATGAGCAGGGAGCCCCCAAGTGATCGTATGAAGGGACAATAAAGACTCATATTCTCAAAAATGAAACGACAGAGGCCCTGCATTATCAGGGATGCCAGCTTTATTATATTCATCATAGTATATACATGGACAAAGTATGTACATCACAGGAACCGGTGGCTCATGTGTAATAAGGTCGAAGATGAGCAATGTTCCATGTCTGACGGGTCTCCTCCTCTGATTTGCGTGAGTCCTTGTGCTCCCGAACATCAATGAGGTAGTATGATCCGTTGTTCAGATTCTTGCTGACCACAAAGGGCCCTTCCCAAGGTGGGGATAGCTTGTGCATGTCAGTTGGATCCTAGATGAGCCGGAGCACCAAATCTCCTTCTTGAAAGGTTCTGGTTTTAACCCAGCGGCTATGATAACGACGCAGATCTTGCTGGTAAATCGCCAAATGAGCCGCCGCACGGTCACGCTCCTCATCCAACAGGTCAAGAGCATCCTGACGTGCTTTTTCATTATCCTCTTCAACATGAGCCACCACACGGGGTGAGTCGTGACGGATGTCACTAGGGAGAACCGCCTCTGCTCCGTAAACCATGAAGAAAGGCGTGTAACCCGTAGATCTATTGGGGGGGGGGGGGTGACGGTGTCCTGGACTAGGGGGTACTCACCATGTCGTCTCCCGATCAGTTGGATTGGGCCGAGGATCCCCATGGCCGTATACTCATGGGCCAGTCCGGACAGTTGCCGCATACAAGGAAGATTCCACAAGACTTTGCGATCAAGACAAGGACTCCTCCCCACCGGCGTATTCGGCTAGGACTCTTGTTATCCTAGGCCTCTGGTGCATTATATAAACCGAGGCCAGGCTAGTCGATAGATATACAACAATCATACCATAGGCTAGCTTCTAGGGTTTAGCCTCTCTGATCTCGTGGTAGATCTACTCTTGTACTACCCATATCATCAATATTAATCAAGCAGGAGTAGGGTATTACCTCCATCGAGAGGGCCCGAACCTGGGTAAAAACATCGTGTCCCTTGTCTCCTGTTACCATCCGCCTAGACGCACAGTTCGGGACCCCCTACCCGAGATCTGCCGGTTTTGACACCGACATTGGTGCTTTCATTGAGAGTTCCATTGTGTGTTCGACAAAAGGTCGATGGCTCGCCTGCAGATCAACTGCGACTTTGGCATCTTCGTCACCAGCTCGACTGGTCACCTTGGTTCGAACAAGGACTGCGCCCTACCTTTGATCATCATGTTCGGATGAGGGCCTTCATCAACATCAACTCCGATCTCCATCAAGATCATGGAGGAATCATCCAGGGAGCCCGGGGGTCAACGCCAACATTGCCCTCGGGCGATCAGATCGTTTTTTCTCGACAGCGGACTTGTGTCCGCCGCCATCGCTTCCTCAAGCATCGCTTTAACGATTGCTTCGTGGAATTGTGCGGAATTGAGTCTACAACAACCCTGGAAAATTTCGTCGAGTTCCGATGGAGGAATCTCTGGCAATCTCCGATATACCGGAGCCGCATTGAATCTGGACGAGAATCTGGACGAGTTTAGGGCGTGGTGTCCAGCTTCTAGCTCGGATTTTCTTTGTAAGATCCAACCGTTGATCGGCTGCGGAATTTCTATATCTACCACCCCTCAATATTTCAGCTCGATCCGACCGTCCAAACTCCGGGAATCTTCCGATTAGTGCATCACTTTTTGGATCTGTTTTCTGCGCGAAAACGAATCTGACCCGAGTTTGTCTTTTTTATGAACGGGATTTCGGACATCCTTTTTGAAGGAAGTTTTGTATGGGATGTTGTGTTTTCTTTCCGAACACATCCCACTAACTTTAAAATCTTTTGAACATGATCTTCAATATCATGCTGGTGTCAAACCAGTCCGGCAATATTGCTCCACGGCTGCCGACCTACGCTAGACATGTCGTCACTTTGTTGAGCCGAGCTCAACTTCTTTGGATCATCATCTCGGCAAGCCGAACAAGAGTCCGGCATCGCGAAGGATAAATCAGCACCAACATCGCCGCCCCACGGATTACACGGAGCGGGCACACCGGCATCACCGCACGGTCGCCTCATCAAGCCGGCATCGACCACGTCACGACCTGCATCGGCAGGGCCGCACTATTGCTTCTTCAAGCTGGTGTCCATCACGCCGACCTACTTCGACATCTCGGCTGGACCGGGGGCTTCGCCATCTCTTCATCAACCTACTCCGGACGCTTCGGCGTTGCTAGCCGACCAGCTCCGTCACGTTAGCTGGACCGAGGGCTTTGCCTCGGCGAACCAAACTTTGCCAGCATTGCCATGCCGTCGTTTTATCGCCCATCAGGCAATGGGTGCGCGGATCGAGTCCCAATTTTGGGAATCACCTCCCTTCGGATTGCTACAACAAATAAACCAGGTGCTATTAATCCCAGGATTTTTTGCTTGTTTGGGTTCATTTTTCCCAAGGAATTATTACTCTGGTTTGTCCAGCATATATATGCAGGTCTATCAAATGGTGGCCGCATTAACGACGATCGCATGGTGGTTCGGTCAGTTTCCGTACATAGTCCGGCGAACGCCACATCCGGAACTCGGACCGACCTTTGAATTCAGGCTTTGCCACGCCTTTATTGCATTACGCCGACGACCTGCATCGACATTGACTTCGGCGCCAGGCCATATTTCTTTTATTACTCACTTTGCATAAATTATTTATTAAGCAACATTTTTTTTAATTCTTATTATTACTATTATCCCGGTCTGCACTATTTTTGTGCACAGAAAATGATCCAGCCGGACTATATCCTTTAGCGTCACCTCGGCTGGACGGGGGGCATCGTCAACACTTCATTACCCCATGCAGGGGACTTCGGCATCACTCTGCCGTCCTGCATTGACCGTGCTATGTCACCACTTCGGGGTGCCGAGCTCTTTGCTCCGCCACCTCGGGATCGGCTTGGGGGATGGAACCTTGTCCCGCATCAAGCTCGGACCGCGTCGTCAATACCGAACACATTAACCAGCTAAGTTGCCTTCATTCTTAAAGTTTTAAATTTTTAACTTGTGTTCGGCTCGACCAAGCGTTATACTTTTTTTGGGAAAAAGTTGCTTGTAAAATTTTTCCTTGTCCAAACTTTGTGACGCGCAAATTCAAATACCCCGTTTACTTGAGGGCTTCCTTCATGAAGTTTTTTCCTCTTGCACATGATTATACTAGTACGGCTTCGTTCCTTGTTCGTGTATTACGCCACAATATGCACCATATTGACTTAAGTGATTTGCAAGCTGGGTTGCCTTGCTCCTGTGTTTACCCCTACATTCCCGATTGTTTGGCTAGGGAGTAAAGGGAGCACCTCTGCGATTGTCACGATCGGGTCACCCGAGCCGGACCTCAGACTGGGTGAAGCCGAAAGCTAGCGCTCTTACTGTTTTCAATAATGGTCGGCACACAACGGAACACATGAGTACAAAAAATCTATTGCACAAGTCTCATATTAACAATGAGCACCGAAGAAAGGTATCGGTGGGGGTACTATTTTCTTCGAAGATGCTTCTTACACTTTATCAAGAATATAGCATAAGTTCCTGAGCGCTTTATCTCGTTATAGCCTTATGACCTGATTGACTGGTTATTGGAAACACCGTCGATATTCTCGACGGATGGAGTATATAACACTTTTCGGTCCTTGACCAAGAGGGAGAAGCCGACGGTCGGTTAAGATGCGTTTAAAGTTCGGTTGAACATAGATATGATATAAGTACTTGACGCATAATCATTCTTTTACCCAAGTCACTTGGGGGCTCTTATGTTTATTTGAGCCGTTTTATAATAAGTGTTTTTCTTCTTAGTCGTTGTAGAGTTTTTATTATTATTTATCACTCCTTTTCTCGACACGAGTGTGCGATCACTAGCCGGGGAGCCTAATTTCTCTCTCAAAACCGCTAGAGTTTAGTTTTCTAAACTGGCCTAATGAGAAGTACTCCGCCTTCGGGATGGGAGACTGAAGCCGTAGGCTGACCCGCTTGAAGTCTTGAGATAGGATGTGTCATGTTAAAGCACGGCAGAAGCACTATTTTTTCTAAAGTCCAATTTTCGGATTGGCATCGAACACTTGATCTTGTTCGGACATCATGTTTTTACTGACGTTTTTTGGTTTTCCAAGCTTTTGGCACTTTTAAACTATTTGTGTGTTTTCAGCACAAGTCTCGCAGTGCAACGCCGGACACCTTTAGAGATTCGGCAAAACATTCTCGGATATTGCTATATATGCATCAGTTTCAATTGTGTCTTGATCAATAGTTGGGTTGCGGCCTCGCTTGCCTCCTACGCCCGCTTTGTTCGGCTAGGTGTGCAAAGGAGAACCATCTGCGATTGTGCTTCCAGCTCGCATGGTCAAGCACCTCGATGGAGAAAGTCGAAACCGATCTGTCACAATAGGTGTAAACTGGTCATGAACCGATGACTATATTAAATGACGGGCCATTCATAACATTGGTCAAGTGTTTCGGCTTGACCTCGACTATCGCCAACACTACCGGGGGCTAGTAACTGGCCTCCCAAACTAAATCCTCAATATTTTGCTCTTACATTGGAGCGGAGGTTTCATGATCATGCTTAGCATGACAACCCAAAGAAAGGAACCGATAGTTGGACTATTTTCTTTGGAAGACATTTCTTCTGTTAAACAGTAATATAACATATATCTCTGCGTACCTTTGTTTATAAAACCGTATGGCCAGATTGCCTTGTTTGTCGTAAATCTTTGCCCTCATAAAGGCTTTATAAAGTAGGACAAACACTCCTCGGCTACTGGCCGAGGAGGTTGAAGTCGATGGTCGGTCAATAAAGTTTTGTACAATGAGGATCCGAGCATTAATGACATAAAGTACTTGGATACATTGAGTCCTTACACATAATTTGTGATTTTACTATGGATATCGATCCTTAATTCGGCCACCCGTGCCCGCATTAAGGCTCGGGGCTACTGGGCTTCGGGCTTATTATTTACAAATATTAAAGGGCACCTCAATCCCTCGATCCGGTGTTGCCACCGACCAGTTGTCTCGGGGCTACTGCATTGCCTGCTCTATGCGTAAAATTTTAAGTGCAATCAGCTTCGAGGAGATTTTGATCCTCGTGTTGGTCGGCCGCACCCAACCCGAGTCTCGAGGACTGAGCACGCCGCTTTTGTGTCCCAAGTATTCTGCCGAGTAGGATTTGATCCTCGTGCCGATTTTGCAAATCAACCCGAGTCTCAAATGGCTAGTGGGATCAGCGGTCTTATGTCATCCTTCAGGTGCATCTCGGGTTTTAGGCTGATACACACCTTGTGGGCTACTGGCTATGTATCTCGGTAGAGAATAAATTGCACCAATCAAAAATATTGACAAAAATCGGGCCACATTCGGGGTGGTGCACCACCTCGGAAGCAGTTCGGCATAAAGCTCGGACGCTAGTGGCTGGCTCCATAGAGGGCATTTCTGGCATTAAGCTCGGCTGAACTCCTTCAAAATTCTATGAACCAAGGTGATTTATGACACCTCGGATACAGTCTGGCGTTGGAGCTCGGATACATAGTCTGGCGTTGGAGCTCGGATACATAGTCCGGCGATAGAGCTGGGAAGCAGTCCGGCGTTGGTGCTCGGCTGCAAAAGATACCTCGAATGCAGTCCGGCGTTAGAGCTTGAACGCAAGAGGACACTGCCTCCCGGGAATAACTTCAAACCCGAGGCGTGGCATAAAAATAACAAGGCATTGATAAAGGCCGTAAACTTAAAGGGGCTCCTCGGATACCCAACGTGTAAACTCTTCGCATGCACTTAGGCGATCCTCAAGATCGAAGATGAGCAGATTTGTTGAACCAGTTTTCAAGACCGACGACCGAAGATGAAGAACAGTTCGAAAGAATCGAGGAGCGTCCCCAACTTGAAGACCGGTTCAGGGGGCTACTGACGGTGTCCTGGACTAGGGGGTACTCACCATGTCGTCTCCCGATCTGTTGGATTGGGCCGAGGATCCCCATGGTCGTATACTCATGGGCCAGTCCGGACAGTTGTCGCATACAAGGAAGATTCCACAAGACTTGGCGATCAAGACAAGGACTCCTCCCCCACCGGCGTATTCGGCTAGGACTCTTGTTATCCTAGGCCTCTGGTGCATTATATAAACCGAGGCCAGGCTAGTCGATAGATATACAACAATCATACCATAGGCTAGCTTCTAGGGTTTAGCCTCTCTGATTTCGTGGTAGATCTACTCTTGTACTACCCATATCATCAATATTAATCAAGCAGGAGTAGGGTATTACCTCCATCGAGAGGGCCTGAACCTGGGTAAAAACATCGTGTCCCTTGTCTCCTGTTACCATCCGCCAAGACGCACAGTTCGGGACCCCCTACCCGAGATCCGCTGGTTTTGACACCGACAGGGGGGGTAGTATTGATACTCCATAACGCTTAGGGTAATTCCTCTACCCAACAACCCGGCGTCCTCTGCAAAGGGACCAGAAGCCGGGGCTTGATGCCTCTCAAAATATCTTGATTGGCTCTTTCAGCTTGGCCATTGGACTAGGGGTGAGCCACTGATGATACATCAAGACGAATATGCTCTCGTTGGCAAAATTCTTTCATAGCACCCTTGGACAAATTAGTGCCATTATCAGTTATAATGCTATGAGGAAAGCCAAACTGGAAAATCACCTTTTTGATGAACTGAACCGCTGTTGCCACGTCACACTTACTGACCGGCTCTGCCTCAACCCACTTTGTGAATTTGTCAAACGCCACCAAAAGGTGGGTCTTTTTATCTTTGGACCGTTTGAAAGGTCCAACCATATCCAGCCCCCAGACTGCAAACGGCCAAGTAATTGGAATCATCCGCAATTTGTGAGCCGGCACATGAGCTCGGCTTGAAAATTTCTGACAACCATCACATTTATTGACCAAATCATCTGCATCCGTGAGGGAGTCCTGGATTAGGGGGTTTCCGGACAGCCGGACTATATCCTTTGGACGGATTGTTGGACTATGAAGATACAAGATTGAAGACTTCCTCTCGTGCCCGGATGGGACTCTCTTGGCGTGGAAGGCAAGCTTGGCGATACGGATATGTAGATCTCCTTCCGCTTGTAACCGACTCGTAATTCCTAGCCCTCCGGTGTCTATATAAACCGGAGGGTTTAGTCCATAGGGCAACAACAATCATACCATAGGCTAGCTTCTAGGTTTTAGCCTCTTCGATCTCGTGGTAGATAAACTCTTCTAATAATCATATTCATCAAGATCAATTAAGCATGAAGTAGGGTATTACCTCCATAGAGCGGGCCCGAACCTGGGTAAATATCGTGTCCCTTGCCTCCTGTTACCATCCGCCTTAGACGCACAGTTCGGGACCCCCTACCCGAGATCCGCCGGTTTTGACACCGACGTTGGTGCTTTCATTGAGAGTTCCACTATGTCGTCGCTGCAAGGTTCGATGGCCCCTTCGATCATCGACAATGATGCGGTCTAGGGTGAGGTTTTCCTCCCCGGACAGATCTTCGTGTTCGGCAGCTTTGCAGTGCGGGCCGACCCGTTTGACCATCTGGACTAGATCGAGAGCTACGGCCCTGGCCATCAGGTCAGGTTTGGAAACTTGAATTACACTGCCGTTATCCGCGGAGACTTGATCTTCGACGGATTCGGGCCCATGCCAGGTGTGCCGCACGATCACGACGAGCACGATATAGCTCTGCCGAGACAGTGTTCGGGAGATCACGCCAGCAACTACTCCGACCTCTAGTCCGGAGCAGATTGCGCCATCCGAGGGCGGGTGGATAGACTCTGCCACGGAGGCTGCGCCCTCAGTGGCGATAGAGCCGAATACTAACCTTACCCTTCACGAGAGCCGTGTCGCCGAACTGCTGGACTCGTCCTCGGCCACGAACTCTGTACCACCCGCGCCCATACCTATCGAATCCGATTGGGCGCCGATCATGGAGTTCACCTCCGCAATATCTTTCAGCACTCACCCTTCGGCGACATACTGAACTCATTGAAATCTCTCTCCCTATCTGGAGAACCTTGGACGAACTATCTCTGGCTAGAGTGGGATGCGAACGACGAATAAATTGAATCCCCACCCACCACCCACTTAGTAGCCGACATGCTTGACTATCTCTGTCGACGATTTAACCGACATGCTCGACTTCGACTCCGAACACATCGATGGTATGGACACCGATGCCAGAGATGAACAGGAACCACTGCCCACTGGGCACAGGACCGCCACCTCATCATATGATATATACATGGTGGATACACCCAAATACGGCAATGGCGACAAGACAACGGAGGACGATCCCTCCAAGAAGCAACCTCAGCGCCGACGTCAGCGGCGCCGCTTTAAGTCTCGCCACAACAAAAGCGGTGATACCGGCACAGGATATAACAATACTCCGGATAGTGCCGAAGATGATGACAATCCCCTCCAGAAAGATCAAGAGCCGGAGGATGAACAAGCCAGCCCTCCTAAGAGAGCGGAAGAGGGAGAAACGGAGGACGACAACTATATGCCTCCCTCCGAAGACGAAGCGAGCCTCGACGACGAAGAATTTTTCATGCCTGAGGATCCCGTCGAGCAGGAGCGCTTTAAGCGCTGGCTTATTGCCACAGCAAACAGCCTGAGGAAAAAGCAGCAACAACTTCGAGTTGATCAGGATCTGCTAGCAGATAGATGGACTGAAGTCCTTGCGGCTGAGGAGTATGAACTCGAACTCCCTTCCAGAGGTCACCCCGCGTTCGATGCGGCTGATCGGCCACCCCATGGCCGAGATAGAGAGGCACTACGGCCTGAAAATCAGCCTGCACCCCGCCGCCATTCAAACAAACATACCAAGGCAACGGGAAACACGAGAGACCTGCGAGACGTATTGGAAGACAGGCAAAACACGCTAGATCGATCTATGGATCACGGGGCCGTGCCCCTACAAAGGACGGTGACCGCCTCACCGGATACATTAAAAGCAATTCCGGACGGGCCGAATACAGCAGGCAGGACGCATACGAGCTGCGTCGCGACATAGCCCAGCACAGAGGCGCGGCACACCCCCTATGCTTCACCAACGAAGTAATGGAGCATGAATTCCCATAAGGTTTTAAACATGTAAATATCAAATCATATGATGGTACAACAGATCCCGCGGTATGGATTGAGGACTTCTTCCTCCACATCCACATGGCCCGCGGTGATGATCTACATGCCATCAAGTACCTCCCGTTAAAACTCAAAGGACCAGCTCGGCATTGGCTGAATAGCCTGCCAACAGACTCCGTCGGCTGTTGGGAGGATCTGGAAGACGCATTTCTCGACAATTTCCAGGGCACTTATGTGCGACCACTAGACGCTGATGACTTGAACCACATAATTCAGCAGCCACGGGAATCGGCCAGGCAATTCTGGACACGGTTCCTAACAAACAAAAACAAAATTGTCGACTGTCCGGATGCAGAAGCCTTAGTGGCATTCAAGCACAACATCCGTGAGGAGTCGCTCGCCCGACACCTCGGCCAGGAAAAGCCGAAATCAATGGCAGCCCTTGTCGGTGTCAAAACCGGCGGATCTCGGGTAGGGGGTCCCGATCTGTGCGTCAAGGCTGATGGTAACATGAAGCAAGGGACATAGATGTTTACCCAGGTTCGGGCCCTCTCGATGGAGGTAAAACCCTACTTCCTGCTTGATTAATATTGATGATATGGGTAGTACAAGAGTAGATCTACCACGAGATCGTAGAGGCTAAATCCTAAGAGCTAGCCTATGATGGTACGATTGTAATTGTGATCGGCCTTCTAAGGACCAACCTCTCCGGTTTATATAGACACCGGAGAGGGCTAGGGTTTACATGGAGTCGGTTACAAGGAAGGAAACATAATATCCGGATCACCAAGCTTGCCTTCTACGCCTAGGGAAGTCCCATCCGGACACGGGCCGAAGTCTTGAGTCTTGTATCTTTACGCTTCAATAGTCCGGACGTTGTACACAGGCCGGCTATCCGGATACCCCCTAATCCAGGACTCCCTCAGTAGCCCCTGAACCAGGCTTCAATGACGATGAGTCCGGCGCGCAGTCTTGTCTTCGGCATTGCAGGGCGGGTTCCTCCTTCGAATACTCCAAGGTAATTATCGAACACTCAAACCGTGTCCGGATCCACAAGATGATCTTCGCATGCCACCATAGAGAGAATGATGTTTCACAAATGCAATCCGCTGATAGTTTTTTTTAGGCAACGCAACGTGCCATTATGGTCGGGTCATTATTCGAACCGTTTCCCCACAACCAGCTACTGCGTATGTTACGAGGCGGTTTCCCCGACACGTCTTGTCGAAGCGGAGATCGTGTCCCCTTATCACGGGATTCTCATCAATGCGGGCATGGGTAATCCAACCGCACCGCTAATCGCGGTGAGCGGGAGGCAAACAGGCTCAACCAGGCAAGTGGGGAGGCGCAAAAAGCACTTACCGCCCCTATAAAGAGACAAGGCCTCCTTCTCTTTACGCAGGCATTTCTCCTTCCGCTCGCTCATTCCCCTCTTTCCGAGCCCTAATGCCCAAGAACTCTTCCTTTCCACCAAACAGAGGCTTTCCAAAGATGTCCGGATCCGGAGCAGGAGGCAGATGGATGGCCTCTACTGTCCGGGAGAAGGATATTAAGAAGCTCCGGGATGCCGAGTATCTGGCTCAGAAGATCGGCCACCGTCTCCCCCCGGCGGGACAGGTCGTCCCCACTCGGGAACCTCACGAGAGAGTCGTGTTCCTTCCCCATTTTGTCCGTGGGCTCGGGTTGCCCCCGCACCCATTCATTCGTGGAGTCATGTATTACTACGGGATTGATTTTCATGATATTCCCCCAACTCCTTCCTCAATATCTCGACGTTCATCGCCGTGTGCGAGGCTTTTCTTCGGATCTCACCTCACTTGGGCCTGTGGCTAAAGATTTTTAATGTGAAGCCCAAGGTGGTGAGTGGATGAAAGTGCTAGTTATCGACTAGAGGGGGGGGGGGTGAATAGGCGATTTTTAGGAAAGTCTTCAAAACACGAATGTTTCGAAGACAAACAATAGAAATGACCTAATTGATATGCAACGGAAGATAAACTACAACAAGCAAGCCATAGTCAAGTATGCAATAATGTGAACGGACAAGACTAATAGCAGCTATGTAGTAAGGATCAGGATGGAAGATAGTATGAAGCCAAACAACGATAGTAGTCAAGCAATGAAGTCAAACAGATAAGACATATAAGCAATGACTTCACGAAGACAAACTCAGGGTAAAGGAGGGAAGGGATAGAACCAGTCACTTGTTGAAGACACAGGATTTGTTGGACCAGTTCCAGTTGCTGTGACAACTGTACATCTGGTTAGGGAGGCTGAGATTCAACTCAAGACCGCCTTCACCTTATTCCCCTTGAGCTAAGGACACACAGTCCTCGCCCAATCACTCTGGTAAGTCTTCAAGGTAGACTTCCAACCTTCACAGATGACGCTCACCGCAATCCACAATGACTCTTGGATGCTCGTAACGCGATGCCTAACCGCCGGAGGATTCACAGTCCTCAAGTGTAATAAGTCTTCGGTCGCATGCATGGAAAACTTCAGTGATGCCTAACACTCTTTGGCTCGGGTGTTTGGGCTTTGTCCTCGCAAGATTTCTCTCTCTCAAAGGCTTCGAGGTGGGTTGCTCTCAAACGACAAAAGCCTTGCACTTACTCTGAGCAGCCACCAATTTATGGTGTAGGGGGTGGGCTATTTATAGCCACTAGGCAACCCGACCTGTTATGTCCGAAATGACCCTGGGTCACTAAGGAACTGACACGTGTTCCAACGGTCAGATTTCAAACACACACGGCAACTTTACTTGGGCTACAAGCAAAGCTGACTCATCCAGCTCGGACAAGTTTTGCTCTCATTGTCTTCGTCAAGACATAGGATTTGGGTTGAGCATCACTTCAGTCATTCTGACTATGATCACTTGGACCCCACTTAACAGTACGGTGGTTCCTACGACTCAACAAAGAAGAAAAGGAAACAACGAAACGACACAGTCTTCGCGCTCCATAGTCTTCACTCAATGTCTTCTCATGTCATAGTCTTCAATGTGAATATCTTCACATACCACCATTGTCGTCAATGTCTTCATACATTTTAGGGTCGCTCCGTAGGTAAACCGAATCAATGAGGGACACTTCCTGCGTTATCCTGCAATTCTCACAAACGATTAGTCCTCAACCACATTTGTCGTCAATACTCCAAAACCAACTAGGGGTGGCACTAGATGCACTTACAATCTCCCCCTTTTTGGTGATTGATGACAAACTGGTTGAAGTTTTCAACGGGGATAAAATATGTGAAATTGTAAAGGATAGGGAATTGTCTTCATAAGTGGCAAAGGCTCCCCCTGAAGATGTGCATATAAGTAGTTTGCTTTGGGAATGCAAATGCACATGGCAGGTTGTACTTGTGGAGATCCTCTTCAACTTATGAAGATAATTCATCATGCATGAAATGATATAGCTAAGAGAATTACATGCATAATTAAAAATGGACGTCTGCAGAATGATCCAAGTGCGGAAGTTATCGTCGCACATGCGAATTTATCATCGCACCAGAGTAAAGCAAATAAGTAGCAGACGACCATCGAGTTTAAGTGTTACAACTCAAAGAACCAAATGTATCAAAAGCGAGAGTTGTAAACACTAAGAAAAATATTTATGCAACCGCCCTTATGAACCCGCTTGAAGACTATCAAACTCATATG
This sequence comes from Aegilops longissima, assembly GCA_021605205.1. Taxonomy (NCBI): domain Eukaryota; kingdom Viridiplantae; phylum Streptophyta; class Magnoliopsida; order Poales; family Poaceae; genus Aegilops; species Aegilops longissima. Next base: position 121,548,188 of record CM038681.1, read on the forward strand.
CTTCTCCCCCTTTTGTCAGTAAGGACCAAAAAGGTTTGAAGACATAGAGCATCTACTCGTCCTCTTCAGAAGTAGATGATGCAGCAGGGTTGTCGTTGTTGGTTGGCGGTGCAGACGAGCTTGGTGCAGTGTCAATTCGTGCAGAAGTAGGGGGTGGTGAAGTAGCATCATCTTCATCATCGATCACTCTGGCATTGACAGTTGCCGTGGAGGAAGAATAGTCAGAGTCTTCAAGTGATGGAGTTCGTCGTAGGACTGCATTCCATGGAGGAGTGGAGTCAAACTTGAAGCGTTCAGTGAAGCCATTGTCTTGAAGATCTGCTTCAGCACTGAGCAGGGTCAAACTCTTCCATGATCGCCGACAGGTCTTGTGAGTGACAAAAGCATTCTTGGTGGAAAGGTTTCGAATGCGATTGACGTCCACCAAGAGGCTTTGCATTTGACACTTGAGCCAGGAGTGATGCTTATCTTGCTTTTGATGCAGCGCCACAAGAAGTTCTCGATCATTGAGGACTCGAGAGCGCTTCCGAGGCCTTTGGCCAATTGTGCTCTCAGTGGCTTCAGTCCATGCACGATGAGGCAGACGTGTGTTCCCAGCCAGAGGATAGACACGAGATATTGCTGGGATGCCTTCCATGGGTTGAGAGAAGCTATGGTGATCTGCATTCTGAAGACTTAGTAGCGTTTTGGCAGGCTCAGGGTATATGGCTTCAACAGACATATCAACCTCTGGTAGAAAGATCAGATGATTGCGAGCAGAGGGTTGATAGTTGATAGCAGAGTGCATCTTGATGAGGCGCATGACCCATGGAGCATAAAACTTCAGACCAAACAGATCAGATCCAGACGCAGCCAATTGTCGGATGAAGAATTCTTGTGTGTTGAAGCTGATGCCATTGAGGATGTAGAAGACCAATGTCTTCATTGCTCCTTCAAGCTTTGCATTTATGAATGACCTTTGATAGGCCATAGAGTTCGCTTGATGATGTGATATATTGTGCGAGGCGATACTCAAGGTCATCAACAAAGAAGTGCTTGAGGGTATTCAGCGTCATGTGGCGATGGCTTCATCATGCTCAACATCGACTCATGTCGGGTTCTGGCTTATGAAATATGCTCTCCAGTGCATCGTGGAGTTGACATCTAGGTTCAAACAGCTCTCTGGGAGTGGGTAGGCCTCTGAGCTCAATGAGGTCAAGAGCTTTGGCTTCATGATGAACATTTCCAGTCATCCACTTGAGAACCCATGTCTTTGTGTCTCTGTTGTAGCCGCGGATGTGGAAGGTAGCATAGAATTGAAGCACAAGTTCTTCATTCCAGTGCTCTTTGTCTGTAACGAAACCAAGCAGACCTGCATCATGAAAGCAATCAAGTGCTTCTTCTAAGCACGGCAGTCCAGCAATGGCTTCAGTGTCGAGGCGCATATGAGGGAAAATGCACCCTTGATCATACAGAACAAATGAATAATAGCTTCTTTGCTGATAGCTCCAGAACCGGTCAGATGAGATCCTTGGCCTTGTGTAGGGGTTCTTTGCACTGTCAAAGAAAGTGTTGTGGGCTTTGAAGCCATTTGCATTGAAAGAACCTGTTGAGGTGGCAGTGCCTGGAAACCTTGGCAGTCTTGGCTTCGGCTCCTGGACCTGAGGCCTATGCTCAATATGATAGTCGAACTGAGGACCAGAGGCATGAGGCGGAGGGACCAGAACGGGCCATCTTACCGTGACTAGCTCGCCATAGTTGTATGCTTGCTCGATTGTGTAGGGCCTTGGTGGCGGAATCGAGCGATGGCAAGAATCGAGGCTTCAGCTGCTCAACAGATGCTTCGGGAGCAGTGGCCTCATTGGCTTGTGCACATTTCCTTCAAAGGGCTTGGGAGCAGTTTGTACAGGGCTCCACATTGGCTTCAGCCATGACCACGCCATTGGCTTCATTGGTGTTGGAGGTGGCAGCCTCAATGTTTTCAACCTCCACTTGAGGAGCTGGAGGGTCGGGCACTGGCACGTTGATATCGGGGATAACTTCTTCAATTACTGGGGGTGTAGGGACACGCTCTTCTTCTTCTTGGGTGTCTGCGGCTGATGCATCCGGATTGTCTTCAGCAGCTTTAGCTTCAGACTCAGAGACATTCACAGTTGGAGTGGCTTCAGAAAACACTTGTCGTGCAACAGGTTGGTGGTGCACTTCTCCTTCTCGAACGCCGAAGAGGTACTTGAGGCCTTTGACCTTTCGGCTCATGCAATGTCTTGGCGACGCCTCTGGAGAAGGGGTTGGCTGGGCCTCAAAGTCTTCCTCTTCTTCTTGCTATTGTTGTTGGGGAGTGACTTGTTGTTGGGGAGTACTAGGGGAGTCTTGTTGTTGCGGGCGATCAGCCCATGAAGCATCCTGAGCAATTGGCTTCAGAGGACGACCAATGCTAATGAGTTCGCTGTTCGTACGAACATGCGATGATGCCACATTGTACTCGATTTGAGGAAGAACTTCATCATCTTCAACATTGTCATGGTGACCAATGTCTTCAGCAGTGTGGGATCAGCTGCTGGAATCTCTTCAGCTTCAGGAGCCTCTGTGGAAGCAGGCTCATGAACAGTCATGCGAAGTTCTTGGGTTGCAGACGCGGGGCGAACCACAGAAATGGGTTCAACAACCAAGGGCTCTGTGGGAGCAGCCTAATTCTTCTTGGTCTTAAGCTTCTTCTTGGAGGGAGCGACATCAGAGGCGTCAGGATTTTTCCTTTTTCTGGCTTCAGCCTCGGCAACCCTCGTCTTCTTCTGTTCAGAAGCGGTTGACCGGACCTTTGGCTTCGAGCCACCATGCTGCTTGGGAAGACTATGCGGGTTCTTCCTGCCTTGAAGGTGCAGCTTGGTCAGTTGAAGACTTCTTTTTCTTTGCAGCCATCCTGGGGTCGATGCCAGGACGGCCAAGAGCCTTGCGCTTCTCAGCCTCATTGTAGGCAAGCACGCACTTGTCAGCCAGAGCCTTCATGCGCTCACGAGAGCCTCTGGCTTCTTCACGCTTCTTGACAAAGGCTTCCTTGAGGTCGTGCAGCATGACCTTGAAGTTTTTGACGTCTTGCACGCTGAGTGCAGCCATATGCTTCTTGAACTGAGCCTTCTCATAGTCAATCTTGTGCTTCAGTTCAACAATCCGCTGAGCAAGAGCTAGCTCAGAAGCAATGGCTCCATTGAAGGAGATGCTGAGGCCAATAGGAAGTTGCAGATCTTCAAAGCTGATGTTTGGTGTGTCAAACCACTCATCAATGAAGTGATGGATGATTGCCACATCAAAGAGAGGCAAGTTGTTGAAGATTTCTGCTTCTTCTTTGGTCTTGATAAGTTGCTCAAGAGCATCATCTGCAAGATCGTCATCACTTGATAGATCAATGTGCTCTTCACGCACAATGGCAGCAGGGTCGATGTCGATTCGGTGTTCTTGACAATTTTCTTTCTCTTCTCCGCCTTCTTGGAGATACGGATTGATCTTCGACCGCGTGCACTAGCTTCGGGAGGTGCGATGGCGATGGCTTCACACGTGAAGCTTTTGGAGGAGCAGTGACTTTGGAGCCTTGACTTTCTTAAGCTTGCGGCTTTGGAGCAGGAGCAGGAGCTGGGGCTTCATCAGACTCAGCATCGTCATCAGAGTGATCCACTTTGGCACCTTGGACCAGGATGTAGGTGATGTGGCCATTAAGGTTTGAAAAGGGACCAATGGCATTGGGTTCAGCATCACGTGAGCGGTCAGCATGGGGAGCAGAGGGACCAGGGTTGAAGTTTAATCCCAATGACTTCTTGTCTTCCTTTGCAGAAGCCTTTGCGTGCTGGAAGTTGCGCTTGAAGAGATTATCGTCACGACACCAGAGCAAAGACGTTGGGCCGGCATTCTCAGGCTGAGGTCCACGGACCATGCAAGGATAGAAACCTTGTGCAATAGCTTCAGCCATGTTCTTGGGAGGAAGGCCTCGAAAGAGAATATCACCCCAAGGGCTTCTGATAGCATTCTTCTCGGCATATTCCTGTGTGACAAAATTGTACTTGAACCACTGTTCAGCCCAATATCGACGAATCCATTGGATTCGCGTCTTGCGCTGATTGTAAGTCTCTTCGGGATCTGTTTTGTACAGCTCTGCGAGGTCATCAGGCAGATCTTTTGAGGTTCCACATGACGCCTGACTGATTTCTCTGAAGCCATGAATTTTAAACTGAATGGCTTCACGTTCAAAGGCTTCAAAGGCTTGCGTTTGCTGAACAGACAGGAACTGGCTTTGGGAGAGTTAGTTTGATGCTGTAAGAATTCTGCAAACGAATGCGACTATGAGAACCAAGGGATTCTCCACGGACATGTACCGTGACAGCATTAGAGATGCGAGGAAGGGAAGAGGTCATATGCATTCTCGTAAGATTTTGAAGATAAATCGGTTTGAAGACATTGACCTCATGATGCGAAGACATTCACTTATACGCGAGAGTTGGTTCCAGATTTGTACGAATCCGTGAATAAGTACAAGTGAGGAATCTAACTAGTTGTGAAGCTTAAGTGAATATACTAGGCGATCTGAGATGCGCATGAATAGATCTAACATAGTATGGGCAGAAACCAATTTTGGCAAGTAGGATGAATCTTGAAGATCAAAAAGATGGTAAAAATAGAGTTATATTTACTGCTTCGAAGAACTGCTAGACGGGAGGAAAGGAGGCCGAGCAGTTCAATCCACCGTGCCCTAACTTGGCGACGGAGGACACCTACGGCGGCGGCGGAGATGAAGATGTTCGCGTCCGGCGTGAAGACGGCGTCGGAGAGGTCGTGGCAGCTAAGCGCTTCGTCGCCAGCGTCGTCAAGAGCTAGCAGTGGCCCTAGGGTTTTGACGAGGTGGAGAGGGGGAAGAAGATTTTCTTTACCGCAGGGGACATGTATTTATAATGAGGTGTGCGGCACAGCGCAATTACGCAAGTGCCCCTGGCGGTTCACATCTGAGGGGCACGTGGCAAGCATGCAACATGCTCTGAGTTGTCCCACGTTCCCACGCTCGCCAGGTTTGTCGGATGGTCGTTCCGGCTTCTCCGGAATTCAACAATAAGGATGAATCATTTAAAACAGACTTAAAGTTTGTCTCTGTGTCTTCTGCTGACAAGGACGCAGAGAAGACATTCGACAGTTTCAATAGAATGCATATGATTTGGACAGATAGAGTTTGAGATAGAAAGCATAGAGAGATTAGGGTCCGATCACATTCACTTAGTTCAAAAGATTCAACTTGAAGACATAGCTATAAGTGAATGTTGTAGAGACAGAACATATATATATATATATATATATATATATATATATATATATATATATATATATATATATATATATATATATATATATATATATATATATATATATATATCAGACAACCAAATCAACATAGTGAAGAAAATCATGAAGATAAGTTGAAGTTGAAGACAAATCAAATGCGAAGATATTGAGAAATAACGCCATGAGTGAAACACTTCAAACAAAGAAATTTGGTGGTGGCGTTACCCACCAGATAGGAAGTATTAGACCCGCACACGGCGCACAATTATCGTGGCGCTCCAAGTCAAATTCCACGTTAATGTATTCACACTCGAATGTAAGTCTTCATTGATTGAAGATATACGTTACTTCGTGTGTTGCACATCTAAGTCATCAACATGCATAAGTGTTAGGATGTGTGCTTGATCACATGACATTTGAGGATTCCAAGATATTTAGCTCACACCGTAACTTGCAAAACCTTTTCTCATCCAAGGGCTTTGTGAAGATATCTGCGATTGCTCTTGAAAGTTGACGTGAATGATGTCAATATCTTTCTTCATGACATGATCCAAGAGAAAATGATGGCGAATTTCAATGTGCTTTGTCTTGAGTGCTGGACTGGATTGTTGGCAATCTTGATGGCGCTTTCGTTGTCGCAGAAGAGAGGTACTTGTGTCGATTGATGCCATAGTCCTTGAGAGTTTGCTTCATCCATAGAAGCTGAGCACAGCAAGATCCAGCAAGACAATGTATTCAGATTCAGCAGTTGAGAGTGATACACAGTTCTGCTTCTTTGAAGACCAACAGACAAGTGATCATCCCAGAAAGTGACATGTGCCTGATGTAGACTTGCGATCCACCTTGTCACCAGCATAATCAGCATCCGAAAATCCAACCAAATCAAATTTTGAGCCCTTTGGATACCATAATCCGAGTGTTGGGGTGTGAGCCAAATATCAAAGAATTCGCTTCACAGCTAAGTGATGCGATTCCTTTGGTGCCGCTTGGAATCGAGCACACATGCAAACACTAAGCATAATATCTGGCCTAGATGCACATAGGTAAAGTAAGGAACCAATCATGGAGCGGTATACCTTTTGATCGAACTCTTTACCATTGTCGTCGGGACCCAAGTGGTGTTTATGGCATTGGCGTCGTGTATCCTTTGCACTCTTGCATTCCAAACTTCTTCGACAATCTTGGAGGTATTTTTCTTGAGATATAAAGATGCCATTTCTTTCTTTTAATTTGAAGACCAAGGAAGAACTTGAGCTCTCCCATCATGGACATCGATATTGTTCTTGCATCATGTATCCAAATTCATCACTATACTTCGGTTGGTGCAGCCAAGATAATGTCATCCACATATATTTGGCATACAAACAGTTCACCATCATATGTCTTCGTGAAGAGTGTGGGATCAAGGGATCCAGGTTTGAAGCCTTTGCTCTTCGAAAGTCTTTGATTGTATCATACCAAAGCGCGGGAGCTTGTTTGAGGCCATACAATGCTTTATTTAGCTTGTACACCATATCGGGATGTTTTGGATCTTCAAAGCCGGTGGTTGAGCGACATATACTTCTTCTTCAATCTTGTCGTTGAGAAATGCACTCTTCACATCCATTTGATAGAGAAAGATGTTGTGGTGGTTAGCATAGGCTAGTAGTATGAGAATGGCTTCAAGCCTAGCTACAGGAGCAAATGTTTCATCGAAGTCAATTCCTTCAACTTGAGTATATCCTTGAGCCACAAGCCGTGCTTTGTTTCTGACGACTTGACCATGCTCATCTTGCTTGTTTTGATATATCCATTTGGTGCCAATAATGTTATGCTTGCGAGGGTCAGGGCGCTTGACAAGTTCCCAAACATTATTCAGCTTGAACTATTGAAGTTTTTCTTGCATAGCTTTAATCCATTCTGGTTCCATAAAAGCTTCAGCAACTTTCTTGGGTTCTGATATTGACACAAATGAAATGTGCCCAGAAATTTGCTAGTTGTGTTGCTCTTGAGCGAGTAAGCGGACCAGGTGCATTGATGCTATCGATTATCTTCTCAATCTGTAATTCATTTGCAACTCGAGGATGAACTGGACGAAGACTTTGCTCATGCTGATCATTGTCATCATTGGGAGGATTGTCTTCAGGCTGAGCATTGTCTTCAGGTTGGTTAGGTGCAGAAATGATAAGTTCCTCTTCAGTTGTGCTTCATTTGGCATGATTTCACCAGCCCCATCAGCTTGATAGATTCGCCGGGGCGGAGCTTCATTTAGTGTACTTGGCAGGAACTCTCTTTGTGAACCATTGGTTTCATCAAATCGCGCATCTACAGTTTCGACGATTTTGTAGAGATAGAGATTGAAGACTCTGTAAGAGTGTGAGTCCTTTCCGTAATCGAGCATGAAGCCTTCGTGAGCTTTGGGTTCAAATTTTGACTTGTGATGGGGATCCTTGATCCAGCACTTAGCCCCAAATACTCTGAAGTAGCTGACATTTGGCTTCTTGCCAGTAAGGAGCTCATAGGATGTTTTGTTCAGAAGCTTATGGATATAAACACGGTTGATGACGTGACAAGCTGTATCAATGGCTTCAGGCCAGAACTTTCTTGGTGTCTTGTACTCGTCGAGCATTGTTCGAGCCATCTCAATGAGGGTTCTGTTCTTGCGCTCCATGATGCCATTTTGCTGAGGTGTGTATGGAGCTAAGAACTCATGAGTGATTCCCATGGTATCCAGATAAAGATCAAGTCCGGTGTTCTTGAATTCAGTGTCGTTATCACTTCTGATATGCTTGATCTTGACGCCATAATTGTTCATTGCTCGATTGGCGAAGCGTCTGAAGACATCTTGCACTTCAGTCTTGTAGAGAATTATGTGCACCCATGTGTATCTTGAGTAGTCATCAACAATGACGAAGCCATAGAGACAAGCAGTTGTTGTGAGGGTAGAGTAATGAGTAGGGCCAAACAAATCCATGTGTAACAGCTCAAGGGTTGAGATGTCGCCATGATTGTCTTCGAGGGTGCTTTGCCCTAGTCATCTTTCCAGCTTCGCAGGCACCACACAAATGATCCTTCTTGAACTTGACACCTTCGATGCCTATGACATGCTTCTTCTTGGCGAGTGTGTGTAAGTTCCTCATGCCAGCATGCCCCAGCCTTCGATGCCAGAGCCAGCATTCTGAAGCTTTTGCAAGAAGACATACGGCAAGCTGTGGACCTGCTGAGAAATCTACCATGTATAGATCATCTTTCCTATACCCTTCAAAGACTAGAGACTTGTCAGATTCCATTAGTACAAGGCAACGATATTTTCCGAATATCACAATCATGTTCAAGTCACAAAGCATTGAGACAGACATCAAGTTGAAACCAAGGGATTCAACAAGCATCACTTTATCCATGTGTTGATCCTTTGAGATTGCAACTCTACCTAGACCCAATACCTTGCTTTTACCAATGTCAGCAAATGTGATGTGACTCTTGTCTGATGGACGTAAGGTTGAGTCCATGAGAAGACTTAGATCACCAATCATATGATTAGTGCATCCACTATCCATAATCCATTCTGAAGCATGAGGTGTCATACCCTACAGTACAGTTAGGGGGATAGGCTTCACCAAGAGCATTGTGAAGCATAAACATTTGACAGGCAAGTGGATTATTGAAGCTTAAATCAAGATTAGGACTGATAGGATGAATGGCAAACGATTCAGGAACAAAATACATAGTGAGACCATTTGGGCATTTGATCTTGTGCCCTACAAGATGTTTTAGGTCCCCAGCAATAGCATCAGACGCCTTTGATTTTCGGCTGGAGACCCTTTCCTGCAAAAGAGAGTTAATTCTTCTTAACCACCCACATCTTTAGGGGTGGCTTAGAAGCAATGAGTCTAAGTGCAGCATCTAAGAATTTTGGCTTTGGAGCCCTAGCAAATAGCCTTGCAGGAGATGAATGATACTCATATGAATAAGCAGAAAAGTTCTTAGTTCTATGAACATAGCGGTTTGAAGACACACGCTCATATTCATAAATTTGAGTACGGTTTCCCTGCAAAACATTGGCGTTAGGGTGACTCAGGTGAGTCCTCTGTCTGTATGAAGCCTTTGGACCATATGACGCCTTAGGTGCTGGGTTTGTCTTCTTCCTGGTGGTGTCATGATGACATTCATCGGAAGATTCTCAAGACAGCTTTTGGGAACCCAAATCTTCTTCATAGGGGGTCCATTCCTGCAGTTAGTACCAATATACCGCAAACACTTCACCATTCTGATTCTTGAACAACTTATAGTTTGCATCAAAGGATTCATCAATGATAATAGGGTTAGCACAGTAAAGCCAGATAAGGTGGATGGATCCATCGAAGGTCCCTTTGCAGCAACCCATGTGGTTTTGGGATACCGCTCAAAGCTTCCAAGAGAAACCATCAACATTCATTTTCCTCTCGAACCCAACACCCTCTTTCCTAGGGTTTCGGTTCAGAATCTGCTTTTGAGGACATCGCAGTGTCTCGATGCCCTTTCGCACTTTTATACATCCTGTTTCAAGCAATGTCTTCAACCTAGCATTTTCATCAGCAATAGCAGTGGTATCCTCCGCAGAGGGGTTAGTTACCACATTAGTAGTTGAAGACAATGCAACAGTAGCAGCAGTTGAACATTCAGCAACAGAGGTAGCTATATCACGCTCAAGGCATTTTAGACATGGTGGTTCAAATCCATCCTGAGCGGAACTGATCTGTTGAGCGCGAAGTGACTCATTCTCTTTTTGAAGATCTTCATGAGCCGCTCTCAATTTCTCAAGCTCTTGCTTCCTTTGAAGATAATCATAGGAGAGCTTTTCATGAGTAGTTGAGAGCGTTTCATGACGACTTTCAAGTTCTTGGTACTTAGCATGAAGATTTTTAATGTCTTCAACTAAGGACTGTGAACGTGTCATTTCCGCGTCCAACAGGTCATCGCTTTTGTCTAACAGTTTTTGAGTATGTTCCATAGCTCTTTGTTGTTCGGTTGCAATTTTAGCAAGTGTTTTGTAGCTGGGTTTGGATTCACAATCAGAGTCATCTTCACTTGATGTTTGAAAGTAAGCATCACGTGATTTTACCTTGGCACCGCGTGCCATGAAGCAGTAGGTGGGAGCAGGGTCGTCCTTGTCATCAGCTTCAGCGTTGGTGTAGAAGTCATTGTCTTCAGTGTTGAAGATGGACTTGGCAACATAGGCTGTGGCTAAAGCCAGACTTGCAACGCCAGGGTCGGACTCCTCTTCAGACTCCACCTCCACCTCCTCAGAAGCAAACTCCTCCTCTGAATCCATTTCCTTGCCAACAAAGGCACGAGCCTTGCGGATGAGCTCTTCTTATGAGATGAAGACTTTGATGAGGACTTGGAAGAAGACTTTGAAGATTTCTTCTTCTTCTTGTCATCGAATCATATTCTTTCTCTTCTTCTTCTTCTTCTCATTGTCCCACTATGGACACTCGGAGATATAGTGTCCAGTTTTCTTGCACTTGTGACAGTTCTCTTCTTGTAGTCATGAGTGGAAGCTTCATCATTTCTTGAGCTGGATCGTGAAGACTTTACGAAGCCTTTCTTCCTAGTGAACTTCGAACTTCTTCACAAGCATAGCAAGTTCCTTTCCAATGTCTTGAGGATCATCGTAACCGCAATGATTCTTCTTGGATGAGGAAACAACTTTTGCCTTCAAAGCGAGTTTGGCCATAGTTGGGACCATAGATATCTCTTTTCTCGTAAAGTGGAACTCATGTGTGTTGAGCCTCTCAAGTATATCGATGGATCGAGTGTCTTGAAGTCGGGCGTTCTTGTATCATGAGGGCAAGGGTGTCAAAAGAGCTGTCAAGTGATCTCAGTAGTGTCTTGACGATTTCATGCTTGGTGACCTCAGTGGCGCCGAGAGCATGAAGCTCATTTGTGATGTCAGTGAGGCGATCAAACGTGAGCTGGACATTTTCATTGTCGTTTCTCTTGAAGCGGTTGAAGAGGTTGCGAAGAACACTGATCCTTTGATCTCTCTGGGTTGAGACGCCTTCGTTGACCTTGGATAGCCAGTCCCAGACTACCTTCGACGTTTCTAGAGCACTCACACGGCCATACTGTCCTTTAGTGAGATGACCACAAATGATGTTCTTTGCAGTGGAGTCCAGTTGAATGAACTTCTTTACATCAGCAGGGGTGACACCTTCACCAGATTTAGGAACGCCGTTCTTGACGACATACCAGAGGTCGACATCAATGGCTTCAAGATGCATGCGCATCTTATTCTTCCAGTAGGGATAGTCAGTTCCATCGAACACGGGGCAAGCAGCGGAGACTTTGATTATCCCTGCAGTCGACATAGCTAAAACTCCAAGTGGTTATACTGAATCACATAGAACAAGGGAGTACCTTGCTCCGATACCAATTGAAAGTGCTAGTTATCGACTAGAGGGGGGGTGAATAGGCGATTTTTAGGAAAGTCTTCAAAACACGAATGTTTCGAAGACAAACAATAGAAATGACCTAATTGATATGCAGCGGAAGATAAACTACAACAAGCAAGCCATAGTCAAGTATGCAATAATGTGAACGGACAAGACTAATAGCAGCTATGTAGTAAGGATCAGGATGGAAGATAGTATGAAGCCAAACAACGATAGTAGTCAAGCAATGAAGTCAAACAGATAAGACATATAAGCAATGACTTCACGAAGACAAACTCAGGGTAAAGGAGGGAAGGGATAGAACCAGTCACTTGTTGAAGACACAGATTTGTTGGACCAGTTCGAGTTCTGTGACAACTGTACATCTGGTTAGGGAGGCTGAGATTCAACTCAGAAGACCGCATCTTCACCTTATTCCCCTGGAGCTAAGGACACACAGTCCTCGCCCAATCACTCTGGTAAGTCTTCAAGGTAGACTTCCGAACCTTCACAGATGACGTTCACCGGCAATCCACAATGACTCTTGGATGCTCAGAATGCGACGCCTAACCGGCTGGAGGATTCACAGTCCTCAAGTGTAATAAGTCTTCAGGTGACACAGACAGGAAAACTTCAGTGATGCCTAACACTCTTTGGCTCTGGTTGTTTGGGCTTTGTCCATGCAAGGATTTCTCTCTCTCAAAGGCTTCGAGGTGGGTTGCTCTCAAACGACAAAAGCCGTGCACTAACTCTGAGCAGCCACCAATTTATGGTGTAGGGGGTGGGCTATTTATAGCCACTAGGCAACCCGACCTGTTATGTCCGAAATGACCATGGGTCACTAAGGAACTGACACGTGTTCCAACGGTCAGATTTCAAACACACACGGCAACTTTACTTGGGCTACAAGCAAAGCTGACTCATCCAGCTTTGGATAAGTTTTGCTCTCATTGTCTTCGCTCGAAGACATAGGATTTGGGTTGAGCATCACTTCAGTCATTCTGACTATGATCACTTGGACCCCACTTAACAGTACGGTGGTTCCTATGACTCAACAAAGAAGAAAAGGAAACAACGAAACGACACGATCTTCAAGCTCCATAGTCTTCACTCAATGTCTTCTCATGTCATAGTCTTCAATGTGAATATCTTCACATACCACCATTGTCGCCAATGTCTTCATACATTTTTAGGGTCGTCTCGGTAGGTAAACCGAATCAATGAGGGACACTACCTGCGTTATCCTGCAATTCTCACAAACGCATTAGTCCCTCAACCACATTTGTCGTAAATACTCCAAAACCAACTAGGGGTGGCACAAGATGCACTTACAGTGGCGAACACGCCGAGTGCGGCGGCGCCATGGTGAGCAAGATGCCCAAGGCCGTTTGGCCGACGGGCGCCTTCAACGACTCCGTCAAGGAGTGGCAACAGCAGTGGTTCTATATCACGGAACCACGCAGCGAAAAGTGGGCGGCCGCTCCAGAGTCCAGATCCGGAGCTCCGCTGCGGCTCACATCCTGGCCCGAGAAGGGCTCGAACAGGTCCTCGTCCAATGAGCTGTCACTGCTCCTGACGCGCCTTCAGGGCGTGGTCGATAGGGACGTCAAACTTGTGGATGTAGTCCAGGTGATGCTAGTTCGCCTGGTTCTCCCTTGTTAGCGCCGAGCTTGTACTCTGTGGGAGTTCGACCCTACCGAGCTCCAAACCCTTCGGGAGCTTTATGATTCCTCCCACAAGGATATCTGGAAGGTGCTCTTTAAGTCTGGCAAATCGTGGCCGGGCCCCACCGAGGACCGTGGGTATCAGTTATCCCATTCTCCAAGCTCGATAAGTCACAGCCAAGCTCTGTCTATTCACGCTCCAGCTGGCATGTCATGGGGGAGACATCCTAATCGTGTTTCATCGTGATCTCAGGGATGGATAAAAAAGTGGAGCGGATACATTGTCCGGCCCCTTTGCCGGAGGAACCGGCCGGACCTCTTCTGACGAAGATGCTGGTCCCCGCGCCTTACGAGGCGCCGAAGAAGGAGGCCTCCAAGAAGGTCAAGAAGATCCGGAGTGGCCTCCGTCACCGCGAGGCTTCGGACGCAAATTCCGAAGACTCAAGAGATGCTCCCTCTTCGGAAGACGAAGCGGAAGAAGCAGAGGAGGGCGAGCCTCATTCTGGAGGTGGGAAGAGGCGCGTAGCTTCCTCGTCCCTGGGGGCCGAATAGCCCAAGAGGAGAAAAGGTTCCGTCCCAGAGGCATCCACCACGGCTGCCGACAGCAGTCCGGAGTGGGATCCCAGGGCCCAGCCCCTGGAGAAGTCGTAAGTGTACAAGATCCGAACATGCATATGCGTCCGGGATTGCTTTTGGGTATAATAGTTTTAATGTTGCTATATATTGCACAGATCCGCGAGGTCCTCACACGGCCAGTCCTCATCCGAGGATTCACGAGCTTGGGCGCTTTGGCGGCGAGACGCCTCCAGAGGCCCCTTCCCCAAAGTCTCGGCGCGACATTGAGGTGTCGTATCAACGGGGCTCGGACCAGGGGGGCATATCACTGGGGCCGGACACACGGGAGCGGATGGCCCCGGAGTGTGCCGTCAGCGGGGGCGACCTTGGGTTCGACCCACAGCCGGACAAGGTTCGGGAGACCTCTAAGGCTCCCAGATCGGGCGAGCAGCCACCTTCAACAGTGGGGGACCCGCCTACTCCGTCGGCAACCTCTGTTTGGACAGAGCTGCCAGGCGGTCTATCGACGGCATTAAAGAACGCGTCTATCGTCGATGAACATCGGACCCTTATGGGTGCGGTGGTTGAAAAGATTCAGTCTGCCGAGAGCGGGCTGAACGAGTCCTGCCTTGGCCTTATAAAGGCCTTTGAGGTATGTTTCCCAAGAAACCTTTGAGGAATTGTCATTATATGAGTAGTAGCCCCTAATACACTGCCCGGCAAAGGAGAGGGAGCCGGGCAGAGGATCAAATCCTCTCTTGTCGTGGGAAATTATGTTAATGACATGTACCTCTTTGTTTGACTACAGGCGTCTGCGGAGAAGACGACCGCTCATAATGCGGAAGTGTCCAAACTGAAGCGGAGCCTGGAACGGGCCGAGGAAGAACTTGGTCGCATGAGGAAGCAATTAGAAGATAAAAAAGGTATGGTAAAACATTGTCTTGCATTAGGCACAAATAAGTAATTGTGCTTATTGAAAAGTATTTGTGTTGTATGCCCTAGGAGCGAGTGCCGAATATGAGGCACTGAAGAAGGCCGTGGATGATGCCAATAAGAAGGTTGCCGCCAAACAGGCACTTTGTGAAAAACACGAGGCCAGGGTTGTCACAGCTGAGCGGGAGCTCTAGGAGGCTGTGAAGAAAAGCGAGGGCTTGGAGCAGAGTGTAATAGAGAAAGAAGCCGAACTCGCTCGAGCGCTCCAAGCTGCGGAAGATGCCCGGGAAGAAGCCCGAGGTGCTGTATGGGTCATTCAAGATGACCGGAAAGTTGCGGCTGGTAAGGCCTTCTGTATTCTTAGCCATTTATTCATGATGATGGGAAGAATTCTAAGCGGCAAGCTGAATTCTTATTTTTCCAGGGGCGTTTGCGGATCTTCCTCGCAGCATATCAGATGCCGCCCAATTCTACCGAACCGAGGAAAATAAGTCTGCGGAGAGGGATTTCTGGTCGCAGTATTTGGCACCAAACTATCCGGTGCCCTTTATCGATCAGCTGAAGCAGCTGGTCGAACTGCACTAGGCAGCCGAACTAGCCATGAAGGACTTGATTGTCGGGCTGTGGCCGGCGGAGCCAATTCCGAGCAGTTACTTCGGGCTCGTGAAGCGGATTGCGGGCGCTTGTCCTCGGCTTGATGCTATTAAGCGATCGGTCTGCATAGAGGGTGCACGTATGGCATTCGCCCGTGCAAAAGTGCATTGGGGGAAGCTTGACGCGGAGAAGCTGATGACTGAGGGGCCGCCAGAGGGTAAGGAGCATCGCAAGCCTGAACTGTACTATGAAGGTGTACTGAAGGGGGCCCGCCTTTCGGTGGATAAATGTACCAAAGAAATTATATTTCCCTGAGGGCATTTGTGCCACTTTTTTGTAATATGGGATTATGGCGTTTATATATTGCCTGTTTTGTTTGAACATATGTTCTTCCTGTGCGGCTGTTTAATGTATGTAAATCCTGAGAGTTGGCAAGTCATCGGCTTCTGCCCCCACGTAAAAAGAATACTGGGGTGTTCGGGATATATCTGAACGCTCTTTATCCCATAGTTGGGTCCCTTTGCGGAGGCGTTTCTCACCACGAACCAGGCAATCGGACTATAAGGCTTTATTACTCTCACTTAGTCATAGGAATTCGAGTATGGTCGGCGCATCCCCTAGTGTTCGGAAGGCCGAACTAGGGGCTCTACTGGCGCCTGATCAAAAGACCGATCCTTCGCACTCTGCATTTATAATGGCATTGTGCGGAATAAATCTTTAGGGATTTTACAACCTCTCGAATAGCTGACCGGCTCTCGCTGTATCATGACAGTCGGTTTTTGGCTTTCTCTACTGAGGTGCTCGTCCGGCAGATCCGGGACACAATTGCAGTAGTTCTCCCTGCGCTACCTTAGCCGATATAACGGAACGTAAGGTACCAAAACAAGGGAGCCGGGAAAACCCAACCAATGACCCAAGACATGATTTGGAGCTGATGCATATAGTGCTATAAGTTCGGGGTGCCGGACGACCGAGAAGGTGGTCGGACTTTATTGTCAGATATGAAGCCTCGGGCGAATCGGGCGTAACGAGGTGTCGATGAAAAGTGACGGCCGGTAAGTGTTATTTAAGTCTATGTATTGTAGCAAAATGATATGTTATGAGTACGATGTATGATTATGAAAAGAGGTGTTTTTTGGCGGAACCTGTGATGGCCGGACTGGGGGGAGTTTGTCAGTGGATCGGAAGTGAATCCGGACTGCCTTCTTTTATGGGGGGCTCCTTGTGTGTCCCGCCGATTTCACGCCACCTATCCTGTTCTGCATCAAAGTTAGTTTGTAAGGCAAATACTCGGAGGTAGCCGAGCATCCGCTTGTGGTTGGTCCGAGGGCTCCTGATCGGGCCCTGGTAAACCCAGCCGCCATACCGGTGGGTAGCGCGGACTCCTCAATTGGTGTCCGGATAGTCGTCTGTCATATCAAAATCTTGATAGGCATGCCCGACTCGCTACTCCGGCAGCTGTATGATATCCGCCCCGAGGGCGGGGTTCGGCCTTGCCCATAGGTGTGATTACATCACATGGTGTTGGCCTGAGTGATTTACCACGCGGGATCCAGCCAACGTTGTTCGTCCCGTTAGCATACAGTAAATTACCGCATGGTGGGAAGGTGCCGAGGATTTATTCTTTGGCGTAGTATTTGTTTGGTGATCCAAAGACAGCCGTTTAGAGTGATGGGCCAGAAAAACTTGGCCTTTGCCCCCAGCATCTTTTAAGAGATGTTGTTTGTGATTTCACACCTGCGGGGGTTTTATGTTTTGTGGAGCCCCTGGTTTGCTATGTCCTTAGGTACTGCAATTGAGTTGATGTGGTTAGCGCGGTCTGGGGCGAGCGGCCGTACTTATATGCTATGGAGGGGGATCTCTTGACCAGAAGTCTCCCTTCATTGTTTCCGTCATGCGGCCAGCCGTTTTGCTTTGAGGATCCGGCATTCTCTATTTGTATGCTTTGCCGTCCTTCTAGGAGTACCATGAATTTCACATGGTTGATCTAGTGTCTGGCTCGGGCCGAATAGGTTTGAGCTCTTCTTTGTCCGTTGACCGGACTGGGAGTTGCTGAAGTTAGACCAGCTTTCCTGACTTGACGCTTATGACCATTGCGCCGGGGCTTGAGTATGCTTCTTCTTGTGTCCTTCGTGTTGTTTTGGACCGTAGTGGCGTGTTGACGTCGGGGCATGTGCCTTGAGTTCTCCTTCTTAGGTTGGGGTGGCTGGTTGTGCCCTTTGTCGGGGCGATCAGGTCCGTATCTTTCAGTGGCCAGGACCTTGGTCCATCTGTCTACCAGTGAATCTTGGTCAACCTTAAGTTGTTGTTGCTTCCTTTGCAGGCTTTTTGCCGTGGCCATGAGCCGTCGCTCGAAGCGAGCTTGTTCCACTGGATCTTCAGGCACGCCGAATTCGTCATTGCCGAGGCTTGGCTCGTCCCCGGAGGGGGGCGTATAGTTGTCCCTCTCCAGGTATCCCACAGTGGCCAGTCTGGCCTAATGAAAGGCACGCCGACTAGGGTTATATTCATCTTCGATGCCATCCGGATTGTTTTCGACTTCTGGGCCGGTATTCCTGTGGCGGGGATCGGAGCGGCGCCGTCGACGCCCATACTTTGCTTTTCCCCCTGGGGGATTATCCTTCGCTGCCTCATCGCCATTGGTTTCCTTCGGAGTGTCTGCCATATGTATATCATGGGGATAGGCGGCTATCCACCGCCCAGTGAGCGGTGGCTCCTGTGATTATCCTGCATCGTCGTTCATACCATCGATGTCTTCGGAGTCAAAGTCAATCACGTCGGTTAAATCATCGACTGTGGCAATGAAGTGGGTGGTGGGTGGGCAAAGATTTCCTTCATCGCCTGCTTCCCACTCGAGCCAGACGTAGTTCGGCCAAGAGTCTCCTGACAAAGAGAGGGACTTTAATGAGTTCAGCATGTTGCCGAAGGGCGAGTGCTGGAAGATATCCGCAGTGGTGAACTCCATTACCGGAGCCCAACCTAGCTCGACTGGATCGGGAGTGTGCAGACCGGAGCCAACGTCCGGATACGAATCCGGGGGTCCAGATTCACAGGCCACTACAGGGGTAAGGCCCGTGTTCGGCTCTACCGCCGATGAGTGCGCGACCGGCGGGGCGGGGTCCATCCCTCCGTCCTTAGACAGCGCGGCCTGCTCCAGATCTAGGTATACCCCGAGCTTCGTCCGATGGCAGGTCTAAGCCGTGCTCGTCGAGACTATCCGGTGCTCCTGGCATAGGCCCAAATCCATCGAAGATCAAGTCTCCAAGGATATCCGCCGTGTAGTTCAGGTTTCCGAACCTAACCTGGTGGCCAGGGGCGTAGCTGTCGATTTGCTCCAGATGGCCAAGCGAGTTGGCCCGCAGTGCGAAGCCGCGAACACGAAGATCTGTCCAGGGAGGAAATTCTCTCCCTAGACAGCGTCGTTGATGATGATCGAAGGAGCCATCAAGCCTGACAGCGACGACACAGAGGAACTCTCAATGAAAGCACCAATGTCGGTGTCAAAACCGGCGGATCTCGGTAGGGGGTCCCGATCAAGCGTCAAGGCTGATGGTAACAGGAAGCAAGGACACAGATGTTTACCCAGGTTCGGGCCCTCTCGATCGAGGTAAAACCCTACTTCCTGCTTGATTAATATTGATGATATGGGTAGTACAAGAGTAGATCTACCACGAGATCGTAGAGGCTAAACCCTAAGAGCTAGCCTATGATGGTATGATTGTAATTGTGATCGGCCTTCTAAGGACCAACCTCTCTCGTTTATATAGACACCGGAGAGGGCTAGGGTTTACATGGAGTCGGTTACAAGGAAGGAAACATAAAATCCGGATCGCCAAGCTTGCCTTCTACGCCAAGGAAAGTCCCATCCAGACATGGGCCGTAGTCTTGAGTCTTGTATCTTTACGCTTCAATAGTCCGGACATTGTACACAGTCCGGCTGTCCGGATACCCCCTAATCCAGGATTCCCTCAGCCCTCACAACACTCATGACCCGCTTTTGCGCGGGAGAGGATAGCTGGCTGGCTCGTACCAATAACATATCAAGGAACCTTGGCACTTCGGATACCAAGGACAGCAAAGGCAGGTCACATCGTAGCAAACACAAGCGCCGCAACAACGGTGATAACGCCAAAGACACGACAGTCAATGCCGGATTCAGAGGCTCTAAATTCGGTCAGCGGAAAAAGCCATTCAAAAGAAGTACTCCGGGCCTGTCCACTTTGGACTGCATACTCGATCGCTCGTGTCAAATACACGGCACCCCCAATAATCCTGCCAATCACACCAACAGAGAAGGCTGGGCGTTCAAGCAGGCCGACAAGTTAAATGCCGAAGACAAGGACAAGGGGCTGCACAGCGATGACGAGGAGGAGACATGACCGCCAAATACGGGAGGACAGAAGAGGTTCCCCCCACAAGTGAGGACAGTAAACATGATATACGCAACCCACATCCCCAAAAGGGAATGGAAGCGTGCACTAAGGGACGTATACGCGATGGAGCCCGTCGCCCCAAAGTTCAACCCATGGTCCTCTTGTCCAATCACATTTGATCGTAGGGACCACCCCACGAGTATCAGTCATGGCGGATCTGCCGCATTGGTCCTAGACCCAATCATCAATGGATATCACCTCACTTGAGTCCTTATGGACGGCGGCAATAGCCTGAACCTGCTTTACCAGGATACATTGCGCAAAATGGGTATAGACCCCTCAAGGATCAAACCCACCAAAATGACCTTTAAAGGCGTTATTCCAGGTGTAGAGGCCCACTGTACGGGCTCAATCACACTGGAAGTGGTCTTCGGATCTCCAGACAACTTCCGAAGTGAGGAGTTAATCTTCGATATCGTCCCGTTCCGCAACGGCTATCAGGCACTGCTCGGGCGCATCGCATTTGCAAGATTCAATGTGGTACCGCATTACGCATACGTCAAGCTCAAGATGCCAGGACCTAGGGGGGTCATCACAGTCAATGGAAACACAGAACGCTCGCTCGGAACGGAGGAGCAAACTGCGGCCCTCGCAGCAGAAGCACAAAGCAGCCTTTTGAGGCAATCCACCAGTTCGGCGATCAAGCCCCCGGACACCGTCAAGCGCGTCCGGAATAACCTGCAACAGGATCGCCTGGCACACTCAAAGCTCGCCTAGCAATTTGGCCCCCGCCCTAGTCTTAGTACAACAGCAAAGTCCGTCCCACGCGTGCATAATTACGCATTGAAAATACCATGGGTATAGGCGGGGTCACGATCATGGCGTATCTCACAATGCGGTTTAACCGTACTAGGGGCTTACTACCTTCGTCACTCTCTCTCTTTCAGGACTCTATTCTCTGGAAGCCTTATCCGGCAGTACGGTAGCCGGACACATGATACAACACCGAAGGAGGCACGAAGCTACGTCGTACAACAGAATCCCCAGGTGGTCTCTGATAACGAGCTAAATACCTATTTTAAGATACCAGTCCGCATCTTGCCCTTGGATGGGACACGTCAAATAGTCCTATTGTTTTCTTACCGCACCACTTGTATCAGTATGCTTTAAAGCATTTCTTAAATAAACAATGTATAATACTAGTCTATTATTGCATCCTATATTCTTTTATATATATGCTTATCTATGACAATCAGCACCAGTACATTGTGGTACGGCTAATACGCCAGGGGCTTTCGTATACCCCATAATTCGGCGTGAGAAGTCCGAACACTTTCGACAGTGCGGCACCCCGAACTTATAGCATTATATGCATCAGCTCCGAATCATGTCTTGGGTCAATAGTTGGGTTTGCCCGGCTCCCATGTTTTGGTACCTTACGCTCGCTATATCGGCTAAGGTAGCACCGGAGAACTATCTGCGATTGTGCCCGGTTCTTCCGCGAGCACCTCAAGAGAGAAAGCTAAAACTGACTTGTCATGATGAGGCGAGAGTTGGTCGCTGTTCGAGAGGTCTCAAGTGCCTAAAGACTTTTTCCGCTTGGGCGAGGAGCCGGCCTTGTCCGCTTAGGCGTGTATAGCGCCCAAATTCGCTTTCAAAGACTAGGGGCTTCGCCAAAATTTAAAATTGTAGACTTCTATGGCTAAGTGAGAGTGATAAAGCATTATAGTCCGATTGCCTGGTTCGTTGCGCTGAACACCTCCCTCGAAGGACCCAAGAATGGGAAAAAGAGTGCTCAGATTTATCCCGAACACCCCAGCACTACTTGCATGGGGGCAGAAGCCGATGACTAGCAACTCTCAAAATTTATAAGCGGCCGCACAGAAGGTAATATTTTAAATACAAAAGCGTTGCATAACGAACATGAACTAGTTTTCATGAATACAAGGATCACATGAGCAAGTTCATTCAAAGATTACATCTTTGGTACATTCGTCCGCCACGAGACGGGCACCCTTCAGGACACTTTCATAATACATTTCGGGGTGGCGATGCTCCTTGCCCTACGGCGGCCCCTCCTTCACCAGCTTTTCGGCGTCCATCTTCGCCCAGTGCACCTTTGCACGGGCAAGAGCCCTGCGTGCACCTTCGATGCAGACGGACCGCTTGATGACTTCCAGCCATGGGCAGGCATCTACAAGCCGCCTCACTAGGCCAAAGTAGCTGTTGGGAAGGGAATCGCCAGGCCACATCTGGACTATAAGGCCCCTCATGGCCTGTTCGGCCGCCTTGTGGAGCTCGACCAGTTGCTTCAGCTGGTCGCTCACGGGCATCGGGTGTTCGGTCCCAGTATACTGAGACCAGAACAACTTCTCCGTCGAGCTTCCCTCCTCGGCCCGGTAGAACTCCGCGGCGTCAGACACACTACGGGGCAGATCTGCGAACGCTCCTGGAGAGCTCCGAACTCAGGTAAGTAAAAGGAAATTTTCTTTCGCATGCCTACTTTGCATAATGAATGCCTTACCCACCGCTATCTTTTTCACCGCCTCAACTTCCTGGAGGGCCTTATGGGCTTCGGCCTTGGCATTTTTTGCACTTTAGAGGGCCTGGGCAAGCTCGGACTCTCGCGTCCTCGAGTCAAGCTCCAGGGACTCATGCTTCTTGACGAGCACCTCGAGCTCCTGCTGCACCTCACCTACCTGGCCTTCGTGTCTTTCTCGCTCAGTGCGCTCCTTGGCCGCTTTGTTTTCGGCCTCGGACAATGCCTTCTTGAGGGTCGCCACTTCGGTCGTGGCCCCTGGGAAAATTCATGATGATCCTATTATTCTGCAACCAAATCTTTCTTTTTTCATATTGACAAGGTATTGCTTACCTTTGTTCTCCTCGAGCTGCCTCTTGGCAAGGCTGAGCTCTTCCTTGGATCGCTCAAGTTCCTGCTGTAGCAGGCAACAGGGAAGCCTGCAGATTCACATAGACATACTATAATTAGACTCCTGCGATTATTATTCGATCCTCTATTAGGCTTTTCTTCGCGAACGCCAAACAGAGCATCAGGGGCTACTGTCTATGCGGTGATATTTCCCTATAATTTAATTACTTACCTCAAAGCCTGTTACGAGGCTGGCGCAAGCTTCAGTTAGTCCGCTTTTGGCAGACTGAACCTTCTCCATCACCGCACTCATGATAGTGCGATGCTCTTCATCGATGGAAGCGCCTTGGAGCGCTTCCAGCAAGTTGTCCGGTGCCTCTGGATGGACAGAGGTCACCGGCACGGGCGGCTTGCCCCTCTTCGCAGGGGGTCGCCTGACAGAGTCCGGAACCACTGAAGGTTCCGGCGCGGTGTTCGGCTGGAGGCCGAACTCGGAGCCCATGGGAGTCTTGCTCCCTTTGCGCCCAGGGTCCGGAGTGTCGCCTTGAGGCGCCTCCAAGACTACCTCCCCCCGGCTCGGTGCCCTTTGAGACAACACCTCGGCGTTGTCCGTAGGGCGAGGGGTGATGGCGGTCGGAAGTGAATCACTATTCATATCCGACGGGTCCAAAGAACCATCCGACGAAGATACATCGATATGGGCTCAGGACGGACTGCATAATCATGTTCGGGGTGATGAGAAGCAGTGCGATAAAATATATCAAGAATTATTATGGTATCCGGATACTTACGACTTCGCCAGGGGCTTGTCCCTGGGCAACCACTCGTCGTTGCTGTGGGCGGCGGTCGTGGAGCAGTCCGGAAGGAGGGTCCTTCCTTTCTTGGACCCTTCGGCCTCCCCGGTTGGGGAGGCCTTCCTTTTCTTGTCTCCCCCGGCTGGGGGAGAACTTTCCTCTTCCTCCTCGTCGTCGTGGGAGGAGTGCGCCTTGGAGTGTTCAGACGATGAGTCCAACACAACCTTGCACCGGAGACCCTGTTGGGTCCCCGTGGCCTTCTTATTGGCCGTCTTCGCTGGCACCTCGTAAGGTGCCGGAGTCAGCATCTCCGTCAGGAGAGCGTCTGCTAGATCTTCAGGCAGGGGGGCTGGGCAGTCAATCCGCTCGGCCGTCTCCACCCAGTCCTGTCAAAGGCATGAGGGCTTAGATCCTGCATATGATTAAACTGAGGAAACTAAACATCTTGTGATGTGTAAAAACATACCGGATTGGCGCGGCGCTTTGCGCTGAGTCCGCGGTCCTCGGTAAGGGGATGAGGTACCTCGGCGCCTTTAAACAGCACCTTCCAGACGTCCTTGTGCGTCGTGTCGAAAAGCTCCTGCAGCGTCTGGTGCTCGGCTGGGTCGAACTCCCACAAATTGAATACCCATTGTTGACACGGGAGGATCTGGCGGAATAGCATGACCTGGACCACGTTGACAAGCTTTATTTTCCTGTTCATCATGTTCCTGATGCAGGTCTGGAGTCCGGTCAGCTCTACCGGGTTACCCCAAGACAGGCCCTTCTCTTTCCAGGAGGTGAGTCGCGTGGGGATTCCGGATCGGAACTCGGGGGCCGCCACCCAGTTGGTGTCGCGTGGCTCGGTGATGTAGAACCACCCCGATTGCAACCCCTTTATGGTCTCCACATAGGAGCCCTCGAGCCATGTGACAGTGGGCATTTTGCCCACCATGGCGCCGTGATACGTCTCCAACGTATCTACTTTTCCAAACACTTTTGCCCTTGTTTTGGATTGTAACTTGCATGATTTGAATGAAACTAACCCAGACTGACGCTGTTTTCAGCAGAACTGCCATGATGTTCTTTTATGTGTAGAAAAGAAAAGTTCTCGGAATGTCCTGAAAATCCACGGAGGCACTTTTTGGAATTTATAAGAATTATTGGGCGAAAGAAATACACGAGGGGGCCCACACCCTATCCATGAGACAGGGGGCGCGCCCCCTCCCCATGGGCACGCCCCCCTATCTCATGGGCCCCCTGGACCTCCACCGACCTCAACTCCAACTCCATATATTCACGTTCGGGGAGAAAAAATCAGAGAGAAAGTTTCATCGCGTTTTACGACACGGAGCCGCCGCCAAGCCCTAATGTCTCTCGGGAGGGCTGATCTGGAGTCCGTTCAGGGCTCCGAAGACAGGAATTCGTCGCCGTCGTCATCATCAACCATCCTCCATCACCAATTTCATGATGCTCACCGCCGTGCGTGAGTAATTCCATCTTAGGCTTGCTGGACGGTGATGGGTTGGATGAGATTTACCATGTAATCAAGTTAGTTTTGTTAGGGTTTGATCCCTAGTATCCACTATGTTCTGAGATTGATGTTGCTATGACTTTGCTATGCTTAATGCTTGTCACTAGGGCCCGAGTGCCATGATTTCAGATCTGAACCTATTATGTTTTCATGAATATATGTGTGTTCTTGATCCTATCTTGCAAGTCTATAGTCACCTATTATGTGTTATGATCCGACAACCCCGAAGTGAAAATAATCGGGATACTTCTCGGTGATGATCGTAGTTTGAGGAGTTCATGTATTCACTATGTGCTAATGCTTTGTTCCGGTTCTCTATTAAAAGGAGGCCTTAATATCCCTTAGTTTCCACTAGGACCCCGCTGCAACGGGAGGGTAGGACAAAAGATGTCATGCAAGTTCTTTTACATAAGCACGTATGACTATTTACGGAATACATGCCTACATTACATTGAAGAATTGGAGCTAGCTCTGTGTCACCCTATGTTATAGCTATTACATGAGGAATCGCATCCGGCATAATTATCCATCACTAATCCATTGCCTACGAGCTTTTCATATATTGTACTTCGCTTATTTACTTTTCCGCTACTCTCATATAACTACTACTACAAAAACCCAAAACATTTATCGTTACTTTTGCTACTGTTACCATTATTATCATACCACTTTTGCTACTAAATACTTTGCTGCAGATACTAAGTTATCCAGGTGTGGTTGAATTGACAACTCAATTGCTAATACTCAAGAATATTCTTTGGCTCCCCTTGTGTCGAATCAATAATTTGGGTTGAATACTATACCTTCGAAAGCTATTGCGATCCCCTACACTTGTGGTTTATCAAGACTAATTTCTGGCGCCGTTGCCGGGGAGCATAGCTCTATTCTCTGAGTCACTTGGGATTTATATCTATTGATCACTATGAAGAATTTGAAAGACGCTAAAACCAAGATTTTGCCCTCAACTACGAGGGGAGGTAAGGAACTACCATCTAGCTCTGCACTAGATTCTCCTTCCGTTATTAGTAGGCTTGCGACACCTAAACCTGCTACTGCTATGAACTCTGATATGTCGCATGTTATTGATGATGCCACTTCTGCTATGCATGATGAAACTACTTCTGTGCGCGATACTACTTTGCCATTAGGTGAATTTCTTGATGAACAACTTGCTAGAGTTAGGGGGAATGATATTACTGAAAATCCTATTATTGATGATAGTGATGATGAAGGTTCTCCCAATGATTATGTATTACCTGTTGTTCCTAAGGGTTATGTGATGAATGAAGAAGCTGCTAGGGAAATCTTTGCTTGCAATGATAGATATGATCTTAAGAAATTATTAGCTAAATGGAAGGAGCAGTCTCTTAATGCTAGAATGAAACCTGACCCAGCTTTTTCTACTTCACCTATCTGTGTTACTGATAAGGATTATGAATTCTCTGTTGATCCTGAAATTATTACTTTAGTTGAATATGATCCTTTTTATGGCCTTGAATCTGAAACTGTTGTGGCACATCTTACCAAGTTAAATGATATAGCCACCTTGTTTACTAATGATGAGAAGTCTCGCTATTTTTATATCCTTAAGATATTTCCGTTCTCATTAAAGGGTGATGCTAAGACTTGGTATAATTCTCTTGCTCCTGGTTGTGTGCGTAGTCCCCAGGATATGATTTATTACTTCTCTGCTAAATATTTCCCTGCTCATAAGAAACAAGTTCCCTTGTGGGAAATATATAATTTTGTGCTATTCGGAATGAGTTTGTTAACAAGACTTGATCAACCTTGTTAGTGGATTCATTTTGATGATCACAAGATGAAACTAGAAGGCACAACCTTCTGTATCTTTTTACTTTCTGTTATTTAGAACAAATAAAGCAAAAATAGTATTATCTGTCTGTTTTCTGAATTATCCGTGCATTAGAAAAATATTCTGAAAATAAAAGTGCATCAAATGCCCTGCAAATTCAGTATGATTTTTTCTGGAATATTTGAGGATTTTAGGCACTGAAAACACTACAGGAGGGCAAGCACCAGGCCACGAGAGTGGAGGGCGCCCCCCCCCTATAGGGCGCGCCCCCTTTCTCGTGGGCCCCTGGTGGCCCCCTCCACTTATGCCAGCATCCACACACTTCATCTTCTACCCAAAAAAATCCCCATCCAGCTCAAGCACGAGTTCTAGCTAGTTTTGCTGCGATTTTCGATCTCCTTGCTCAAATCTCCATTTAACAAACTGCTTTGGGAGATTGTTGCTTGGTATGTGACTCCTCCATTGGTCCAATTAGTTTTTTTCTAGTGCTTTAATCATTGCAAATTTTTGCTGCATAGGTGACCGTGTTCTTGAGCTTGCATGTTAAATTTTTGAGGTCCCAAGCAATTCCAATGCATGATATAGGCTCTGGGCACTTGTAGGAGTAGTTGCTATCAACCTTGTTTAGTTTTATTCACTTTTATTTTGAAGTTACTAAAATTTCAGAAATTTTCAGAAAAAGAATTATGCTTAGAAGAATGTACCAAGGTGGTTCCTCGGCAAAGAAAGGGCCAAGGATTGCTATACATGAGCAAGATGTTGAATTGCCGAGGGACACAAATGTACGGGCTTGTGAGTGTCCATCCGATGATTTTATGGTCGAAGCAGGCTTCAAGGAGAAATTTGACGCGTATGTGCGTAATGCCGAGCTGGAGGACTTCTTACAAGATAAGTGTCCTCAGTGCTATCAATTGACTGATTCCTTTGTGCGGAGGTTCCAATATAACTGTACGCGTAATTCTCCTAGTGTCATGTTTGATATTTATGATACATCTTATACCATGGATTTAGAGGATTTCACAACTGCTTGCAAACTCCCGCAGTGGGGTAATATTAATGATCCTCGCAAATCTGAATTTAGAGAATTTCTTGCTAGTATTACTGTGGGAGAATCTAGGGACATATCACAAGCTAGCATAGGGAGCATTCATTTTCCTGCTATACATTATTTTGCTCTCTTTATTGGTAGATGCATTAACAGTAAAGACGAAGCTTGTCACATGTGTGCCCTGATCTGTATGTCCTCAAGAGTGCTGTTTCAGGTTATAAAGGTTATAACTTGGGGGCATTAGTTGCACGTAGGTTGCAGAATAATAGTAGAAAGGGAGATTTATTTGGAGGAATTTATGCAACCCGTGTGGCTAATTATCTTAATATAGCCCCACGAGAGGGGGATATGATTTTACCTCCTGTTTATTTGGATAAAGAAGCTATGTTCAATCATCATTCTCTTGAGAGGAATGCACAATTCCTCCATTATCGACTAATCTATGACAGACGCAACGTAGTCCCTGTTACTCTTCCTGCTCCCTGCCTTTTTGATTATTAGGCAAAAGGAAGATCTGTTGTCACTAGGGAGGAAGCAGTTGAATACGAGAGGGGAGTGGAGGAAGCTCGCCAACACGCTGCAGCTCAGGAGGCGGTTGCCGCTGCATCTCAGTACAACCCCGGTTTCACTTATGGATATCAGCCAGGCGATCCTTGGTATTAGACCAACTTAGGCCAAAAGCCTAAGCTTGGGGGAGTACGTATTTCTCACCGACTTTACATTCATGTTCACACACTAGTCGTCGGTGCTCATACTCTTCCTTTGTATTATCCATGCTAGTTTAAATTTCCTTTTTCTAGCTTTCTTCTTGTGTGTTTGATAAACCTTAAGAAAAACCAAAAAATAGTTAGTTTAATTTCCATGCTTGTAGTAGAAATTAAAATGAAAACCCAAAAAGATTTCTAGTTCTTCTTCTTGCTTGTTGGGAGCTTTCCCGTGTAAATAGTTTTATTTTATTTTCTTTTCTTTGGGGGTCGAGAAGACCATATTGAAAATGCTTAGTGGCTCTTATATGCATGATTGTTTATTTAACTTAGAGCCCATATTACCCTGTCTTCTCTCTTGAGTTGAATGCTTGCAGATTCCAGCTTAGTCCAATGCACGTGCACTCTTATTATTATTATACACATTGTTCGGTCGTGCAAGTGAAAGGCAATAACGACGATATATGATGGACTTATTGGGATGAGAAAAGCTGGTATGAACTCGACCTCTCTTGTTTTTGTAAATATGATGAGTTCATCCTTTCTGAGTCAGCTTATTATGAAGTAAACATATTTGCAATGACATTTAGAGATTATAGCTGCTTGTGCCATGCTTGATTAGCTATGAGTTATAATGGTTTACCTTGCGTGCCAACATGATATTAGAATTATTATGATGTGGTATGATGGGATGGTATCCTCCTTTGAATGAATTGAGTGACTCGACTTGGCACATGTTCATGCATGTAGTTGAATCAAATTAACATAGCCTTCACGATATTTATGTTCATGGTGGATTATATCCTACTCATGCTTGTACTTGGTGTAAATTAATTTTAGTGCATGCTTAAGACTGTTGTCGCTCTCTCAGTTGGTCGCTTCCCAGTCTTTTGCTAGCCTTCACCTGTACTAAGCAGGAATACTGCTTGTGCATCCAAACTCCTTAAACCCCAAAGTTGTTCCATATGAGTTCACCATATCTTCCTATATGCGGTATTTACCTGCCGTTCCAAGTAAATTTGTATGTGCCAAACTCTAAACGTTCAAATGAAATTCTGTTTTGTATGCTCGAGCAGCTCATGTTACAACTAGGGCTGCCTATATCTTCCATGCTAGGTGGGTTATTCTCAAGAGGAGGACTCGCTCCTCATTCACGAGAAAGGGCCGTGCAAGGATGTCCAAATTCCATGATCCAAAAGATCAAAGTAAATCAAAATAATTAAACAAAACTCCCCCAGGGCTGTTGTTAGTTGGAGGCACTCGTTGTTTCGAGAAAGCCATGGATTGATGCTTGTTGGTGGTTGGGGGAGTATAAACCTTTACCATTCTGTTTGGAAACTGCCTATAATGCATATAGTATGGAAGATACAGCCATCTCATAGTTGTCGCGTTGACAGTGAAAGTATGCCGCTCAAAATGTTATTCAATCTCTATTTTAAAATCGAGCTCTGGCACCTCTACAAATCCCTGCTTCCCTCTACGAAGGGCCTATCTATTTACTTTTATGTTGAGTCATCACCCTTCTTATTAAAAGCACCCGCTGGAGAGCTGAAAGTGCAACTATCCCTAGGTGGTTTTGGTAATTCATAACAACATATAGCTCATTGAGCTAATGCTATTCCAAGATGAACATTTCAGGAAAGCTCAATGAATGGCATGGCATGGATGATGAAAGTGGATCCCTCAAAATGCTAATGATAAAGGATTGGCTCAAGCTCAAAAGCTCAAGACTCTTCATTTTATATTTTAGTGATTCATGATCACATTGAGTCTATAGGAAAAGCCAATACTATCAAGGAGGGATGAGGTGTTGCTTAATGAGCCTCTTGCTTCATGTGCTTAGTGATATGCTCCAAAACCCTCAGCTACTTTCTCACATCCACATATGACCTAAACCTAAAGCCAAAATCGGTCTCACCGATTCTTCCTATCCGGCGCCACCGGTTCCATATGTCATAGCCACTGCCACAAACCCTAGGCAAATCGGTTCTACCGATAGGGATCTCGGTCTCACCGAGATGGGATTGTAATCTCTCTGTTTCCTTTTCGTAACTTTTCGGTCTCACCGAAAGAGCGAATCGGTCCCACCGAGATTGCAATGTAAACTCTCTGTTTCCCTTTTGTAACATTTCGGTCTCACCGAAAAGAGCAAATCGGTCCCACCGATTTTACCTGACCAACTCTCTGGTTAGCTAATTACCAAAATCGGTCTCACCGAGTTTGTGTAATCGGTCTCACCGAGATTACGTTATGCCCTAACACTAACCATATCGGTCCTACTGTCACAGCCCTAGAGCTTGTTTGTAACTAGTGGCATTGCATCCATGCATCATGTTTAATTTTCATGAAATTTGAAATGGGGATTGCCTAAACCCTAGCATTAAAGGAATTCAAATAGGCTCAACCAAAGATATTTTCCAGTGATTTCAAATGGCTCTAGAAAATGTTCATCATTTCTAGAAAAATGCTTTAAACCAGAACCAGGGGTGCTGCACATTTTTCTTGTCATATTTTGGTCACTGGATTAATTCATAAAGTATTTGCATTTGGGCATTTAATGCTAATAAATAATTTAAATGCTCAAATAATCCCAAACTGAAATGTTTACTGTAGGATATATTTCCAACAGTGGTCATGAGCAGTGGCATGAATTTTGGGATTGATTTAGTATTTTTTAATAAAGCCCAATAGTTATAGAATAATAGAAAAATAAAAAAACAATTAAAGAGAGAGAGAGAAGCCCAACTTACCTAGCGCTCACCTCTCAGCCCACCGGCCCATCTTCCGTTCTGGCCCAGCCCACCACCGCAAACCCCCTCGCCGCTCGTCGTCTTCCTCTGCCAGTAGGCAGAGGCGAGGCGTGGCGCGCGCTCGAGAGCCCCGACGCCACCTCCTGCTTCCCGGCCCTCCTAGCGACGCCACGACGACGCCCAGCGCTCCCTCTCGCTTTCCCCTCCTCTCCCTGGATCTCACTCTCTCCCCGAGCTCGTCTCTCTCCCTCTCTCTCCGAACCGAGAACTATCGCCGCCACGACGAACACCACCACGCCATCGCCTCCCCTCGTCCCCTCGAGCAGTCCACGAGCTCCGCCGTGCCGCCCTCGCCCTCCCGCCCACACGCGACCGGAGAAGCCCGAGCGCCGCCCGACGCCTTTCCCTCCTCGACCCGCGGTCGCCGTCGCCCGACACGCCGGCTCGGGACCGTCCCGACCTCGCCGACGACGCCATCGGACGCGCCAGAGCACCAGCGTCGTCTCCCCTTCTCCCTGGTCGCGCCCGCCCTCTAGGCCGTAGCCTTGCCGTGGCCGAGCTTCCCCTGCCGCCGGCCATGTCGCCACCGCGTCCAACGCTGCTACCACTCGTGTTGGAGCACGTCATCGTGCTCACCGTGACTCCAGGAGTCCGGAGAGCCCCTCGACGAAGTTTCCCAGCTCTGTAGGCCTGCGCCGCTCGAACCCGTAGCTCCGGCCACCGCCACGGACTCGCTTCCGGCGAACTCCGGCCACCCCCGCACCTCCCGCTGGTCTCCTTAGATGCGCGCGAGCCCGGGCGTCACGTAGAGCACCTCCGCCACCCTTTTGGTCGCGGAGGGCAAACCCGGCGCCCTCCGCCGTCTCGGCTCCGCCCGGCGACGAGCATGCGTCAACTCCGGTGAGTTTGACCGGGGTTGACCGTTTTGACCAGTGAGGTTTGACCCTCTCTTTCAGCGACATGCGGGCCCCGGTCCTGTTATTTAGCTAAGTGTTAAAATTAACTTAAGTTAATCCCATAGTCAGCGACGTGTGGGTCCGAGGACTAATTAGCCTAGATTAACTTTTAGTTAGTACTAATAAACCTGTTAGTGATCGAGACACCGACGATGGGTCCCATAGGTCAGGTTTGACCTGGCCGACCAGTTGACTTGCGGACGTCACGGTGGCGTGGTGCTTGACGCCATAATCATTTTCTGGATTTATAATAATTCAGGAAATTTCAGAAAATACCCCAAACTTCTAAAAATCATATAAATTCAACCGTAGCTCAGAATGAAATAAGTTATATATGAAAAATGATCAGAAAAATATGAAGAATCTGTTTATGCCATGATCATGCATGTTTGAACAAGTTAACCTCACTGAATAGGATGAATCATGATTAGGGTAAGTTATGAAATAACATTTGGAGTTGGAATTTGTTCTTGTTTGAATTCCACTTCAATTAACTTGGCTAGATATCGCATTAGGTGAATTCAGTACCTTAACATGACATGTCATTCATATGAATGTGCAATTCATTGTTTGTGTTCTTTCTCAGTTGCCAGTGTCTGTCCCCTCTCAGTAGATGACGTACCGACGATGAATTCGATGACACCGATGAAGAACTATATTATCTTCAGAAGTGCCAGGCAAGCAAAACCCCCTTGTTCATTCAGATACAATCCCACTCTCTCGCTCCTGCTCTCTTTTATTGCATTAGGACAACATCGATTCAACTGTTACTTGCTGCGGTAGTTGAACCCCTTGATCCTCTGCATGACCTGTCATTCCACAGTAATTAGATGAAACCCACTAGTATGAGTAGGAGTTGTTTGAGCCATGTTGTGCCTACTCATTCATGCTTGTTTGTCATGCCTGCTACTGCTTAGAGTTGAGTCAGGTCTGATTCATCGGGAATGAATCAGAGATGTGTGAACATGTCCTACTGTGTGTGTGTGAGCTAAATGTGTGAACACGATTTGGTAAAGGTAGCGGTGAGAGGCCATGTAGGAGTACATGGTGGGTTGTCTCATTGAAACCGTCCTCAGGAACTGAGTTCTGTGTTTGTGATCCATGAAACAGTTACTACCACGCATTGGGCCCGAAACCAATGGACCCTCTCGGCTTCTTAACCACCCTTGTTCTCAGTCCGGGAGTTGCAAGTAGTTTCTGGTGTTTGTAGCATCTTGGGGCACGCATACGCTGACCTTAGGGGTGGTTTGTGTTGCGGTAGGCACGTGGCCCGGTGTACCGAGTGCCCGTTTGGTATCTCGGGAACCCTGCACACATCGTTCGGGGCTGTATGGGAAACCTCGGCCGGACTCCCTGCGGATGGAACCCGAATAGGCGATAAACCTGGACTAGGGACTTGAGTGTTTAGGTAGGCCGTGGCCGACACCCACGTTGGGCTTCCGCTTGAAGGTTGCCGAGTACATGTCGTAAACGGCGGTAAGTGGTGAGAGTGTGTGAAGAAGTACACCCTGCAGGGTTTAATATGATCTATTCAATAGCTGTGTCTCACGGAGAAGGACTTCGGGTTGCCTATATCAGTTCATAGACAAGTGAAAGTGGATACTCTAAAATGCGCAAGATAAGCGTGAGTGCTATGGATGGCGTTCTCGTAGGGAGGCGGAGCGGGTCCATAGTGGTGTATTGATATGGTGAATATGTGGACTCGTAGCGCCACCTCAAAAGAGTTACTGCGAATCGTAGTTCAGGATAGCCACCGAGTCAAAGCTGGCTTGCTGCGGTCAAACTCCACCACCCCTTTTGATAATGATGCATATGTAGTTAGTTATGATGTAAGTCTTGCTGAGTACAATTGTACTCACGTTTTCCTATTTTATGTTTTGCAGAGAGACATCAGTCTCGCTAGTAGTTCCACGTGGACTTCGACGTTTAGCTTGTTACCTCAGCTACGATCTTGTGCCCTCGGCAGATCTCGGTAGATAGTCGGGCTTCTCAGCCTTTTCATTTATAGTTGTCGTACTCGAGACATGTTTAGCTTCCGCTTGTGCTTTGACTTGTATGCTCTGAGTGTTGGGTCATGAGACCCATGTTTGTAATATCTCGCTCTTCGGAGCCTAGTGAATAAATATTTGAGTCGTTGAGTGATGTTGTGATGCCACGTCGTATTTACACATATTGAGCATATTGTGTGTATGTTTGAAATGCTTGGTATGTGTGGGATCCGACAAACTAGTTGTTTATCCTCGGCAGCCTCTCATATGGGGAAATGTAGTCTCGTGCTTCGAGCGATAGTAGTCCGCTTCTGCCCGGTTCACTGAGTCCTGCTAGCCCAAAGACTACTGCTTGGACACTTGATCGGCGGCATGTGTTTCACTTCGTTCCTATGTCATCCCTTTGGGGAAATGTCACGCGGTGTTATTCGAGTCCTGCCTAGCCTGCTACAGCCCGGTTCACGAGTCCTGTTAGCCCAGTGCTACAGCCCGAATTTATCGTTGATGACCGACATGCTCGTTGTGATTCATGTATGCCTGTCCCCATAGGTTAGCGCCGCTTTGGGTTCACGACTAGCCATGTCGGCCGGGTTCTTTGTCATGTGGATGCTAGCGACACTATCATATCGTGAGCCAAAAGGCAAACGGTCCCGGGCCATGGTAAGGCGACACCGTGGGAATATCGTGCGTGAGGCCACAAAGTGATATGAGGTGTTACCGGCTAGGTCGATGTGACTTGGAATCGGGGTCTGACAGCGTTGGTATCGAGCTTTGATGCTGTAGGATTACCAAGCCAAACTGGTCAAGTTGTGTCTAGAAATGCTTTAGTTATGTAAGGGAATTGATTGTGGAATGGAACGTAAGGCTCTTTTTACTCCTTATACCTCATGGCCTTCTGATCTGAGTCGTCCTCTTCTCTTCTACGGGGTTTAAGAACTAGGCTTCTCATCTATCTATCAGGATGACGTGTTACTAATCCATAGACCTATAAGATTGTTGGTTTTAATCCCTAGTTCAGTTCCTACTATTTCTGTATGATAACTGTTGATCTCAGAATCTTGTTATGATGTTGTTGAGTGGTTATGCCACCATTTTTGCAGGATGTCTCAAGTCATTTTGAGCATTTACAGCCGTTATGCTGTCCGAGTCATCCCAGGTCTCTAAATAGTCTGATGCATTTGCAAATCCTTTCCTTCTGTTCCCGATGTCCTTTTTGGTCAGAACAAGCACACTAATCGGTAAGTTGAGGTACTTTGTTGCCTCGGCGTAGATGTTGGAGCTACTATTATGACCCTAGGTGTTTAGGAAGTCACCTAGCAATTTAGAAATGTTTTTGTATCCCCAGTATGATGATTCTGGCCATTATTCTTGAAAGCATCCCGTGATGCCATTTAGTAGTAGGTATTCTATTCCTGGGTTCTTGAACCCGAGATTCACCCTACTTACTTCCTGTTGATAGTGTTGCTAGTTCCTTTAGGATATTAGTAACCTTTGCATTAGTCCTCGAGGTCCGTGGTATTTCTTTCTTTCGAATACCATGAACCAATAAGGCAGAAGTTCTTTTGAACCAAAAGATCACAACCAGGGTGCTCTTGAGGAGTACTCCATTCATATTGTGACTCTGCCAATTCTACCTTTCCGCATGGGTTATCCGGAAGAAATGTTGAACTTTGCTCGACATACTAATCCATGCCTCGACAACTCGAAAAATTATATGTTCCTTTGAGTTGTTCTCTTAGATGTCTTCTGACCTTCATCTATCAATTGATAGCCAGGAGTAATTGTGCATTCGTGTTCATCGATGCCTATTATTCTTGTGGTCCGTCGAGCCATTCTATTCTGGAATGACTAGGAGAAACAAACTCCAGAGCCTCATCCATATCTAGGACTGGGTCAAAGCAGTTGTATTCCGCAGATCAAAATGCCAACCCAGCTTTTGAGTCTGTTCCACAGGAGTGTTACCATCTTTATGTCAAGAATGTCATGAGAATTGCACCTTCTCTTATGAATTCTTGATGCAGTGATACTTCTCACCATCATTGTTCATTCCTCGGTTCCGTGTTGTCGCAACCGGAATGCCGACTAGTGAATCGTGATGTGTGAAATCTATACTCCTAGTAACTCCGTTGCTCGGTAGTTAATGGACAATATCCTCATTCTTAGCGTGTTGATTATTAAATCATCATCCTAAGATTGATCGTGCTACCTAGTCCTTACTTCTGGTGCACACTTCGATTGATGAGTTAGGATCTTGTCAAGTCCTCACTCATTTGATCATATCGTCTTGACCTGAAAAGCAAGATTGCTCTTGAGCTTAGTAACATACCGGTGGTTCGTGACTTTCCAAATATCTTCTTGGAAGTGTTACCGGGTTGTTTCCTGACTGTTATGTTGAGCTCGTGATCAAGTTGGTTTCTTGTGAACCACCCTTTCTCCAAGAATCTGTGTTGGATACCCCTGAGCTAGTTGGTTAAGCCAAACAACAACTTGGAGAGCTGGAAGATAAAAGCTTGCCTAACTTAGTTCGTTCCAAAGGGATATTCTTATGTAGTGTGTGTTGAAGAAAGATGATATCTTCATCGATTGGTCCCTGTGATCAGTTGCTGGACCTATTGTCTAATCAATCCTTTGATTTGAGTGTGGGCTAACGTCAAATCAAATCAGTACCAACGATGCTCGTAATGTTGTCTTACTCATGGTTGATCCCTCGAGCATACACCATTACATCTTTTGGTCTGACCAATACTATCACCGTGTTCACATGATGGTGGAAGTCCAGTGATATGGAAACTCCGATGAGTTATTATTGAGCCCATCAGCAGTATTTTGTCTCCCCCATGAGTCATGTTGAACATCAACCTAGTGTTGGAAACTTGTGTAAGCATTTCTTCGTGTTCCGTTCATGAAGCTTATGCTTGGATAAAAGAAGTGACTTTCTCCAAGTTCACGTGCATTAGGTGTAAGTTGCCGCTCTGAATTCGAGAAAGGTTTGTTTTGTTTCCTTTAGAATCATCCCAAGTCGGTCATGCATGTGCAAAGTATTCTATGGTTTGATAGACTGATCATCTTCATTCCGTACGTATCCCTAACACACCAAGCCACTGATTGATTTGTTCAAGGAGAAGGAGTTCCTTCATAACAACTAGTCATGACTTATGTTAGGACTTCGTTATCCTCGATGATGGTTCCCAACCTGAACTCTGTAGTGTTTTATTATAAGACTACTACATGGGCTTGATTGTCTGGGACATCGTGTTCACATGTTAGTAGCAGAACCAGCTCATGTTTTGTAGCTTGCTATCGTAGTTCATTCCCGAGAATCTCGCAACATCATCTCGTCGATTTGTGTTGCAACCCTTCCTTTTCAGACATGCTGAGTCTGAAGTATCCTATCACCAATCGGATCTGAATCTCAGGCAGATATGATGGTTGGAACATTCCAACAATTGTATTTCGTTCCCAGCTTGCACCGTCCTTGTGCCATTTCACTATGGGCTGCCTTCTTAGTAATTCTTGTCTAGGATCATCCTCAAAAGTGGACTTACCATGGGTTCCATCCATTTCCGATGATAAGCAAAAATCATCCATTGCGATGTCTTCAACAAGGTAGTCCACATCATCCATTCTACTCTGGGTATGCCATTCCTTTGCACTCCGCCAAACGATCGTTGTGAATTGCCTTAGGCTGGTATGAAGAGTTTCAATGATCTATGGATCAAAAGTAATTCTTTTTGCCACTTAAAGGAGCTTTTTCTTCGAGTCACCTTCTCCAAAGTGCCCCGTTACGGGATCGTGGCAATTATTTCCTCACCATCTAACACCATCCACCATCTTTCTAAGCGTGGAATGGTTGCCTACCAGTTTGAACCTTCGTCATCCATTTCTTCTCCATCATTTCTAATGTGTGTTTGGTATCTCAACTCAAAAGTTGTTCTTACGTCTCCCCATGACCTGATCTTGAATTGCTCGATCTTCAAGAAGATTAGATCCTGTAGGGTTTCCCCCTCTTTCTGTTGCCATGTCGAGTGAAGATCTCGAAAGCAAAGACGTCAAGACCAAAATGATGGAATGAATCAACATCTTCGAGAAGGGCAAATGGATCATGAAGATTGTGATAGTTTTGTGACTTCCCTTTTCCTCTTACCTCACGTCTTGAATCTCGGGGCGAGATTCTTGTTTAGTGGGGGTGAGTTGTCACAGCCCTAGAGCTTGTTTGTAACTAGTGGCATTGCATCCATGCATCATGTTTAATTTTCATGAAATTTGAAATGGGGATTGCCTAAACCCTAGCATTAAAGGAATTCAAATAGGCTCAACCAAAGATATTTTCCAGTGATTTCAAATGGCTCTAGAAAATGTTCATCATTTCTGGAAAAATGCTTTAAACCAGAACCAGGGGTGCTGCACATTTTTCTTGTCATATTTTGGTCACTGGATTAATTCATAAAGTATTTGCATTTGGGCATTTAATGCTAATAAATAATTTAAATGCTCAAATAATCCCAAACTGAAATGTTTACTGTAGGATATATTTCCAACAGTGGTCATGAGCGATGGCATGAATTTTGGGATTGATTTAGTATTTTTAATAAAGCCCAATAGTTACGTAATAATAGAAAATAAAAAAATTAAATTAGAGAGAGAAGCCCAACTTACAGGCGCCACCTCTCAGCCCACCGGCCCATCTTCCGTTCTGGCCCAGCCCACCACCGCAAACCCCCTCGCCGCTCGTCGTCTTCCTCTGCCAGTAGGCAGAGGCGAGGCGTGGCGCGCGCCCGAGAGCCCCGACGCCACCTCCTGCTTCCCGGCCCTCCTAGCGACGCCACGACGATGCCCAGCGCTCCCTCTCGCTTTCCCCTCCTCTCCCTGGATCTCACTCTCTCCCCGAGCTCGTCTCTCTCCCTCTCTCTCCCGAACCCGAGCACTATCGCCGCCGCCGACGAACACCACCACGGCCATCGCCTCCCCCTCGTCCCCTCGAGCACTCCACGAGCTCCGCCGTGCCGCCCTCGCCCTCCCCGCCGTCACACGCGACCGGAGAAGCCCCGAAGCGCCGCCCCGACGCCTTTCCCCTCCTCGGACCCGCCGGTCGCCGTCGCCCGATTCGTCCGCTCCGGACCGTCCCCGACCTCGCCAACGATGCCATCGGACGCGCTGTGAGCACCCGTGTCGTCTCCCCCTTCTCCCCTGGTCGCGCCCGCCCTCTAGGCCGTAGCCCTGCCGTGGCCGAGCTTCCCCTACCGCCGGCCATGTCGCCACCGCGTCCAACGCTGCTGCCACTCGTGTTGGAGCACGTCATCGTGGTCACCGTGACTCCAGGAGTACGGAGAGCCCCTCGACGAGTTTCCCCGCGCTCTGTAGGCCTGCGCCGCTCGAACCCGTAGCTCCGGCCACCGCCACGGACTCGCTTCCGGCGAACTCCGGCCACCCTCGCACCTCCCGCTGGTCTCCTTAGATGCGCGCGAGCCCGGGCGTCATGTAGAGCACCTCCGCCTCCCTTTTGGTCGCCGGAGGGCGAAACCCGGCGCCCTCCGCCGTCTCTGGCTCCGCTAGCGACGAGCCGCGGTCAACTCCGGTGAGTTTGACCCGGGGTTGACCGTTTTGACCAGTGAGGTTTGACCCCTCTCTTTCACTGACATGCGGGCCCCGGTCCCTGTTATTTAGCTAAGTGTTAAAATTAACTTAAGTTAATCCCATAGTCACTGACGTGTGGGTCCAGGGACTAATTAGCCTAGATTAACTTTTAGTTAGTACTAATAAACCTGTTAGTGATCGAGACAACGACGATGGGTCCCACAGGTCAGGTTTGACCTGGCCGACCCAGTTGACTTGCTGACGTCACAGTGACGTGGTGCTGACGCCATAATCATTTTCTGGATTTATAATAATTCAGGAAATTTCAGAAAATACCCCAAACTTCTAAAAATCATATAAATTCAACCGTACCTCAGAATGAAATAAGTTATATATGAAAAATGATCAGAAAAATATGAAGAATCTGTTTATGCCATGATCATGCATGTTTGAACAAGTTAACCTCACTGAATAGGATGAATCATGATTAGGGTAAGTTATGAAATAACATTTGGAGTTGGAATTTGTTCTTGTTTGAATTCCACTTCAATTAACTTGGCTAGATATCGCATTAGGTGAATTCAGTACCTTAACATGACATGTCACTCATATGAATGTGCATTGCATTGTTTGTGTTCTTTCTCAGTTGCCGGTGTCTTTCCCCTCTCAGTAGATGACGTACCGACGATGAATTTGATGACACCGATGAAGAACTATATTATCTTCAGAAGTGCCAGGCAAGCAAAACCCCCTTGTTCATTCAGATACAATCCCACTCTCTCGCTCCTGCTCTCTTTTATTGCATTAGGACAACATCGATTCAACTGTTACTTGCTGCGGTAGTTGAACCCCTTGATCCTCTGCATGACCTGTCATTCCACAGTAATTAGATGAAACCCACTAGCATGAGTAGGAGTTGTTTGAGCCATGTTGTGCCTACTCATTCATGCTTGTTTGTCATGCCTGCTACTGCTTAGAGTTGAGTCAGGTCTGATTCATCGGGAATGAATCAGAGATGTGTGAACATGTCCTACTGTGTGTGTGAGCTAAGTGTGTGAACACGATTTGGTAAAGGTAGCGGTGAGAGGCCATGTAGGAGTACATGGTGGGTTGTCTCATTGAAACCGTCCTCAGGAACTGAGTTCTGTGTTTGTGATCCATGAAACAGTTACTACCACGCATTGGGCCCGAAACCAATGGACCCTCTCGGCTTCTTAACCACCCTTGTTCTCATCCGGGAGTTGCAAGTAGTTTCGTGTTTGTAGCATCTTTGGGGCCGCACGCAACGCTGACCTTAGGGGTGGGTTGTGTTGCGGTAGGCACGTGGCCCGTGTACCGAAAGTGCCGTTTGGTATCTCGGGAACCCTGCACACATCGTTCGGGGCTGTATGGGAAACCTCGGCGGACTCCTGCGGATGGAACCCGAATAGGCGATAAACCTGGACTAGGGACTTGAGTGTTTAGGTAGGCGTGGCCGACACCCACGTTGGGCTTTAAGCTTGAAGGTTGCCGAGTACATGTCGTGTAAACGGCGGTAAGTGGTGAGAGCGCAGGTGAAGAAGTACACCCTGCAGGGTTTAATATGATCTATTCGAATAGTCGTGTCCACGGAGAAGGACTTCGGGTTGCCTATATCAGTTCATAGACAAGTGAAAGTGGATACTCTAAAATGCGCAAGATAAGCGTGAGTGCTATGGATGGCGTTCTCGTAGGGAGGCGGGGCGGGTCCATAGTGGTGTATTGATATGGTGAATATGTGGACTCGTGTGCGCCACCTCAAAAGAGTTACTTGCGTCGTGTAGTTCAGGGATAGCCACCGAGTCAAAGCTGGCTTGCTGCAGTCAAACTCCACCACCCCCTTTTGATAATGATGCATATGTAGTTAGTTCTGATGTAAGTCTTGCTGAGTACAATTGTACTCACGTTTGCCTATTTTATGTTTTGCAGAGAGACGTCAGTCTCGCTAGTAGTTCCACGTGGACTTCGACGTTTAGCTTGTTACCTCAGCTACGATCTTGTGCCTCGGCAGGATCTGGTAGATAGTCAGGCTTCTCAGCCTTTTTCATTTATAGTTGTCTGTACTCAGACATGTTTAGCTTCCGCTTGTGCTTTGACTTGTATGCTCTGAGTGTTGGGTCATGAGACCCATGTTTGTAATATCTCGCTCTTCGGAGCCTAATGAATAAATATTTGAGTCGTAGAGTTATGTTGTGATGCCACGTCGTATTTACACATATTGAGCATATTGTGTGTATGTTTGAAATGCTTGGTATGTGTGGGATCCGACAAACTAGTTGTTTATCCTCGGCAGCCTCTCATATGGGGAAATGTAGTCTCGTGCTTCTGAGCGATAGTAGTCCGCTACAGCCCGGTTCACGGAGTCCTGCTAGCCCAAAGACTACTGCTTGGACACGTGATCGGCGGCATGTGTTTCACGTTCCTATATGTCTGTCCTTCGGGAAATGTCACGCGGTGTTATTCGAGTCCTGCCTAGCCTGCTACAGCCCGGTTCACCGAGTCCTGTTAGCCCAGTGCTACAGCCCGAATTTATCGTTGATGACCGACATGCTCGATGTGATTCATGTATGCTGTCCCCATAGGTTAGCGCCGCTTTGGGTTCACGACTAGCCATGTCGGCCCGGGTTCTTTGTCATGTGGATGCTAGCGACACTATCATATACGTGAGCCAAAAGGCGCAAACGGTCCCGGGCCATGGTAAGGCGACACCCGTGGGAATACCGTGCGTGAGGCCGCAAAGTGATATGAGGTGTTACCGGCTAGGTCGATGTGACTTGGAATCAGGGTCCTGACACCTACCGAGATGCATGTCAGTCCCACTGAAAACCCTAACGTTCACTAGGTTTACTAAAATCGATCTGACCGAGTTTGTTGATTCGGTCCCACCGAGATTAGTAAATTGTGTGTAACGGTTATATTTTGTGTGCAGGCTATATATACCCCTCCACCTCCTCTTCATTCGTGGAGAGAGCCATCAGAACAAACCTGCACTTCCAACTTACCATTTCTGAGAGAGAACCACCTACTCATGTGTTGAGGCCAAGATATTCCATTCCTACCATATGAATCTTGATCTCTAGCCTTCCCCAAGTTGCTTTCCACTCAAATCTTGTTTCCTCCAGATTCAAATCCTATGAGAGAGAGTTGAGTGTTGGGGAGACTATCATTTGAAGCACAAGAGCAAGGAGTTCATCATCAACACACCATTTGTTACTTCTTGGAGAGTGGTGTCTCCTAGATTGGCTAGGTGTCACTTGGGAGCCTCCGACAAGATTGTGGAGTTGAACCAAGGAGTTTGTAAGGGAAATGAGATCGCCTACTTCGTGAAGATCTACCGCTAGTGAGGCAAGTCCTTCGTGGGCCGGCCATGGTGGGACAGACAAGGTTGCTACTTCATGGACCCTTCGTGGGTGGAGCCCTCCGTGGACTCGCGCAACCTTTACCCTTCGTGGGTTGAAGTCTCCATCAACGTGGAGGTACGATAGCATCACCTATCAGAACCACGCCAAAAACATCCGTGTCTCCAATTGCGTTTGAATCCTCCAAACCCTTCCCTCTACTTTCTTGCAAGTTGCATGCTTTAATTTCCGCTGCTCATATACTCTATGCATGCTTGCTTTAATTGTGTGATGATTGCTTGACTTGTCCTAAGATAGCTAAAATCTGCCAAACTCTAAAACTGGGAAAAGGCTAAGTTTTTAATTGGTCAAGTAGTCTAATCCCCCCCTCTAGACATACTTCAAGGTCCTACAAGTGGTATCAGAGCTTTGGTCTCCATTTGATTTGATTTCCATAGCTTTTGGTGGTCATAGCCTTGGTTTCACAACCTAGGAGAGTATGGCGTCTAGTGAGGGAAATTATCACCGTAAAGGTCCTTACTTTGATGGTACTAATTTCGCTAGTTGGAAGCATAAGATAAAATGCATATTCTCGGACATAACCCCGCCGTTTGGGCAATTATTTGTATTGGCTTGCAAGGTGAATTCTTTGATGGGAGAGAGCCGAACCGTGAAGCTAATGCGGAAGAACTGAAGATGCTGCAATATAACGCTCAAGCTTGTGATATCATCTTCAACGGATTGTACCCCGAAGAATTCAACAAAATCAGCCGTCTTGAGAATGCAAAGGAAATTTGGGATATTTTGATTGATATGCATGAAGGAACTGAGTCCATCA
This sequence comes from Aegilops longissima, assembly GCA_021605205.1. NCBI lineage: Eukaryota > Viridiplantae > Streptophyta > Magnoliopsida > Poales > Poaceae > Aegilops > Aegilops longissima. Next base: position 121,592,197 of record CM038681.1, read on the forward strand.
AGGAATCCAAGTTGGATGTGCTCCAAAGTCAGCTTGACAAGTTCAAAATGAAGGATGGTGAAGGAGTCGCTGAAATATACTCTAGGCTTGCACTTATCACAAATGAAATTGCCGGCTTAGGGAGTGAAGAGATGACTGACAGATTCATCATTAAGAAGATCCTAAGAGCATTGGATGGAAAGTATGATACCGTGTGCACGTTGATTAAAATGATGCCAAACTACGAAGATCTCAAACCAATGGAAGTCATTGGAAGAATTGTTGCTCATGAGATGTCACTTAAGGATAAGGAGGAACTTCACAACAAGTCAAGTGGTGCTTACAAAATCTCAAGTGAAGCCCCCACATCATCAAGTGAGAAACAAACCTTCGATGAATAATTGAGCTTAATGGTGAAGAACTTCAACAAATTCTACAAGAGTAGAAGCAAAGAAAGAAGCTCCAAGTCAAGGTCTTACAATGACAAAAGATCTTCTAGTCGAGAGCGAAATTGCTACAATTGTGGGAGACCCGGACACTATTCCAATGAGTGTACGGCACCCTACAAGAGAAGAGAAGACTCTCCAAAAAGAAGAAGTAGAAGAGAAGAATCAACGCTGTCAGGACCCCGATTCCAAGTCACATGGACCTAGCCGGTAACACCTCATATCACTTTGCGGCCTCACGCACGGTATTCCCACGGGTGTCGCCTTACCATGGCCCGGGACCGTTTGCGCCTTTTGGCTCACGTATATGATAGTGTCGCTAGCATCCACATGACAGAGAACCCGGGCCGACATGGCTAGTCGTGAACCCAAAGCGACGCTAACCCATGGGGACAGGCATACATGAATCACATCAAGCATGTCGGTAATCAACGTATGAATCCGGGCTGTAGCACTGGGCTAACAGGACTCTGGTAACCCGGGCTGTAGCAGGCTAGGCAGGACTTGGGATGTCACCGCGTGACATTTCCCCGAAGGGACTGACACAGGAACGAAGTGAAACACATGCCGGCCAGTCAAGTGTCCAGAGCAGTAGTGCTGGGCTAGCAGGACTCCGGTGAACCGGGCTGTAGCGGACTACTATCGCTCAGGAAGCACTAGACTACATTTCCCCATATGAGAGGCTACCAAGGATAAACAACTAGATTGTCGGATCCCACTCATACCAAGGATTTCAATCATACACACAATATGCCCGATATGAGTACATACAACATGGCATCACAACAAAACTCTACAACTCAAGTACTTTATTTAAGAGGCTCCGAGGAACCATACATAACATATTCATACAGATAGGGGTCACATGACCCAACACTCAAGTCATACAAACATACAAGCACATGCGGAAGCAAACTAGTCTGAGTACACACACTAAAAAGAAAGAAGGCTTGACGAAGCCCTTCTATCTCCAGTGGCCCTTCACAAGCCTTGGATCACCACCTGGGTGGCTAGTCACTCGTCGACGTCAAGGTTTACAAGGAACCCATCGGAGGGGGCAGTGTTGTCATTTGAAAACATTAATTAAGCAAACATGAGTACGGAGGTACTCAAGAAGTCTTACAACATAAACCTATTATACATGCACATTCTCAAGAAGGTAGTGGAGTTATTGCAACAAGCCAGCTTTGACTCTTGGCTAAGCTATCCTACGTGACACCACTTGAAAAGCATTTGTCGCACACGAGTCCACTAATCACCATCACAATACTCCACCGTGGATCCTCTCCCGTCAACCCACGAGAGGGCCATCCGCGATACTCACACTTATCTTGAGGCTTTTAGTAGTATCCATTTACTTGTCTATGAACTGTATAGGTGACCAAGTAGTCCTTTACCGCGGACGCGGCTATTCGAATAGTTTCATACCCTGCAGGGGTGTACTTCTTTTCACACGCTCTCACCACTTATCGCCGCTACACGACATGTACTCGGCAACCTTCAAGCGGAAGCCCAGCGAGGGTGTCGGCCACGACCTGACTAAACACACGAGTCCCTAGTCCAGGTTTATCGCCTATTCGTGTTCCATCCGCAGGGAGTCCGGCCGAGGTTTCCACTAACGGCCCCGAATGATGTGTGCAGGGTTCCCGAGACACCAAACGGGCGAATCAGTGCACCGTGCCACGTGCCTACCGCAACACAGCCCACCCTAAGGTCAGCGCTGCGTGCGGCCCCCAGCATGCTACAAACACCAGAAACTACTTTGCAACTCCAGGACTGAGGACAAGAGTGGTTAATAAGTCGAGAGGGTCAACTAAGGATCCCAATGCATGGTAGTAGCTAAGTCTTAAATCACACACACAGATCTCAGTTCTTAGGGACGACTTCAATGAAACAACCCACCATGTACTCCTACATGGCCTCTCATCGGTACCTTTACCAAATCGTGTTCAACACTTCACTCTCGTTACCAACACAATCTTTCACTCTAGTTCATCATCCCGATGAGCCAGACCTGACACAACTCTAAGCATAGCAAGCATAGCATGGTAGGAAACACAAACATGGCTCAATTAACTCCTACACATGCTAGTGGGTTTCATCTAGTTACTGTGGCAATGACAGGTCATGCAAAGGAAGTGGGTTCAACTACCGCAACACACAACAGTTTGAATCATGTTGTCTCAATGCAGTAAACAAGAGAAGAAGCGAGAACATGGGTTTGTATCGGAATGATCAACTGGTTGCTTTCCTGATGAGTGGTAGTAGGATACTGCCCTTCAGACGGATATTCGGGGTTATCCTCGGAGGCAGAACCTATCACGAAAGACACACCGAACATAAACAACACATGACGATATGCAACAATATGATGCATGCTATGACATGGCAATATGAATGTGTGTTGGCCTAATGCAAGCTAGAACAGAAAGGAATGAACTCATTTGAATCAAAGATTCAAATGTTAGCTCATTTAACATGCCATAATAGTGCATTATCTTATTCTGCTTAAACAGCAAGGTTAACTTATCCTGTCATGCATGAAACCATTACCAATGGATAGATTGAATTTTTTTGATCAAAATTCATATATAGAACTTTGCATTTCGAGTTACAGATTAATTTCTATGACTTTTGGAAGTTTGCAACAATTTCTGGAATTTCCTGAATACAAATAAATCCAGAAATTAGTTATTGCGTCAGCAGTGCGTCAGGGTGACGTCAGAGGTCAACGGGGGCGTCCATGTCAACCTGACCAGTGGGTCCCGCATGTCAGTAGTTAATTAAACTAACTAATTTTAGTTAAACCTAAACTAGGTTAATTAGCAAAGGGGCCCCACTTAGTCAACTCCGTCAACGGGGTCAAACCCGCCGACGTTTAGCCGCCGGCAAAGCCAGACGCGGCGGTGAGAGTGTGTTTGTGCATTCCAATGACCAAAAGGACGGCAGAGACCATCTACGGGTAGCCGGAGACAAGCCGCGGCGTTTGGTGGCGGTGGTTGAGCTTGGGATGGCCGGAAACATCGCCGGCGACGAGCTAGGTGGTCGCCGGAGTCGGGTGAAAGTGAACCCGAGGCTTCGGGACACGGCGAGGTGCGTGGAGTGGTGCTACGGGTTCCTGGGGTTGTGGTGAAGTTAGTGGACAAGATGACGTGGCCAGTGGGTGGCCGGAGACACGTCGGCGACGAGCTCAGCGGTGGCGCGTGCGGTGATGCTTCGTGCGGCAGCTACGGTGCACGGGAAGGCAAACAGAGAGGATGGGGAGGTAGCTGGGCTCACGGCGAGTATGGCGAAGTAGTCGGCGAGGTTGGGGATGAGGTGATGCAGTGGCGACGGCGATGGGGATCTCCGGCGGTGATCGACAGAGACGGGGTCGGTGAAGGTGTTGCAGGGCATGCGAGCGCTCGGGGCTCGGCCTGCTCGATGTAGTCGACGATGGCGGAGCGAACGGACACGGTGGCGCGGCACGGGGACGACGGAGGGCGCGAGCTTCACGGTGGCAGCGTCTTGGCGCAAGGTCGGCCATGGTGCGGGCGAGCGAGGGAGAGGAGCTGGGGAGGAGAAGGGGTGTCTGCGAGCTCGAGGGTGGAGTGGCAGACCGAACCGAGGCGGCAGGACGGTGCGGGGAGGAGGCAGGGCGGCGAGCAGCTGCGTGGCGTGCTCGGGTGCCGCCGTCGAGCACCTGGCTGCCTGCCTGGCCAAGCCAAGCAGCTCGCTGGAGCGGTGGCTGGGCTGGGCCGGCAGATGGGCTTGCCAGGTGAGCGCCAGGTAAGCCGTGCTTTCTGTTTTCCTTTTTCTATTTTTTTGTAAGTTTGTAGGCTTATTAAAAATAGTTAGGCACTTCTAAAAATCCTGGAAATAATCAGAGGCTCTATTTAGAATATCTCCAACAGCCCACACTTATTTTCAGAATTATTTGAGCATCCAAAATATTTACTAGCATTTAAATGCCCAAATGCAAATTACATATGATTTAATTCAATGACCTTCTGTTGACCTAGAAAATTGTGCACCTATTTTGCCAGAGGTTCTAACCCAAGACAAAGAGGGTGAACTATTTAGAAGGGCATTTCAGGTTCATTGAAAATATTTTTAGTAAACCCTAGTTGGATTCAGAGGGGTTCTGGGGGTTCTGTCTTCCCCAATTCAAGTTTCTGATGAAAGGTCAACATGATGCAACACTCTAATGCATGGTCTAGCTAGGATGTGACAACTCACCCCCACTCAAAAGAATCTCGTCCTGAGATTTTGGATCCGTCGGAAAGAAGGTGGGGTACTCAAGTCGAAGACGATCCTCCCTTTCCCAAGTTGCTTCTTGCTCGGAGTGGTTTGACCATTGAACCTTGAGAAACTTGATATTCTGGCGTCGAGTGGTATGCTTGGCTTGATCAAGGATACGAACTGGATATTCTCGATAAGTGAGATTATCTTGGAGATCAAGCGTTTCGTGGTCCACTCCCCGGATAGGATCCGAGAAGCAACGCCTGAGTTGAGAAACATGGAAGACATCATGAACTCTGGAAAGATGCGGAGGTAGTTCCAAATGGTAGGCAACTTCTCCTCGTTTGGCAAGAATGCGAAAGGGTCCAATGTAACGGGGAGCCAATTTGCCTTTGATACCGAATCGATGGGTTCCTTTAAAAGGTGTAACCCGAAGGTAAGCCTTCTCGCCAACTTCATAAGCCGTAGGCTTATGCTTGCGTTCATATTGGCTCTTTTGACGAGATTAGGCTGTTTTCAATTTCTCACGAATAACGCGAACCTGCTCTTCTGCTTCCTGGATCATATCCGGGCCAAAGAGTTGTCTTTCCCCGGTTTCTGACCAGTTAAGAGGCGTTCGACATTTTCGTCCATAGAGAACTTCGAAAGGAGCTTTGCCCAAGCTTGCTTGATAACTATTGTTATAAGAAAACTCGGCGAATGGGAGGCACTTCTCCCAATTCATACCAAAAGCAATGACAGAAGCTCGAAGCATATCCTCCAGAATTTGATTGACTCGTTCTACTTGACCACTTGATTGAGGATGGAAGGCGGTGCTAAAGGAGAGACGAGTTCCCATAGCATTTTGGAAACTTTCCCAAAATCGAGAGGTGAAGAGACTTCCACGGTCTGAGTTAATCTCCAATGGAACACCATGAAGAGACACTATTCGGGAGATGTACAAATCAGCTAGCTGGCTAGCGGTTATACTCTCACGAACGGGTAGGAAGTGGGCTACTTTGGAAAGGCGATCGACAACAACGAAGATAGCATTATTCCCTCTCTTGGTCCTGGGAAACCCGGTAATGAAATCCATACCAATTTTATCCCATTTCCATTCAGGAATAGCCAAAGGTTGAAGGGTGCCAGCAGGCCGTTGATGCTCTGCTTTAACGCGTCGACAGACGTCGCAATTGGCAATGAATTGAGCGATTTCTCTCTTCATCCTAGTCCACCAAAACCTCTGGCATAGGTCTTGATACATTTTAGTACTACCGGGATGAATGGTGAGAGGGGATTCATGAGCTTCCTTAAGGATCAATTGTCGTAGCTGTTGTTTCTTGGGAACCACCAAGCGGTTCTCAAAGAAGACAACACCTCGCTCATCTATGGAGAAACACTTAGCAACTCCGCTAGAAATGTTCTCCTTGATCTGAGATATTCCTCTATCATACCGCTGAGCGGTTATGATTTGATCCATAAGGTTGGGTTTCACCACCAGGGTGGAAAGGAATCCTTGAGGAACAATGTGAAGGTTAAGCTTACTAAATTCCTCGTGGGGAAGTGGTTGACTTTGTTGTAACATCAGGTTGTTACAATAAGATTTACGACTTAGTGCATCAGCCATGACATTGACTTTGCCTGGGGTGTAATATTTTCCTAAGTCGTAATCTGTAATCAACTCGACCCAACGTCTTTGCCTGATATTCAAATCCGGTTGGGTGAAGATGTATTTCAGACTTTGGTGATCGGTGTAAATTTCGCAACGATTACCAAGAAGGTAATGTCGCCATGTTTTGAGTGCATGGACCACTGCTGCAAGCTCTAGATCGTGTGTGGGATAGTTATCCTCATGTGGGCGAATCGCCGAGAAGCGTGAGGCAATCACATGACGATCTTGCATGAGTATGCAACCTAGTCCTTGTCGCTAGGCGTCGCAATAGATAATAAAGTCCTTAGAAAAATCTGGTGGAACAAGTACGGGAGCAGATGTCAGGCATCTTTTCAGTTCCTGAAAGCTGAACTCACACTGCGGGGTCCACTCGAACTTTTTATCTTTCTAGAGGAGTTCAGTTAGAGGCTTAGCAACCTTGGAGAAATTCTCGACGAAGCGGCGGCAATAGCTCGCTAAACATAGGAAACTCCGAACTTGCTTGACCGATTCAGGTGGAGTCCAGTCAAGGACGGCTTGAACTCGCTCGGGATTGACAGCAATGCCCTTACCAGAGATTACATGACCTAGATAGGTTACTTCTGGCAACCAAAACTCACACTTAGAGAATTTGGCATAAAGGCGATGCTCTCGAAGCTTCATCAATACTAGCCTTAGATGTTCGGCATGTTCTTCCTCATTCTTGGAGTAGATGAGTATATCATCGAGGTAAACCACGACGAACTTATCCAAATACTCCATGAAGATCGAGTTCATTAACCGAGAGAAGGTGGCTGGAGCATTGGTTAACCCAAAGGACATGACGGTGTACTCGTATTGGCCATAACGAGTAACAAAGGCCGTTTTAGGGATGTCCCCGTTCTTCATTTTGATTTGATGGTAGCCCAACCTCAAATCCATCTTGGAAAAGACTAAGGATCCAGCGAGCTGATCATACAGGTCGTTGATCCTGGGAAGCGGATACTTGTTCTTGATAGTGACCAAATTGACAGGTCGGTAATCTACAACCATCCGATCCGTTCCATCCTTCTTCTTGACGAAGAGGACGGGGCAAGCCCATGGAGAAGAACTAGGACGGATGAAACCCTTTTGCAAGGACTCATCGAGTTGTTTCTTAAGCTCGGCTAGTTCTAAGGGTGCCATCTTATAAGGTCTTCTAGAGATTGGGACGGTTCCTGGAACAAGGTCTATCACGAACTCAACATCCCTATCAGGTGGAACACCTGGCAGTTCCTCTGGAAAAACATCCAGGAAATCACGAACTACCGGAATATCTTCAAGGTCTGGAAGGGGGTTAGCATTTAAGGAGTAGAGCTGACGCTCAGACACTCGGGTCAAAACATTGACTGTCTTGCCCAAAGGATGGGTGAGTTGAACAGTTCTAGTAGAGCAATCAATCTTAGCATGATGGGCTGACATCCAGTCCATACCCAAGATGATGTTTATGTCCGAGGACTTGAGAGCTATTAGTGATGCAAGGAAGACTAATCTGTCGACAAAGATTTCATTTCCATGTCTGATTCTAGAGGTTTGCCACTTAGATCTAGGAGTTTGAATTACCATGGAGGTGTGCATGTCACAAAATGTGGTGTTGTGCAATCGAGCATAGCTCTCAGAAATAAATAATGAGATGCTCCAGTATCAAAGAGAATAGTTGCCAGATGGCAATTAACAAGGAGCGTACCGAGAACGACGTTGGGATCCTCATGGGTCTCCTCAGCTGAAACGTAATTGACATGGCCACGAGCAGTGGCGGCTGGTTTGGCGTAGAGCACCTTCCCTGCTGGCTTACCACGGCCAACAGACTTTCGGATTTGACTGGGGTTGTTCTGGGGACACTCACGGATGTAGTGACCCGTCTCTCCACACTTGAAACAAGTTATCACATTGGGGCGTGGAGCAGCATTAGCAGCGGGGCCACCATAGGCCTTGGGCGGTGCAAACTGCTGGTTGGGGCGAGGCGCCTCAAAGGATGGCCTCAGAGTGAATCTGGGTGGCGAGGCGGTGCTTGGAATCCACACTCGGCGCTTCGAGATCGAGCGGATGAAGAACCAAAGTCACGGAGTGCTTGCGTGAAGCTTCAAAGTCGACCGTCCAGGTTTAACCGATAGCCTTGTTGACTAACCACGGAAGGAGGTGCACTCGTGCAGACGAAGATCACGGCGAAGCTCGGGGCTAAGTCCCTTGCGGAACCTTGCCTGCTTCTTGGCGTCGGTAGATACCTCTTCAGGAGCATATCGTGCTAGATTTCCAAACTCGCGACTGTATGCATCCATAGTCAGTCTACCCTAGGTGAAGTTGCAGAACTCTTCCCGCTTGCGATCCATGAGAGCTTCCGGAATGTGATGCTCACGGAAAGCCGCACTGAACTCAGCCCAGGTAGTGATTTGGCCAACCGGGCGCATAGCCTCGAAATTCTCCCACCAAAGGCTAGCAGGGCCTTCGAGGTGATAGGCAGCAAAGGTAACCTTATCAGCTTCAGCCACATTGGCAGAACGTAGCTTGTGGGTGATGCTGCGAAGCCAGTCATCCGCATCGAGAGGCTCAACGGAGTGCTTAAACTTCGGTGGGTACAGCTTGACAAAGTCATTGAGTGACACCAGTTCATTCCTTGGCTGGCGTGCGGTATTCTGCTCAATCCGCTCCAGCAAGCGATTGGTCTCACGCTTGTTGCGTTCTGCCTCCATCATAACTTCGGCCAAAGAAGGCGGTTGAGGCAGATTAACATTCCTAGCTGCGCTAGCTTCTCCCTGCTCCAAAGTAGCAGGGTTGTTGCGGGTGTTGACCATCCTAGGAAACAAAACAACGGTTTAGACAAGGATGGCAAAATTTGGCAAGGAAGTGCGGAATGTAATGGATAACACGGAATGCAGAGATGTTCATCCGTATGACATGGTAATATAGAAACTGCCATATATATACCAACGGTCATACACACCATTCATAGTTTAGTACAAGCCCGGCTAGAGTACAACTACGGTGAAAGGCGTTACATCTCATCGGAAGCATTCCAAACTCCTATACATTATTTTTCTACACTTTCGGAATTGATACACACTAAGTCATATTCCACAGGTCACGCAGTACGGTGGAAATACAACTATTACAATACCAGAGATACTACTACTAACTCAGACAGCTCCGTAGTAGTCCTCATAGAAGTCACCTCCATAGCCTGGAAGCTCAACATGATTATCCGGAAACAGACGGTCCTGAGGAGCTTGTGGACCATAGGGGCTAGGATGAGGTCTTGGACCAACAAACGGTGGCCTGCGGGGACCGAGGGGTGGGGTGATGCCTCCCACATCACGCCAATCCATCATGTCTGGCAGAGCAGATCTCATAGGATACAGATCCCTCGTATCCATGCATCCAGCTTGCACAGCCGGTCCAAACCGAGTCAAAGTGGCCCAATGATCGGCACAGGTGTTGAAAAGCTCCATTCTCAAGGCCCGATTCTCTCGGTCCTTATCCTCGAGCATCTCAAAGGTGGTGCGGGTTAGTGAGTCCTCTGAGTGGAATCAGCATAGATGGCTGAAGATACCCTTGCGCCCCGGAGCGAAGGCGGCATATAACGGAAGTCGGTGTTCGAAGCAGGCGGTCTGACTCGCATGATGTTCATCATAGAGTATGCAGCATCTGCACAGCCATCTCAATAGTGACCCCGAGTCCATAGGAGTGGTGAAGGGGCTCAGTCGATCCAGGATAAGAAGGAAATATCCTGACAGTGCAGAGGTATTGGCTTTGATTAAAGTCTCGGAATTGCTCTTCGACGGTGTATTCGGGATACCAATGGTAACCCGTCTCAATCATAACCTGGACTAACATAGCCATATGACCGGGCACATCGATGCACCTGGTCAAGCGAACCACTTGGTTTTGAGCACGAGTGGCCATCTGAAAGCACAGCCACAATGCAAAGACATTAGAATTTCTAGGGAAAATCGGACAGCATAACATCTGTAAATGCTCAAGAACAGATTTGAGACATTCAAAATCAGATTGCAAACCCACTCAGCAACATCATATCAAGGTTCTGGTTCAACTGATAACATACTAAAGGTAGTAGAAACTGAACTGAGGCTGGTAACCAACAATCCTATAAGTTACTACGGATTAGTAACACGTGAACCTGATAGAGAGAAGAGAGCCTAGTCCTATACCCACGTAGAATGAGAAGATGATGACTCCGATCAAAGGGCATAAGGTAAAGGAGTAAAAAGTGCCTTATGTCCCTCCCACAATCAATTCCCCTACATATAACTAAAGCATTTCTAGACTCGACATCGACCAGTTTGGCTTAGCGAACCTACAGGCAGTCCGGCTCTGATGCCAACGCTGTCAGGACCCCGATTCCAAGTCACATGGACCTAGCCGGTAACACCTCATATCACTTTGCGGCCTCACGCACGGTATTCCCACGGGTGTCGCCTTACCATGGCCCGGGACCGTTTACGCCTTTTGGCTCACGTATATGATAGTGTTGGTAGCATCCACATGATAGAGAACCCGGGCCGACATGGCTAGTCGTGAACCCAAAGCGGTGCTAACCCATGGGGACAGGCATACATGAATCACATCGAGCATGTCGGTCATCAACGTATGAATCCGGGCTGTAGCACTGGGCTAACAGGACTCCGGTAACCCGGGCTGTAGCAGGCTAGGCAGGACTCCGGATGTCACCTCGTGACATTTCCCGAAGAGACGTATACAGAACGGTGAAACACATGCCGGCCAGTCAAGTGTCCAGAGCGGTAGTCTTTGGGCTAGCAGGACTCCGGTGAACCGGGCTGTAGCGGACTACTATCGCTCAGGAAGCACTAGACTACATTTCCCCATATGAGAGGCTGCCAAGGATAAACAACTAGATTGTCGGATCCCACTCATACCAAGCATTTCAATCATACACACAATATGCCCGATATGAGTACATACAACATGGCATCACAACAAAACTCTACAACTCAAGTACTTTATTTAAGAGGTTCCAAGGAGCCATACATAACATATTCATCCAGATAGGGGTCACATGACCCAACACTCAAGTCATACAAACATACAAGCACATGCGGAAGCAAACTAGTCTGAGTACAGACACTAAAAAGAAATAAGGCTTGACGAAGCCCTTCTATCTACAGTGGCCCTTCACAAGCCTTGGATCACCACCTGGGTGGCTAGTCACTCATCGACGTCAAGGTCAACAAAGAACCCATCGGAGGGGGCGGTGTTGTCGTCTGAAAACATTAATTAAGCAAACATGAGTACGGAGGTACTCATCAAGTCTTACAACAGAAACCTATTATACATGCACATTCTCAAGAAGGTAGTGGAGTTATTGCAGCAAGCCAGCTTTGACTCTTGGCTAAGCTATCCTACGTGACACCACTTGTAAAGCATTTGTCGCACACGAGTCCACTAATCACCATCACAATACTCCTCTGTGGATCCTCTTCCGTCAACCCACGAGAGGGCCATCCGCGGTACTCACACTTATCTTGAGGCTTTTAGTAGTATCCATTTACTTGTCTATGAACTGTATAGGTGACCAAGTAGTCCTTTACATGGACGCGGCTATTCGAATAGTTTCATACCCTGCAGGGGTGTAATTCTTCACACACGCTCTCACCACTTATCGCCGCTACACGTCATGTACTCGGCAACCTTCAAGCGGAAGCCCAGCGAGGGTGTCGGCCACGACCTGACTAAACACACGAGTCCCTAGTCCAGGTTTATCGCCTATTCGGGTTCATCCATGAGAGTCCGCCGAGGTTTCCACTAACGGCCCCGAACGATGTGTGCAGGGTTCCCGAGACACCAAACGGGCGAATCAGTACACCGTGCCATGTGCCTACCGCAACACGGCCCACCCCTAAGGTCAGCGCTGCGTGTGGCCCCAAGCACGCTACAAACACCAGAAACTACTTTGCAACTCCCGGACTGAGGAAAAGAGTGGTTAATAAGTCGAGAGGGTCAATTAAGGATCCCAATGCGTGGTAGTAGCTAAGTCTTAAATCACACACACAGATCTCAGTTCTTAGGGACGGCTTCGATGAAACAACCCACCATGTACTCTTACATGGCCTCTCATCGATACCTTTACCAAATCGTGTTCAACACTTCACTCTCGTTACCAACACAATCTTTCACTCTAGTTCATCATCCTGATGAGCCAGACCTGACACAACTCTAAGCATAGCAAGCATAGCATGGTAGGAAACACAAACATGGCTCAATCAACTCCTACACATGCTAGTGGGTTTCATCTAGTTACTGTGGCAATGACAGGTCATGCAAAGGAAGTGGGTTCAACTACCGCAACACACAACCGTTTGAATCACGTTGTCTTAATGCAGTAAACAAGAGCAGAAGCGAGAACATGGTTTTGTATCGGAATGATCAATAGGTTGCTTGCCTGATGTAGTGGTAGTAGGATACTGCCCTTCAGACGGATATTCGGGGTTATCCTCGGAGGCAGAACCTATCACGAAAGACACACCGAACATAAACAACACATGACGATATGCAACAATATGATGCATGCTATGACATGGCAATATGAATGTGTGTTGGCCTAATGCAATCTAGAACAGAAAGGAATGAACTCATTTGAATCAAAGATTCAAATGTTAGCTCATTTAACATAGCCATAATAGTGCATTATCTTATTCTGCTTAAACAGCAAGGTTAACTTGTTCTGTCATGCCTGAGACCATTACCAATGGATAGATTGAATTTTTCTGATCAAAATTCATATATAGAACTTTGCATTTGGAGTTATAGATTAATTTCTATGATTTTTTGAAGTTTGCAACAATTTCTGGAATTTCCTAAATACAAATAAATCTAGAAATTAGTTATTGCGTCAGCAGTGCGTCAGGGTGATGTCAGAGGTCAACGGGGGCGTCCAGGTCAACCTGACCAGTGGGTCCCGCATGTCAGTAGTTAATTAAACTAACTAATTTTAGTTAAACCTAAACTAGGTTAATTAGCAGAGGGGCCCCACTTAGTCAACTCCGTCAACAGGGTCAAACCCGCCGAAGTTTAGACGCCGGCGAAGCCAGACGCGGCGGCGAGAGTGTGTTTGTCCATTCCGGTGACCAAAAGGACGGCGGAGACCATCTACGGGTAGCTGGAGACAAGCCGCGGCGTTTGGTGGCGGTGGTTGAGCTCGGGATGGCCGGAAACGTCGCCGGCGAGGAGCTAGGTGGTCGCGGAGTCGGGTGAAAGTGAACCCGAGGCTTCGGGACACGGCGAGGTGCTGGAGTGGTGCTACGGGTTCCTGGGGTTGTGGTGAAGTTAGTGGACAAGATGGCGTGGCCAGTGGGTGGCCGGAGACACGTCGGCGACGAGCTCGGCGGTGGCGCGTGCGGTGATGCTTCGTGCGGCAGCTACGCTGCACGGGAAGGCAAACGGAGAGGATGGGGAGGTAGCTGGGCCCACGACGAGTACGGCGAAGCAGTCGGCGAGGTTGGGGACGAGGTGATGCGGTGGCGACGGCGATGGGGATCTCCGGCGGTGATCGACGGAGACGGGGTCGGCGAAGGTGTTGCAGGGCGTGCGAGCGCTCGGAGCTCGGCCTGCTCGATGTAGTCGATGATGGCGGAGCGAACGGACACGGTGGCGCAGCACGGGGACGATGGAGGGCGCGAGCTTCACGGTGGCGCGGGCGCGACGGCGTCGGCCATGGTGCGGGCGAGCGAGGGAGAGGGGCTGGGGAGGAGAAGGGGTGTCTGCGAGCTCGGGGGTGGAGTGGCCGACCGAACCGAGGCGGCAGGGCGGTCGAGGGAGGAGGCGGAGGCGGCGAGCAGCTGCGTGGCGTGCTCAGTGCCGCCGTCGAGCACTGGCTGCCTGCCTGGCCAAGCCAAGCAGCTCGGCTGGAGCGGTGGCTGGGCTGGGCGGCAGTGGGCTTGCCGGTGGCGCCGGAGTAAGCCGTGCTTTACTTTTTCCTTTTTCTATTTTTACGTAAGTTTGTAGGCTTATTAAAAATAGTTAGGCACTTCTAAAAATCCTGGAAATAATCAGAGGCTCTGTTTAGAATATCTCCAACAGCCCACACTTATTTTCAGAATTATTTGAGCATCCAAAATATTTACTAGCATTTAAATGCCCAAATGCAAATTACATATGATTTAATTCAATGACCTTCTGTTGACCTAGAAAATTGTGCACCTATTTTGCCAGAGGTTCTAACCCAAGACAAAGAGGGTGAACTTTTTAGAAGGGCATTTCAGGTTCATTGAAAATATTTTTAGTAAACCCTAGTTGGATTCAGAGGGGTTCTGGGGGTTCTGTCTTCCCCAATTCAAGTTTCTGCTGAAAGGTAAACATGATGCAACACTCTAATGCATGGTCTAGCTAGGATGTGACAACCACCAAGAGAGAGGAGGAGTAGAGATGATTGTTATGAACGAAGACCCTCACGGAGAAGCAAGGATTCGGAAAGGAAGGACAAGTCATCAAAGAGCTACACAAAACGAAGACATCAAGCTCATGTTGGTGAATGGGTATCCGGCTCCGACTCCGACCATCACTCCGAGAGAAGCTATCACTCTGACTCCGAATATACTCAAGATGAAGGTGTTGCCGGTCCAGCACTTGTGTCAACCAACTCCTATGACATATTTGAATCACCAAATGAAGGAATTGGTAGATGCTTCATGGCCAAAGGTCCTAAGGTAACACACCCCGAGTACATTGATTTTGATGCTGATAAAGATGACTTGCTAGGTGATGATGATTTACTTGTTGACAACTCTAGTGATGAATACTATGATGAAACGCCAATTATTCATGCTAATAAAGTTGAAACGAATGACAATGATAAGGAGAAAATTGAGCGTCTAACTAAAGAACTTGGTTTTTCAAACTTGTTTGCTTTTGGTTTTGGTTTTTCAAACTTGTTTGCTTTTGTTTGCTTGATATACTATGTTTGTGACACATTGATGATCATGTCTTTGATCATAAGCTACACTTATGCATGTTTGATGATATTATCTTATCTATCCTATGTGATCATTCACTGCGCTTGGTGATGAGTGCATGTTTTCAATTCATATCATTTTGAGCACTCCACCAAGATGTATGTGACATGGAAGAGTACCCCATGAGCCTAATTCCTTGTGCATTTGTAGTCCAAAGAAAATCTTAAACTGTGCACAAATTTAGGGGGAACTCTTGTTTATCACATACTTCTCAAAGCGACAATGTTTTTCAATCTTATTATCAATTGTCGAAGCTTTGATCTATATGTTGTCATCAATTACCAAAAAGGGGGAGATTGAAAGTGCAACTATCCGTAGGTGGTTTTGGTAATTCATAACAACATATAGCTCATTGAGCTAATGTTATTCCAAGATGAACATTTCAGGAAAGCTCAATGAATGGCATGGCATGGATGATGAAAGTGGATCCCTCAAAATGCTAATGACAATGGATTGGCTCAAGCTCATAAGCTCAAGACTCTTCATTTTATATTTTAGTGATTCATGATCACATTGAGTCTATAGGAAAAGCCAATACTATCAAGGAGGGATGAGGTGTTGCTTAATGAGCCTCTTGCTTCATGTGCTTAGTGATATGCTCCAAAACCCTCAGCTACTTTCTCACATCCACATATGACCTAAACCTAAAGCCAAAATCGGTCTCACCGATTCTTCCTATCCGGCGCCACCGGTTCCATATGTCATAGCCACTGCCACAAACCCTAGGAAAATCGGTTCTACCGATAGGGATCTCGGTCTCATCGAGATGGGATTGTAATCTCTCTGTTTCCTTTTCGTAACTTTTTGGTCTCACCGAAAGAGCGAATCGGTCCCACCGAGATTGCAATGTAAACTCTTTGTTTCCCTTTTGTAACATTTCGGTCTCACCGAAAAGAGCAAATCGGTCCCACCGAGTTTACCTGACCAACTCTCTGGTTAGCTAATTACCAAAATCGGTCTCACCGAGTTTGTATGTCGGTCTCACCGAGATTACGTTATGCCCTAACCCTAACCATATCGGTCCTACCGAGATGCATGTCGATCCACGAAAACCCTAACGGTCACTAGGTTTACTAAAATCGGTCTGACCGAGTTTGTTGATTCGGTCCCATCGAGATTGGTAAATTGTGTGTAACGGTTAGATTTTGTGTCGAGGCTATATATACCCCTCCACCTCCTCTTCATTCGTGGAGAGAGCCATCAGAACAAACCTACACTTCCAACTTACCATTTCTGAGAGAGAACAACCTACTCATGTGTTGAGGCCAAGATATTCCATTCCTACCATATGAATCTTGATCTCTAGACTTCCCCAAGTTGCTTTCCACTCAAATCTTCTTTCCTCCATATTCAAATCCTATGAGAGAGAGTTGAGTGTTGGGGAGACTATCATTTGAAGCACAAGAGCAAAGAGTTCATCATCAACACACCATTTGTTACTTCTTGGAGAGTGGTGTCTCCTAGATTGGCTAGGTGTCACTTGGGAGCCTCCGACAAGATTGTGGAGTTGAACCAAGGAGTTTGTAAGGGAAAGGAGATCGCCTACTTCGTGAAGATCTACCGCTAGTGAGGCAAGTCCTTCGTGGGCGACGACCATGGTGGGATAGACAAGGTTGCTACTTCGTGGACCCTTCGTGGTTGGAGCCCTCCGTGGACTCGCGCAACCGTTACCCTTCGTGGGTTGAAGTCTCCATCAACGTGGAGGTACGATAGCACCACCTATCGGAACCACGCCAAAAACATCCATGTCTCCAATTGCGTTTGAATCCTCCAAACCCTTCCCTCTACTTTCTTGCAAGTTGCATGCTTTAATTTCCGCTGCTCATATACTCTATGCATGCTTGCTTGAATTGTGTGATGATTGCTTGACTTGTCCTAAGATAGCTAAAATCCGCCAAACTCTAAAACTGGGAAAAGGCTAAGTTTTTAATTGGTCAAGTAATCTAATCCCCCCCTCTAGACATACTTCAAGGTCCTACAAGAGCACATTGTCATTTGCATTCATTACTATTGGTTTATATTGGGTATGACTTGACTGGATCTCTTTTACCATGAATTACAATGTTTAGTCAGTCCTTGATCTTTAAAGGTGCTCTGCATTTATGTTTTGCAGTCTCAGAAAGGGCCAGCGAGATACCATTTTGTTATATCATGTTATGATTATTTTGAGAAAGTGTTGTCATTCGAGTTTTATTATTATGGCTCGCTAGCTGATTATGCTATTGATATGAGTAATTGTGAGACCTAAGTGTTATTCTGAGTATGGTTAGTTCATAATATTTGCTGAAACTTGAATGCTGGCTTTTCATGTTTACAACAACAAGAGCAAACAGAGTTTGTAAAAGTTTTTCTTTATCACTTTCAGTTTATTAACTGAATTACTTGAGGACAAGCAAAGGTTTAAGCTTGGGGGAGTTGATACGTCTCCAACGTATCTACTTTTCCAAACACTTTTGCCCTTGTTTTGGACTCTAACTTGCATGATTTGAATGAAACTAACCCGGAGTGACGCTATTTTCAGCAGAACAGCCATGATGTTCTTTTATGTGTAGAAAAGAAAAGTTCTCGGAATGTCCCGAAAATCCACCGAGGCACTTTTGGAATTTATAAAATTATTGGGCTTAAAGAAATACACCAGGGGCCCACACCTATCCACGAGACAGTAGCGCCCCTCCCCTGGGCGCGCCTCTATCTCGTGGGCCCTTGGACCTCCACCGACCTCAATTCCAACTCCATATATTCACGTTCGGGAGAAAAAATCAGAGAGAAAGTTTCATCGCGTTTCACGACACGGAGCCGCCTCCAAGCCCTAATCTCTCGGGAGGCTGATTTGGAGTCCGTTCGGGGCTCCGAGAGGGGATTCGTCGCCGTCGTCATCATCAACCATCCTCCATCACCAATTTCATGATGCTCACCGCCGCGCGTGAGTAATTCCATCGTAGGCTTGCTGGGCGGTGATGGGTTAGACGAGATTTACCATGTAATCAAGTTAGTTTTGTTAGGGTTTGATCCTAGTATCCACTATGTTCGAGATTGATGTTGCTATGACTTTGCTATGCTTAATGCTTGTCACTAGGGCCCGAGTGCCATGATTTCAGATCTGAACCTATTATGTTTTCATGAATATATGTGTGTTCTTGATCCTATCTTGCAAGTCTATAGTCACCTATTATGTGTTATGATGTGACAACCCCGAAGTGACAATAATCGGGATACTTCTCGGTGATGACCGTAGTTTGAGGAGTTCATGTATTCACTATGTGCTAATGCTTTGTTCCGGTTCTCTATTAAAAGGAGGCCTTAATATCCCTTAGTTTCCACTAGGACCCCGCTGCCACGGGAGGGTAGGACAAAAGATGTCATGCAAGTTATTTTTCATAAGCACGTATGACTATTTACGGAATACATGCCTACATTACATTGAAGAATTGGAGCTAGTTCTGCGTCACCCTATGTTATAGCTATTACATGAGGAATCGCATCCGGCATAATTATCCATCACTGATCCATTGCCTACGAGCTTTTCATATATTGTACTTCACTTATTTACTTTTCATTGCTCTTTATTACTACTACAAAACCCAAAACATTTATCTTTACTTTTGCTATCTGTTACCATTATTATCATACCACTTTTGCTACTAAATACTTTGCTGCAGATACTAAGTTATCCAGGTGTGGTTGAATTGACAACTCAACTGCTAATACTCAAGAATATTCTTTGGCTCCCCTTGTGTCGAATCAATAAATTTGGGTTGAATACTATACCCTCGAAAGCTGTTGCGATCCCCTACACTTGTGGGTTATCACGCCGCCACATTCCGCTTGCTCGCCGCCTACAACCTTCGGCTTGACATTGAAGGTCTTCAGCCATAGGCCGAAGTGGGGCTGGATGCGGAGGAAGGCCTCGCACACGACGATAAACGCCGAGATGTTGAGGATGAAGTTCGGGGCCAAGTCATGGAAGTCCAGCCCGTAGTAGAACATGAGGCCGCGGACGAATGGGTGGAGAGCAAATCCCAGTCTGCAGACGAAGTGGGTGAGAAAGACTACCCTCTCGTAAGGTTCCGGGGAAGGGACGATCTGCCCCGCGTCGGGCAGCCGGTGCGCGATGTCCGCGGCCAAGTATCCGGCTCCCCGCAACTTCTTGATGTCCTCCTCTGTTACGGAGGATTTCATCCACTTGCCTCCCGCTCCAGACATGATTGGAGCGGTTTGAGGAGAAAAGGTGCAAGCTTGGGCGTTGGAGCTCGAGTTCGCAAGAATGGATATGCAAGAGGGAAGAAGGCATGGGTGAAAAAGGTGAAGTCCTTATCCCTTTAAAAAGGTGGACGAAACTATGATCCCCCACTTGCCTAGTGTCGTTGTCAAAACCGGCGGATCTCGGGTAGGGGGTCCCGAACTGTGCGTCTGGGCGGATGGTAATAGGAGACAAGGGACACGATGTTTTTACCCAGGTTCAGGCCCTCTCGATGGAGGTAAAACCCTACTCCTGCTTGATTAATATTTATGATTTGGGTAGTACAAGAGTAGATCTACCACGAGATCAGAGAGGCTAAACCCTAGAAGCTAGCCTATGGTATGATTGTAGTTCATCCTACGGAATAAAACCCTCAGGTTTATATAGGCACCGAAAAGGGTTAGGGTTACACAGAGTCGGTTACAATGGTAGGAGATCTACATATCCGTATCACCAAGCTTGCCTTCCACGCCAAGGAAAGTCCCATCCGGACACGGGACGAAGTCTTCAATCTTGTATCTTCATAGTCCAAGAGTCTGACCGAAGGCTATAGTCCGGCTATCCGGACACCCCCTAATCTAGGACTCCCTCAGTAGCCCCTGAACCAGGCTTCAATGACGACGGGTCCGGCGCGCATATTGTCTTCGGCATTGCAAGGCGGGTTCCTCCTCCGAATACTTCATAGAAGATTTTGAACACAAGGATAGTGTCCGGCTGTAAAATAAGTTCCACATAACACCGTAGAGAGAATAACATTTACACAAGTTCAATCTACTGACGTATCCCGCAGCGTGACATCACACCACGGCCAAGCCTTTATTCAATCGTTTTCTTGCCCAACCTCAGTAGCGTTTAGCGAGGCGGTTTCCTTAGCACGTCTTGTCAAAGCAGAGATCGTCTCCCTTATTCCGGATTCTCATCAATACGGGCGTGGTAACCCAATCGTGCCCGCTAGCACGCCTCCTTTATCGAAGGCGAGTCCCGAACGGTCACGGGGAGGGCTCCTGGTATTCAACCTCTTTATAAAGAGACCAAGGCCCCGCTCCTTCTTCTCAATCTCCATCGAATCCGCCCCTCGCTTCAAGTTCCAACACCCAAAGCTCCAGATTCAGGCGCTTCGGACCTTCGGTGATGTCTGGCTCCGACCTCCAAGGCCGGTGGATGCCTTCCTCCGTCACGGAAGAAGACGTCCTAAAGCTAAGAGATGCCAGGTATCTAACCGGCGAAATCTCGCATAGGCTACCTGCTCAAGAGCAGGTTATTGCCACTCCCAAGCCCGGTGAAATCGTGGTGTTCACGTCTCACTTCCTTCGGGGACTAAGTTTCCCGATGGACCCCTTCGTGAGGGGGCTCATGT
The DNA here is from genome assembly GCA_021605205.1 of Aegilops longissima. Classification (NCBI taxonomy): domain Eukaryota; kingdom Viridiplantae; phylum Streptophyta; class Magnoliopsida; order Poales; family Poaceae; genus Aegilops; species Aegilops longissima. The sequence continues at coordinate 121,613,072 of CM038681.1, forward strand.
TTTATTACTGGCTGGAATTTCACGACTTGGATCCGAGTCCATCCTCCACATCTCGCTGTTCATCGTCAGATGTGAAGCCTTCCTCCGCATTACCCCACACTTGGATTGTGGCTCAAAACCTTCAAGGTGGAGCGAAGATGATCAAGGGCAACAGCAGAAAGGAGGGGCTGTTATAAGTAAGAATGCTGACGCTCCATGGCCCGAGGGCTCTTTTCAAAAGGAGCTCAGTCTATGGCAACAAGAGTGGTTTTATATCACAGCTCCCAGGGGCACCAAATGGGTGGTGCCACCCGCCTTTCGCTCGGGTCCTCCACCGCGGCTGGCGTCATGGGTCAATAAAGGGCTTGACTGGGGGCCGTCCAAGGACGTGCCCTTGTTGCAGGGCCGTATTCGAGACCTCCTAGAGAGAGAGATCAATCTGGTCGTAGTAACGCAGGTCATGCTGATTCGTCGCATCCTGCCCTGCAAACGTCGTCCCCTCTGCCTGTGGGAGTTCAATCCGGAGGGGCCACGGGCTCTTCAACACTTCATGGGCGCAACGCCCGTGGAGATGTACAAACTGTTCTTCAGATCACAAGCAATGTGTCCGGATTTGACCGAGGACGCAGGTCTGAGCTGCAATCGCCCAGATGCTCAAGTAAGTAGTCCCGTACCCGGACACGCTATCTGTATATTTATCATAAACTTCCCCTTAAAAGAGTTGTCCCTTGCACAGGAGTGTATAGCAAAAGCAAAACTGATCAGGTGTCCGGCCCCCTCCCTGAGACCACGTCGGATCCCGTGTTAACCAAGATGCTGGAGGCTGTGCCTTTAGAAGAACACGAAGGTGGAAACAAGGAAACTACTGCCTCCGCGAAGGAGGTTATCAAGAAAGGAGGGATCGATAATCCCTCCATCCAAGGGGCGAAGAGGACCGCCTCTGGAGACCCGGAGACCAAGGCCTCAAAGTGTGGGAAGAAATCTTCGCCAGAGGGTCCTGCGCCGGAAGATGCCTCAGCCGCATTGTTTCCCCAAGGAGATCAGCCCTCCAGCAAGCCATAAGTAGAGGGGGGAGTTTATAAAATAAAAGACATCCCTGTTTTATTTTTGAAGATGACCGAAATTTTACCTTGTAGTTCGGATCTCAGCCCTTCTCAGCAGAGCTCGTCTTCGGGGGATGGAGAGCGGAACGCCTCCCCCTACCGTACCGCCTAGCGAGGTGGACGATCCCGAGGTGTCGTCGCGGAGGGTTTCCCCGAATCCGGCAGGGGTGGAGTGCGGTCATAGGGCCCCTCGGAGCCCTCCGTGTCCGGCCTTTGAAAAAGGCCATCGTACGAGTCCGGCACCTCCTGGTGCACGGTTGGAGGAGTTAAAGGATCTGCTCGGGCGAGTGTCTATCTCAGAAGATCACCGTGCATTAAAGGGTACAGTGATTGAAAAGATTTCATCCGCGGAAAGCGGGTTGTACGAGGCCGCCAGAAGTTTACTGACGGGTTTTGAGGTACGTGCAATGATGTACCTTTTGACGGTTCCGCATATATAAGATGCGTCCCGTGTAGATAATAGCCCCTGAGACTCGGTGCGTTGTCAAAAATGACAGCGTGCCGAGGATCATAATCCCAGATATAATATGTCGCCCTTCCTATGTAGGTGGTAGGGCGTCCAGTGGCTAGCTGGACTGATGAATTTGCCGAACTCAAGCGGCAACTTGACGTGGCGGATGCCGACGTTGCGCTTGTCAACAAGCGGCTGGACGAGTCACAAGGTATGCAGTTTCTCCGCGGACACCTAGTAAGGGAGCTTAATGCCCGTGCCTTACAACATGTATGCTTGATGCAGATGGTGCCGCTGCCATGGAGAATCTTCGGGCGGAGCTTGCCCGAGCCAAGGAGCAGGCGAGGAGAAGTGATGCGGCTGCCTTGAAGGCGGTCGAAGAGCTAAAAGCCGAACAGGCTGCTCACTGCCGAAGCATGAAGGAAATGGCCGAGATGGCCGTGAAGTTGAAGAATGCTACCGACCGCTGCGAGCTTCTTGAAAAAGAAGGTTGAGCGGAGCAAGAGGACCTGAAGAAGGCCACCACCGAGGCCGAGGATGCTTGCTCTGCGATGAGAGCTATGAAGGAGGAGCTACGTCAGGCCGGAGATATCACGGCTGGAAAGCCCTTTCTGCTGCATAGGAAGTTCACGGATCCTAAATATGCTCAGTTGGACCAGCTGTGGAGTAGTGCGGATGCTTATCTGGACTTGGCGGCGAGTGCCGCGGACGCGACCGAACACTTCGAAGATCAAAAGGATCACAAGATGGAAGAGCTGTTTTGGTCACAGTTCCGTAGTCCAGAGCGTCCACTTCCATTAACCGATCGTTTGGCCGAATGGGCGGAGCTGAATAGGTTGTCCGGACTTGCCATGAAGAATGTCGTCACTTATTTCTGGCCGAAAAGGCCCGAGCCGAAGAGTTATTTTGTCTTGGTGCAGCAGTTCCTTGGTGCGGTGCCGCATATCAAAGCAATGAGGCGGTCAGCATGCATAGAGGGTGCGCGGATGGCTCTTGCCCGTGTCAAGACATACTGGGCGGAGATGAAGGCCACCGATGTTGCATCCCAGGATTCGGACGGAAGCCAAGTACCGCCGAGCACTATTTTCCGGAAGTTCTTCGTATGCTCGTTTAATAGAGACGCAGTGCTCGAAGGATATTATGTTCGAATAACATGTATTATTGTGAAACAATGTTTCGATGGAATATAAAAGCTTTTTTATACTTGTGCTTTCAAGAATTAAAAATACCTCATGTGCGGCCGTTAATGTATATGTGTATATAACCTGAAAGATGGCAGTCTTTGGCTTTAGCCCCCACGCATATAATGCGGGGGTGTTTGCAGAAAACGCATTTTCACACTTGATCCAACGTCTTGGTCCTACAAAGGAGTTGATAGCACGGCAAACTAGGCAACCGGACTATAATGCTTTATCACTTTCACTTAGCCATAGGAGTTCGACAGTGGGGCTACTATATAGCCCCTAGGGGCACCGCGCTCACCCGAATTCGGGGCGCGTATGTGCCTGGCCGGGAAACGGCCCTTCGTCAATGCGGAGGAATTCTAAAGATTCCAGCGGGTCATCGAGTGGTTGACCAGTCTCACGCTATATCATGACAGTCAGTTTTCGGCTTTCTCTACTGAGGTGCTCGCCTGGCCGAACCGGGGCACAATCGCAGTAGTTCTCCTGGTGCCGCATTAGCCGATAGAGCGGAACGTAAGGCAGCAAAACACAGGAGCCGGGCAACCCCAACATTTGACCAAAGACATGATTCGGAGCTGATGCATATAAGGCCTAACTCGAGACGCCGAACACACCCTAAGGTATTCGGTCTTTATGAAAACGGGTCGAACAATCGCCCTTGGTCAAAAGCCCCTGGTGTCCAGGTACGCGCGAAATTCTGACGTGGACTATGCCAAAACTCCAGCCTCCTCCTTGGTTATAGCAAGAAACCGGGGGATGTGTATCAACAAGAGACAGTAAAAAAGGTTTACGCAGGGTCTTAATCTGAAAAGAATCCTTGCAACGGGTCCCTACTGCACGTCTGCGCCTGTGTCTCCATTGTGTCGTATCCTTGACGGGTGTAGCATGGTGTTCATCTGTAAAAGAGAGGAACTTAGTTGAAAAAAGATCGTGCAAAAATGTACGTTATATTATGTAAACAAAGTACAATTCGAAGAATGAACAAAATTGAGCTTTATTGTCTCTTGTTGTGGATGCACGGAGCCCCTTGTACGGGGGTGTGCATCTAGCGAGCCCTTGTATGTGTACGCCAGACTCGTCCAGCCGTGTCCGGGGTCTGGCCGACCTGTCTAAGAGCTTGTATTGGTGAGGCCGGTTTATTGTGGGGCTGTCAAGGCATCCGCACAATTTTCCGGACTCTAGGAACCCTCGGTGTTTCCCTTTAATGAGATGATGCCACGTGGACCGGGCATTTTAAGTGTAAGGGATGCATAATGCGGTATTGCGTTAAAGCGGACGAAAGCTTCACGTCCCAATAGTGCTTGATAGCTACTTGTAAACGGGGCGAGGTGGAAGGTTAACTTTTTGCGGCGGAAGTTGTCGGGTGAGCCGAACACAACTTCTAGCAGTAGAGAGCCCGTACAATGGGCATATGGGCCTGGCATTACCCCTTGAAAGGAAGTGTTGCTATGGCGAAATTTGGTTGGGTCTATCCCCATTTTGCGGATTGTGTCCTGATATAGCAGGTTTAGATCACTGCCGCCGTCCATTAAGGCTTGTGAAAATTGGAGTCCGCCAATTATCGGATCTAATATCAAGGCAGTCCAACCTGCATTCCGTATACTTCTAGAGTAATCCCGATGGTCAAAGGTGATTGGTCTGAACAACCAGTGGCCGTACCCCTCTGGGATAGGCCGTATGGCGCGTACCTCTATGGGTGCCGCTTTGTTTTTCCCTTTTGTCACGTGAATTGAGTTCACTGTTTTGATTTCTTGTGGGAAATTCTTTTGTTTTCCGGTCCTCTGCTTTTGGGGTTCGCCGTCGTCCTCGCTTGGTGTGTCGAGCCCCTTGTGTTCGGCGTTGAGTTTGACAGACTGCTTGAAGACCCAACAATCTCTGTGGGTGTGGTTTGCAGGCTTCCCGGGAGTACTGTGGATTTGGCACATCTTGTCCAAGATTTTGTTTAAGTTAGAGAGCTCATCCCTGTTATCCTTAAGGGGTAGCTTTTTATGATTCTGCCAAGAGCTTTTGAATCCGGCGTTAACTGTCGTGCTCTTCGGGCTGTTTCCCTTAGACCGACGCTGGTCCTTGCTTCGTCGTGGTTTCCCGTTTCCATCCCTGATTTCGGATGTACTTGGGTCGCTGGTGCTGCACCTTGCTAGCCAGCTATCCTCTCCCGCGCAAAAGCGGGTCATGAGGCTTGTTAATGCGGCCATTTTTCTTGGCTTTTCTTGGCCGAGGTGTCTGGCGAGCCATTCGTCTCAGACGTTGTGTTTGAAAGCTGCTAAGGCTTCGGCGTCCGGGCAGTCGACTATTTGGTTCTTTTTAGTAAGGAATTTGTTCCAAAATTTCCGGGCTGACTCTCCTGGCTGTTGAGCTATGTGACTTAAATCGTCGGCATCTGGAGGTCGGACATAGGTCCCTTGAAAATTTGCCCGAAAGGCATCCTCGAGCTCTTCCCAACTTCCAATGGTGTTTTCGGGAAGGCTTTTAAGCCAAAGCCGGGCTGGCCCTTTGAGCTTGAGGGGTAAGTATTTTATGGCGTGGAGATCATCTCTTCTAGCCATGTGTATATGGAGGATGTAACCCTCAATCCAGACTCTAGGGTCTGTTGTTCCGTCGTATGCCTCTATGTTTACGGGCTTGAATTCCACTGGAAATTCATGATCCAGCACCTCATCGGTGAAACACAGGGGGTGTGCGGCACCCCTATATTTAGGTGTACCGTGATGTTTGGATACTTGATGTGTTGCCTTGCTTACTAGAGCTTGCTTTCTTGGCCCGTAGATAGATATAACCGGGCCATCTTTTTGATGCAAATCCTTGAACGGTTCGCGTGCCGGCTTGTGTGCGGCGCCGTTTGCCGCTCTCTGCTTGCCATGGGGTCGTCCATCCGACCGGGTGGCCTCCTTGTTTTTTGATTGTGGGGGCTCTACGGCCTCCTCATCAAATTCGGGCAGTAGTTTTCGCTTTGGGTAGCTCTTTGTTCGGCGACTATTGCCGTATTTGTCTGCGGTATTTAGTACTTTGCTCCATCTGATTCTGAGTGCATCTTCCGCTGTTTTGAGCTTCCGCTTCTGCTTTTTCAGGCTGCGTGATGTGGCGACGAGCCTTTTGTGGAGGTTCTTCTGCTCCAGCAATTTGTCCGGCGTGACCTCGTCCGGACTGTTATCTTCGTCGGGGACGGGTTGTTTATCCAGATTGAACTGTTCGGACGGTTGCTCGATAACATGTTCGTCGTCCAGTGGTTCACCCTGCTCTATAGCTGGGTCTGTATGGATGTTGTATTTGTCAAGGCGGGACTTTGAGCGATGCTTACGTCGCCGTTTTGACTGCTTTTCGATGGAGCGATCCTTCATAGCGTCCCGTTGTTCCTCGTCGTCACTTCCTTTAGGTGTGTCCACCATGTATACATCGTGAGATGAGGTGGTTCTCCAGTGCCCTGTAGGTGCTGGTTCATGCTTCTCCCCTACATCGTCGTCCATACCGTCGATGTCTTCAGAGTCGAAGTCGAGCATGTCGGTTAAATCATCGACAATGGCTACAAAGTGGGTGGTGGGTGGGTTTTGAATTTCTTCGTCGTCCGCACCCCAACCTTCCTGACCATAATCTGGCCAGGGTTCTCCTGATAAAGAGAGAGACTTTATTGAATTCAGGATATCGCCAGAGGGCGAGTGCTGAAGGATGTCCGTGGCAGTGAATTCCATGATCGGCGCCCAATCGGATTCGATTAGTGGGGGCGCGGAGGGCTCGGAGTCCGGAGAGGAGTCCGGCGCCTTGGGGTCACGAGCTTTGCAAAGGACGGGGTAGGGGTACGGCTCAATCGCAGTGGAGATCGCAGCCCCCGAGGCGGTGTCCAGCCACCCATCCTCGATCGGCGCGGTCGGCTCCAAGCTAAAGGTCGAAGCGGACTCTGGTGCTGCCTCCAGGACACTGTCCGGCGGCAGAGATAGATCATGCCCTTCGGGACAGTGCGGCATGCTTGGCTGTGGCTCGAACCCGTCAAAGATCAAGTCTCCGCGGATGTCAGTCGTGTAGTTCAAACTTCCAAATCTGACCTGATGGCCAGGGGCGTAGCTTTCGATCTGCTCAAGATGGCCAAGCGAATTAGCCCGCAGTGCAAAGCCGCCGAATACGAAGATCTGTCCGGGGAGAAAGGTCTCACCCTGGAGCGCATTGTTGTTGATGATCCGAGGAGCCATCGGGCCTAAAGACGACGACACAGAGGAACTCTCAAAACCGGCGGATCTCGGGTAGGGGCTCCCGAACTGTGCGTCTAGGCGGATGGTAACAGGAGAAAAGGGACACGATGTTTTTACCCAGGTTCGGGCCCTCTCGATGGAGGTAAAACCCTACTCCTGCTTGATTAATATTGATGATATGGGTAGTACAAGTATAGATCTACCACGAGATCAGAGAGGCTAAACCCTAGAAGCTAGCCTATGGTATGATTGTTGTTCGTCCTACGGACTAAAACCCTCTGGTTTATATAGGCACCGAATAGGGTTAGGGTTACACAGAGTCGGTTACAATGGTAGGAGATCTACATATCCGTATCGCCAAGCTTGCCTTCCACGCCAAGGAAAGTCCCATCCGGACACGGACGAAGTCTTCAATCTTGTATCTTCATAGTCCAAGAGTCCGGCCGAAGGCTATAGTCCGGCTATCCGGACACCCCCTAATCCCGGACTCCCTCACCTAGTAAAACTCGCTTGATCCCCAAGCACCGTAATTGATGGCGCGGTTGGGTGACCCACGTCCGTATTGATGAGAATCCCGTGATAAGGGGACACGATCTCTGCTTCAACAAGACGTGCCTAGGAAACTGCCTCGCGATATGTGCGGTGGCTGGTTGTGAAAAACGGTTCGAATAATGACCGGGCCATGGTGTGATGTCATGCTATAATGCGTCGGCAGATTAGATTTGTGGAAATATTATTCTCTCTATGATGGTATGTGGAACTTGTTTTGCAGAGCCAGACACTATCCTTGTGTTCAAGATCTTCTATGGAGTATTCGGAGGAGGAACCCGCCTTGCAATGCCGAAGACAATCTGTGCACCGGACTCATCGTCATTGAAGCCTGGTTCAGGGGCTACTGAGGTAGTCCTGGATTAGGGGGTATCCGGACAGCCGGACTATATCCTTTGGCCGGATTGTTGGACTATGAAGATACAAGATTGAAGACTTCGTCTCGTGTCCGGATGCGACTCTCTTGGCGTGGAAGGCAAGCTTAGCGATACGGATATGTAGATCTCCTTCTGTTGTAACCGACTCTGTGTAACACTAGCCCCCTTCGGTGTCTATATAAACCAGAGGGTTTAGTCCGTAGGACAACAACAATCATACCATAGGCTAGCTTCTAGTGTTTAGCCTCTACGATCTCGTGGTAGATCAACTCTTGTAATACTCATATTCATCAAGATCAATCAAGCATGAAGTAGGGTATTACCTCCATAGAGAGGGCCTGAACCTGGGTAAACATCGTGTCCCTTGCCTCCTGTTACCATCCGCCTTAGACGCACAGTTCGGGACCCCCTACCCAAGATCCGCTGGTTTTGACACCGACAATCAGCATGAGCCGTTAGCCAATAAAACCCATGACGGAAAGCCTTGGCTACGAGAGAATTAGAGCCAGCATGATGACCACAGTCTCCTTAATGAATCTCTCATAGGATCTCATGGCCTTCTTCTGGAGAGACACAACGTTGAAACGCCCCTATGACACTGCAATGGTGCAACTCTCCATTGACAATAGTCATTGACTTAGACCGTCGGATTATCTGCCTGGCTAAAGTTCCATCTTCACGTAACTCGCCCAAGGTCATATAAGCCAAATATGGAACTGTCCAATCAGGAATAGCATGAAGAGCCGCCACCAATTGTGCCTCTGGGTCAGGAATAGCAAGATCTTCCTCCGTAGGCAAATTGGCTGAAGGGTTATGGAGAATATCAAGGAAAACGTTAGGTGGCACCGACTTATGTTGGGACCCTAACTGGCTCAAAGCATCATCCGCCTCATATTTCCTGCGATCAACATGTTCCACTTGATAACCTTTGAAATGACCAACAATAGCATCAACCTCACGGTGGTAAGCTGCCATGAGTGGGTCCTTAGAATCCCAAGTGCCTGAAACTTACTGAGCCACCAAATCCGAGTCACCAAAGCACCTCACCCGGCTTAGATTCATCTCCTTAGCCATCCGAAGACCATGGAGTAAGGCTTCATACTCAGCTGTATTGTTAGTACAAGGGAACATCAACCTTAAAACATAACAAAGTTTATCACCTCATGGGGAAGTCAAAACAACTCGAGCCCCCGAGCCCTCCAATTTCCTGGATCCATCAAAGTGAATAGTCTAATATGTGCTATCCGGATTTTCCTCAGGCATCTGTAGCTCAGTCCAGCCATTGATAAAATCCACAAGTGCTTGAGACTTGATAGCTGTCCTGTTGGGGAACGTAGTAATTTCAAAAAAAATTCCTACGCGCACGCAAGATCATGGTGATGCATAGCAACGAGAGGGGAGAGTGTTGTCCACGTACCCTCATAGACCGTAAGCGGAAGCATTATGACAACGCGGTTGATGTAGTCGTACGTCTTCACGATCCGACCGATCCAAGTACCGAACACACGGCACCTTCGAGTTCAGCACACGTTCAGCTCGGTGATGTCCCACGAACTCATGATCCAGCAGAGTTTTGAGGGAGAGTTCCCTCAGCATGACGGTGTGATGACGTTGATGATGATGCTACCGACGCAGGGCTTTGCCTAAGCACCGCTACGATATGACTGAGGTGGATTATGGTGGAGGGGGGCACCGCACACGGCTAAAAGATCAATGATCAACTTGTGTGTCTATGGGGTGCCCCCTCCCCCGTATATAAATGAGTGGAGAGGGGAGGGGCCGGCCCTCTCTATGGCATGCCCTAGGGGAGTCCTAATCCCACCGGGAGTAGGATTGCCCCCCTTCCCTAGTTGGAGTAGGAGAGGAAGGGAAGGAGGAGTAGGAGAGAAGGAAAGGGGGGCCGCCGCCCCCCAAACCTATTCCAATTCGTCCTCCTGCCCAAGGGGGGCGCACCAGCCCCTTGTGGGCTGGTGTGCTTCCTTCTTATGGCCCATAAGGCCCATAACTTCTCCCGGGGGGTTCCGGTAACCTCCCGGTACTTCGGAAAAAAGCCCGAACCACTCGGAACCTTTCCGATGTCCGAATATAGCCTTCCAATATATCGATCTTTACGTCTTGACCATTTCGAGACTCCTCGTCATGTCCATGATCTCATCAGGGACTCCGAACAACCTTCGGTACATCAAATCACATAAACTCATAATACTGATCGTCACCAAAAGTTAAGCGTGCGGACCCTACGGGTTCGAGAACTATGTAGACATGACCGACACACGTCTTCGGTCAATAACCAATAGCAGAACCTGGATGCTCATATTTGTTCCTACATATTCTATGAAGATCTTTATCGGCCAAACCGCATAACAACATACGTTTTTCCCTTTGTCATCGGTATGTTACTTGCCCGAGATTCGACCGTCGGTATCTCAATACCTAATTCAATCTCGTTAACGGCAAGTCTCTTTACTCGTTCCATAATGCATCATCCCGCAACTAACTGATTATTCACATTGCTTGCAAGGCTTATAGTGATGTGCATTACCGAGAGGGCCCAGAGATACCTCTCCGGCAATCGGAGTGACAAATCCTAATCTCGATCAATGCCAACTCAACAAGTACCATCGAAGACACCTGTAGATCACCTTTATAATCACCCAGTTACGTTGTGACGTTTGGTAGCACACAAAGTGTTCCTCAAGTATTCGGGAGTCTCCCATAGTCATAGGAACATGTATAAGTCATGAAGAAAGCAATAGCAACATACTAAACGATCAAGTGCTAAGCTAACGGAATGGGTCAAGTCAATCACATCATTCTCTAATGATGTGATCCCGTTAATCAAATGACAACTCATGTCTATGGCTAGGAAACATAACCATCTTTGATTCAACGAGCTAGTCAAGTAGAGGCATACTAGTGACACTCATTTTGTCTATGTATTCACACATGGACTAAGTTTCTAGTTAATACAATTCTAGCATGAATAATAAACATTTATCATGATATAAGGAAATACAAATAACAACTTTATTATTGCCTCTAGGGCATATTTCCTTCAGTCTCCCACTTGCACTAGAGTCAATAATCTAGTTCACATCGCTATGTGATTTAACACCAATAGTTCACATCACCATGTGATTAACACCCATAGTTCACATAGCCATGTGACCAATACTCAAAAGGTTTACTAGAGTCAATAATCTAGTTCACATCGCTATGTGATTGACACCCAAGAGTATAAGGTATGATCATGTTCTGCCTATGAGAGAAATTTTAGTCTACGGGTCTACCACATTCAGATCCGTATGTATTTTGCAAATTTCTATGTCTACAATGCTCTGCATGGAGCTACTCTAGCTAATTGCTCCCACTTTCAATATGTATCTAGATCGAGACTTAGAGTCATCTAGATCGGTGTCAAAGCTTGCATCGACGTAACTCTTTATGACGAACTCTTTGTCATCTCCATAACTGAGAAATATTTCCTTAGTCCTCTAAGGATAATTTTGACCGCTGTCAAGTGATCTACTCGTAGATCAAAATTGTACTCCCTTGCCAAACTCAGGGCAGGGTATACAATAAGTCTGGTACACAGCATGGCATACTTTATAGATCCTATGGCTGAGGCATAGGGAATGACTTTCATTCTCTCTCTATCTTTTGCCGTGGTCGGGCTTTGAGTCTTACTTAACTTCACACCTTGCAAAACAGGCAAGAACTCTTTCTTTGACTATTCCATTTTGAACTACTTCAAAAAATTGTCAAGGTATGTACTCATTGAAAAAACTTATCAAGCGTCTTGATCTATCTCTATAGATCTTGATGCTCAATATGTAAGCAGCTTTACCGAGGTCTTTCTATGAAAAAACTCCTTTCAAAATACTCCTTTATGCTTTCTAGAAAATTCTACATAATTTCCGATCAACAATATGTTATTCACATATACTTATCAGAAAGGCTGTAGTGCTCCCACTCACTTTCTTGTAAATACAGGCTTCATTGCAAGTCTGTATAAAACTATATGCTTTGATCAACTTATCAAAGCGTATATTCCAACTCCGAGATGCTTGCACCAGTCCATAAATGGATCGCTGGAGCTTGCATATTTTGTTAGTGCCTTTAGGATTGACAAAACCTTCTGGTTGCATCATATACACCTCTTCTTTAATAAATCCATTAAGGAATGCAATTTTGTTTATCCATTTGCCAGATTTCATAAAATGCGGCAATTGCTAACATGACTTGGACAAACTTTAAGCATAGATACAAGTGAGAAACTCTCATCGTAGTCAACACCTTGAACTTGTTGAAAACCTTTTGCGACAATTCTAGCTTTGTAGATAGTAAGACTACTACCAGCATCCGTCTTCCTCTTGAAGATCCATTTAATCTCAATGGCTCACCGATCACCGGGCAAGTCAATCAAAGTCCACACTTTGTTCTCATACATGGATCCCATCTCAGATTTCATGGCCTCAAGCCATTTCGCGGAATCTGGGCTCATCATCGCTTCCTCATAGTTCATAGGTTCTTCATGGTCTAGTAACATGATGTCCAGAACAGGCTTACCGTACTACTCTGGTGCGGAACGTACTCTGGTTGACCTACGAGGTTCGGTAGTTACTTGATCTGAAGTTTCATGATCATCATCATTAGCTTCCTCACTTATTGGTGTAGGCATCACTGGAACTGATTTCTATGATGAACCACTTTCCAATTCAGGAGCTGGTACAGTTACGTCATCAAGTTATACTTTCCTCCCACTCACTTTTTTTGAGAGAAACTCCTTCTCTAGACAGGATCCACTCTTAGCAACAAAGTTCTTGCCTTCGGATCTGTGATAGAAGGTGTACCCAACATTTTCTTTTGGGTATCCTATGAAGACACACTTCTCCGATTTGGGTTCGAGCTTATCAGGATGAAACTTTTTCACATAAGCATCGTAGCCCCAAACTTTAAGAAATGACAGCTTAGGTTTCTTGCCAAACCATAGTTCATATGGTGTCATCTCAACGGATTTAGATGGTGCCCTATTTAACGTGAATGCAGCTGTCTCTAATGCATAACCCCAAAACGATAGTGGTAGATCAATAAGAGACATCATAGATCGCACCATATCTAATAAAGTACGGTTACGATGTTCAGACACACCATTACGTTGTGGTGTTCCAGGTGGCATGAGTTTGTGAAACTATTCCACATTGTTTTGATTGAAGGCCAAACTCGTAACTCAAATATTCGCCTCCGCGATTAGATCGTAGAAACTTTATTTTCTTGTTATGTTGATTCTCCACTTCACTCTGAAATTCCTTGAACTTTTCAAATGTTTCAGACTTGTGTTTCATTAAGTAGGTATAGCAATATCTGCTCAAATCATCTTGTGAAGGTTAGAAATTAACGATACCCGCCGTGAGCCTCAACACTCATCGGACCGCATACATCAGTGATGACCCACAAGTATAGGGGATCTATCGTAGTCCTTTCGATAAGTAAGAGTGTCGAACCCAACGAGGAGCAGAAGGAAATGATAAGCGGTTTTCAGCAAGGTATTCTCTTCAAGCACTGAAATAATAGGTAACAAATAGTTTTGTGATAGAATAATTTGTAACGAGCAACAAGTAAAAAAAGTAAATAAAGTGCAGCAAGGTGGCCCAATCCTTTTTGTAGCAAAGGACAAACCTAGACAAACTCTTATATAGAGAAAAGCGCTCCCGAGGACACATGGGAATTATCGTCAAGCTAGTTTTCATCACGTTCATATGATTCGCGTTTGGTACTTTGATAATTTGATATGTGGGTGGACCAGTGCTTGGGTGCTGCCCTTACTTGGACAAGCATCCCACTTATGATTAACCTTTATTGCAAGCATCCGCAACTACAAAAAAAGTATTAAGGTAAACCTAACCATAGCATGAAACATGTGGATCCAAATCAGCCCCTTACGAAGCAACGCATAAACTAGGTTTAAGCTTCTGTCACTCTAGCAACCCATCATCTACTTATTACTTCCCAATGCCTTCCTCTAGGCCCAAATAATGGTGAAGTGTCATGTAGTCGATGTTCACATAACACCACTAGAGGATAGACAACATACATCTCATCAAAATATCAAACGAATACCAAATTCACATGACTACTAATAGCAAGACTTCTCCCATGTCCTCAGGAACAAACGTAACTACTCACAAAGCATATTCATCTTCATAATCAGAGGAGTATTAATATGCATAAAGGATCTAAACATATGATCTTCCACCAAATAAACCAACTAGCATCAACTACATGGAGTAATCAACACTACTAGCAACCTACAGGTACCAATCCCAGACTTGGAGACAAGAATTGGATACAAGAGATGAACTAGGGTTTGAGAGGAGATGGTGTTGGTGAAGATGTTGATGGAGATTGCCCTCTCCCGATGAGAGGAGCATTGGTGATGACGATGGCGATGATTTCCCCCTCCCGGAGGGAAGTGTCCCCGGCAGAACAGCTCTGCCGGAGCCCTAGATAGGTTTCGCCAAGGTTCCGCCTCGTGGCGGCAGAGTCTCATCCCGAAAGCTTGCTTATGATTTTTCTTCGTATGAAAGACTTCATAAAGCAGAAGATGGGCACCGGAGGGCCAACAGGGGGCCCACGAGACAGGGGGCGCGCCTAGGGGGGTAGGGCGCGCCCCCACCCTCGTGGACAGGTGGAGGCCCCCCTGACGTATTTCTTCCGCTCAGTATTTTTATTATTTCCACAAATAACTTCCGTGGAGTTTCATGACTTTTGGAGTTGTGCAGAATATGTCTCTAATATTTTCTCCTTTTCCAGCCCAGAATTCCAGCTGCCGGCATTCTCCCTCCTTATGTAAACCTTGTAAAATAAGAGAGAAAAGACATAAGTATTGTGACATAATGTGTAATAACAGCCCATAATGCAATAAATATCGATATAAAAGCATGATGCAAAATGGACTTATCAACTCCCCCAAGCTTAGACCTTGCTTGCCCGCAAGCGGAAGCCGATAACGATAAATATGTCCACATGTTTAGAGGTAGAGGTGTTGATAAAATAAAATACGGACATGAGGGCATCATGATTATTCTCATAACAGCAACATATATGGATATTGTCATATGATTTCTTATGCTCAAGTAATAATCTATTCACAATGCAAAGTATGAATCAGAAACTTTATTGATAACTAACAAACTATAATCTCAGTCATTGAAGCAATTGCAATTTGTCATAACATCAGAAAGAGTCTATGTCAGAGCTTTCTAGCAAGTCCACATACTCAACTATCATTTAGTCATTCATAATTGCTAACACTCACGTAATACTTGTGGTTACGGTGTTTTAATCGGACACAGAGAAAGATAGGGGCTTATAGTTTCGCCTCCCAACCTTTTACCTCAAGGGTAATGTCAACAATAATAATTCATGCTAACCCACATCCAATTAGATATATATATATATATATATATATATATATATATATATATATATATATATATATATATATATATATATATATATATATATCAGGATCTTTCCAACACACTGTGCTTGCCAAGCGATAAAATATAAAAGGAAAGGTGAAGATCACCATGACTCTTGCATAACGTAGAAGATAATAATAAGAGATAGGCCCTTCGCAGAGGGAAGCAGAGGTTGCCATGCGCTTTCAGGGTTGGATGCACAAAATCTTAATGCGAATGAACGTCACTTTATATTGCCACTTGTGATATAGACCTTTATTATGCAGTCTGTCGCTTTTATTTCTTCCACATCACAAGATCGTATAAAGCTTATTTCCTCCACACCAATCAATCATACATATTTAGAGAGTATTTTTTATTGCTTGCACCAATGACGACTTACTTGAAGGATCTTACTATCCATCGGTAGATATGGTGGACTCTCATGGCAAAACTGGTTTAAGGGTTTTTGGAAGCACAAGTAGTATCTCTACTTGGTGCAAAGAATTTGGCTAGCATGAGGGGGAAAGGCAAGCTCTACATGTTGGATGATCCATGACAATATACTTTATCTCAGATATAAGAAAACATAACCCATTACGTTGTCTTCCTTGTCCAACATCAACTCTTTAGCATGTCATATTTTAATGAGTGCTCCCAATCATAAAAGATGTCCAAGATAGTATATTTATATGTGAAACCTCTCTTTCTTTATTACTTCCTACTAATTGCAACGATGACCAAAGCTATGTTTGCCAACTCCCAATAATTTTTAATCATCATACTCTTTCTATGTGAAGTCATTACTCTTCATAAGATCGATATGATCTTTTTATTTCTTTTTTTTATTCTTTTCTCTTTTCTTTTATTCACTCAAGATCATGGCAAAATAATCAAGCCCTTGACTCAACACTAATCTTTATTATATAACTCACAGACCCGATTACATAGAGAGATCATAAAGCAAAACTCAAAACTAGATCATACCGAAAATTTTATTCTACTAGATCAAGATACTACTAAAAGGATCGAACTAATAAAAAAGGTAAAGATAGGAGTGTGATGGAGATACGATACCGGGGCACCTCCCCCAAGCTTGGCAGTTGCCAAGGGGAGTGCCCATACCCATGTGATTATGTCTCCTTCTTCGGGGATGGTGATGTGATATTCTTAGCGATAATGCCCCTCAGGATACGATTCTCTTCCTCGAGCTTATTGAGTTGCTGCTTGAGATCCATTATCTCCTTACGAAGCTTCCCTGTAACGGCTAAAGCTCCTTGCACCCAAGGGTGTTGCATAGCTGCGGGAGAACAAGTGACACTCTTCTTCATATTTTCATAAGAAAGAAATCTAACATTGGAAGGGATAACCGAGTTTGGAATAGCTGTGCTCTGTAGTTCCCCCATCGTGAACCCAGCTCGGTAGCGAGAAGTGACTTCTTGATCCTCCATGGCATCTATCCTCATCAAATCAGCCTCCATCTCTTCCTCCGTTGCCGGCCCAAAGTGGTCAGCATCACTGTTTGTCCTTGGTCTCGATGCCGGATGAGACAGCCGGCTCTCCCCGACTGACTCTTGAGAAAACATCTTGCTCTAATCTGCAGCAGCAACAACTCGAAACAAGAACAGAGGATATTTGCATGATACAGGAGTCAAAACCTTCAGGAGATTATATAATGAATTTTTACCGACCAAAATACTTATCATGCAAGAAAACGGAGTCCGGAGACCGCACGAGGTGCCCACGAGGCAGGGGGCGCGCCCAGGGGGGTTGGGCGCGCCCTCCACCCTCGTGGAGCCCTCGTGTCCTTCCTGGACAGCTTCTTATTTTTCTATTTTTCTAAATATTCCAAAACGGAGAAAAATGCCATTAGAGCTCTTTTGGAGTTGGTTTACTTACCGTACCACGTACCTATTCCTTTTTGGAGTCTAAAACGTTCTGGAAGTGTCTCCTATGTATTCCTCCGGTGTTACGGTTTCAATAACATTAGTTTCAACATTTATAGGATTATCTGAGATATAATGTTTGATTCTTTGACCGTTCACCACCTTCGGATTTGTGCCTTCGAAGTTGTTGATTTTTATGGCACCGGAACGATAGACCTCCTCGATAACGTAACAGCCTTCCCATTTAGAGAGAAGTTTTCCTGCAAAAAATCTTAAACGAGAGTTGTATAGCAATACATAATCACCTACATTAAACTCACACTTTTGTATTCTTTTGTCATGCCATCTTTTAACTTTTTCTTTAAACAACTTGGCATTTTCATAAGCTTGGGTTCTCCATTCATCAAGTGAGCTAATATCAAATAACCTCTTCTCACCGGCAAGTTTGAAATCATAATTGAGCTCTTTAATGGCCCAATAAGCCTTATGTTCTAGTTCGAGAGGTAAATGACATGCTTTTCCATAAACCATTTTATACGGAGACGTACCCATAGGATTTTTATATGTAGTTCTATAGGCCCATAATGCATCATCAAGTTTCTTGGACCAATTCTTTCTAGATCTATTGAAAGTCTTTTGCAAAATTAATTTGGGCTCTCTATTGCTCAATTCTACTTGACCACTAGACTGTGGGTGATAGGGAGATGCAATTCTATGATTAACATCGTACTTAGCAAGCATTTTACGAAAGGCACCATGAATAAAATGTGAACCACCATCAGTCATTAAATATCTAGGGACTCCAAACCTCGGAAAAATAACTTCTTTATGCATCTTAATAGAAGTGTTATGATCAGCACTACTAGTTGGAATAGCTTCTACCCACTTAGTAACGTAATCAATAGCAATTAAAATATGTGTATATCCATTAGAGGCAGGAAAAGGTCTATAGAACTCAACATGTTGGATGATCCATGTGAATAGTTACTTTAGAATCAACAATATAAGGTCTGAACTTATCACAAGCAAATACAACTGCTAAGAATTCTTTTTCAGTAGTAGCATAATTTCTCTGGGCATTGTCTAGAGTTTTACTAGCATATTGAATAACATTTAATTTCTTATCAACTCTTTGCCCTGGAACAGCACCTACAGCATAATCGCTAGCATCACACATAATTTCAAAACGTAAATTCCAATCAGGTGGCTGAACAATAGGTGTAGAGATTAATGCTTTCTTAAGTATTTCAAATGCTTCTACACAATCATCATAAAAAACAAAAGGTGTGTATTTTTGTAATAGATTAGTCAGAGGACGAGAAATTTTTGAGAAGTCCTTAATGAACCTCCTATAAAAACCGGCATGACCAAGGAAACTTCTTATACCTTTGATGTCCTTAGGACACGACATCCTTTCAATGGCATCAACTTTAGCTTTATCAACTTCAATGCCTCTTTTAGAAATTTTATGCCCCTAGACTATACCTTCATTAACCATAAAGTGGCACTTTTCCCAATTCAAGACAAGATTAGTTTCTTCACATCTCTGCAAAACTCAATCAAGGTTGCTCAAGCAATCATCAAAAGAGGATCCATAGACGGAGAAATCGTCCATGAAAACCTCACAAATCTTTTCACAAAAGTCAGAGAATATAGCCATCATGCATCTTTGAAAGGTAGCAGGTGCATTACATAAACCAAAAGGCATACGTCTATAAGCAAAAGTACCAAAAGGGCAAGTAAAAGTAGTCTTTGATTGATCATTGGCTGACACAGGTATTTGAGAGAAACCAGAATAACCATCTAGAAAGCAAAAATGTGTATGTTTGGATAATCTTTCGAGCATTTGATCGATAAAAGGTAAGGGGTCATGAACTTTTTTAGTAGCCTTATTTAATTTGCGGAAATCAATTACCATCCTATAACCTGTAATAATTCTTTGTGGGATCAACTCATCTTAGGAACAATGGTAATACCTCCCTTCTTAGGGACACAATGGACAAGACTTACCGACTGACTATCAGCAATGGGATAAATTATACCTGCCTCAAGGAGCTTTAGTATTTCTTTTCTTACCACTTCCTTCATCTTAGGATTCAGCCGTCGTTGATGATCACGAACTGGTTTGGCATCTTCCTCCAAATTTATTTTATGTTGACATAGAGTGGGACTAATGCCCTTAAGATCATCAAGAGTATATCCAATAGTAGCGTGATGCTTCTTCAGAGTTTTCAACAATCTCTCTTCTTCATGCTCTGAAAGGTTAGCACTAATAATAACAGGATATATCTTTTTCTCATCAAGATAAGCATATTTAAGAGTATCAGGTAACGATTTAAGCTCAAACACGGGATCACCCTTGGGTGGAGGAGGATCCCCTAGGATTTCAACAGGCAAATTGTGTTTCAGGATGGATTCCTGTTTAAAGAATACTTCATCTATTTCCCTTCTTTCATTCATAAACATATCATTTTCATGGTCTAGCAAATATTGTTCTAAAGGATCACTAGGAGGTACGACAATAGAAGCAAGACCAATTATTTCATCCTTACTAGGCAATTCTTCTTCACGGTGTTGTCTACGAAATTTAGAGAAATTAAACTCATGAGACATATCACCTAGACCAATAGTAACAACATCCTTTTCGCAGTCTATCTTAGCATTAACGGTGTTCAAGAAGGGTCTACCAAATATAATGGGACAAAAGCTATCTTGTGGGGAGCCAAGAACAAGAAAATCACCAGGATATTTAGTTTTCCCACACAAGACTTCAACATCTCTAACAATTCCCATTGGCGAAATAGTATCTCTATTGGCAAGTTTAATTGTGACATCAATATCTTCTAACTCAGTAGGTGCAATATCATGCTTAATTTCTTTGTATAAGTCAATAGGTATTGCACTAGCACTAGCACCCATATCACACAAGCCATGATAACAATGATCTCCTATGTTAACAGAAATAACAGGCATGCCTACCACAGGTCTATGTTTATCTTTAGCACAAGGTTTGGCAATTCTAGCAGTTTCATCACGGAAATGAATAACATGCCCATCAACATTATCAGACAAGAGATCTTTAACAATAGAAACATTAGGTTCAACTTTGATTTGCTCAGGAGGTGTATAAGTTCTAATATTACTTTTACGAACCACAGTTGAAGCTTTAGCATGATCCTTTATCCTAACTGGGAAAGGTGGTTTCTCAACATAAGAAGTAGGAACAACAGGATCATTATAAGTGATAGTCTTTTCCTCAACTTTAATAGGTGTAGCTACTTTTACTTCTATGGGAGGATGATATTTAAACCACTTCTACTTAGGGAGATCAATATGAGCAGCAAAAGATTCACAAAAAGAAGCTACTATCTCAGAGTCAAGTCCATATTTAGTGCTAAATTTACGGAAAACATCGGTATCCATAAAAGATTTAACACAATCAAACTTAGGTGTCATACCTGACTCCTTACCTTGGTCGAGGTCCCAATCTTCAGAGTTGCGTTTAATTCTTTCCAATAAATCCCATTTGAATTCAATAGTCTTCATCATAAAAGAGCCAGCACAAGAAGTATCGAGCATGGTGTCGTGGTTCTAAGTCTGACAGTAGAATGGGGGGTAGGGATGTAGAGGCAAGATCCTAGCTATGGAGAAGTTGTACGCATGAGTTTTATGAATGGGGGGTAGGGAACCCCATGTCTCGGTGCCCGGAGGCGGTCGACTGGATTATATGCGTGTGTGTTTCAGGGGGTGCGAACCCCTATCACTGAGGAGGGGGGTGGCTTATATAGAGTTCACCAGACCCCTCCGGTCCTCAATTATACAGGGTTTAAGATACAATAAGATAGGGCGTTACTGGTAACGCTAGTAATAAAGTGACTTAATGACCATTAAAGCTACGTAATGACCGACCGTTGCAGTACGGAATGGCTTTGGATCTTCTGGCGGTCGAGTGACAGTCTCCATGGTCGAGTGACTTCAAGTCTTCCGAGTGGAACGCTTCATGGTCGAGTGGATGATGATTCTTCTTCGAATGCTTTTGGTTTTTAGGGTGATGTCCTTGGGGAGGGTATCTTGGACATGCCTATGACCCTACCCAAGGTACATAGCTTCATCATTAGCCCCCAAATGGATCAGGGTTTGAGTGGAGAAGGAGTTGAAAATACTTCCAACTCATTTTTTGTGCTTTGGGTGTGTCTTGTTTTGGATCAACGAACCGAGGTGGTGACACCAACTTCTTTTTCAGTCACCTTGATCCATTCCTGGTTTTGTTGAGTGAACTTTTGCTGGAAGAGGTCTGAGTGCTAATCGCAGAGGAGATCTTCCGTCTGACAAGTTGTTCTGCTGCCCGCGGATCTCACGGGATTCAAATTTCGGGAAGCGCGCTGGGTGGAGAAGGCCGCAGTAATCGGGCTGGATAAGGCAAGGCCGCCTTGATTTCCGTGCCGCCTTTTTTGCCACGTATCGCGCGCGCGACTGTTGCAGGATTTGATAAGATCTCCCGGGCTCACAGGGCAGTCACTCGGAAGCAACCCCATATGAGGCATCGGACCGGGGTTTTTGAACAGTGCGTCCTCATTCTTCTTCTCCCTTCTCAGTTTCCCCCACTGCGCCTGCTCCTGCCCCAGCGCCGCCGCTTCGTTCGAGCTCCGTCCGCGACGATGGGGAAAGAAAAGACGGTAGTTCTGGGCCAGGGCAACTGGATCCGGTCGACGATCCGCCAAGACAACCTCGATGATCTGGCGGAGGAGGGGTTGATTCCTCATGGATCGGCGCGACTCCCGTAGGGTGAGACCGAACCTCGACCACGGGAGGGTGAGTGCGTCCTCCTCGCCACTCACATCGACCGTGGATTTTCTTTGTGTCCGCATCCTTTCTCCCGTGCTTTCTTGAATTTCTTTGGAGCACAACTTCATCACTTTTCCCCCAACACCATCGTGTATCTTGCTGCTTTCGTGTCTCTGTGCGAAAATTTCTTGGGTTGTCGACCACACTGGGGTCTCTTCAAGCACATTTTCACGTGTTGCTCCTAGTCGGTCAAAAAGACCAACCCGAGTGACGAGAGGACCCAAGTGATCCAGATGTGTGGGGGTCTTGGGGTTCAGATGAGGGGTAAGAGCTCTTTCCCAGCCATAATTCTTCCTGAGTTGGTCCGAGGGTGGCAGTCGACCTAGTTTTACTGCAAAGACCAGCCGACTCCAGGCCAGTCGACTGGGCTTCCTCCTTTTTCTATGGCTCGCATAGAGAAGCCCTCCGCCTTGAAAGTGACTCCAGGGGAGAAAGAGGAGGTGAAAGTGCTGCTCGAGCGAGTGGTCCATCTCATCCGTGAGGGTGTAACTGGAATGGATCTGCTGGAAGTCTTCCTCAGACGACGCATTCAGCCACTTCAAGCCCGCGACCATCTGATGTGGATGTATTCGGGCATTGAAATTCCACTCGGTTGCATCCAGAAGAAATCGATGAGGATACGGCGGAGAAGTGGTTGAGGAGTATCACTTGCAACAAGGACAACCCCAAAGGGGCCAGAAGAATCCCTCCACTTGACCAATCCTATGAACCAGACAAGGTCCAATTCTGAATTACCGAGTGCCATCTTGATTTAATCATGCAATTGTTTATGCTTCACCGACTGACTTTGTCTTGCTTGTTTTCTTCTAGGCCCTTACTGAAATGTATTCGATGCCCAACGGAGAGCAGGAGCAGGACCCGGAGGGGGAGGCAAGCGGAGGTGAAAGCGGCGAGTGGCATTCCGATGGAGAGGGGGACGAGGAGAGCGACCACCCGAGTGACGAAGAAGAGGTCGACTCTCCTCCCTGCAGGGAATGGCGATCCAAGCTTACTCACGGCCCGACGAGCGCCCGTGACAAGGCGACCATTCAGGCCGGGCAGTCGTCAGAGCATCCTCGGACGTCCTCTCCGGCACCAACCGAAAAGGCCCCAAAGCAATCCAAGGACTACAAAAAATAGACACATCCGTGACATTTTGGGCCGAACGAATTTTTTTTCTGTCATACATATGACACTTCTATGACGATAATTGTGACAAAACCCGGTATCATCATAGATGTGGTGGGCTCCTACTTCTATGACAAAAATCATGACGAAAATGGGCTTTTAGTCCCGGGTGGGCGGAGACGCAGCTGCATGACATTCTTTGGGCCGTCCATGACGGAAAAACCGTGGTAGAAGCGAGGGGAGGAAAATTTGAGGAGTTGCGGTTACGGTGGGAGGTCGGGGGCGGCGATGCGTGTTTCTCTCGTACACGTGCGGGCGTTGGCTCTAATCGAACCCGAAGCGGCGTTGGGCTCTAACTGAACCCGGCGATTGCCTTTAGGGCTACGCGTTCTTGAACCCGGCGATCGATCGATGGCTGTTAATCTGAACCCGATGGGCGATTCGCCATCTGTTGCTAACTAAAGCCGATCGATTGGATGTACGATGAGCGCTTGGGGGTGGATGAATAGTGGCGGTGGCGTTGCCTCGGATGAACAGGACCCGTGGTGTGGAGGGCTGGATGAGCAGTGAGCGATGGAGGGGTGGTCGTGGAGGGTTGGTTGAACAGGAACCCGTGGTGTGGAGGGCTGGATGAACAGTAGACGGTGGAGGGGTGCCCGTTGAGGGGTGGTTGAATAGTAGCCGGTGGAGTAGGCGCGGTGGAGGCTGGATGAACAGGAGCCCATGGAGGCTGGAGGAGGTCGATGGTAGCCCGTGGAGGCTAGAGGAGGTCGACGGTGGAGATGAACAGTATCCTGTGGAGTCCCGTTTTGCGGTACGCCACACCCCTCCCGATGAACAGGACCCCTGTTTCGACCGTAGGAGGTTTGTTTCCTCCGTTTTGCGGTACGCCACACCCCTCCCGATCAACAGGACCCCCGTTTCGACCGTAGGAGGTCTGTTTCCTCCGTTTTACGGTACGCCACACCCCTCCCGATCAACAGGACCCCCGTTTCGACCGTAGGAGGTCCGTTTCCTCGTTGTGCGGTACGCCAGGCCCCTCCCGATCAACAGGATCCCGTTTCGAACGTGGCCGGTCGAACACAAGGCCGTTTCCTCCGTTGTGCGGTACGCCAGGCCTTGTTTCCATCGCCTGTTCCGTCCAAGCCCTCCTAATGAACACGACCACGCATTCCGTTCCGACCCAGCCGGTTGGCTCCCCATGAACACGACGACTACGCTGTTTCTCCGTTCCGACCCAGCCATGTACATATGCGCGAGTAGGCGTTCGAGACCCTGCCCGTATGTACGTACATTGCCGTATTTTCTTTCTTGCACCCTCGTCGTTGTACGTACGTGTACATGCTACGTGCGCGCCTCTACTATGACACGTGCGCGCCTCTACATCCACCAGTATATATATACGTACACGTTCGCGACCAGAATGACAATGCTACGTACGCTTCGACCAGGTGGGTCCCGACTGTCAGGCACTTCCTTGCCTGCGATGATGTAGCAGGTGGGTCCCAGCAGTCAGGGGGTCGAATCGTTTTGTTTTTTTTGCCCGGAGGCACTTCCTTGCGTGCGAAGATGTAGCTGGTGGGTCCCAGCAGTCACGGGGCGAATCGTTTTGTTTTTTTTGCCCGGACGCACTTCCTTGCATGCGAAGGTGTAGCTGGTGGGTCCCAGCAGTCACGGGGGAAACGTTTTTTTCGCAAAATACGGTGGCCCGTCCGGTGGGTCCCCGCTGTCAGGTGGAAGAATAATTATTTTCCGTGTAATAAGGAGGCACTTCCTTGCTGCGGCCGTGGACCCAGCTGTCAGCCTCTCCACATACAGTCCTCGTCCGATGGAAGTCTTTCCTTGACCACGTTGACCACGGCGCACCAAGAGCACCATGGCGGTGGACGACGGCGAGGCCTAGGAAGGGGACGACGGGGAGCCGGGGAAGACGCGGCAGTGGAAGCCCGCGCCGAGAGGAGTACGAGGGTTCACTGGTTTGGCTGCGGTGTGAGGATGTCGTCGCCGCAGGGCCTGGCCAGCGCTGGGAATAGTAGGGGGCGGTGAGGCCTCCACAGCAGCACATCCGGCCATGGGAGGCAGGAGCATGCAGCACGACCGGCGCTGCTTTGGGCGGCTGGAGCAAGAAGACCAGAGGTTGAAGAAGCACTACGGCCGTTGGATGGACATCGTCACAGTCCTTTGGAGCTAAATTGTTTATATTGACTAAGTTGACAAAGCCCTCCATCCCGTCAACTTAGTAGGCCCATAAAGTCAGCCTCCACCAAGGTGGGTCCCAGCAAGTAGGGGGTATTCATTTTTGTGCGTGTCTGGAGGCACTTCCGGTGGGTCGAGTTGACAACGGGGGAATGTTTTTTTCGCGAAATCGATGGCCCGTCGGGTGGGTCCCAGCATCGAGGGCATATGTTTTTTCGCGAAATCTGGTGGCCTGTCCGGTGGGCCCTCGCTGTCGGTGGAGGAATAATTATTTTCCGCGTAATAAGGAGGCGCTTCCTTGCGGCTGCCATGGACCCAGCTGTCAGCCTCTCCATGTTGGGGAACGTTGCAGAAAATTAAAATTTTTCTACG
Organism: Aegilops longissima; assembly: GCA_021605205.1. Taxonomy (NCBI): domain Eukaryota; kingdom Viridiplantae; phylum Streptophyta; class Magnoliopsida; order Poales; family Poaceae; genus Aegilops; species Aegilops longissima. The sequence goes on from CM038681.1 coordinate 121,638,765, forward strand.
GTTTCACCAAGATCTATCTATGAGTTCATCTAAGCAACGAGTCATGGGAGAGAGATTGCATCTACATACCAATTTGTAGATCGCGAGCGGAAGCGTTCAAAAGAACGGGGATGAAGTAGTCGTTCTCGCCGTGATCCTATCACCAGAGATCCTAGCGCCGAACGGACGGCACCTCCGCGTTCAACACACGTACGGAGCGGATGACGTCTCCTCCTTCTTGATCCAGCAAGGGGGAAGGAGAGGTTGAGGAAGATGGCTCCAGCAGCAGCACGACGGCGTGGTGTTGGTGTTGAAGCAGCACTCCGGCAGGGCTTCGCCAAGCACGTGACGGAGGAGGAGAGGTGTAACAGGGGAGAGGGAGTCGCCAGAACTTCAGGGTGCGGCTGCCCCCTCCCCCTCCCTTTATATAGGCCCCCAGGGGGGGCGCCGGCCCTTGGGGATCCCATCTCCCAAGGGGCGGCGGCCCAAGGGGTGGAGTGCCCCAAGGCAAGTGGGCGCCCCCCCCCTAGGGTTTCAACCCTAGGCGCGGGGCTGGGCCAGGCGCACCAGCCCACTATGGGCTGGTTCCCTCCCACTTCAGCCCATGGGGCCCTCCGGGATGGGTGGCCCCACCGGTGGACCCGGGACCCTTCCGTGGTCCCAGACAATCTGGGTGACCCGAAACTTTCCGATGGCCAAATACCACTTCCTATATATAATTCTTTACCTCCGGACCATTCCGAAACTCCTCGTGACGTCCGGGATCTCATCTGGACTTGAACAACATTCGTATACTGCATACTCATATTCATACAACCCTAAGCCACCGAACCTTAAGTGTGTAGACCCTACGGGTTCGGAGACACGTAGACATGACCGAGACGGCTCTCGGGCAATAACCAACAGCGGATCTGGATACCCATGTTGGCTCCCACATGCTCCTCGATGATCTCATCGGATGAACCACGATGTCGAGGATTCAAACAACCCCGTATACAATTCCCTTTGTCAATCGGTACGTTACTTGCCCGAGACTCGATCGTCGGTATCCCAATACCTCGTTCAATCTTGTTACCGGCAAGTAACTTTACTCGTATCGTAATGCATGATCCCGTGACCAAACACTTGGTCACTTTGAGCTCATTATGATGATGCACTACCGAGTGGGCCCAGTGATACCTCTCCGTCATACGGGTGACAAATCCGATCTCGATCCGTGTCAACCCAATGACACTTTCGGAGATACCTGTAGTGCACCTTTATAGTCACCCGATTCGTTGTGACGTTTGGTACACCCAAGGCACTCTTACGGTATCCGGGAGTTACGATCTCATGGTCTAAGGAAGAGATACTTGACATTGGAAAAGCTCTAGCAAAACGAACTACGATCTTGTGCTATGCTTAGGATTGGGTCTTGTCCATCACATCATTCTCCTAATGATGTGATCCGTTATCATTGACATCCAATGTCCATAGTCGAAACCATGACTATCTATTGATCAACGAGCTAGTCAACTAGAGGCTCACTAGGGACATATTGTGGTCTATTTATTCACACGTGTATTACGATTTCCGGATAATACAATTATAGCATGAATAAAAGACAATTATCATGAACAAGGAAATATAATAATAATCCTTTTATTATTGCCTCTAGGGCATATTTCCAACAGTCTCCCACTTGCACTAGAGTCAATAATCTAGTTACATTGTGATGAATCGAACACCCATAGAGTTACGGTGTTGATCATGTTTTGCCCATGGAAGAGGTTTAGTCAGCGGATCTGCGACATTCAGATCCGTATGCACTTTGATTTCTATGTCTCCATCTTGAACATTTTCACGGATGGAGTTGAAGCGACAACTTGATGTGCCTGGTCTTCTTGTGAAACCTGGGCTCCTTGGCAAGTGCAATAGCTCAAGTGTTGTCACGAGAAGAGTTTGATCGGCCCGACGCATTGGGTATGACTCCTAGGTCGGTGATGAACTCCTTCACCCATATTGCTTCATGTGCTGCCTCCGAGGCTGCCATGTACTCTGCTTCACATGTAGATCCATACGGCGCTTCTGCTTGCAGCTGCACCAGCTCTTGCTCCACCATTCAACATGTACACGTATCCGCTTTGTGACTTAGAGTCATCCAGATCGTGTCGAAGCTAGCATCGGCGTAACCCTTCTGACGAGCTCTTCATCACCTCCATAAACGAGAAACATGTCATTTGTCCTTTTCAGGTACTTCAGGATATTCTTGACAAACTTACGGCAAGGTTTACATCAGGTCTGGTACACAGCATGGCATACATAATAGAACCTATGGCCGAGGCATAGGGGATGACGCTCATCTCTTCTTTATCTTTTGCCGTGGTCGGGCATTGAGCCGAGCTCAATCTTACACCTTGCAGTACAGGCAAGAACCCTTTCTTGGACTGATCCATTTTGAACTTCTTCAAAATCTTATCAAGGTATGTGCTTTGTGAAAGACCTATGAGGCGTCTCGATCTATCTCTATAGATCTTGATGCCTAATATATAAGCAGCTTCTCCAAGGTCCTTCATTGAAAAACTTTTATTCAAGTAGGCCTTAATGTTGTCCAAGAGTTCTATATCATTTTCCATCAAAAGTATGTCATCTACATATAATGAGAAATGCTCTGAGCTCCCACTCACTTTCTTGTAAACGCAGGCTTCTCCATAAGTCTGCATAAACTAAACGCTTTGATCATCTCATCAAAGCGAATGTTCTAACTCGAGATGCTTGCACCAGCCCATAAATGGATCGCTGGAGCTTGCATACTTTGTTAGCATTCTTAGGATCGACAAAACCTCCGGCTGCATCATATACAGCTCTTCCTTAAGATAACCGTTAAGGAAGCTGTTTTGGCGTCCATCTGCCATATCTCATAATCATAGTATCGGCAATTGCTAACATGATTGAGACGGACTTAAGCTTCGCTCACGGAGAGAAAGTCTCATCGTGGTCAATCCCTTGAACTTGTCGATAACCCTTAGCGACAAGTCGAACTTTATAGATGCTAACATTACCATCGCGTCCGTCTTCTTCTTAAAGATCCATTTGTTTTATATCGCTCGCCGATCATCGAACAAGTCTGTCAAAGTCCATACTTTGTTTTCATACATGGATCCTATCTCGGATTGCATGGCTTCAAGCCATTTGTTGGAATCTGGGCCCGCCATCGCATCTTCATAGTTCAAGGTTCACCGTTGTCTAACAACATGATTTCCGGGACAGGGTTGCCATACCACTGCAGTGCGGAACGTGTCCTAGTGGACCTCTGATTCAGTAGCAACTTGATCCAAGTACCTTGATCATCATCATTAATTTCCTCTCCGGTTGGTGTAGGCACCACAGGAACATTTTCTGAGCTGCACTACTTTCCGGTTCAAGAGGTAGTACTTCATCGAGTTCTACTTTCCTCCCACTTACTCCTTTCGAGAGAAACTCTTTTCGAGAAAGGATCCGTTCTTGGCAACAAAGATCTTGCCCTCGGATCTTAAGTAGAAGGTATACCCAATGGTTTCCTTAGGGTATCCTATGAAGACGCATTTTCGACTTGGGTTCGAGCTTTTCGGGTTGAAGTTTCTTGACATAAGCATCGCATCCCCAAACTTTTAGAAACGATAGCTTAGGTTTCTTCCCAAACCATAATTCATACGGTGTCGTATCAGCGGTTTAGGCGGTGCCCTATTTAAAGTGAATGTAGCTATCTCTAGGCGTATCCCCAAAATGATAGCGGTAAATCGATAAGAGACATCATAGACCGAACCATATCCAATAGAGTGCGATTACGATGTTCGGACACACCGTTCTGTTGAGGTGTTCGGTAGCGTGAGTTGTGAAACGATTCCACATTTCCTTAAGTGTGTACCAAATTCGTGACTTAAGTATTCTCCTCCACGATCGATGGTAGAATTTTATCTTTCGGTCACGTTGATTCTCTACCTCATTCTGAAATTCCTTGAACTTTTCAAAGGTCTCAGGCTTGTGTTTCATTAAGTAGACATACCCATATCTACTCAAGTCATCGGTGAGTGAGAACATAACGATATCCTCCATGAGCCTCAACGCTCATTGGACCGCACACATCGGTATGTATGATTTCCAACAAGTTGGTTGCTCGCTCCATTGTTCCGAGAACGGAGTCTTGGTCATCTTGCCCATGAGGCATGGTTAGCATGTGTCAAATGATTCATAATCGAGAGACTCCAAAAGTCCATCGGCATGGAGCTTCTTCATGCGCTTGACACCAATGTGACCAAATGGCGGCGAGTGCCACAAGTATGTGGGACTATCGTTATCAACTTTACATCTTTTGGTATTCACGCTATGAATATGTGTAACATTACGCTCGAGATTCATTAAGAATAAACCATTGACCATAGGGGCATGACCATAAAACATATCTCTCATATAAATAGAACAACCATTATTCTCAGATTTAAATGAGTAGCCATCTCGTATCAAGCGAGATCCGGATACAATGTTCATGCTCAAACTTGGCACCAAATAACAATTATTAAGGTTTATAACTAATCCCGTAGGTAAATGTAGAGGTAGCGTGCGACGGCGATCACATCGACCTTGGAACCATTCCCGACGCGCATCGTCACCTCGTCCTTCGCCATCTCCGCTTATTCCGCAGCTCCTGCTGTGAGTTACATATATGAGCAACGGCACGGTATCAAATACCGGGAGTTACTACGAGTCTTGGTAAGGTACACATCAATTACATGTATATCAAATATACCTTTAGTGTTGCCGGCCTTCTTATCCGCTAAGTATTTGGGGCAGTTCCGCTTCGGTGACCCTTCCCTTGCAATAAAAGCACTCGGTCTCGGGCTTGGGTCCATTCCTTGACTTCTTCCGATGGCGGCTTACCGGTAGCGGCAACCTCCTTGCCGTCCTTCTTGAAGTTCTTCTTGCCCTTGCCCTTCTTGAACTTAGTGGTTTTATTGACCATCAACACTTGATGTTCTTTCTTGATTTCAACCTCTGCTGACTTCAGCATTGAGAATACTTCGGAATGGTCTTCACCATCCCACGCATATTGTAGTTCATCACAAAGCTCTTGTAGCTTGGTGGGAACAATCAAGGATTCTGTCAATGACCGCCTCGTCCAGGAGGTTTATGTCCAGTGGGACGGCGGTTGTGCAACCTGGACATTTTGAGTATGTGTTCACCGATAGAACTGTTTTCCTCCATCTTACAACTATAGAACTTGTCGGAGACTTCATATCTCTCGACCGGGCATGAGCTTGGAAAACTAGTTTCAGCTCCTCGAACATCTCATATGCTCCGTGTTGCTCAAAACGCTTTTGGAGCCCGGTTCTAAGCTGTAAAGCATGCCGCCTTTGAGCGAGGGAGTAATCATCGGCCGCGAGACTGCCAAGCATTCATAATGTCTTGGTTCTCAGGACGGTGCATCACCTAGCGGTCCTTCTAGGACATATTGTTTCTGGCAGCTATGAGGATGATCCTCGGGTTCGGACCCAGTCCGTATAGATGCTGCCATCATCTTTCAGCTTGGTTTTCCCTAGGAGCGCGTTGAAGTTCAAGTTGACATGGCGTTGGCCATTTGATCTACAAGACATATTATGCAAAAGTTTTAGACTAAGTTCATGATAATTAAGTTCATCTAATCAAATTATTTTAATGAACTCCCACTCAGATTAGGCATCCTCTAGTCATCTAAGTGTTACGATCCGAGTCGACTAGGCCGTGTCCGATCATCACGTGAGACGGACTAGTCATCGTCGGTGAACATTCTCATGTTCATCGTATCTTCCATCGACTCGTGTTCGACCTTTCGGTCTCCGTGTTCGAGGCCATGTCTGTACATGCTAGGCTCGTCAAGTTAACCCTAAGTGTTTTGCATGTGTAAAACTGTCTTACACCGTTGTATGTGAGCGTAAGGATCTATCACACCCGATCATCACGTGGTGCTTGAAGCGACGAACTTTAGCAACGGCGCAGTTAGGGAGAACACTTCTTGATATTTTTGTAAGGATCATCTTATTTACTACCGTCGTTCTAAGTAAACAAGATGCATAAACATAATAAACATCACATGCAATTATATAGTAGTGACATGATATGGCCAATATCATATAGCTCCATTGATCTCCATCTTCGGGGCTCCATGATCATCTTGTCACCGGCATGACACCATGATCTCCATCATCATGATCTCCATCATCGTGTCTTCATGAAGTTGTCACGCCAACGACTACTTCTACTTCTATGGCTAACGCGTTTAGCAATAAAGTAAAGTAATTTACATGGCGTTCTTCAATGACAAGCAGGTCATACAAAAATAAAGACAACTCCTATGGCTCCTGCCGGTTGTCATACTCATCGACATGCAAGTCGTGATTCCTATTACAAGAACATGATCTCATACATCACAATTCATCATTCATCACAACTTCCGGCCATATCACATCACATGACAATTGCTGCAAAAACAAGTTAGACGTCCTCTAATTGTTGTTGCATCTTTTACGTGGCTGCAATTGGGTTCTAGCAAGAACGTTTTCTTACCTACGAATAACCACAACGTGATTTTGTCAACTTCTATTTACCCTTCATAAGGACCCTTTTCATCGAATCCGCTCCAACTAAAGTGGGAGAGCAGACACCCGCCACCACCTTATGCAACTAGTGCATGTCGATTCGGTGGAACCGGTCTCACGTAAGCGTCGTGTAAGGTTGGTCCGGGCGCTTCATCCCACAATACCGCTGAAGCAAGATAAGACTAGTAGAGGCAAGCAAGTTGACAAGATCTCGCCCACAACAAAATTGTGTTCTACTCGTGCAAAGAGAACTACGCATAAACCTGGCTCATGATACCACTTTGTTGGGGAGCGTTGCGAAAATTAAAAATTTTCTACGGTTTCACCAAGATCTATCTATGAGTTCATCTAAGCAACGAGTCATGGGAGAGATTGCATCTACATACCACTTTGTAGATCGCGGCGGAAGCGTTCAAAAGAACGGGATGAAGTAGTCGTTCTCGCCGTGATCCTATCACCGAGATCCTAGCGCCGAGCGGATGGCACCTCCGCGTTCAACACACGTCTGGAGCGGATGGCGTCTCCTCCTTCTTGATCCAGCAAGGGGAAGGAGAGGTTGAGGAAGATGGCTCCAGCAGCAGCCGACGGCGTGGTGTTGGTGTTGAAGCAGCACTCGGCAGGCTTCGCCAAGCACGTGACGGAGGAGGAGAGGTGTAGCGGGGAGAGGAGGCGCCAGAACTTGAGTGCGGCTGCCCCCCCCTCCCTTTATATAGGCCCCGAGGCGCCGGCCCTGGGGATCCCATCTCCCAAGGGGCGGCGGCCAAGGGGTGGAGTGCCCCAAGGCAGGTGGGCGCCCCCCCTAGGGTTTCAACCCTAGGCGCGGGGTGGGCCAGGCGCGCACCAGCCCACTATGGGCTGGTTCCTCCCACTTCAGCCCATGGGGCCCTCCGGATGGGTGGCCCCACCGGTGGACCCCGGGACCCTTCCGGTGGTCCCAGTACAATCTGGGTAACCCCAAACTTTCCGATGGCGAAATACCACTTCCTATATATAATTCTTTACCTCCGGACCATTCAAAACTCCTCGTGATGTCCGGGATCTCATCCGGAGGTGACCCCAAACTTTCCGATGGCGAAATACCACTTCCTATATATAATTCTTTACCTCCGGACCATTCCGAACTCCTCGTGATGTCCAGGATCTCATCCGGACTTGAACAACATTCGGTATACTGCATACTCATATTCATACAACCCTAAGCGTCACCGAACCTTAAGTGTGTAGACCCTACGGGTTCGGGAGACACGTGAACATGACCGAGACGGCTCTCGGGCAATAACCAACAGCGGGATCTGGATACCCATGTTGGCTCCCACATGCTCCTTGATGATCTCATCGGATGAACCACGATGTCGAGGATTCAAACAACCCCGTATACAATTCCCTTTGTCAATCGGTACGTTACTTGCCCGAGACTCGATCGTCGGTATCCCAATACCTCGTTCAATCTCGTTACCGGCAAGTCACTTTACTTGTACCGTAATGCATGATCCCGTGACCAAACACTTGGTCACTTTGAGCTCATTATGATGATGCACTACCGAGTGGGCCCAGTGATACCTCTCCGTCATACGGAGTGACAAATCCAGATCTCGATCCGTGTCAACCCAACAGACACTTTCGGAGATACCTGTAGTGCACCTTTATAGTCACCCGATTCGTTGTGACGTTTGGTACACCAAGACACTCTTACGGTATCCGGGAGTTACGATCTCATGGTCTAAGGAAGAGATACTTGACATTGGAAAAGCTCTAGCAAAACGAACTACGATCTTGTGCTATGCTTAGGATTGGGTCTTGTCCATCACATCATTCTCCTAATGATGTGATCCCGTTATCATTGACATCCAATGTCCATAGTCGAAAACCATGACTATCTATTGATCAACGAGCTAGTCAACTAGAGGCTCACTAGGGACATATTGTGGTCTATTTATTCACACGTGTATTATGATTTCCGGATAATACAATTATAGCATGAATAAAAGACAATTATCATGAACAAGGAAATATAATAATAATCCTTTTATTATTGCCTATAGGGCATATTTCCAACACTCCACGTACAGTATTCTTCCGATGGAATTCGGTCGCTGACCACATTGACCACGTCGCGCCGAGAGCACAACGGCGGTGGACAACGGCGAGGCCTAGGAAGGGGACAACGCGGAGCCGGGTAAGACGCGGAAGTGGATGCCCATGCGGAGAGAATCGAGGGTTCACTGGTTGACTCTTGCTGCCGTCGCCGCAGAATAACGAGGGGTGTGGGTGAGTGGAGTGGAGGGATGGCCTGGCGGTGGTGGGAGTAGTATGGGGGCGGTGAGGCCTCACGGCGCAGACAGCCGCCACGGAGGCAGGAGCAGGCGGCACGACCGGCGCTGCTTTGGGCGGTTGGAGCAAGAAGACCAGAGGTTGAAGAAGCACAACGGCCGTTGGATGGGCATCGTATGGTCAGTCGAGCTAAAATCGTGCATATTGACTAAGTTGACAAAGCCCTTCGTCCCCGTCAACTTAGTAGGCCCGCTATACTGGATCCCAGCTAGCAGGGGGAGTATTCTTTTTTTGGGCGTAATAAGGAGGCACTACCTTGCGTGCGAAGATATAGCTGGTGGGTCCGAGCTATCAGCGGCGGTAACGTTTTTTTGTGAAATACAGAGGCCCTTTCCGTGGGTCCCAGATGTCAGGTGGAGAAATCATTATTTTGCACGTAATAAGGAGGCATTTCCTAGCGTGCGGCCGTGGACCCAGCTGTCAGCCTCTCCACGTACAGTCCACTTCCGATGGATGTCATTCATTGACCACGTTGACCAGGCCGCACCGAGAGCACCAGGGCAGTGGACGACGGCGAGGCCTAGGAAGGGAACGACACAGAGCCAGGGAATACTCGACAGTTGTTTCCCACGCGGAGGAGTACGAGGGTTTACTGGTTCATCTGCCGTCGCCGGAGAATAACATTATGTGTGGGTGAGTAGAGGGATGGCTAGTCCAGCGATGGGAGTATGGTGGGGCGGTGAGGCCTGCGCGGCAGCACAGCCGGCCGCGGGGAGGAGGGAGCATGTAGTCCCGCCGGCGCTTGTTTGAGCGGCTGGAGCAGGAAGAGCAGAGATTGAAGAAGCACGACGGCCGTTGGATGGACATCCAACAGTATACATGCCATCTGTGGAAAGCCTCAAATTTGTGGAAAACAGCATACAACCCATCTGCATTATTTCAAATAGTTTACAGCCCATTTGCTAATTCTTACGGGTTTTTTTGGAGCCCATATTCTTTTTGTTAGCATTACAGCCCATATTGTGGCCACGGTTAAAAAATTATACGAAATTATGCATATGTCGATGCGGTCTGAACTGTTTTTAATCCCGAATTTCGAGTCACATTCAGACTGATTTTAAAAATAAATGTATATCAATATAAAATCCAATAAATTGTCCACGCATAAAAATCAATGCAATTTAAAATCTCGAAATGAAAAAAAGATATTTGAAACTAATTGCCAGTTTGATGTGTTTTAAAAATGTACAACCCATTTCTCATTACTGATAGGCCATTTTCTCGGCCAGCCGAATGAATCTCTCCTCATCTTGAAAGATTTACAGCCCAACAGGCCTGATAAAGTGACTTACTTGACAAATCACAAAAAAACTGGGCTAGCCATTTTCAAAAAGAAAAAAAAACTACTGGGCTGGTTTGTGGTAAACATAAAAGAAAAGGCTGTCTAGACAGGCCAGAGTGTCCTGCACAGCCCAGTCGACACCCTGCTTCTGTCTCAAAAACAAATTAGATAAATGCCACTCCAATTATGGCGATTCATAAAAATGCCACTGCAATTTCTAAACTTTGAAAAATGCCACTGCAATTTTGCAAACTTTGAAAACGCATACTGCAGTTTGCAAACTTTGAAAACGCCACTCGGACTTCAAAAATGCCACTAGAAATTGCATGAAATGGCATTTTCAAAGTTTGAAATTGCGATGGCATTTCTGAGGCATTTATCAAATTAAGCCAAAACAAAAAAAAGCTGGGCGAGCTCTTTGGGTCCCCGTGTCACCGCTTCGTTGTACAATTCTCTCGTTTATTGACTACGTTGACAATGGCATGGGACCCAGATGTCAGAAATCCACTAGGAGGAGCCATTTTTTTATTAGCTTGAAATAAGGAGGCACTTGCTTGCGTACTGCCATGACCTTGGCGGGTCCCTGCTGTCATCCTCTCCACGTACAATCATCTCCTGATTGTGTATGCGTCAACTTGCTAGGCCAACTAGTCAGCCTCTAAACCCGTGGAGGACAAATACAACCCACTTAAAAAAATAACAGCCCATTCCATACGTTCAAACGGAAAGTTCAACATTCAGAGCAAAGTAACAGGTCTGATCCACATATAGAGTACTTCGCCTTTCCACGTTGACAACCATCATAGCCAAGTTAACTATCTACTCCCACTAGACAAGTACTAACTTACTCTTAGCTAACTAGACGATGCCGGCGGTACACGCTAAACGCCGGCACCGGCGTCCTGCGCCTCGCCTCGGACTTGCCATAGGTGCGATAGGGCGCGTTGCTCGCGCGCGTTGGCCCTTTCCATGCCGGCGTGGTCCACCGAAGCTTCAGCTTCCAAGCGGGAAACCCACTTGATGTGCTGGTAGTAAAAATCAGCGTCGCGAACGCGTGCGTGCCCGACAGCCTCCAGGGCTATTTGTCGGGCGCCGGCCTCCACGTAGTCGGCCCAGTTGCGGGCGCTCTGTTCGCGACTCAGAGCGTCGGTGCGCTGCTGCTCCATATCCCGCTGGCAGCGCAAATCGGCGATACGCCGCTCCTCCGCCAGGCAGTCGCGCTCCAACAACTCCTGCTCCTCCGCCATGCGGTCGTGCTCCAACAACTCCTCGATCTGCGCATTGCCATCTAAAGGCAGATAGAATGCCTCCTCCCTCCGCCTGCCTTCCGGTGAAAACCCGAACACTAGTTCCGGCGGTGACCGCCTCCGGTGTCGGCTACCGCGGACGGGCGGGGGCATGGCGGACGTGGCGAGTGATGTCGGGCCGGTGGGGGCTTATGAGGATATGGCGAGTTGGGTCACGGTGGCACTGGAGAAGGCCGGGAAACAGTACTTATAGGGGGAAGGTAGCGCGACGGTCATCGGAATTCAATGCATAATGGCTTAGCGCACCAGCTTGCCATGGAAAAGTAGGGAAACTGAAATGATGACTGTGCCGTCCGTCCGTCTGGGTCGCGCGCCGCATGGCGGTCAAACGAGTGCACCGAATCATCTCCTCCTTGTCAATAATGATTTCACGGATTTAAAAAGCCCGCAACAATTAAAGCGTATCTTTTTGCATCGATTAGCGGCCTTAATTACGGCCGGCTGCATGCGAGCACTCGAGAATCGCTTGCAGGCAGTACGCGAAGCAGCATGCAACGAGTCGCAGCCGAGGGCACGCATGCAGCCACTTAAATCGCTGGAATTAATTAGGCTTAAACTTCTGCATGCCGTTAATTATTGCCATGCCTTGGTCTTGCTGCATTGCTCATGGGACTAATAAACTCGGACGGAGGGAGTACCTTGGTTGGTGAGAGGTTTGAATTAAGCCCTGCAAACCGAAAAGGAGGTACTAGTACGTCTGTGATCTGCTATTTATTTGTGTAGGATCGAGTAGGTCGTTTCTTGAATTGAGCCCTGCAAACCGGAAAGGAGGTAGTACGTGTGTGATCCGCTATTTATCCGTGTAGGATCGATAGTGTAGCTTGTCAGTTTCTTCAGAGGTAGGCATTTTTATCCGTGTAGGATCGATAGTGTAGCTTGTCGGTTTCTTGAGAGGTAGGCATTTTATTCAAAAACTGCCACTTCGCATCTTCGTCGCGAATAAAATTGCCAGGAGCGCATTTGTAGCCTAGCTAGTGATCGATCAGTAACTTGTAAACACTGAGCGAACAGAAATAAGTAACTGTTAATGCATCTCAATGATTCACAGATCATATACAAATATGTATAGCTCCAAAAGCAAAGATCAGCCACTTCAGATCTTGCGTCGCAACTAAAAATAACTAGTACGATTCCCATACATAAGATCAACATGTTAATGCATCTAAATGATTCACAGATCATATACAAATATGTAGCTCCAAAAGCAAAGATCTAGAAAAACCATTTGTTCTTCCTACTAACATCGATGCTTCTCTTGGCCAACATTCAGTACAGACTGAAAGACAAATTTGTTTTTGAAGTCTACAATTCGTCTTGCAAACGTAAGTGGATTCACCAACAGCTAGAACCATGATAATGAACCACACATGATGGAGGAACATCCACTGTAATATGATTTGGTCTTCTCTCGATCACACCGCGAGACTATTTTCGGAATACAAACTTTAACTTAGGGAAAATGATGCCCTTTGTATAATCAGACCAAAGCAATGAAGCACCTAGTGTTGGCCAGTAAATAGTACAGTACTACTTTTCTACAGTCCATGAAGTGACTATCCAATCTTTGTGTCTATTTTCAAATGGCACTGCATGCAATGACTATACTATTCTCTTATGCAGTTCAACCAAAATTGCGGACACTTTGTTTTTTGCCAAATAGCAACGGGTAGACATCTCTGTCTGCACAAATATCAAGTAGCTAGTAAACATATACCACACCATGTTCGCAGTGATGGAAGAGGTGAAATCGATACAACCGAAATTGAGCATCCAATCATTGAATCCTGTCCTGCACCTCCAATGTAGGTCCACACTGCCAATAAATTCACATGCAAACCACTAGTATTACCAACTAATGACAGTACAAAAAGAGTAGCAAGATAGTAGCAAACCATGTACCTTCGTAATGAACAGCTCATAGTGCCACCAATTGGATATAAAGGTTTGAAAAAAAACATGCTCCTAATGTTGAACCAGTTGGACTTTTTGTCCAGCTCCACTAAAATCGAGCATCCCTGTTTGCATAGATATTGAAAGTGTGATTACTATAAAAGTGGCACTAGTTGAAGCATAGACTCACAAATATAAGCATTCCAATTTCTTAATGGGAAAAGGTAGCAAGACTGTTTCTAACCACCTGTTTGAAGGAATAAATAAAGCAACAATGGTGATGTCGAAGGCATACATAGTTTTTTCTGAAAAACTGAGCCATTCCTGACCTTTCCTCTTCTTTTAAGCAAATTTTGTGCAGTTCTACTAAAATAAAATGCCATCACCGCCTTGACAATTTAGTGACACTGTAAAAAGGAAATGACTTAACATTACATCATGATGTCGGTATGTAGTAGACATGCATTAGAGACAAACATACAGACCTCCTCCGATAACATAATGAAGATTAATTTTAACAAAGGTGTGACTAGCTTTACCAGGATAATTTGAGTGAACTCTACACCCTCTGTTCCTTAATATAAGACGTTTTCGCGGTTCAATTTGAAGTACCCAAACATCTAGTATTTAGAAAAACAGGTAGTAGTTTTCTTGAGCACATATCTGGGAAAGCTTGCCACACTTTATTTATGTCCATACGCTAATGCAACACCATTCGAATACTACAAATATACACTAATCTAGTGGCTAGTGCAACAGTAGAGTAGTTAGTTTATTATAGGGTACAGTACAATGGTTTCTTGAACAGATTTCAATAAACTCTAGCACTTTGGAAGGTTTCTATAAAATTAACAATACAAAATGTAAAGGTAACAAGTTTCAGCATTGGTATACTAGTTGTGCATGAGCATTAAACCAAATACAGAAAGTCTGAAGGTAACTAGCATTATTAACTAATGACAGTATAAAAAATTGCAAACCATGTACCTCCAAGGTAAATATCATTTCAAACTCGGGGACCTTAAAATTGCTATCCCAATCTTGATAATCGATCAAACATAAAAACTTGATCGAGCGAATCAAGAGAACAACCAGAGGAGGAGGTGCCCACTTGACCTTTCCTCTTGTCTTCATAATTATGCATGCGGTTTAACCAAAATAAAATCACATCAGCACCTTGGCATTTTGGTGACCTTTGTACAAAAAAATTAACTTATCTCATGAAAGTGAGGTATGTAATCTATAAGCATTAACGATTGCAAAAATCTGAAGGTAGTAACAAGTTTCATCGTTGGTATCTTTGGCTGTGCAACAACATTAGAATGCCTTAGCTGAAAATCTTTAATACATCCACAATCAACAGCTAACCTGAAATGATCGGTGACATTAAATGGCACTGCTTAAATTTACCTGTGGCATTAGACTGAGAGCGGCATTAGTTAAATGTGGCATCACTTTAGGAGTAGCATTGCTTGACTTGACTGCTGGCGTTATACTAACAGCAAAAAAAGTGGCAATAAGAGCATGGGAGGACCATTCGGACAGTGGGCGCACCAGTATGATGTACCTCCACGGACGCAGAGTGGTGAGGGAGGTATGGTTGCCCAGAGCAACAAATATCCAGGCAGCATATGTGGATTACGTCCCATGTTTCGTTGACATGTGCTCCCGTTCCACATATCAGTGAGACGACGGCGAGTAGTAGGTGTATTTCCGAACCGATGTGTAGGACGGGGCACCCCTTCGTGAACCGTGGCAAACTGGCAACCGTCCACCGACTCTTCGCCTTTCCCTCTCGATTTGGAACTGCTGTCGCACGCTCTTCCTCTCCCTCCTCCATTTTCCTTCAGCCCTTCACCCTTTCTTCTGCCATTGTTCGATCGTCTTCTCCATGGAGGGAACAGGACGGAAACGACCCCGTTAATCTTGCCCCGATCTGAAAGATGACGTGGTGGAGGAACTCATTGATCGGTGCAACGTCATCACCTCGGCTAGCATGGCAGGTTCATTCAAGCCCATTCTCGACTCAACTAATAACATCATTACAAGGAACCCAAGAGTCAAGGAGCGGTTTGATCTCCCCTATCTTCTTCGCCGTGACCCTGATGACTGGCGCCGTCACGACAGAGGCCTCGCCCTGTGCAAGTTGATGCCGCTTGATAGTGATACGTATGATGTTAAGATTCCGCTTGAGGGCAAGGCTTGGGCAGGCGCAAATGGAGATTGGGTTGTTTACATTGGGTCCAACTGCGAGAGGGAACTTGTGAATGTGTACACTCGTGACCGGGTTCCACTTCCAAAAATCTCAGCGAGACGCCAAGAGGTTCAGCACACGGTATTGTATGCATGCGTTCACATACAATCATGGTGACTGTCTTCTACGGAAGATAGCAATTTCTCAAGTCCCCAACCGCTCTTGGAATTACAACAACTATGAAGTTGTTGTTGGGGAACGTAGTAATTTCAAAACAATTCCTACGCACACGCAAGATCATGGTGATGCATAGCAACGAGAGGGGAGAGTGTGTCCACATACCCTCGTAGACCGAAAGCGGAAGCGTTATGACAACGCGGTTGATGTAGTCGTGCGTCTTCACGATCCGACCGATCCAAGTACCGAGCGTCGGCACCTCCGTGTTCTGCACACGTTCAGCTCGATGGCGATCCCGGACTCGATCCAGCAGGGTGTCGAGGATGAGTTCCGTCGACCTGACGGCGTGGTGGCGATGATGATATTCTACCGACGCAGGCTTCGCTGAACTCATGACGATATGACCGAGGTGGAATATGGTGGAGGGGCACCGCACGGCTAAGGAACGATCACGATGATCAACTTGTGTGTCATGGGGTGCCCCTGCCCCGTATATAAAGGAGCAAGGGGAGGAGGCCGGCCCTAGGAGGGCGCGCAAGTGTGGAGTCCTACTAGGACTCCCTAGTCCTAGTAGGATTCCACCTCCTTGTTGGAATAGGAGAAGGGGAAAGAGGGGAGAGGAAGAAGGAAAGGGGGCTGCGCCCTTGTCCAGTCGGACCAGAGGGGGCGCAGGCCTCCTTCCTTTAGCCTCTCTCCTCTATTCCCGTATGGCCCAATAAGGTCCATATACTCCCGGCGAATTCCGTAACTCTCGGTACTCCAAAAATACCGAATCACTCGGAACCTTTCCGAACTCCGAATATAGTCGTCCAATATATCGATCTTTACGTCTCGACCATTTGAGACTCCTCGTCATGTCCCGATCTCATCCGGGACTCGAACTCCTTCGGTACATCAAAACTCATAAACTCATAATATAAGCATCATCGTAGCGTTAAGCGTGCGGACCCTACGGGTTCGAGAACTATGTAGACATGACCTAGAACTGTTTCGGTCAATAACCAATAGTGGAACCTGGATGTTCATATTGGCTCCTACATATTCTCGAAGATCTTTATCGGTCAAACCGCATAACAAAATCGTTGTTCCCTTTGTCATCGGTATGTTACTTGCCTGAGATTCGATCGTCGGTATCCAATACCTAGTTCAATCTCGTTACCGGCAAGTCTCTTTACTCGTTCCGTAATACATCATTCCGTAACTAACTCATTGGTTACATTGCTTGCAAGGCTTAAGTGATGTGTATTACCGAGAGGGCCCAGAGATACCTCTCCGACAATCGGAGTGACAAAACCTAATCTCGAATTACGCCAACCCAACATGTACCTTCGGAGACACCTGTAGAGCACCTTTATAATCACCCAGTTACATTGTGACATTTGGTAGCACACAAAGTGTTCCTCCGGTAAACGGGAGTTGCATAATCTCATAGTCATAGGAACATGTATAAGTCATGAAGAAAGCAATAGCAACATACTAAACGATCAAGTGCTAAGCTAACGGAATGGGTCAAGTCAATCACATCATTCTCCTAATGATGTGATCCCGTTAATCAAATGACAACTCATGTCTATGGTTAGGAAACATGACCATCTTTAATTAATGAGCTAGTCAAGTAGAGGCATACTAGTGTCACTCTGTTTGTCTATGTATTCACACATGTATTATGTTTCCAGTTAATACAATTCTAGCATGAATAATAAACATTTATCATGAAATAAGAAAATAAATAATAACCTTATTATTGGCTCTAGGGCATATTTCCTTCAGTCTCCCACTTGCACTAGAGTCAATAATCTAGTTCACATCACCATGTGATTTAACACCAATAGTTCACATCACCATGTGATTAACACCCATAGTTCACATCGTCATGTGATCAACACCCAAAGGGTTTACTAGAGTCAATAATCTAGTTCACATCGCTATGTGATTAACACCCAAAGAGTACTAAGGTATGATCATCTTTTGCTTGTGAGAGAAGTTTAGTCAACGGGTCTGTCACATTCAGAGTCGTATGTATTTTGCCAATATTCTATGTCCACAATGCTCTGCACGGAGCTACTCTAGCTAATTACTCCCACTTTCAATATGTATCCAGATTAAGACTTAGAGTCATCTGGATCAGTGCCAAAACTTGTATCGACGTAACCCTTTACGACGAACCTTTTTGTCACCTCCATAATCGAGAAACATATCCTTATTCCACTAAGGATAATTTTGACCAATGTCCGGTGATCTACTCCTAGATCACTATTGTACTCTCTTGCCAAACCATGGCAGAGTATACATTAGGTCTGGTCTATAGCATGCATACTTTTATGGAACCTATGATTCAAGCATAGGGAATGACTTTCATTCTCTTTCTATTTTCTGCCGTGGTCGGGATTTGAGTCTTACTCAATTTCACACCTTGTAACACAAGCAAGAAACTCTTTCTTTGACTGTTCCATTTTGAACTACTTCAAAATCTTGTCAAGGTATGTACTCATTGAAAAAACTTATCAAGCCTCTTGATCTATCTCTATAGATCTTGATGCTCAATATGTAAGTAGCTTTACTAAAGTCTTTCTTTTAAAGAACTCCTTTCAAATACTCCTTTATGCTTTCCAGAAAAATTCTACATCCTTTCTGATCAACAATATGTCACTCACATATACTTATCAAAAAAGGCTGTAGTGCTCCCACTCACTTTATTGTAAATACAGGCTTCACTACAAGTCCGTATAAAACTATATGCTTTGATCAACTTATCAAAGCGTATATTCCAACTCCGAGATGCTTGCACTAGTCCACAGATGGATCGCTGGAGCTTGCACATTTTGTTAGCACCTTTAGGATTGACAAAACCTTCTGGTTGCATCATATACAACTCTTCTTTAAGAAAACCATTAAGGAATGCAGTTTTGACATCCATTTGCCAGATTTCATAAAATGTGGCAATTGCTAACATGATTCGGACAGACTTTTAAGCATCGATACGAGTGAGAAAATCTCATTGTATTCAACATCTTGAACTTTGTCAAAAACCTTTTTCGACAAGTCTAGCTTTGTAGATAGTAATACTACTATCAGCATCTGTCTTCCCCTTGAAGATCCATTTATTCTTAATGACTCACCGATCATCGGGCAAGTCAATCAAAGTCCACACTTTGTTCTCATACATGGATCCTATCTCAGATTTCATGGCCTCAAGCCATTTCGTGGAATCTGGGCTCATCATCGCTTCCTCATAGTTCGTAGGTTCACCATGATCTAGTAGCATGACTTCTAGAATAGGATTACCGTACCACTCTGGTGCGGATTTTACTCTGGTTGATCTACGAAGTTCAGTAACAACTTGATCTGAAGTTTCATGATCATCATCATTAACTTCCTCACTAACTGGTGTAGGTGTCACAGGAACCGATTTCTGTGATGAACTACTTTCCAATAAGGGAGCTCGTACTGTTACCTCATCAAGTTCTACTTTCCTCCCACTCACTTCTTTCGAGAGAAACTCCTTCTCTAGAAAGGATCCATTATTAGCAACGAATGTTTTGCCTTCGGATCTGTGATAGAAGGTGTACCCAACAGTTTCCTTTGGGTATTCTATGAAGATGCACTTCTTCGATTTGGTTTTGAGCTTATCAGGTTGAAAACCTTTTCACATAAGCATCGCAACTCCAAACTTTAAGAAACGACAGCTTAGGTTTCTTGCTAAACCATAGTTCATACGGTGTCGTCTCAGCGGATTTAGATGGTGCCCTGTTAAAGTGAATGCAGCTATCTCTAATGCATAACCCCAAAACGATAGTGGTAAATCGGTAAGATACATCATAAATCGCACCATATCAAATAAAGTGCGATTCTGACGTTCGGACACACCATAACGTTGTGGTGTTCCGGTGGCGTGAGCTGTGAAACTATTCCACATTGTTTTAATTGAAGACCAAACTCGTAACTCAAATATTCATCTCCACGATCAGATCGCAGAAACTTTATTTTCTTGTTACGATGATTTTCCACTTCACTCTGAAATTCTTTGAACCTTTCAACTATTTCAGACTTATGTTTCATCAAGTAGATATACCCATATCTGCTCAAATCATCTGTGAAGGTCAGAAAAGAATGATACCCACCGCGAGCCTCAACACTCATCGGATTGCATACATCAGTATGTATTATTTCCAATAAGTTTGTTGCTCGTTCCATTGTTCCGAAGAACGGAGTTTTAGTCATCTCGCCCAAAGGCACGGTTCGCAAGCATCAAATGATTCATAACCAAGTGATTCTGAAAATCCATCTTTATGGAGTTTCTTCATGCGCTTTACACCGATATGACCCAAACGGCAGTGCCATAAATAAGTTGCACTATCATTATTAACTTTGCATCTTTTGGCATCAATATTATGAATATGTGTATCACTACGATCGAGATCCAACAAACTATTTTTATTGGGTGTATGACCATCGAAGGTCTTATTCATGTAAACAGAATAACAATTATTCTCTAACTTTAAATGAATAACCGTATCGCAATGAACATGATCAAATCATATTCATGCTTAACGCAAACACCAAATAACATTTATTTAGCTTCAACACTAGTCCCGAAAGTATAGGGAGTGTGCGATGATGATCATATCAATCTTGAAACTACTTTCAACACACATCGTCACTTCACCCTTAACTAGTTTATGTTTATTCTGCAACTCCCGTTTGAGTTACTACTCTTAGCAACCGAACCAGTACCAAATACCGAGGGGTTGCTATAAACACCGATAAAGTACACATCAATAACATGTATATCAAATATACCTTTGTTCACCTTGCCATCCTTCTTATCCGCCAAATACTTGGGGTAGTTCTGCTTCGATGACCAGTCCCTTTGCAGTAGAAGCACTTAGTCTCGTGCTTAGGTCCAGACTTGGGCTTCTTCACTTGAGCAACAACTTGCTTGCCGTTCTTCTTGAAGTTCCCTTCTATCCCTTTGCCCTTTTCTTGAAACTAGTGGTCTTGTTAACCATCAACACTTGATGTTCTTTCTTGATTTCTACCTTCATCGATTTCATCATCATGAAAAACTCGGGAATCATTTTCATCGTCCCTTGCATACTATAGTTCATCACGAAGTTCTACTAACTTGGTGATGGTGACTAGAGAATTCTGTCAATCACTATCTTATCTGGAAGATTAACTCCCACTTGATTCAAGCGATTGTAGTACCCAGACAATCTGAGCACATGCTCACTAGTTGAGCGATTCTCCTCCATATTTTAGCTATAGAACTTGTTGCAGACTTCATATCTCTCAACTCGAGTATTTGCTTGAAATATTAACTTCAATTCCTGGAACATCTCATATGGTCCATGACATTCAAAACATCTTTCAAGTCCCGAGCCGTTAAGCATGGTGCACTAAACTATCAAGTAGTCATCATATTGAGCTAGCCAAATGTTCATAACGTCTGCATCTGCTCCTGCAATAGGTCTGTCACCTAGCGGTGCATTAAGGACATAATTCTTCTGTGCAGCAATGAGGATAAACCTCAGATCACGGATCCAATCCGCATCATTGCTACTAACATCTTTCAACACAATTTTCTCTAGGAACATATCAAAATGAACATTTGAAAGTAACAACGCGAGCTATTGATCTACAACGTAATTTGCAAAAATACTACCAGGACTAAGTTCATGATAAATTTAAGTTCAATTAATCATATTACTTAAGAACTCCCACTTAGACAGACGTCTCTCTAGTCATCTAAGTGATCACGTGATCCAAATCAACTAAACCATAACCGATCATCACGTGAGATGGAGTAGTTTTCAATGGTGAACATCACTATGTTGATCATATCTACTATATGATTCACGCTTTCGACCTTCGGTCTCCGTGTTCGAGGCCATATCTGCATATGCTAGGCTCGTCAAGTTTAACTCGAGTATTCTGCGTGTGCAAAACTGGCTTGCACCCGTTGTAGATGGACGTGAGCTTATCACACCGATCATCACGTGGTGTCCGGGCACTATGAACTTTGGCAGCGGTGCATACTCGGGAGAACACTTCTTGATAATTTTAGTGAGAGATCATCTTAAAATACTACCGTCAATCAAAGCAAGATAAGATGCATAAAGGATAAACATCACATGCAATCAATATAAGTGATATGATATGGCCATCATCATCTTGTGCTTGTGATCTCCATCTCGAAGCACCATCATGATCACCATCGTCACCGGTAGCGACACCTTGATCTCCATCGTAGCATCGTTGTCGTCTCGCCAACTATTGCTTCTATGACTATCGCTACCGCTTAGTGATAAAGTAAAGCAATTACATGGCGTTGCATTTCATACAATAAGCGACAACCATATGGCTCCTGCCGATTGCCGATAACTTCGGTTACAAAACATGATCATCTCATACAATAAAATATAGCATCACGTCTTAACCATATCATATCACAACATGCCTGCAATGCCCTGCAAAAACAAGTTAGGCGTCCTCTACTTTGTTGTTGCAAGTTTTACGTGGCTGCTACGGGCTGAGCAAGAACCGTTCTTACCTACGCATCAAAACCACAATGATAGTTTGTCAAGTTGGTGATGTTTTAACCTTCGCAAGGACGGGCGTAGCCACACTCAGTTCAACTAAAGTGAGAGAGACAGACACCCGCCAGTCACCTTTAAGCAACGAGTGCTCATGGCGGTGAAAACAGTCTCGCGTAAGCGTCTGCGTAATGTCGGTCCGGTCGCTTCATCTCACAATACCGCCCGAACCAAAGTATGACATGCTGGTAAGCGGTATGACTTATATCGCCCACAACTCACTTGTGTTCTACTCGTGCATATAACATCAACGCATAAAACCAGGCTCGGATGCCATTTGTTGGGGAACGTAGTAATTTCAAAAATTCCTCGCACACGCAAGATCATGGTGATGCATAGCAACGAGAGGGAGAGTGTGTCCACATACCCTCGTGAGACCGAAAGCGAAGCGTTATGACAACGCGGTTGATGTAGTCGTCGTCTTCACGATCCGACCGATCCAAGTACCGAATATCGGCACCTCCGTGTTCTGCACACGTTCAGCTCGATGACGATCCCCGGACTCCGATCCAGCAGGGTGTCGGGGATGAGTTCCGTCAGCACGACGGCGTGGTGACGATGATGATATTCTACCGACGCAGGGCTTCGCCTGAACTCCGCGACGATATGACCGAGGTGGAATATGGTGGAGGGGGGCACCGCACACGGCTAAGGAACGATCACGATAATCAACTTGTGTGTCATGGGGTGCCCCCCTGCCCCCGTATATAAAGGAGCAAGGGGGGAGGAGGCCGGCCCTAGGAGGGGGCGCGCCAAGTGTGGAGTCCTACTAGGACTCCCTAGTCCTAGTAGGATTCCACCTCCCTTGTTGGAATAGGAGAAGGGAAAGAGGGGAGAGGAAGAAGGAAGGGGGCTGCGCCCTTGTCCAATCGGACCAGGAGGGCGCAGGCCTCCTTCCTTTGGCCTCTCTCCTCTATTCCCGTATGGCCCAATAAGGCCCATATACTCCCCGGCGAATTCCGTAACTCTCGGTACTCAAAAATACCGAATCACTGGAACCTTTCCGAACTCGAATATAGTCGTCCAATATATCGATCTTTACGTCTCGACCATTTCGAGACTCCTCGTCATGTCCCCGATCTCATCCGGGACTCCGAACTCCTTCGGTACATCAAAACTCATAAACTCATAATATAAGCATCATCGTAACGTTAAGCGTGCGGACCCTACGGGTTCGAGAACTATGTAGACATGACCTAGAACTGTTTCGGTCAATAACCAATAGTGGAACCTGGATGTTCATATTGGCTCCTACATATTCTCGAAGATCTTTATCGGTCAAACCGCATAACAAAATCGTTGTTCCTTTGTCATCGGTATGTTACTTGCACGAGATTCGATCGTCGGTATCCAATACCTAGTTCAATCTCGTTACCGCAAGTCTCTTTACTCGTTCCGTAATACATCATTCCATAACTAACTCATTGGTTACATTGCTTGCAAGGCTTAAGTGATGTGTATTACCGAGAGGGCCCAGAGATACCTCTCCGACAATCGGAGTGACAAAACCTAATCTCGAATTACGCCAACCCAACATGTACCTTCGGAGACACCTGTAGAGCACCTTTATAATCACCCAGTTACATTGTGACATTTGGTAGCACACAAAGTGTTCCTCCGGTAAACGGGAGTTGCATAATCTCATAGTCACAGGAACATGTATAAGTCATGAAGAAAGCAATAGCAACATACTAAACGATCAAGTGCTAAGCTAACGGAATGGGTCAAGTCAATCACATCATTCTCCTAATGATGTGATCCCGTTAATCAAATGACAACTCATGTCTATGGTTAGGAAACATGACCATCTTTAATTAATGAGCTAGTCAAGTAGAGGCATACTAGTGTCACTCTGTTTGTCTATGTATTCACACATGTATTATGTTTCCAGTTAATACAATTCTAGCATGAATAATAAACATTTATCATGAAATAAGAAAATAAATAATAACTTTATTATTGCCTCTAGGGCATATTTCCTTCAGTTGTTGCTATCTTCGACAAGCTTGTTGCCATCCTTAGTGGTTTGACTGGATGGATATTGCTCAAAAATCAGTTTCTGTACACGGATGAGTACTGTGATGCAATTCAATACGAGGGCCTTGTGTTTGCTGCCACCACTCGTGGCACTATTTTTGCATGGCATCCTTGTTGTTTCGGTACGTTTGTCTTCCACCGTAATTATAATTGTTTCATCCACATGCATGCGGGTTAGCAAGTTTCCCTTTAGTGCATAGTATCTTAGATTAGTATCATAGGTGGTCTCATTTATTGCCATGCATGACACATAGTAGCATCACATTTATTATGTTACGGTATCTACCTATGTTACTATAACCATCTCTCTCTTCATTAATTTCCTGCCACATAAGCATGTTTGCGAGTCCCAAGTGCATGATACTACTTATGTTACCCCCACTATGGCCAGCCTTACTAATTAAGCTTCTTCTTGTGTTTCCAAGGTCCTGTGAACATTCCACCACCTATACTTGAAGATTTTTATAACCAAGGGGGAGATGATGATGGTGATGATCACGAGCATGAGGACGAGCAGCGCCCATATACTATTTGGCGTCTGGCAACTAATTCCGATGGATCACCTCTTCTCGTGTGTATACAGCCCACTGATGATGTTACTGCTAAGGAAGCAGGTGTAGTCTCCCATGGTCGCACTCTCCGGACCTATTCCAACACCCGTTGCATGGTATTTGGGATGGATACTAGTGTGCTAGCGCCAACTCCTTCTCCCTGGTACAGAATAGATAGTCTTGGAGAAAACTCGCTCTTCCTTGGACAAAACTATCCAATGATGGTGAAAGGCGATCCAACTGTTGTTGACACAACGTTACTACCATTTATGAGAAGCAACTGTGTCTATACCTCGGACATTTGGGTGGTTCCCTACCCGGTAATCGATATAGTAGGCCGCTTCAGCTGGATGATCAGTCTGCATTGGTCTCGGATCGACAATGGATGGCGGTCCCAGAGAATCACTTGTGGTTCAAAGCAAGTGTTTCAACGCCGAGGAATGGTTGAGTTGAAGTTCATTTCATTGCTTGTTATTTGTTGTGTGGTGAAAACTTTAGTATTTATAATGTATCCTCGTTGTCGATGTGGGTTGATGACCTGTTGTATGTAATAAAATGATATGCCTGTGATAAACTTACTAAATTATGAATGGCTTTCGAGTTGCTTCTATGAGTGAGTGGTGCAACGAGGCAAAACAATATTTTCTGAATACATAATTGTACGTGCATTGCAACAGGTTATCGGATGAGGCCAATCAACAATAGTAGTACACTATTTGTACTAGCTTCACATGCTTCACGCGTCATGCGGGTGTTTTTGCTGTAGCCATATTGTACTACGTAACCAGCACCTCGAATCCTCGATACTAGTAGTACTATATAGTAAGTAGTAGGAGTAGTAGGGTGGCATGGGTCAGAACAAGTATTCACGTCCAGGAGTACGGCACACGCCACCAGCACAACTTCCATCTGACACCATATTTCTTGGAGTCCGTGCTAGAGCAATGTCTTCAACCTCATCGTTTCTCTAACTCAGCCATCGCACGGCGGGCGAGGTGGGGGTTTGCCGATAGTCGTTTTCCTTAATTGCGGTCCCACTTGTAAGGCCAACTGCAACGCGCGACCCCAAACGGACCTCTGTTTTGCACGAACTACAATGATAATTTTGACTAGAAAAGCAAGACCAAAGAAAACAAGAACCACAAGAATACATTTTACTACTCCTGTAAGTTGGATTAGTGCCTTCTCGATGCATTCATTGTTGATCTGCGGAGGCTGGATCTTGCGTGCTTCTTTATTCTTCGAGTGTAAAGAAGTAGACGTTGCTTCCTCGCATCTAGTCTCATGTCTAGCCTCTATTCTAGTACTCCCCCCGGTCCATTTTTCTCTGCGTCTAAGCAGCAACACGCATACCAAGTAGGAGTATCAACAAGTGCACTAATCTCATCTATAGCCTCTGTGCTAGCTAAAAGTGATAGAACATCTACTAAATTGCGCTCTATCAATATATGGATGTACTCTTCTTCCCAATACAAAAACTTGCATCCATTCTACTCCCTCCGTTGCACAATACATGACTTCTATTTGTCAAAATATATATGTATCTAGACATGTTTTAGTATATAGGTACATCCATTTTGGACAAATGGAAGTCAAGTATTTTGGAGCGAGAGGAGTACACAATAAATTTTTAAGTTAGCACAACTAGTCCAATCTGAGAGCACAACGGAAGATTTGGTGGGTTCTTCCTCCTTTTGCCGACCGTGGGACATCCAAGATCCAGGTCATGTCATGAAAGAAAATAGAGTGGTAGTTGAAGCCACGAGATGTGCATCTTAGGTTAAATCAGAATAGAATCTTACTACTCTTGAGTAACTCCAAAAGCGGCCACCAAGATCTTTCTTGGATTTGTTTTTCATCACCAGCACCTCGAGGTGAAAGATGTGCAGGTTCAGTGGGTCCGCTTGCGTTTTCACTGACATGTGGGACCGCATGTGAGCAAACAGACGATGGGCTCCGCGCGTCTGCTGGCTGGTTGAGAAGAGAGATACAGGAGTGATGAGCACGGATCATGGAAATTTGTTCTCGTGCCTCAATATAGGCTCGATATAGTGGGGTGGCATGGGCCATAACTAGCATTCACGTCTAGCGATGCGGCTGCGCCACACACACGAGTCCCATCCGACACCAATTTTCTTGGAGTCTGTGCTACAGCCATCTCTTCTCCCTCCTGTTTTCTCAGCCATCGGGTGGTGGGCGGGATGGGGGTTTGCCGATAGTCGGTTTGCTCAACTACGGTCCCACTTGTAAGTGAAAATGCAACACCGCACGCATTCCCGCTTGAGCGGCGTGCCGGACCAACCGTGTGGGGTTGCGACGCGAACACAGCAGGCTTTTCCTTTTGAACTCGTAACTTGTAAAATTTGGTTCTGCTCCATGGTGCGATCGATAGATAGAAAATAATGATTTTGCCTAGAGTAACGAGAAGTTTGGTTCTGGCGCTCTTCATGCATGGAGTACGTACAAAAATTATGAAGTTGATGCGAAAGGTAAGATAATTACTGTAGTATCATATACTACTACATGGATTTGAGGGAAAGATAAAAATGCATATGGATCCATCAACGACATCCTCACGCCCTAGTGCGTCGGGTCACCAACCGACGTGTGAGGAGCAGCGGCGTTGGCGGCGAGCTCAACGTGCTTCTGAACAGTGCCATCCAAGGTTGCCCTGCGGTCCAAGAAGGCTAGCATCCTATCGTCCTCCTCTTGCATGCGCGTAGACGTGGGTGATTATGTGATGGTGTCTTGCTGCGCCAAGCGCTGCACGGCGAGCGCGACCTCGAGGTTGACATTCTCCGGCGCGACGGCGGGTAGTCTCAGGGCCACCAGTGCATCGAAGAGGTTGTCACCATAGTGGCCGTTGAGGGTGGCGGGCATCGCAGAGCCTGGGCGCGTCAGCTGGAGGCTTACGTCAAAGTCGTCTGCGAGCTTCTTGACGACGGTGAACTTGTCGAGGAAACCGACGAGGACCTCATCGAACAAGGAGACGAAGCTGTCGTCCAAGCGGCCCCTCGCCCTGGCGGCCTCAAGCAATACTACCTGGAGACGTTCCTCGTTGCCAGGCCGCAGGCCGGCGTCGTGGACCATCTGGCACAGCCGGCTGATGCTCGCGCTCATCGCCTCCATGGGTCTAGCTTAGCTTCTACTACCTCCGTCCTGGTTTATTGGTCCCCATTGTAATCTGTGTCAAATTTTTACCACAGATTTCACTAACGAAATGTTTACGCATGTTACTAAAAATTATATCACTGAAAACTATGTTCAAATACGAATCCAAAAATATATTTTTTGTTGACATGCATCAACATTTTGTTAGTTAAATCTTTGGTCAAAATTTAGCACAAATTACAAAGGAGACTAATAAACCAGGACGGAGGTAGTAGTCAACTGATCTTGCGATTCGAGTGATCACTCTTGCCCTTGGTTAGCGTGCGTAGGTGCGTAGGATTTCGTACTACTCCTCGGCCCTCTACTGCACCTGCCTTTGGCTGTATGATAGGTGGGCCAGCCACCCCCTGGGCCCACGTGTCATTCACCCAAAGGCAGTTGCCGTAAGTCAATGAAGCCGCGCCCCCCTCCGTGCCGGTGCAGTATAGTCATCTCACCGGACCTCTAGTTGGGGCCAAACGAGAGAACTTTGATGTTTACTGGTTTATTGGTCCCCTTTGCATTTTGCGCCAAGTTTTAACCTTTGATTTAACTAATAAAATGTTAATGCATGTAAACAAAAATGTTGTGTAAGTCACATTACGAAAACCAAATAATCCCAAAACACTTAGGCATGGTGCATTAACTCCCTCCTTGTTTCTTATTTCATGACATATCAACCAATGAGAGATGTGGGCCGTGCATGCTTTCAATGACTTGAGACTACCAAACATGACATGCAGTGTTTAGTTCATTGCATGTAATCCTATTAGTACTCTAGTTAGCAAAAAAACATTAAGGTCTCTCGCCGATAGGAATAAAACACCATGTACTTATTTACAGAGGGAGTAGTACATTTTTTGTGACATGCATTACTAGATATTGCTAGTCAAATACTAAAATCCAGATGGACGTGGTAGTACTCCTAAATCCAGACGGTGGTGCTACTAGTACTAGTAGTAGTACTACCAATGTAGTACTCCTAGGAGTACTAGCACTGTACTACCCGTTGGTCAAATTATTACGTGTTGCTCCTCACAGTGAAGTGACAAGACCCAGCACGGAGATGACACTGAGTATAGGCGTGTGTTCGCATACCATAGTCAGCCTCACCGTCTGCAGTCACTATCATCATGGCTGTAGAGCTAGCCTGCTTACAACTAGCCCTGTTCGACATAATTTCCGTGCGTAGATGCCCGTGCATTGCACGGAACACCAAGATGGGGGTGGGCGGCTCGGCAGTGACCATCGCGCCAGATTTTTCCACGGCCTTCTAGATGTGGTGGGGAGGAGATAAGGCTGATTGTGAGAGACAAGGAGTTGTTTTAAATAGGGAACAAGTGCGGGCATCTTTTGCAAAAATGGAGAAGCTTGGTTTGTATCGTCGCTGATCTAGATCCGACGGCTATTGGTGAAAGATGGGAGGCACAACATCATCACCAACTCAGGACCTGTTTGATTCGCAGGATTTTGAAAACGCGGGAATAGGACACGGCAATATTACAAGTTTCAAACTGATATTACAAATGTTAGGAGTAATGCTGCACCTAGGAAGAGGGAATTACTAGGAAGTTTACGTAAGAACTTTCGTTACTTTAGGTGGATGCAGCATTATCGTACAAACTAAAATCCACTGCCCTGACAAGTCACTAATGGGAAAATAAGTTTTCGAGTCTGTGGCCACTTGTTGTTTCAAAAACAAATTCAGCTTCTGGGGAGACTTTGTCATTTAGGCTTAGACGCTTGTGGTGATCAGCACGCCATTCATTGTTGCGCTAGAGAACGCCAAACCTCATTACCTTGAGCACACTTGCCTCCATAACAAAGAACCTGGCCAATTTAATCTCAGATGTGCTGCCTCGGTAGTCGATCAAATCAATTTCTGTAAGATGGAGATCAAGGCATTCGATGAGGTTGCTATAATGCAGCACATTTTTCACTTTCGGGTCTTTTTTTATCTGCAAAAGAAGAGAACATATTAGAGCAGCTGGCTGCATAAGATTGCCGTGTCATCAAGAGGTACCAATATCATTCGCTCATATGATAGGGTTGGCTGGCTAGTGATATTTTTTCACTCTCTCTCTCTCTCTCTCCCCCCATCTCTCTCTATCTTTCTGTTTCCTCTCATTTAACTAGGAGCACATGAAGAGCTTGGGCATTTGTTTCCTTCCACTATGTGGACGATGCCATATTTCGCAAAAGTATGCCACATAATACACATCGATGTCAAATCAAAAGATTTTGGCACCGCTCTCGCGATGTGAGAGAGTTGGCACCGCTGTGCACTCAGACCCACATGTATAAACAAATCAATCAAACCAACTACACCAGCCTCTCACTCTCCCAAACAAGTGTTTTTATTGCCTCGGTCCTCTCTCTCTCCCACGCACTGTTTTTTCATTGCGTGAGTTAATTTGGCACCGGAGCAAAGTAGGTGATCCAGATTGGGGCACCAAGTGAGCAATGGAGGGGCATCGATGCCAAATGCATCACAAGTGAATTTGGCACGTGTTTTGGCCTACATAGCCCACTTTTTACTCCCTCCGTCCCAAAATTCTTGTATTAAATTTGTCTAAATACGGATGTATCTAGTTACATTTTAGTGTTAGATACATCCGTATCTAATCAAATGTAAGACAAGAATTTTGGGACGGAGGGAATACTACCTCGTATTTAGTATAAAATTTTGACCATAGATTTACCTAAGAAAATGCCAATGCATGTCACTAAAAATTACACCATTTGAAATTATGTTCAAATACGAATCCAACAATATAGTTCTTAGTGACATGCATTAACATTTTGTCAGTTAAATCTATGATCAAATTTTGATACTACAAAATTGGAAGAGTAAACCAGGACGGAGGTAGTACTTGCCCTTAGGGTAACCATAGAGTTACTAGAGTAGTCTAAGTTACTTTCCACTATGACTAGCCTAGGCTACTATAGTAGTACAGCATAAAAATGATGCTGGTGGTCACGTGAGAAAAAATACTAAAAACATTTCTTTTGGTGCAGTGCGTAGATGTAGTTTTGAACACTACACTTGTCATCGTAATTTGGGAAAATTACGAAAAAATTGAGCTACGTTGTGATTACCGTTTACTAATAGGAAAGAGGTTTCACCTCGATGAGTAGCTTCTCCGTGCATGGAAAGCATGTAAGGAATCCAACAACTTGATCCAGATTGGGGCTGATAGATTTTAGTGCTAAGATCTTCACGTATGCATGGACCGTGGGTCAAGCTTGTGGGAATCATTTTCGGAAGGCGGTCGTAAATAAATCAAGAAGAAATTTAAAATGTGAATTTCAAGAAGGCGGAGAAGAAGATGAGTGTTGTACACGAACGATTACGGATCCAATAAAGAGTTCGAGAATTTGGCGAGCAGTACACCAACACTGTCAATTTGGTAGCGTCAATGACCCTGATTTTTGTTGGACCTTCTAGATCTTATACAAGCAATCTCTCAAGGAAAGGCGCATTCTCAATGACCATAACGTGGAACAGCTGGAGTGATCTCTTCCCAATTGATGTCTTGTTGCGGGGCCAGCAAGACACATAAATCCATTGGAGATTCTTCGAGGCGATGTGGAGGCTAATGAACCCGTGGATCTTCTCAAGATGAAGGTACTCGAGCGCAGTAAAGCTGCGGAGCAGGTGCTCCATAGCCTTCTTCGAGATGACAACGTCGAAGAGGTCGAGCTGCTTGAGTTGAGGGAGAAGAAGGGCGGGCGCGGCATTAATATGGGGAAGATAGCAGGAGCTGAAGCTGGCGTGGCGTAGCGTTGGCGTGAGGCGGAGCGCGGAAGTCGGCAGAGAGCGACATCGTCCAGCTTCAAAGCTGAGCTCCTTGAGCTGATCTAGGGCGGGGGATAAGAACCACTCGTCGAACTTGGGTTGGACCTTGCAGTTGGTACTGAACATGTGGATGTCAAGGCGTCTGGCTGGCCCAGGGTGCGATGAAAGGATCTTGGAGACTGCGGCCATGCGTTTACAATCCCCGTCGCAGAGGCAGCTGTCGACGGTGAGGTTGAGGGGGACGCAGCACCAGAGGGGGCGCCACCGCCGGAGAGTAGGGCGGTCCGCACGGCAGATTTGGTGGGGAGGAGGCCGATGATGACGAGCAGCATGTCGTCGGGGAGGCTGCTGATGAAGTCCAGGCTCGCCGGATGCGGTTTTGGCTCGAGCGGCCTCCGCTTTTGGCTGCCTCGCCATCCATCTCAACCGGCGGCGATGCCGGTGTACACGTGTGCTGGTGTGTGTTGTCTGCTGGGTGTGCGTGAGTGCGTCCTTCTGTGCATGCCGCCGCGCAGTGGTGAATTGTCTTGTGCGTCGTCCCCTCAAGCGCAAGAAGTTTGCCCTCTAGTTTACTTATTTTCACCCACCGCCACATGGGCCAGCACACCAAGATCTGAACACGAGTGACAACACAACATGTGGATTGGTTGACGGTCAACTAAACAATATCTGAGCTATCTGTTGACACGGTGGCGTATAATCCGTCGGTATAGAGAGTTCGAGTGAGAGGGGAGGCCCGTGAGAGATAGCAGAGAGAGAGAAAGAGCTACTCCCTCCGTTCGATAATGTAGTTACAACATTTTTTGAAGTCAAACTTTTGAAACTTTGACCAAGTTTATAAATAAATTACTTATATCTGCAATACCAAAGATAAATGATAGTATGAAGTAAGTACATGTTGTGATGAATCTAATGATCGTTCCAGATGTAAATGTTTTTCTCCACATATACCTGGTCAAACTTTTCTGTTGTTTGACTTTTCAAAACATCCATATGCTTATGGATGTGACAGAGTCCCTAACGAGAGAGAGAGAGAGTGAGTGAAAAAAGTGTGTGTGCGTGTGTGAAAGAGACATGAACAACACACGATGAAAGTGGAGAAAAGGCGTGCGTGTCTTATGCAAACATATCACACATGCATCTTCGACAACGGAGGCAAGGTGAGGAGATAGTGTGTGGTTGTTTGGAACCGAGAGAGGAAGACCCCAGCACATGGCCAAGAGGGTCGACAAACAAGGAGAGAGGTCGAGAGAGACGTCGGAGAAAATGCAGACATGGGGAGGAGAGAGTGTATGTTTGTCATAGAGAGATCCCCTGGAGATCGTGATGGGACTACATGAGTGGGAGATCGAGTGACAAGGTGTGTGCGCGATAGAAGATGCCTCGAGAGATATCGAGATAGACGTATGGATGGAAGGAGACAATACGTGTGTTCCTGATGGCTAGTAAGAGATAATCATACTTAGGAGGGGGGAGTGCTTGCGCCTATGGCCCTGTTTGGATACTCTAACTCAGTTAGAGGTTAGAGTTAGATTCTAACCCTGAACTAACCCTGAACAAACTCTAAGTAAAGAGGTGTTTGGATGGCAGGGTTAGATGGAGCATGGATACGGCGAGGCACCTTCACGGGCGGTGCGAGAGGGAGGGAGGGAGAGGACGAGAAGCTTCGAGGAAGTGGGGAGGGATCTGTTATGGGGAGAGCAATAGAAAAAAGTATTTATTAGTGGTCCCGAGAAGAACTAACCCAAATAAGCACCTCTTGGATGGGTTAGTTTTTTTTGGATGGGTTAGATGCATCTAACCTAAACTAACCCTCCTGTTTGGATCTTTTTGGGTTAGTTGACTCCAAACTAACCCAAACTAACTCTAACCCATGGATCCAAACAGAGCCGATGATGGAGTGACGGATTATGGTACTTAGGGGGGTGCATGTCACATGGAGAGAGAACAAGGGCGGAGAGTGTTGGATGGGTCTATATGTATAGCTAGAGTGAGACATGTGTATGTGTGAACCAGAGAGATAAAATGCCAGTTTGGATTGCGTCGTGAGCATCTTTTGCGTGGCCTGGGGTTGTGGCTGGATTTCATGCACGCTTGTTTGGTTGCTACCCTGTGAAAAAGAAAGCCCGCCTGGGCTGGGTTCCTTGCACTTTAATTAGCTTTGGCTGAACTCCGGACATCGCAAGTAGCCTGGCCCAAGCGACCGATTTGAACGCTCGGTCGTGCACGGTCGTATGCGTCCACGAGGCTAACAACAACATGGATGGATATT
The DNA here is from genome assembly GCA_021605205.1 of Aegilops longissima. Lineage (NCBI taxonomy): Eukaryota > Viridiplantae > Streptophyta > Magnoliopsida > Poales > Poaceae > Aegilops > Aegilops longissima. Next base: position 121,672,920 of record CM038681.1, read on the forward strand.
AGCATTAAATAATTGATGCATGGATTGATTGATGGGATGTTGATGCTTTGCTTGGCCTGGCATGAACCAAACGCTTGAAGACCACACAAGCTGGCCAGCAGAAATATTTTACATCTCACGTCCACACCAGCAAGACTACCGCCATCAAGGCATGAGGGTCAGTCATGAACCAAACTGACCAATAAAGTTTGAGAGAGATTGAGGAGCCCGATAAGGCTGAGTGGTGCGTCCGATAGCTGAGAGGGTGAAAGAGATATTCCATCCGCCGATAATGCAAAGGCATGTAAATTTTTAGAAGTCAAACTTTGGAAACTTTGATCAGGTTTACGCAAATGTTATTTATATCTACAATACCAAAGATACATCATACAAAACTACATCTCATGGTGAATCTAATGGTATATGTTTGCCGTACTAGATGTAATTCTTTTTCTCCACGTACATGGTCAAACTTTGTGATGTTTGACTTTTCAATAAATCTATGTGCTATGGACGGAGGAGAGTGCCTTAGTCGAGACAGATCAAGTGCGTGTTAAGGAGAATGAGTAAGTGTGCAAAAAGAGTATGTGTGTGAAAGATAAAGTGACAACAAACGATAAATTAGAGAGAGTGTGTGTTTTTATGCGAACATATCATGCATGAATCTCCGAGATGGAAAAGCGAGGCGAGGAGATTGTTTGCAACCGAGAGAGACAACCCTGTAGCACATGTCCAATAGAGGTCTGGCCAACAAGGAAAAAAGGTCGAGAGGGACACATGGATGGCATGGACGCATAGGAAGGGAGAGAGGGTGTGTTTTTGATAGAGAGATCCCCTCGAGATCGTGAGGGGACTATATGGGTGGGAGATCGAGGGAGTGCGTGCGTGATAGAAAGATGCCCCGAGAGAAATCGAGATAGACCTTGCACATGTTTGTGATGGAGACTAAGATTAGCTAGTCATATACATATAGGGGGGACTGCGTGTGCCTACAATTGAGTGAGAGACCATCATACTTGGCTAGCTGGGCATGAGATTGTGTGTGTGTGTGCGTGTGAGATGGAGAGAGAACGAGGGAGAGAGATAGAGTTTTAGATGGGCCTATCGAAAAGTAGTGAGATATGCATGTGTATGTGTGACCTGTGGATGGAGAGTTTGAGAGAGGGGGGAAGAGCTCCGAGACGACATAGTGGTGCGTGAGGGAGTTACGGGCAAAGAGCCAAGGAATTTGTGTGCGTCATTTATGAGTGCACCCAAGTACTCTAGCTTGGACTAGCTAGAGTATCATACATAGTGTCTTAGAGAGACCTATAGATGGTGTATATATGAATGCGAACTAGAAAGACCCCCCCACACACACACACAAGAGAGAGAGAGAGAGAGAGAGAGAGAGAGAGAGATAAAGGGAGAGGGACCAACAAGGTTTTTGTGTCAGATGCGTGCGACAGAATTGAAGATTGTCGGCGAGAGAGTGTGAGAGAGAGAGAACATGAGTCCGGGAGAGGGGGAGGTCGCGTTTTATGCATCAAAGACTGATATAAACCATGTTTCGATATAAACTTGCATTCAAATATTTAAATTGGAGAACATGTTGTCTGCAATCCACACATGAACGGATATATGCACTACAAAAAAAATACACTTCTGTGATGATATGTGTTTGTCACAGTAGGTCGCGTTTTTTGTCATGCATGTACATCCATGACAAATTTATGACAGAATCAAGATAGTCATACCTATGCTGTCGTAGAAGTGTTCCATGACATTACCAAAATTATCATCACGGAAGTGTCCACTTCCATGACAATAAATCATGCGTCACAGAAGTGCTTTCGTCAAGGGTGACCGATACATGGCATCCACCGTAATGGAACACCGTTAAGCTATCGGGTCGGGTTTTGGATCCGATAACCCGTTAACAGCCCCGACCAATGGGGATTTTCCACGTGTAAAATCATCATTGGCTGGAGGAAACACGTGTCGGCTCACCGTTGGGATAGATGTTATCTGCTCATTGGACCGAAGGCGCCTATGATACGGCGACACGTGGCACGGCCCAACAGAGGACCATTCCTGTGAAAAGGCCGGCCCGTTTGACTTGGTCAAAAGGTGGCGGGCCGGCCCACGGAAATCCTGTTAATGGCCTGTTCGCATATAGCCCATTTACAGCCCGCTAACCCAGGGCCCGTTCGCCCTATCCGAATTAGGCCCAGATGGCGTCATCCGGCCGTCCAATATGATTCAGCCCGCTTTAACTTCCGCCCATGTGGGCCCATGACTTCTTTCGCCCATATGAGGACCTTTGTAACTCTTGGCCCATTAACGGCCCGTGGTGGCGGCCCGTAATGAATAAAGGTATCACTTTATACCCATTAACGGCCCGTTATTCCATTGGGCGTTTCATTAAAGTTATCTTGACCTTCTCGGGGCCCATTTATTCTTAGGCTCATTTGCAGATTCGGTTACATACGACCAACATCGCTATTTTCGCTTGTGGGCCAAATTCAGCCCGTTATTACGGCCGCCCGCTTATGGACCGTTAATCGCTAATGCTTTTCATGTCAAAAACTTCGTTGGGCTGTTTTCATAGAGTTATCAAATACGGCCTATTAACGGCCCGTTATGGTCCTTGAATAGTACGGCCCATGATTGGGGAAATGATGATACGCCCCGTAGAAGGCCCATGGATCCTACGGTCTGTATGAGGCCCATGGATAGTATGGCCCGTAGAAGGCCCATGGATCGTACGGCCCGTAGAAGGCCCATGGACCCTACGGCCCGTAGAAGGCCCATTGATCACTAAGGCCCGTATAGAAGGCCGATGGATCCTATGGCCCGTATAGAAGGCCAATGGTCCTACGGCCGAACGAAGGCCCATGGATCATACGTCCTGCAGAGGCCCATGGTTACAACGAAATTGTGTTGCCATGATTATTTTGGCCTAGTTACCAAAAATAGGCTATTGTGGCCACTAGAAAAACAAAGAAAAAGAACTGCAGTGACTACAAGCAAACAACTAAACAAGACAATAAGGAAATAAATAAGCAAGCAATTAAGGCTAGCCTATTACCGCTATTACACATATTACATCCACTAGGCATCAAAGTTCGCCACCAAAGGCAAATATAGGGAACAAAGCAGCATATTACATACATCGGCCGTAAAAATTGGCCACCAAAGGCAAATAAACGCTGGCAAAAAACAAGAGCATAATCAAACAACTTCGTAAGAGCTCAAGAAACGTTATCCTCGGTATCCACCATGCTGGCAATAAGCTTAGCAAGCAGATTAGCTTTGTCCCGTTTGGCGCTAAAATCCTCCAACGCTTGTCGTTGCACCGTAAAGTATGCATCTGAATGCTCCAGGGACTTCCGCAGATCCTTCCGCTTCTTGTCGCTGCACAACCCGATCGATGTCTTTCAGCTTGTAGTTGAGACTCAAGAAACCGAACTGATTCGATAAAGGAGTTTGAATAGCTTGTGCATGCGGTAGTGGCCAAGAATCGAACACTAAACCAAGACAGACTTTGGGGTTGTCTTGTCTGTCTTCAAGATAGTCTTCCGTAGCTGTTTTATCAGCTTTATTGAGACCAACAAGGATGTGTCACTATCCTGAACCTTATCTGCATTACTTCCTTTACCATTGCTTAATAAGGAACTTTTCCCCAATATTCTCACAAGATTCTAAAAGAAGAAACAAGCATACACATAACAAGTTTAGCATGTACTAGTATATGAAACTCATTTCGGTGAACCAGTTCATTAGTAAGGTGGACAAGATTAAACTACCAAGTCTTCTATTGCCAAGTACTAGTACATAATAAAAGCATCAAACAAACATATATCTATGTCCTATGGTCACTTGCATTGTCTTGCCAAATCAAAATAGAGACACGGTTCAAATCATATCGCTTCAAGACAAAGCAAGAGTGAAAGAATACAAAGCGTGGAAACTACACTAAGCACAACAAGATTTCAGATGGATACCACGGGTCTACATGTACAACAACACTATTGGCTCTGTTGTGATGCTAGTAATGTGCATGATATGAAAGTCAACTGTATACACAATTGAAATTGAAATCAACAGAGCTATTGATAAGAGCAAACATGTTAAAGAAACATGCATGAACATACCTTTGTGCCATTGGAGTTTCGATTGATCCTTCAATTTAAAAATAAGTTTGTATGAGTAAATACAAGGATACAAGAGCAAAGCAATCATATATAGTTAAAAAGCGCGCCTTAAGCGAAGCGCTTAAGCGCCGCTTAGGCTCTAGGCGCTATAAAACGATTGCGCATAACTCACGCATAATCTTCAGATAATCACAAGATAAGCATGCGCTTTGGTCAAGAAGCGCAAGGCGGTGGCAAAATGCACAATTAATGCCTAGCACTTTTTGAACTACGATAGCAATGGAATCTTAAATTAGAACAGTTGTTCTTCAGGTTTAGGCACTTGTTCTACATGAACAGAGTACAAGAAGACGCAAGAATAAAATACTTAAAATAGAAAATGAGCTCATAGACCTTACCACATTCTTTGTTCTCGACCAAGATGTAACAAAGCGTTCTCCTAAATATCATCCAAAGAATGTGTCTCAGGAGAACATAAGGAATTTGATGAGTTTCTTTGCCGGTGAAGTACATTTTCTTCTGTAATTCCGACATCGCCACCAAGCATTCTTGAAGATAGCAGAGGTATTGGCACAGGTTACCTCATCCCGAAGTTTCCAAATCGGTCCTTCTCTATAGAGAAAAATGGGAAAATTTGCTGTATTATAACCATCATGGAGGTAGGATGTATGGGACGAAGCAAAGTAATTGCCATGAATAACATTACTTACACATAACTCCTGGATAAACACCTGCAACTGGCATTTTCCTTCATCTTCAGCCGACCAAGCTGGACCACGATGATGGTGCTGACCACCCGGCTGGTAGCGGCAATGTAAAGGAGCATGGGCTCTTTCTCAGTCGGCGCCGCCAAGACAGGCGGCGTGGCCAGCATCTTCTTCAGCTCGTGGAAAGCTTGGTCGGCTTGGTCGTTCCACTCGAAGTGAGTGGTCTTCTTCATGAGTCGGTAGAGCGGGAGAGCTTTTTCTCCGAGCCGGCTGATAAAGCGGTTCAGGGAGGCCAGGCACCCGGTAAACTTCTGGACGTCTCGCAGCTTGGTGGGAATCTCCATTCTCTCAATGGCTTTGATCTTCACTGGGTTGCATTCAATGCCGCGTTCGGAGACCAGGAAGCCTAGAAGCTGGCCGGCTGGCACTCTGAACACGCATTTCTCGGGGTTGAGCTTGATCTGAAATCGGCGCAGGTTCTCAAACGTTTCCTTGAGGTCTTCTAGCAGGGTGCCGCTCTTCTCCGTCTTCACCACGATATCGTCTACATAGACATGGGCATTTCTGCCGAGTTGCTTGAGGAGGCATTTCTGCATGCAAAGCTGAAAAGTGGCATCGGCATTTCTCAAGCCGAACGTCATAGTCAGGTAGCGGAAAGCTCCGAATGGCGTGATGAAGGCGGTCTTCAGGCGGTCGGCCGAGTCCAACTTTATCTGGTGGTAGCCCGAGTAGGCATCCAAGAAACTCAGCAGCTCGCATCCGGCTGTGGAGTCTATCACTTGATCAATCCTTGGCAGGGCAAAAGGGTCTTTGGGGCAGGCTTTGTTGAGGCTGGTGTAGTCTATGCACATGCACCACTTGTTATTCTTCTTCAGCACGAGGACCGGATTGGCAAGCCATTCCGGAAAGAACACCTCCATTATGAAGCCGGCCGCCAGAAGCCGGGCTATCTCTTCTCCTACAATCCTTCTCTTTTCTTCCGACAGTCGGCGGAGGGGCTGCTTGATTGGTTTTGCATCGGCTCGGACGTGTAGCTTGTGCTCGGCGAATTCCTTCGGAACACCCGGCATGTCCTTGGGGGACCATGCAAAGATGTCCCGATTCTCATGGAGGAAATCGACGAGCCCGCCTTCCTATTTGCTGTCCAAGTTTGCCCCAATGACGGCAAACCTTTCTGGATGCTCCGGGTCCAGAGGTATCTTCTTCATCTTCTTGGCCGGCTGGAAAGAACCTTGGGCATCACATTCCTTGGGGTCGGGGGACAGGGCTGGCTGCTTGCCAGCCATGGCCACAACTCGGTCCAACATCTTCTTTTCTTCAACGATCACAAGGGACTCGGCCAGCCGGCTGCTGGCTGCAACGCACTCGGAGGATTTCTTGTAATCGTCGGCTATGGTGATGATGCCCTTGGTACTCGCATCTTCATCTTGAGGTAGGCGAGGGGGCACAGCCATGAACTTGGCTGTGGCAGGTCGGCCAAGCAAAGGCATGATAAGGGCTCTCAAGGTCCACCACTTCAAACCAGATCGCTTCTCGGCGAAATGATCCTTTTCCCAAAGAGAACATCTATCTTGATCTTGCCGACCGTCGAGCAGACAGGCCGACGATGCCATGGATCACGGTCCGACTAGGCATGAGCTGCTTCGCCTTGATGTTCACTTTCTCCATGGTGTCTCGCACAGATGTTGATGCTGCTTCCGCCGCCTATCGCGACGCTGGAGAATCGGGCAGCACGCCTGTCTGTCGCGAGGGTGCCGTCCAAAACCAATGCATAAGAGCCGGGAGACGGCATCACCTCTGGGTGATCGGCCCGGCTCCAACTGATAGGCCTTTCTGACCAGTGCATGTACTCGGGGGTGTTGGAGGCGACCGCATTGACTTCTTGGTGCTGTCGGCGCCTGCTGCGCCGGTCTTCGGGCTGGCTCGTGAAGATGATGTAGATGGCATGCTCGTCAGGGAACTCATCTTGAACGGTTCCGACTACTGGTCGAGTGGCCGGCTGTTGAGGAGCCGGATGCGGCTGACCGGCAGGCGGAGGCGGCATCAGCCCTTCGCCCTTGGAGATTCGCGTGAGCCAGTCGCACTTTCGGGTCGTGTGGTTGGACGGCTTCACGCTGCTGTGGAACTTGCATGGGGCGTCGAGGGCCTGCTCGTAGGAGAAGGCCGGCTGCCAAGCCGGACTGCCGCCCTTCTGCTTCTTGGGTGCGGGCCGCCCCTCGGGCTGTTCGTCTTCGACTGTGGCCACCTGCTGGCTGGTTGAAGGCGACATGGGGCCCTTGAGCTTGTTGTCGTTCTGGTACGGACGTCGGTTGGAGTCGCCAGCCGGCGTCTTGGGAGCCAGGTTGAGTACTTTCCCGGAGGCGTCCACCCGGAGCTCTGTTTTCATCGAGGAATCGGCGGTGGCGTACTTGTCCGCTATGACTAGCAGCTCGTCGAGGGTAGTCGGCTCGTCGCAGAGGAGCTTGTGCTTGAGGAGGGTGCCCTCTCGGCACCCGGCGGTGAAGTACTCTATGGCTTGAACCTCGTGCACCCCTTCGTAGGAGTTGCGAAGCTCGGCCCAGCGCGTGAGGTAGTCACGAGTTGATTCGGTGGGTCCTTGTACGCACAAGGAGAGCTGTCTGGGTTTGGGAGCCCGCTTGTAGGTGCTAGTGAAGTTGCGGATAAAGGCTTCGTGAAGTTCAGCCACCTGTTGATGCTATACGGCTTAAGGCTGTTGAGCCAGTTCGCTGCGTGCCTTGAAGCATAAGGCACATATTTCACGGCAACGCACTTTTGTTGCCATTCGCTATGCTGACCGCAGTGGAGTAGTCGATCAACCAATCCTCCGGCTTCACGTAACTGCTGTACTTGGGCGATCTCTTGGGAGCGAGAACCCTTTGGGGAAGGGCTCGTCGCGATGCGGGGCCGAAACAAGGCGGGCCGACATCGCCTTCCTCTTCTAGCGCCAGGATCGCGCTTAGGCGGTCGATCCGTGGCGAGCATCGCTTCGCCGACTCTTCGCAAGGCAACCTAGTCGGCGCCGAGAGTCGGATGCGTGATAAAGCGGCGGGTGGGATATCTCTCCCCATGAGGCGGAGGAGGCGGGTTGCCCGCCGCCCATGGCTCGGGGCGGCCTTCGCCACGCCGATGGAGATCCGGTTCGGGCCGTGGCTGGCAGCCGGTTTTTTTCTTGCCGCACGCGGTTTTGCCCGCAATGGGCGTCCGCGGACGCCACGCCGCGTTTCGGCGCGAGGAGGACTTCTCCGCGACGCCGATTTCGCGGCGCGCAGCCGCACCAATCAGCTGCTGGATGCGTCTGGCCATGTGGGGGAGCTCTTCGGCCCCCAGTCCATTCAGCTCGTCCACGGCCGCCTGGGCGGCGCGCAGATTCTCGAGGGGCGTGGTGTAGACTGGGCGGTCAACTCCTAGCATGTCGGCGACGGCTGCGCCACGCTGTCTGATGGCGCTGATTCGGCTCGGCCGTCAGGAGGCGGCGTGCGGAAGGCGGCGCGGTCGACTTCGCCCTGGTGAGCCTCAGTGAGGCACCTCATGGAGGCTAACCCACGGTCTTCCGCCATAAGGGCGAGGCGGCGTGCCTCCAGTGTTTCGGCGTCAGCGTCGGCCGGGAGGGGGACGGACAAGTCATGGACTGCCGCTTGCGGGGCGTCCTGGGCGTTCTCGCCAGAGGCGCCGCCGTGACCGATGACCAGCACCTCGGTGATGGCACTACCACGGCTGTCGGCTTGGGGGAGCGGGTCATTGTAGATCACGACGTTGGTGGGGAAAGCGTCGAGTGATGCCGTGTCGGAGTCGACTAGCATCGGATTGGTGGAGCCAACCGACTCCAAATCCACAGCGGGCTCGCTGGAGACATGGAGTTGGTCGAGGAGGCTGACGAGGTGGCTCTCGGGGCAGCCTGTGCCCGCATCGGAGGCGGGCTCGTCGGAGATGCGAGCCTCGCCAAGAAGATCGGCGAGGCAGCTCGCCGCCAAGAAGCGCCGGGCGACGCCTTGCAGCGCTGTCGGGCAAGCGCCATCGGGCGTCCGGGCTGGCTACGCTACTGGGAGGAACAGGTTCCCATCCGCACAGGTCTCCGGACGACGGCACTGCCCCATGGTGGGCGCCAAATGTCGGGTGGTAGGTGCGACATATGCCAGCCGGTGGCTTATCATTGTGGGAGCCAATAAGACGCCGCCGTGCTCGAAACGGATGAGGCGAAGACATGCACGCCGCGAATCTTACCCACTTGGGCTCTCCGTGGAGATAACACCCCATCGCTGCTTATGGGTCTCCACATGATAACTAGATGAACAAGTGGCTACAAGAGGCTCCTTGAGCTGTTCTGCGAGAGAAAGAAGAAGGGCACGACTAGCTCTCCTCTTCTCTCTGTGTGGTGTCTAAAACTATGAGAGGTCAACCCTTTGCATGGGTGCCTGGGGTTTATAGGCCTACCCCAGGGGTACATGGTAATCCGCCAGGCGTGGGCCCTAGCCGCTGCTGTCTATGTCACCGGCTTCTCCACTAGCAGCTGGGACCCGCTGACTGGTGGGTCCCGCCGGCTGCCGGCTTCTTGGTCGACAAGCTGGCCCCATTGCTGAGGGCCTTGTCGGGGGCTGGTTACTGTTGCCCCAACGCTGATGACGAGGGCTTTGTCGGGTAAGCGTACATCATGCCGCCGCCTTTGGCGGCGATCACCGTAGCCTCACCTCGCCTTGTCTCCTTAATGAGGCGCTCTTCGAGGGAGGGAACAAGCCGGCTATGGGAAGCCGACCATTTCTCAGGCCGACTGGGGGAGGCCGAGCCGCCTTCGGGCATATCTCTAACCGGATGGGCTGCTGCCGTGGGTCATATCGACAACCTTGTCGTGGGTGACGTCATGGTCAAGATGGTAACAGGCTGCTACACGACGGGTGATGGCCGCCTCAGATGACGACTGTGGCTATACAGGCGCCCGGGATGCGAGGGTGGCGAGGCTTTACTATAGCCACGCCTGCCCCATCGCCGCATGTGGGTGCAGATTCCGAGGTGCGGCCTTAGCCGGCTGGGGGGCGGCTTCTGAGTCGCTTTCATGGCCGGCCACTGAGTCGGCCCTCCGGTGGCCGGCTTGGGAGTCGGCCTCCCGCGCCTTCTTCCTGAGGTTTTTAGGGCCGGGCCGCCTCCCGGTAGCCGGCCTGAGAGTCAGCCGGCCGGGGGAAGGCAGCCCCGCGCCTTGGATGATGGAGGTCTTGAGTGGCTCATAATTTTTTCAGAAGTCCCAGGGGGAGTCGGCTAGGCTACCCGTGGTCATTTACTCCGACAATCGTTTTCATCAATGAGACATCACATAGCAAATTGGTCACTAGTCATAATCACAACTCTAACACATTGTACCACATAATAAACATATTGTACCTCATAGGACCTACTACATTCTCTTAGGACCTACTATATTCTCTAAGGTAAAATAGCAAAAAACAAGATAGCCCCTGACTCTCCATTATGGAGAATGGAGATTATCCTGTCTCCAATTCTTGCCTTTCGCTTATGTTACTTCCAAGAACCTCCTGGTGAATCTCCAAACATTTTTTCCATTCTTTGATTAGCATGTGTTCACCAGTTTTAGAAATCCGATATGCACAGGTGAGCTCATTAGATTGACCTGGATGTATGTTCAGAACTGCAAGGCGACCATTCTAATACATCAAATGAGGCACACAATCCATCGGGATTTTCTATTGAAAAACATAGTAATAACTTCATAGTTAGCAATGATGTACTAGTTTTAGAAGTATGCAAAAGATGCACGGATGTCGTAATAGTAAAAAATCTTACCAGGGTATCTCCATAGAAGTTACAGTGGTTCAACACGCGCACTAGTGGCACGATTCACCATAATTTGGAGGAGTTCGATAATAGGTATTGTAATTCTCAACATAAGTACAAGAAGTTTATCGATGACTTTTCTCCTTATAAGTTAATTCGGAGCCATCAGTGTAGTGACTTTTCTCCATTGATAGCCCCTGATCAAAATAAGCTGTCAATGGAAATAAGCTGTCAACTATTTTGAAATAAACAATATAAATTAGTTAATAGCTATGTTTGAGAAACTCACATTGCGGTAGAATCAGAAGCGTATCAACAAGGACCCAAATGTCCATATTGTCTTGCTCGATGTCAGGATCACCAAGATCCATGGTGACAATCATACCCTCATAAAAACCATACATTTTGCAAAGTGCTTCCCAATTTTGGCAACCAAAATGGGTTACGTTCTGAGAATTGTACAGATTTACTTCAAAATCCATATCATGATGAGTCCTTAGGTGTATTTTCTTTGTTTGAAAATTTTCATGGTCTTCAAAACCCGTCCTCTCCAAGACATAGCGTCTTGCATGGCATGGGATAAGCTAGTCGAATTGTAAAAGATGAAAATTAGATGTTGAAATAGTTGAAGTCATGCTTAATTACGAAAAAAACACTTGTCGTTGTTGCGTACCGTTTCAACATCGAAGGTCTCGTCGAGCTTAATGCTGAAGCGCCGATCTTCATCCAGCTCAACGAACCTGTCGCCATACCTCGATCGTCGTGGCACCAGTTGCACTCCCCCGGGAGACTGTCATCGTCCGAGTACGACATTTCCTACGTTCATAATTCAAAGATTAAACTTGTACAATTAAATATATGTACTACAAAACCTAAATTAGATCATTATTTTTCGAGAAAATCCAGGCCACTCGATATTTCCTACATGTTCTAGCACAAGTCATGCCAGAATTCACGAAAAAATCTGGCATGACCTTTGCTAAAAAAAGGACATATCGAGCGCCTGAAATTTGCCGAAACGGAAATTAATCAACACTCCGGCAAAACATAGGCCACTCGGAGGTGTAACCTGAACATGACCGGCCACTTGGGCAACCACATATCCTATTTGAGCAACACAAGATATACATGGAGATTTGGCTGGTCTCACCTCGAGGTCGGAGGGGGTCGTGACGGGACGACGACGGGATGATGGAGGGCTCTTGATTTCTGCAAAAGCAAAACCCTATAAGTTATCACTAATACATCCCTAATAATTGTTTAACTAAAAAGATAACAACAAATATGACATGTTCAACTAGTTCTATTAATTCAACTAGTTCTTACTAAATATAAACTTACTATAAATAGAAAAAACTAATTCTTTCTAAAAATAAAGTAGTTCAACTAGTTATATTAATTATCTTACTAAAAATACATTAGTTCTATTAATTGACTAGTTTATTAATTTACTTACTAAACTAGTTCAACTAAAACTAAACTAGTTCAACTAGTTTATTAATTTACTTACTAATTATTTTAAACACTTACTAAAAACAGTAAAATAAACTACATTATACAATAGTTAACTAGTACCATCATCACTACTAATTAACATTTACTACTGCTAAAAATCATTATCTATGAACCCTAAATTAACATCTACTTCTACTAAAAACATCTAGTACTAACTAAGCGGAGAGAATGGGGTGGGGGAGGGGTGGGGGCTTACAGAGGGAGAGACGGTGGCGGGAGGTGCTCACACGGAGAAGTAGAGGCGGCGAGGGCGGGCTCGGGATCGGGAGGCGGCGGCGGGTTGGGGAGGCGGCGCGACGTTGAGGTCGAGAGCGGCGGTGAGGTCGAGAGCGGAGGGGGTGGGGGAGGCGGCGGCGATGGTGAGCGGCAGCGGTAAGGTTGATGGCGGCCTCGGGCGGCGGCGGTCAGGGCAGGCTCGGGCTCGGGCGGCGGCGACAGAGGAGTAGGGGAACAAGGGGAGGAAGGAGGACTTAGCGAAATTTTGAGCGGGCGGGTGGTTAAGTCGAACTAGGAGTAGCGCACTTTAGGAAATGCGCTATAGCTAAAGTAGCTATAGCGCGTTTTATGGAAACACGCTACTGCTAAGTCTAAGCACGCATCAAAAATATACATTGGTCATCATTGATCTTTTTGTTTAGAATCTAAATAGTCAACATGAATCCTCACAGTACATGTATAGGCACTGGTGAAGATTCATATTGCAGCCACAAATCCTACACTTATAGTTTAATGAAGACCAAGTGCTCGAGGTAGTTTGAGAAGTAACATATTTAAGGTGGTAAACACCTTGTTCGCTTAGCAGATGGGACTAAACTTAATTAGGTGCAACACTTAGCAGCAGCGAAGTTTTAGTAAAAACGCTACTACTAAGTACTTTAGCAAAGAAGCGTCCATGGAAGGGCGCTACTACTATATCTAGCCTGGAGGCAAATCCGTGGCAACTATAGTAGTAGCGCTTGTTTCACCAAGAGCGCTACTGCTACCTAGTTATTAGTAGCGCGGTTAAGTTAAGCTTGTTACTACTAGTTAGCAATAGCGCCTGTTTTTAAATCGCGCTGCTGCTTAGATTCTGTGTATAAGGTTTTCCCTAGTAGTGAAACAATGTCGGTAACCAAACATCTCCATAAACCACGCAGATGCGAGCTCATTTAGAGCATCTCTAACAACAACACTATTTTAGAACACCAAAAAGTGAGTGAAAATTGGGGTATCACAAAGTGATTTTTTTTGGCAAGAAAAGATAATCATCTTAAACAGTTGTCCTAAAATAGGGCAACATTGCTCTAACAACTGCACTAAAATAGGATAGCTGCACCATAATTTCCTCCATAATTGCGTATGTTTTGAAACGACTGATGAACTATGGATAAAATTTTAACTTTTGAAAATGACCTTACACATAATTGACAACGTGTAAAATTGAAATTCAAATCAACATATCAAAATCAACTCAAACCCACATATAAAGTTCAAATGCAAACCACAAGCATAGTACATCACCAACACAAATAAAATTGCATTGAACAAAGTGCATAGCCTCTCAATTTTCATCGCTTCATTGGCACTTGTGCTTCCATTGTCTCCATGGCTTGGAACATTGTATTGCCATAATTGGCCTCGTTGCCACCCCTGGCTTCATTGTTTTCATGGCCTTCACCCATGCCACCACCCATAGCACCACCGCGCCTCCACCCATGTGACAACCCATAGCACCACCCCCGCAGACACCATACCGTCCGCAGACAGGGAGGACCAGTCTGCGGACACGGATGCGGGGAGCCGGCCATCCAAGGCTATCAACATACATTTCAAACATAAAATAACTGAACAATTCTAAGCAAACACGTCAGAATTCATTCAAAATTTTGGAGATAATTTACATGACCGATATTTCGACACTGAAAACTAAATAAAAAATATAGCTTGTACCAGCCGGCCACCTCATACGCGTGGCAACCCTGCCCGGCCGAACCACGATCGCCGTCAGTGTCACCGTCGCCGTCGTCCCTCCAGTGGACGTAGGGCGCTGGTGGGTTGCGACAGCCTTGTCCAGAAGCAACCTGGCCCTCGCGGAGGATCTGCGTGGTGCGGAGGGCTGTCACGGCCAATGTCGACGACACACACGGAGCTCTGGTGCCGGCCTTGCCCTGTTCAACGATTTGGACGCCACAATTGCGTTTGCGTGGCGGGGACGACTACTTCTGTTTGACACATCGTCTGATCTAGACGTCGCCGCGGTTACGCGCGCTCGGGGGGGTTGTTGAAAATATGCCCTAGAGGCAATAATAAAATGATTTTTATTATATTTCCTTGTTCGTGATAATTGTCTTTTATTCATGCTATAATTGTATTATCCGGAAATCGTAATACACGTGTGAATACATAGACCACGACATGTCCCTAGTGAGCCTCTAGTTGACTAGCTCGTTGATCAATAGATAGTCATGGTTTCCTGACTATGGACATTGGATGTCATTGATAACGGGATCACATCATTAGGACAATGATGTGATGGACAAGACCCAATCCTAAGCATAGCACAAGATCGTGTAGTTCCTTTTGCTAGAGCTTTTCCAATGTCAAGTATCTTTTCCTTAGACCATGAGATCGTAACTCCCGGATACCGTAGGAGTGCCTTGGTGTACCAAACGCCACAACGAATCGGGTGACTATAAAGGTGCACTACAGGTATCTCCAAAAGTGTCTGCTGGTTGACACGGATCGAGACTGGATTTGTCACTCCGACACGGAGAGGTATCACTGGGCCCACTCGGTAATGCATCATCATAATGAGCTCAAAGTGACCAAGTGTCTGGTCACGGGATCATGCATTGCGGTACGAGTAAAGTGACTTGCCGGTAACGAGATTGAACGAGGTATTGGGATACCGGCAATCGAATCTCGGGCAAGTAACATACCGTCTGACAAAGGGAATAGTATACGGGGTTGCTTGAATCCTCAACATCGTGGTTCATCCGATGAGATCATCGAGGAGTATGTGGGAGCCAACATGGGTATCCAGATCCCGCTGTTGGTTATTGACCGGAGAGCCGTCTCGGTCATGTCTGCATGTCGCCCGAAAGAAGGCCGAGCTCAGCCAGTCCAGAGACCGGTGTACTACTTAAGTGAAGTGTTGTCCACCTCGAAGCAGAACTACCCGCACTACCAGAAGATGTGCTATGGTGTGTACTTTGCCGCCAAGAAGCTCAAGCCCTACTTTCAAGAGCACCACATCACGGTCGTATGCACCGCCCCGCTCGCCGAGATCATAGGCAGCCGGGACGCATCCGGCCGGGTGGCAAAATGGGCCATTGAGCTGGCCCCTTACACGATCTTCTACCAGCCTCACACCGCCATCAAGTCCCAAGCATTGGCCGACTTCTCGCCGACCGGGCCGAGACCCAAGACTGCCACGCTCCCGACTCCACTCATTGGCGGATGCACTTCGATGGGTCCAAGATGCGACCGCTTGGGAGCCGCATCATCCTCACCTCTCCCAAAGGCGATAAGCTCAGATACACATTGCAAATTCATTTTGCCGCCCAACAATGTGGCCGAGTACGAGGCGCCATACACGGGCCCCAGCCAGCTAAAGAGCTCGCATCCGCCGGATCCTGCGCTATGGCGATTCAGATTTGGTAGTCCAGCAATCATCCGCGATCGACGCCAAGGACGCAAACATGGCGAAGCTACCGCTTCTCGCTCATCAAATCAGCGGTACTTTGAAGGATGCGAAGTTCTCCACGTGCCACGGGCCGACAACGAAACAAGCGGATGCCCCGCACGAATAGGCTCCACTCGACAAGCTATACCAACCGGCGCTCTCCAACGCCTCGCCGCCTATCAAGCCGCTCTGTAATCCGATTCCATCTTCATGCCGCTTAACCTCGACGCAATGGATCTGGCTTGAGGAACCGAGCAGCGGCTCGGGACTTCGATAGGCGGCCCGGGACTTCAACAGCGGCTCGGGACTGCCATAGTCGCACTCGCCCGGGACTACGGTAGTCGGCCCGGGATCTGATCAACACCGCAGCGGTGGTCGACTCCAGCTCTTCACCACCCAGCCCACCCACCCTGGTTGCGTGAGCTGTGCCGGGCTATAGAAGAAGTCACATCTCCATCATGGGCCCAGCCCATCCTCAACTTCCGGTAACAGAGAACCGCCGCCGACGAGATCGCTGCAAGACAAGTCCAACGCCGAGCCGGAGCATACACAATTGTTAACAGAGAGCTGCCAGCGCAGTGTCACCGGAGTTTTCCAGCCAAGCCGAGCCGAGAAGGGCATAGTAATCCTCAAAGACATTCACTAAGGCGAATGCGCCACCACGCAGCCTCAAGATCACTTGTTGCCAAAGCTTCGCCATGGATTCTTCCGCCGACCGCTGGACGCCGCCAAGGAGTTGGTCAAACATTACAAAGGGTGCCAAGTCTTCAGCTCCAAGCAACACCTGCCGGCCGCACTCAAGACCATTCCTCACTCGCCTTTTGCCGTCTGGGACCGGACATGGTGGGCCCGTTCAAGACGACGCTACGCGGCATGACACGCCTGCGTCGCCGCCGGATAAATTTACCAAGTGGATTGAAGCGGCCGATTAAGAAGCTGAATGGGCCGACCGCGTGACATTCATCGCAGATATTACAACTCGGTACGGCGTACACACAAGATCATCACCGATAACGGCATGAATTTCGCCAAGGGAGCATTGGCACGCTTTCGCGCGACGCAGGCATCCGATCGACCTAGCGCCCGCTGCCCACCCACACCAAACGGCTAAGTCGAGCGAGCCAACGGCCTCATCCTTTCCGCATCAAGCCCCGACCGGTCGCGGTTACCGGAGCGCTCGCCAGCTGTTGGCTCGACGATCTGCCGGCTGTCCTCTCGAGTCTCGCAGACTACCCCGAACAAGTCAACCGGCTTCATCCCTTTTTCCTTGTATATGGTGCCGAGGCTGTCATCCCAACCGACATCGAGTTCGACTACCGAGTGACCATGTACACGGAAGCAGAGGCCAAGGAAGACGAGAAGACGGCGCCGACCTGCTGGAAGAAAGCCGCTGTTAGCCCTCACCGTCCGCCATCTACCAGCAGGGTCTGCGCCGCTACCACAGCCGGAAGGTCAAGCCAAAATCATTCCAAGAGGGTGACCTTGTGCTCCGGCTGATCCAGCGAACAGCCGGCCAGCACAAGCTCTCGTCCCCTTGGGAAGGCCCCTTTGTTATCAGCAGAGCATTGGGAAACGACTCCTACTACCTGATCGATGCACAGAAGCCGAAGGCACGAAAGAGAGATGATTCCGGCAAGGAGTCGGAACGACCATGGAACGCCAACCTCCTCCGAAGATTTTACAGTTAAAATGCAGTATGTATCACACTACCTTTTTGTACTAAGTATGAGACAATAGGCCCTCCGAGGAGCACTCGGGGACTGCCATCTTTTATCTATGGATAAGGAGTATCATGCTTATGATTATATCACTACATCCTTTATTCTCGTCCGGCACCGGGTTCGACCAGTCGGCCCGGGGACTTGCCGCCTTAAGTTATATTCAAGTTCCACCTGCAGTCAGATAAGTAGTGTGCCGGCACCCAAGCCCTCTCTTGTCGAAAGTCACAGCTCGAAGAACCGACTGTCCGGCTGGCAATAGTCAAAGGCAGGAAAGGATGCCCACACGAAAAATGGCTAAGGACTAACGAACTTATATAACAAAAGCCGTCCCCCGTCGGTCGATCGCTGCCCAGAGCAGCCGGCCGGCCGGCTTCCCATTCACCTTGCCACAATCTAAGAAAGCTCAAGTACTTGTATTCCCAAGAATGGTTGTTTCCTCCCCACCACAGATCGCAGAGCAGCTGTTCGGCCGAAGGGGCTACCAAGGAAGGCGGCAAAGGAAACATCCTAAGGATAAAAAGCAAATACGAATGGAAGCCAAACACATGCATGATTATATTTAACACAAAAGCCTTCGAAAGGCCGGCATTCAACATAGTTTGAATACACCCCCAGTGGGTGGAACTGCATGAATTTAATAAAAAGTTGTTCAAAGAGCAACAGCAGGAAAGCAAGAGCGACAGATCAGGCCAAGGGAGCGATGGGCGAGTCGGGCAGGTCAGCGGAGGCGGCAGTGCTGGCCGGAGGATGAAGGAAATATGCCCTAGAGGCAATAATAAAGTTATTATTTATTTCCTTATATCATGATAAATGTTTATTATTCATGCTAGAATTGTATTAACCGGAAACATAATACATGTGTGAATATATAGACAAACAAGATGTCACTAGTATGCCTCTATTTGACTAGCTTGTTAATCAAAGATGGTTATGTTTCCTAACCATGAACAAGGAGTTGTTATTTGATTAACAAGGTCACATCATTAGTTGAATGATCTGATTGACATGACCCATTCCGTTAGCTTAACACTTGATCGCTTGGTATGTTGTTAATGCTTTCTTCATGACCCATACATGTTCCTGTAACTATGAGATTATGCAACTCCTGCCACCGGAGGAACACTTTGGTACTACCAAACGCCACAACGTGAATCGGGTGATTATAAAGGAGTACTACAGGTGTCTCCAAAGGTACTTGTTGGGTTGGCATATTTCGAGATTAGGTTTTGTCACTCCGATTGTCTGGAGAGGTATCTCTAGGCCTTCTCGGTGATACACATCACTTAAGCCTTGCAAGCATTACAACTAATGAGTTAGTTGTAAGATGATGTATTACGGAACGAGTAAAGAGACTTACCGATAACGAGATTGAACTAGGTATTGATACCGACGATCGAATCTCGGTAAGTAACATACCGATGACAAAGGGAACAACGATGTCGTTATGCGGTTTGACCGATAAAGATCTTCAGAGAATATGTAGGAACCAATATGGGCATCTAGGTTCCGCTTATTGGTTATTGACCAAGAATAGTTCTAGGTCATGTCTACATAGTTCTCGAACCCGTAGGGTCCGCACGCTTAAGGTTTCGGCGATGCTTATATTTTGAGTTTATGAGTTTTGATGTACCAAGGAGTTCGAGTCCCGGATGAGATCGGGACATGACGAGGAGTCTCGAAATGGTCGAGACGTAAAGATCGATATATTGGACGACTATATTCGAGTTCGGAAAGGTTCCGAGTGATTCGGTATTTTTCGAGTACCGGGAGTTACGGGAATACGGGAAGAGTATTGGGCCTTAATGGGCCTTAGTGGAAGGAGCCAGGAGGTGGCGCGCCCCTCCCAAGCCCAGTCCGAATTGGACAAAGGGTTTGGGGCGCAGCCCACCTCTCCCTTCCTTCTCCACTTCCCCTTTCCCCTTCTCCTAGTTGGACTAGAAGAAGGAGTCCTACTCCCGTGGGAGTAGGACTCCCCTAGGTGCGCCCCCCAGGCCGCCACCTCCTCCCTTGCTCCTTTATATACGGGGCAGGGGGCACCCCATGACACAAGTTGATCTACGGATCTTTCCTTAGCCGTGCGGTGCCCCTTCCACCATATTCCACTTCGGTCATATCGTCATGAGCTTAGGCGAAGCCCTGCGCCGAGAAGTCATATCGTCATGAGCTTAGGCGAAGCTCGCGTCGGTGGAGCATCAACATCGCCACCACGCCGTCGTCGATTTAAACTCATCCCGACACTTTGCTGGATCGAGTCCGGGATCGCCATCGAGCTGAACGGTGCTGAACACGGAGGTGCCGTCGCTCGGTACTTGGATCGGTCGGATCGTGAAGACGTACGACTACATCAACCGCGTTGTTATAACGCTTCCGCTTACGGTCTAACGAGGGTACGTGGACGGACACTCTCCCTCTCGTTGCTATGCCATCACGATGATCTTGCGTGATCGTAGGAAAATTTTTGAAATTACTACGTTCCCCAACAATGGCATCCGAGCCTGGTTTTATGCGTTGATGTCATATGCACGAGTAGAACACAAGTGAGTTGTGGGCGATACAAGTCATACTTCCTACCAGCATGTCATACTTTGGTTCAGCGGTATTGTGAGATGAAGCGCCCGGACCGACATTACGCCAGACGCTTACGCGAGACTGGTTTCACCGCCCGAGCACTCGTTGCTTAAAGGTGACCGGCGGTGTCTGCTCTCTCACTTTAGTTGAACTGAGTGTATACGCCCGTCCTTGAGAAGGTTAAACGGAGTCTATTTGACGAAGTATCGCTGTGGTTTTGATGCGAGGTAAGAACGGTTCTTGCTCAGCCCGTAGCAGCCACGTAAAACTTGCAACAACAAAGTAGAGGACGCCTAACTTGTTTTTGCAGGGCATGTTGTGATGTGATATGGTCAAGACGTGATGCTATATTTTATTGTATGAGATGATCATGTTTTGTAACCAAGTTATCGGCAATCGGCAGGAGCCATATGGTTGTCGCTTATTGTATGAAATGCAACGCCATGTAATTGCTTTACTTTATCACTAAGCGTTAGCGATAGTCGAGAAGCAATAGTTGGCGAGACGACAACGATGCTACGATGGAGATCAAGGTGTCGCTACCGGTGACGATGGTGATCATGACGGTGCTTGAGATGGAGATCACAAGCACAAGATGATGATGGCCATATCATATCACTTATATTGATTGCATGTGATGTTTATCCTTTATGCATCTTATCTTGCTTTGATTGACGGTAGCATTATAAGATGATCTCTCACTAAAATTATCAAGTAGTGTTCTCCCGAGTATGCACCGCTGCCAAAGTTCGTCGTGTCAAACACCATGTGATGATCGGTGTGATAAGCTCTACGTCCATCTACAACGGTGCAAGCCAGTTTTGCACACGCAGAATACTCAGGTTATACTTGACGAGCCTAGCATATACAGATATGGCCTCGAACACGGAGACCGAAAGGTCGAGCGTGAATCATATAGTAGATATGATCAACATAGTGATGTTCACCATTGAAAACTACTCCATCTCACGTGATGATCGGTTATGGTTTAGTTGATTTGGATCACGTGATCACTTAGATGACTAGAGAGATGTCTGTCTAAGTGGGAGTTCTTAAGTAATATGATTAATTGAACTTTAATTTATCATGAACTTAGTCCCGTAGTATTTTGCAGATTATGTTGTAGATCAATAGCTCGCGTTGTTGCTTCCCTGTGTTTTTATATGTGTTCCTAGAGAAAATTGCATTGAAAGATGTTAGTAGCAATGATGCGGATTGGATCCGTGATCCGAGGTTTATCCTCATTGCTGCGCAGAAGAATTATGTCCTTAATGCACCGCTAGGTGATGACCTATTGCAGGAGCAGATGCGACGTTATGAACGCTTTGGCTAGCTCAATATGATGACTACTTGATAGTTTAGTGCACCATGCTTAACGGCTTAGAATCGGGACTTCAAAGACGTTTTGAACGTCATGGACCATATGAGATGTTCCAGAATTGAAGTTAATATTTCAAGCAAATACCCGAGTTGAGAGATATGAAGTCTCCAACAAGTTCTATAGCTAAAAGATGGAGGAGAATCGCTCAACTAGTGAGCATGTGCTCAGATTGTCCGAGTACTTCAATCGCTTGAATCAAGTGGGAGTTAATCTTCCGAGATAAGATAGTGATTGACAGAATTCTCTAGTCACCATCACTAAAGTTACTAGAACTTCGTGATGAACTATAATATGCAAGGGATGACGAAAACAATTCCCAAGCTCTTCGCGATGCTAAAATCAGCGAAGGTAGAAATCAAGAAAACATCAAGTGTTGATGGTTGACAAGACCACTAGTCTCAAGGAAAAGGGCAAAGGGAAGAAGGGGAACTTCAAGAAGAACGGCAAGCAAGTTGCTGCTCGAGTGAAGAAGCCCAAGTCTGGATCTAAGCCTGAGACTAAGTGCTTTTGCTACAATGGAACTGGTCACTGGAAGCGGAATTACCCCAAGTATTTGGCGGATAAGAAGGATGGTAAAGTGAACAAAGGTATATTTGATATACAAATTATTGATGTGTATTTTACTAGTGTTCGTAGCAACCCCTCGGTATTTGATACTGGTTCAGTTGCTAAGAGTAGTAACTCAAACAGAGTTGCGTAATAAACAGAGACTAGTTGAAGGGGAAGTGACGATGAGTGTTGGAAGTAGTTCCAAGATTGATATGATCATCATCGCACACTCCCTATACTTTCGGGATTAGTGTGGAACCTAAATAAGTGTTATTTGGTGTTGAGCATAAATATGATTTGATCATGTTTATTGCAATACGGTTATTCATTTAAGTAAGAGAATAAATTGTTGTTCTGTTTACATGAATAAAACCTTATATGGTTACACACCCAATGAAAATGGTTCATTGGATCTCGATCATAGTGATACACATATTCATAATATTGAAACCAAAAGATGCAAAGTTAATAATGATAGTGCAACTTATTTGTGGCACTCGCCGCTTAGGTCATATTGGTGTAAAGCGATGAAGAAAACTCCATGCTAATGGACTTTTGGAATCACTTGATTATGAATCATTTGATGCTTGCGAACCGTGCCTTTTGGGCAAGATGACTAAAACTCCGCTTCTCCGAACAATGGAACAAGCTACCGACTTATTGGAAATAATACATACCGATGTATGCGATCCAATGAATGTTGATGCTCGTGGCAAGTATCGTTATTTTCGACCTTCACAAGATGATTTGAGTAGATATGGGTATATCTACTTGATGAAACATAAGTCTGAAATAGTTGAAAGGTTCAAAGAATTTCAGAGTGAAGTGGAAAATCATCGCAACAAGAAAATAAAGTTTCGCGATCTGATCGTGGAGATGAATATTTGAGTTACGAGTTTGGTCTTCAATGAAAACAATGTGGAATAGTTTCACAGCTCACGCCACCGAACACCACAACATTATGGTGTGTCCGAACGTCAGAACCGTATTTTATTTTGATATGGTGCGATCTATGATGTATCTTACCGATTTACCACTATCGCTTTGGGGTTATGCATTAAAGACAGCTGCATTCACGCTTAATAGGGCACCATCTAAATCCGCTGAGATGACACCGTATGAACTATGGTTTAGCAAAGAAACCTAAGCTGTCGCTTTCTTAAAGTTTGAGTTGTGATGCTTATGTGAAAAAGTTTTCACCGATAAAGCTCGAACCCAAATCGAGAAATGCGTCTTCATAGAATACCCAAAGGTAACTATTGGGTACACCTTCTATCACAGATCCGAAAGCAAGATATTTGTTGTTAAGATGGATCCTTTCTAGAGAAGAAGTTTCTCTCGAAAGAAGTGAGTGGGAGGAAAGTAGAACTTGATGAGGTAATTATACCTTCTCCCTTATTGGAAAGTAGTTCATCACGTGAATCAGTTCCAGTGATTCCTACACCAATTAGTGAGGAAGTTAATGATGATGATCATGAAACTTCAGATCAAGTTGTTACCAAACCTCGTAGGTCTTCCAGAGTAAGATCCGCACTGAGTGGTACGGTAATCCTATTCTAGAAGTCATGTTACTAGACCATGATGAACCTACGAACTATGAGGAAGCGATGATGAGCCCAGATTCATGAAATGGTTTGAGACCATGAAATCTGAGATGGGATCCATATATGAGAACAAAGTGTGGACTTTGATGGAGTTGCTCGATGATCGGCAAGCCATATTATATAAATGGATCTTCAAGAGGAAGACAGATGCTGCTAGTAGTATTACTATCTACAAAAGCTCGACTTGTCGCAGAAAGGTTTTCGACAAGTTCAAGGTGTTGACTACAATGAGATTTACTCAATCAGAAGCGATGCTTATGTCTGTCCGAATCATGTTAGCAATTGCCACATTTTATGAAATCTGGCAAATGGATGTCAAAACTACATTCTTTAATGGATTTATTAAAGAAGAGTTGTATATGATGCAACCGAAGGTTTTGTCAATCCTAAAGGAGCTAACAAAATGTGCAAGCTCCAATGATCCATCAATGGACTGGTGCAAGCATCTCGAGTTGGAATATACGCTTTGATGTGTTGATCAAAGCATATGATTTTATACAGACTTTTGGAAAGGCCAGATTTACAAGAAAGTGAGTGGGAGCACTACAAGATTTCGATAAGTATATGTGAATGACATATTGTTGATCGGAAATAATGTAGAATTATTCTGCAAAGCATAAAGGAGTATTTGAAAGGAGTTTTTCAAAGAAGGACCTCGGTGAAGCTGCTTACATATTGAGCATCAAGATCTATAGAGATAGATCAAGACGCTTGATAAGTTTTCCAATGAATACATACCTTGACAAGATTTTGAAGTAGTTCAAAATGGAACAGTCAAAGAAAGAGTTCTTGCCTGTGTTACAAAGGTGTGAAATTGAGTAAGACTCAAAACCCGGCCACGGCAGAAGATAGAAAGAGAATGAAAGTCATTCCCTATGCCTTGGCCATAGGTTCTATAAAGTATGCCATGCTGTGTACCAGATCTATTGTATACCCTGCATGAGTTTGGCAAGGAGTACAATAGTGATCTAGGAATAGATCATCGGACAGCGGTCAAAATTATCCTTAATGGAATAAGGATATGTTTCTCGATTATGGAAGTGATAAAGGTTCGTCGTAAAGGGTTACGCCGATGCAAGTTTTGACACCGATCTGGATGACTTTAAGTCTCGATCTAGATACATATTGATAGTGGGAGCAATTAGCTAGAGTAGCTCCGCAAGAGCATTGTTGACATAGAGATTTGCAAAATACATACGGATCTGAATGTGGCGGACCCGCTGACTAAGATTCTCTCACAAAGCAAAACATGATCACACCTTAGTACTCTTTGGGTGTTAATCACATAGCGATGTGAACTAGATTACTGAATCTAGTAAACCCTTTGGGTCTTGGTCACATGGCGATGTGAATTATGGGTGTTAATCACATGATGATGTGAACTATCGATGTTAATCACATGGTGATGTGATCTAGATTATTGACTCTAGTGCAAGTGGGAGATCAAGGAAATATGCCCTAGAGGCAATAATAAAGTTATTATTTATTTCCTTATATCATGATAAATGTTTATTATTCATGCTAGAATTGTATTAACCGGAAACATAATACATGTGTGAATATATAGACAAACAGATGTCACTAGTATGCCTCTACTTGACTAGCTTGTTAATCAAAGATGGTTATGTTTCCTAACCATGAACAAGGAGTTGTTATTTGATTAACAAGGTCACATCATTAGTTGAATGATCTGATTGACATGACCCATTCCGTTAGCTTAACACTTGATCGCTTGGTATGTTGTTAATGCTTTCTTCATGACCCATACATGTTCCTGTAACTATGAGATTATGCAACTCCGCTTACGGAGGAACACTTTGGTACTACCAAACGTCACAACGTAATCGGGTGATTATAAAGGAGTACTACAGGTGTCTCCAAAGGTACTTGTTGGGTTGGCGATTTCGAGATTAGGTTTTGTCACTCCGATTGTCGGAGAGGTATCTCTAGGCCTTCTCGGTGATACACATCACTTAAGCCTTGCAAGCATTACAACTAATGAGTTAGTTGTAAGATGATGTATTACGAACGAGTAAAGAGACTTACCGATAACTAGATTGAACTAGGTATTGATACCGACGATCGAATCTCGGGTAAGTAACATACCGATGACAAAGGGAACAACGATGTCGTTATGCGGTTTGACCGATAAAGATCTTCAGAGAATATGTAGGAACCAATATGGGCATCCAGGTTCCGCTATTGGTTATTGACCAAGAATAGTTCTAGGTCATGTCTACATAGTTCTCGAACCCGTAGGGTCCGCACGCTAAGGTTTCGGCGATGCTTATATTTTGAGTTTATGAGTTTTGATGTACCAAGGAGTTCGAGTCCCGGATGAGATCGGGACATGACGAGGAGTCTCAAATGGTCGAGACGTAAAGATCGATATATTGACGACTATATTCGGAGTTCGGAAAGGTTCCGAGTGATTCGGTATTTTTCGAGTACCGGGAGTTACGGGAATACGGGAAGAGTATTGGGCCTTAATGGGCCTTAGTGGGAAGGAGCCAGGAGGTGGCGCGCCCTCCCAAGCCCAGTCCGAATTGGACAAAGGGTTTGGGCGCAGCCCACCTCTCCTTCCTTCTCCACTTCCCCTTTCCCCTTCTCCTAGTTGGATTAGGAAAGGAGTCCTACTCCGGTGGGAGTAGGACTCCCTAGGTGCGCCTCCTAGGCCGCCACCTCCTCCCTTGCTCCTTTATATACGGGGCAGGGGGCACCCCATGACACAAGTTGATCTACAGATCTTTCCTTAGCCGTGTCGGTGCCCCTTCCACCATATTCCACTTCGTCATATCGTCATGAGCTTAGGCGAAGCCTG
The DNA here is from genome assembly GCA_021605205.1 of Aegilops longissima. NCBI lineage: Eukaryota > Viridiplantae > Streptophyta > Magnoliopsida > Poales > Poaceae > Aegilops > Aegilops longissima. The sequence continues at coordinate 121,699,346 of CM038681.1, forward strand.
CGCCGGAGAAGTCATATCGTCGCGAGCTTAGGCGGCTCTGCGTCGGTGGAGCATCAACATCGTCACCACGCCGTCGTCGGTCGACGTGAAACTCATCCCCGACACTTTGCTGGATCGGAGTCCGGGATCGCCATCGAGCTGAACGTGTGCTGAACACGGAGGTGCCGTCGCTCGGTACTTGGATCGGTCGGATCGTGAAGACGTCGACTACATCAACCGCGTTGTTATAACGCTTCCGCTTACGGTTCACGAGGGTACGTGGGACGGACACTCTCCCCTCGCTGCTATGCCATCACGATGATCTTGCGTGATCGTGGGAAAATTTTGAAATTACTACGCTCCCCAACAGAGGAGTGGCCGGTTGGCGGGTCTCGGCCCGATCATCACCTTCGGCGGACGGCGGCGCTCTGCTGCCGCTGTTCTGGAGGCACGATCGCTGGACTGGCTGGTCGCCGCCCTCGGGCACGACGTCTTCGCCTCCCTCCCCTTCTTCGTCTTCGCCTTCGTCGCTGGAAGCGGTCTCCTCCGCCGAGTCCTCGCCTTCTGCCGGGTTCAGCCTGAACCACTCCTCCGGCTGGGCGACGCCGTTGTCATCCACTTCAGGAGCGAAGGCACTGGTGTCGGTATAGTCAGTGATTGCCGAGGCACGCTGGATGATAGCCGGCCGCACCGCCACCAGCTCCTCGTCGGCCTCGTGCCGCTAGGTGCTCAGCTGGGCTAAGCTCAGCCCAGGATACCAGGCTCGGACGAACTCCAGCGCCCGCCTGGCGCCGGACCGAGCGGAGGAAGACTTCCAGGCCTCGAAGCGGCCGACTGCAACCTCCAGCCAGTCGGCAGTCCGACTGGGGGTGGGGGGAATCGCCTCGCCGGGCCAGAGGGCGGTCAGCATTTGCGCCCCGGCATGCTGAAGGCGGCAGAGCATGCGGTGAGCCGGCTGCAGTCAGGCCTGGATCGCCAGAAGCTGCTCCTCAAGCGTCCGGCTGGCATCCAGCGCGATCTCGACTCCTGCCTGCCGGCGTACCTCGCGGTGGGCCTCGATGGCTTGGCTGGCGGCGACGGAGTAACCAGGGAAATAATCTACGTGAAGAACAAAGAAGCAGCACAGAATCAGAAGATAAACAAGAGGGCAAAGGGGCGAGGAGGAAGGCGGCTTACCATCGATCAGATCCTCAACCCGGCCATAGCCCTCGCTCAGCGCTTGCTTTGCCTCGGCCCAGCCCGCCGCCTCGGTCTCGAACTCGGCTTTGAGGGCGGCCTCGCTGTCATGTGCCTTCTTCAAGGCCGCCTTATGGCTCTCCTCCTGGTCGGCTAGTCTCTTGGCCAGGCGGTCACGTTCCTGGGCCAAGGCGCTGCACTCAGCCTCCTTGGCACGAAGGGCGGTCTGGGCCCCGCCTAGCTGCTCCCTCAAGTCGGCGTTGGCCTCTGCAAGCGTGGAGAAAAAGGGAAAAGTAATAAGGAAGAAGTCGTCAGGGAAGATCCGACCCGACTGCTCAGCAGTCGGCCTGAATCTCGGGATTACACGGCAGGACCGACGCCGCCCCACGTGAGATAAAATAAACAAAGCACTCACTCCAACTATTAGTCAGGTCGGCGGCCTTCTGGCTCAGCTCCTGGGCCTGGGAGTTGAAGGCAGCTGCGCGGAGGTTATGATACTCCTGAAAATCAGACGGAGTGCGGATAAGAATAAGATAGCCGCCAAGGTTTATCGAAAGTTCCAAGCCGCTTTGCTTTCGAGCCGCTCGAACTCGAACTACACCCAGGTGTGGCCGACGCGCCCACGGAAGAAATCAAGAAAGAAATCGACCAAGACTAGAAGACTCACCCGGATGACTGCTCGCGTAGCAAGAAACTCCTGGGTGTATCGTTGCAGCGAGGCGGCGGCCTGGTCTGGCCGGCGGTGCGGACCTCTGTGCCGCCATGTTCAGCTCGGTCGTTCATCACTGGCGCCCACTTGACGAAGCCGGCGCTGGCCGCCTCGATCTGCGTGCCGAGCTGGCGCCAGAGCTCTCTGCGGCTTCGGCGCCGAGGGCGCCTCCCCGCGCGCCGGTGAGGAGGCGACTACACCACAAGATCCGCCCCCGCCGCCAACTCACCCCCAGCCGGCTGCTCAGGCGCCGCAGCAGATCGGCCGCCTGGGCCCGTTCCAGTCGGCGCCGACCGTGGGCGCCTCCAGATGATCACGCTGCCTTCCTCCTCTCCATCATCGGCCGGTCGCGGTCGGCTTCCTCCGACGGGGGCACGGGGATATTGGGAGCCACAACGCGGAGGGGAATGACGAGCTGCGGAGGCTGGTCGCGCAGAGCCTCCGCCTCCCTCTCCGCGGTCGCAGCCTCCGCCTGAGCCTTGGCCGCAGCGTCGGCTTGCGCCTCGGCCCACTTCTCCTGCGCCTCCTAGGCGGCCCTCTGCTCCTCCGTTTCCCGCTCCTCCCGCGCCTCCCGCGCGTTCCGCTTCGTTGCCTCCATGAGGTCGGCGCGGGGATCCACGCGGCGGGAGCTCGAAGACCCTCCCGTCGGTCCGACTATGGAGGCGGCAGGAACCCGTTCGAGGGAAAGCGGTGCCCTGTTTAGCAAATCAAGAAGACGGCTTAGAGGAGCCTCACCCAAAAAAGACAATAAAAAAGCACGAAATATTCAACACTTACGCCAAGACCGCCTGTGGCTGCTTCACCACCTTGCGGAAGCGGGCCGCTTTCGTGGCCGCCTTGTCTCGCTTGGTCGCCGTCGTGGAACCCTTGGGTTTTTTCGGCCGACTGCCGAAGAGACCCGGCCCGGCCCGACGCTTTTGCGCGCCGCCCCAAGCGGCCGGTGCGGCAGAAGGTCCCGCGCCTTGGCGATCTGCCGCCGGCTGGCGACGCGGGTTGGCCTCGGCTTCATCATCGTCCGGCCAGTCCGCGAAGCCATCCGCGAGCTCGGGGCCGCCTGCCTCTCCGCCGGCTTCGACTATGGCGTCGTCCATGGTGGCCACCCCCGGATCTGGGTCGTCGGGGTCGTCCACCGTGCGGTCGGCCATGAATTAGCGCTCCGGCCCTGCGGCCCCGGCCGCCGGTCGAAGAAGGGGGTTCCGCTCAAAGACAAGCCGGCTAGTCAAAGGTCGGCCGCCACGAACCCGACAACGAAAGAAGAAGGAAAGAAGGGAAACTCACCATAGGCGGGGGATCAGCCCGAGAATACGGCGCCTTGCCATACCGCCACTCCTCGGTGAGCTTGCAGTTGGAAATGTAATTCACCATGTAAGACACCTCGTCACGAGGCATCTCCTTGGTGCTCAGCCGGCATGGATCGAAGCGGCCGCTCATCTGGCAGATCATGTGCGGCCGACCTTGAAGCGGGAGCACCCGGCGCTCCACGAAGGCGGCGACCAGGTCGGCCCCGACCAAGCCCTCCGATTGGACCATTACCCGGAGCCGGGTGACGGCAGCGTTCCCAGCCAGGGAGAGCGACCTGGCTCGGTAGGACCAAGACGGCTGCCTCCCAGCCGGCGGGCCGGCTACGTAAGCCAGCAGACTGACGAAGTCGCCTTGCGGGGCGACATTCTTCATGTAGAAGTACGATTGCTGCCAGAGCTTCACCGACTGGATCAATGGGATGGGCGGAAAAGGGTTGTTGTCGGCTGACCTCCGCATGGCGATGAAGGCGCCACAGGGGGCGGGCACACCCGCCGAGACGGTGCCGAGCTTGCACTGGAAGAACTCCCCGAAGAGCTCAAGGGTGGGGAGGATGCCAAGAAAACCCTCGCACAGGGTGACGAAGGCCGACAGCAGCATCACCGTGTTGGGGGTGAGATGATGCGGCTGGAGGCGGTAGAACTCGAGGAAGGAGCGGAAGAACCCGCCGCGGCAGGCCGAGGCCGCAGCAGCAAGGCGAGAGGAAGATGACCCGCTCGCCCTCCTCCGGCGCCGGCGAAACCTCCGCCTCCGGCGCGAGGCGGGTCTTCACGTAGCCCTCACCCGGCAGCCACCGCGTCTTGTGAAGCCAATCGATGTGGTCTTCATGGACGTTGGAACCATCCCACGAGCTAGAAAGTGCCATGGGAGCGAAGAGAAGGCGAGAGAGGCGCGGCGGCGAAGAGCATGTAACCACGATGCGGCGGAGCCGCGGCAGACCAAGGAGGTCGACGGCGAAACGGCGCGGCGGTGAGGGCGCTGCGGCGGCGGAAGAAAGGAGAAGGAGGTAGAAGGAAGGGTGGAGCGAGGACGAGCGTGCGAGCCTCTGCCGCTCCCCCTCCTCCCCCTACTTATAGGCTCGTGCGGCGGAGCCGAGGGGGCGAGGCGTGGGGGGACGTGGGATTAACTGCGCCCACTCCCCCACGTCCCCGCGATTATTGCGCCCTAAAGACGTACCGAAACCGTCGCGGGAAGACGAGCGGTCCGTTCGGGCCGCAGAGGATCTGCGTGACGGCGAAGGTTTAGGTATGGTGGGCTCTCACCTGGGCGACGCCCCGTCAGCGTGGGCTGGCAGGCTTTTTTGGCCACATGGCGCGGCGCGCGGAGTGGCGCGCGGTCAACACGCGATTCGGCTTGCGTTCTCACCTTCAAGATGTAGAGCTCCCCGAAGACAGCGCACCCGCCCAAAGCCGGCTCCTAGCTGCCAGCTCCTCAGGGTAGGAAGCTGATCGAGCTTCTCGACCTTTCTTCAGCCTCGAAGCTCAACCAGCTTCGGGGACTACTGTCGGAGTAAATGACCACGGGTAGCCTAGCCGACTCCCCCTGGGACTTCTGAAAAAATTATGAGCCACTCAAGCCCTCCATCATCCAAGGCGCGGGGCCGCCTTCCCCCGGCCGGCTGACTCTCAGGCCGGCTACCGGGAGGCGGCCCGGCCCTAAAAACCTACAGGAAGAAGGCCGCAGGAGGGCCGACTCCCAAGAAGCCGACCACCAGAGGGCCGACTCAGCGAAGCCGGCCACGAGAAAGCCGACTCTAGGAAGCCGGGCCCCCAGCAGGCGGCCAAGGCCGCACCCTCAGAATCTGCACCCACATAACGGTGATGAGACGGGCGTGGCTACAGAAAAGCTCGCCACCCCGCATCCGGAGCGCCAGCATGGCCACAAGTCGCCAGACGGGCGCCATCACCCGTCCGGTCGGCATCATTGCCATCTTGACCATGACGCCACCCACGACAGGCTGTCAGTACGACCCGCAGGCGGCGGGCCCCTCCGACCAGAGAGATGCCCGAAGGCGGCTTGGCCTCTCCCAACCGGCTCGAGACATGGCGGCTTCCCATAGCCGCTTGTTCCTCCTCAAGGAAGCGCCTCATTAAGGAGACAAGACGAGGTGAGGCTACAGTGATCGCCGCCAAGGCGGCGGCACTGTAGCCACGCTTACCCCGACAAAGCCCTCGTCATCAGGGTTGGGGCAACAGTAACCAGCCCCCGACAAGGCCCTCAGTGATGGGGCCAACTTGTCGACCAAGAAGCCGGCAGCCGACGGGACCCACCAGTCGGCGGGTCCCAGCTGCCAGCGGAGAAGCCGACGAGCGTAGACACTGACGGCTAGGGCCCACGCCCAGCCGGATTACCATTGTACCCCCGGGGGGTAGGCCTATATAAACCCCCCAGGGCACCCATGCAAAGGGTTGATCTCTCATAGTTTTAGACACCACATAGAGAGAAGAGGAGAGCTAGTCGTGCCCTTCTTCTTCCTCTCGCAGAACACCTTAAGGAGCCTCTTGTAGCCACTTGTTCATTTAGTGATCATGCGGAGACCCCAGAGCAGCAGTAGGGGTGTTATCTCCACGGAGAGCCCCGAAGCTGGGTAAGATTCGCCGGCGTGCATGTCATCGCCTCATCCCGTTTCCAGGCGCCGGCGACGTCTTATTGGCTCCCACAATGATAAGCCACCCGTTGGCATATGTCGCACCTACCACCCGACAACGATGATCTTGAGGAGGTGTTATATGACAATGATGTATTATGATGATAAGTTGTTAATGATATGATGATGATGATATTTATTATATCATTGGGTGAAAGAATCATGATTAGTTTCAAGTGGATGGACATCCACTTGAAACTAGTCCACGGTTTTTTCACCCCGTGATGTAATAACTCATTATGATGTAAAAACAATCTCTAAATTCCTGTTGTATGAAAACTTGTGTAAAGGTGTATGAATACAATATGAAATAAAAAAATATAAAATAATAGTAGCAGCCGGGCGGGGAGAAGCGCTACTACTAATTACCAGTAGCGCTCCTCTGGGAAGTCGCTATTACTAAACCGATTTAGCAGTAGCGTGGGCTGGGGCACACTACTGTTATACGTTAGCTGTAGCGCCTTATCAGTAGCGCACCGTCCCGCGCTACTGATAGGCCTAAAACCCGCGCTGCTGTTAGGCTTTTCCCTAGTAGTGTTTTTGAGCCATCTACATCTATGGCTCAACTGAGACTGGATCAGTGGATACATACCAGAAATCATATTTTGCACATAGTTTGATACTCCCTATGTCCCATAATGTAAGACGTTTTTTAACACTAAAAAACGTCTTACATTATGGAACAGAGGGAGTCTGCATTAGGCGGTAATTTGATTGCACACATTCAGCCTAATTTGACTTGATTAAGAGTTAACACTACACTGGTCGAGTACATAGGTATAGATCCATTAGTCTATATTGATTTTTTTGAGGGAAGAGTCTATTTTGATATGTTTTTTTATTCAGGGCTTTTTTTCTTCTTATTTTTGTGAGGGGGAAGAGCTTTTTATCCTTTTTTTTGCTATTAGGGTTTTTGTTTTGAATTTTTTTTGAGCGGTAAACCAAACTTTATTACTCAATTGTCAGGTTTACATGAATTACAAAAAGGGCGTGGGGTGTCCCTAGCCACACATGACGTCCTTCTTCTAAGGATGTAGAGAACTTCACTAAATTATGGGCATCAACATTCATTGCCCGGCCTTCAAAAACAAACTTGCAGCTAGTAAGTTCCCTTGCCCTTGCAACAATCTCCTTAATGATCATACCATATATTCCCATCTGAACCTTTCTCTATCTCATCCACTAGTGTTTTACAGTCACATGCGATAACAACTCGATCCAAAGATAAATCGAGTGCAAGAGACAGAGCTTCTCTACAAGCAAGCGCTTCCAGCGTAGGAGGGTCCATAATTAGATCGAAGACCATAGCCGACGAACCAAGGTATTTGCCAGTATGATCTCGACAAATCGAGGCTGCCGCCCCCCGTCTCCCATTCCTTGCGAGTCCTATGTCCACATGGATCTTTGCGATGCCTTCGGCTGGCGCGTTCCATCCTCTCCTGCCTCCCGTTCTTGTGACAGTTGCTGCCCGAGGCTTGTCGCCGGATGACACATGCGCCCTCAAAATTTCAAGCTCCGAGATGAAGCTCTTAACAAAAGAGAAAATGGCATATGGGCTCTCAAAGATTGCTTCATGGATAGCCTTCCGACGTGCTGTCCAAATTGCCCATAAAGTAACAACACAGTTTATTAACTGGGCATGTGGCAGATTATCAAACAAAGTGAATAACCATTGCTTCGCACTCGGCTCGCTTGTTGCATGTAGATGTTCAGCGAGATCGCCATCAACGAGGGCCCATACGCAACGAGCCGTTGAACAATCCAGGAGGGAATGCCTCCATGAATCTTGTGCTCCGCACAGCTGACAACAATCAACATCGGACATATTTCTTACATGGCGCACATCCTCAGTCGGGAGAGAATGTTTGGCAAGTCGCCATAGAAAGTTTTTTACCTTGCCCGGGACCTGAACCGACCATAGAGAAGTCCAAGATTTCCCTTCGGCTGCCAAGTCAGATGATCCTGCAATTCCTTCGAGCCAATCCTCTCTTCGTCTTTTTTTTTTCTTTTGCTATTAGGGTTTTTGTTTTGAAGGGCGGACAGAGCAGAGCATCCAGATCGACGGCCCACGGGATGAAGGACGAGTAGACACGACGGGCCTCGCATGTGTTCCCCAGCCCATGATAGGAAAACTCGCTTCCCCAGCCCAATGCACCGATGCCTCCCTCTCTTCTCCTTTCTTCCTTCCCTCCTAAAAAAACCCAAATCGACAGCGAGACGCCATGGCGATTCAGTTCTAGCTAGGTCTACCTCCCGATTCCCCTTCCTTCTCGGCCGGCCGGCTTGGACTGCCGCACCAGCTGCTCGCGGCCGCTGCCGGCCCCTTCTCGCGCCGCATCCGGGAGAACCCTAGCGCCCACGTCCTCCCCGATGGACGAGCACCAGGCCGGGGATCTCGTCAAGGAGCTCGTCCTCCGCCTCGTCCCCGCCGACTCCGGGCGCGACGCGGGCGGCGCGCTGCGGTTCGCGCACCGGCTGCTCTCCAGCCGCCTCGCCCCGGCCGTCCTCCCCGACGAGCACGCGCTGGCGGAGTCCGTCAAGCGCCGCCTCGCCGCCTCCGGCCGCCCCGACGGCGCCCTCGCCTTCGCCGACCTCCACTCCAAGCTCTCCGCCCGGTCCCGCCCCGCCTCCCTCTGGCCGCTCCTCTACCTGCTCGACTCGCTCTCCTCCCACCGCCGCGGGGCCGCCTCCTGCCTCCCCGACCTCCCCACCGCCGCGCCGCCGAGGCATGCCGCCTCGCGGGCGCCCGGCACGCCGGCCGGCGGCGCGGCGCTCGTCTCCAAGGACCCGGACAACATCCGCGAGATCGCGCTGCGGGAATACACCGAGCTGGTGCTCGACGAGACGGAGGTGTCGGAGGCCACGCTGGTGCGCGACGTGCTCTACGCCTGCCAGGGCATCGACGGCCGCTACGTCCGGTACGACAAGGCCAGCGACACATACGACCTGCCCGCCGGAGTCCGCGTGCCCGGCTCCACCCGCACCCTGGTACGCAAGCTGTGCGAGATCGGCTGGCTGTTCCGCAAGGTGCGAGGCTTCGTCTCCGACAATGTGAACCGCTTGCCCTCTCATGCCGCCACCGAGGTCGGCACTGTTGCTCAGGCCTTCTGCTCAGCTCTACAGGAGGAATTGTCTGATTACTATAAGCTGCTTGCAGTTCTAGAGTCGTACTCGTTGAATCCGATCCCAACACCTGGGTCTGATTCGGGTGTGTCAGGTAATTACCTCTCGCTGCGGCGTCTTGTTGTGTGGCTTGCCGAGCCTGCGGTGAAAATGCGCTTGATGGCTGTCTTGGTGGATGGATGTCGTGGTTTGAGAGGTGGTGGAATGGCTGGTGCGATCCATGGGCACGCACAGCATGGGGATCCCATGGTTCAAGACTTTATGGGCCGCTTGCTGCGGCGAGTCTGCTCGCCGCTGTTTGAAATGGTCCGAAGCTGGGTGCTTGAAGGTGAATTGGAGGATGTATTTGGTGAGTTCTTCATTGTTGGGCAGCCAGTTAAGGCTGAATCTTTGTGGCGGGAGGGCTACCTTATTCAGTCTGATATGCTACCGAGTTTCATTTCTCCCGTGCTGGCACAAAGGATCCTCAGAACAGGGAAGTCGATCAACTTTCTCAGAGTTTGCTGTGATGATAATGGTTGGGCTGAGGCCGCCACTGAGGCTGCAGCCTATGTTGGCACCACAACAAGTCGAGGTGGGCTTGGCTATGGACAGATTGATGCTTTGGAGGCATTGGTGGTAGAAGCAGCCAAGAGGATTGATCAACGTTTGATGGATGTGATCCATAAGCGATACCGATTTAAAGACCATTGTCTTGCTATCAAGCGATATTTGCTTCTTGGGCAGGGTGATTTTGTTCAGTATCTGATGGATGTTGTTGGTCCAGAGTTGTCAGAACCAGCCAATAGAATTAGCTCCTTCCACCTTGCTGGCTTGCTTGAAACTGCAATACGTGCGTCTGATGCGCAATATGATGACCGTGACATCTTGGACCGGATAAGAGTAAAGATGATGGATCACGGAGAAGGTGATCGTGGCTGGGACGTCTTCTCCTTGGAGTATGACGCTAGGGTCCCTCTGGACACGGTGTTCACAGCTTCAATCATGAAGATGTACCTCAAGATATTCAACTTCCTATGGAAGCTTAAGCGTGTTGACCATTCTCTGACTGGAGTATGGAAGACAATGAAGCCTAATTGCATTGTTTCTTCTCCATTTTACAAGGAAGGGACAAGCATCAGGGCTCAGTTTGTTTCAGTTCTTCGGAAATGCCAAGTTCTGTTCAATGAAATGAACCATTTTGTGACCAACTTCCAGTACTACATTATGTTTGAGGTCCTGGAGGTTTCCTGGGCTCGTTTCTCAGAAGAAATGGATGCAGCAAAAGATTTGGATGATCTTCTCATGGGACATGATAAGTATCTCACTTCAATTGTGGAGAAGTCCCTCCTGGGTGAGCGGTCCCTGGGAATTTTGAGAAATCTTTTTGCTTTGTTTGACATCATATTACAGTTCCGCAGCCATGCTGATAGGTGGTTTGAACGGATATATGAGCTGCAACTAAGGTTAGATTATTGCAGAAATAGCTAATGCCATCTTTCCCTCAAAATCTCATCACATCTACCGTTTGATTTACTTTTAAGTTCTCCTTCTTACTGCAGGGGAAAGAGTAAACCGAAAACAAAATCGAAGGAAACAGGTTCATGGCTGGAGGGGGGAAGAAAAGCCATGATTCAACTCGCAGGGGAACTTTTTCGGAAAATGGGTGAAGATTTGGATAGCATTGCGAAAGATTATACAGCTTCTCTTGATTCATTTATCTCCCAGTTGCCCCTGCAGCAACATGTTGATTTAAAGTTCCTTCTCTTCCGTTTGGACTTCACTGAATACTACAGCCGTGTTTCGTCCAACAAATGAAATGAGTGTGTGCTTCTAATGTGGAAGAAATAGGCGTTAGATTTACTTTTTGGTTGGGGTGGGTGCTTATCATTGATCAATTTCTGATATTTCTCGGCCACATTAGTTAGTACCTTTTTTAGTTTTAGTTCACTTTTGTTGGAGTATATTTGTAGTGTATGCTTCTCAAGATGGCTTTCGTAACACTGAAATATCTTTGACTTGTGACTGGATTGATTATTTATGTATTGTGAATTGAGTACCAGCATGTTCTCAAATACTACACTTGGTACTTCCACCTCATAATTTCACAAAAAAGCAATGCATCTGTTTGGTATCCAGATCATGCTTCACACAGACCTCATTCTATCATATGTATTGCGTCATACATTTTTTTTCCCTTTCTGCCTTTCAAAGGAATATAATGTTCGCTCACTGCAGTTCTACAGTTGTGTATTGGTAACTCTGCCGTCATATTTCTTTATGAATCCACGACTGATTTCAGACTACTGTGCATTGATAATTCTAGAAGGTGTTTTGCTTATGAACATGACCGCGACAACAGATCTCAGACTTACTTTCTTGGAATTTGATAAACTATTTGCTAGGTGCGTCTCCCAGGACAATTTAGTTTCAGCATATGATATATCTCTTCGGTATTTTGGACTATCTGTTTGGTACAGCTGGTGCCTGGCGCTGCTACTTTGTATCAGGGTGGCACTTACTGCTGTTCCTAGTTATGCTTAACCAGTAGACACCCTTGTAAATGCGTCCTAAACTGTCTCCATCTTGCAGGCTCATGAAAAACGGATGAAGCAACACTCTAAAATCCAGGATGTACATGAACAGGTAAGAACAGCTGCAAGGCATGATTGAATTCTGTAGCTGGATTGATTGAACGATGAGACTGACTCTTTTGCTTTCTGTTGCTGCTAGATTGTTTCTGCTAAAACAGTTGAAAAGGAAGTTAATGCTCTCAAAGCTAAGCTTAATGATGAAAGTATATTAGTTATGTCATTTGACGCACAGATTGTTGATTGGCAAGGAAAAGGTTATATTTCTAATTTCTAAATATATTTTTTGTTAGTACTGCTCAAGTATTGTATGTTACTCCCTTTCTGAGAGTTACTATTTTCCTCACTTTTTGCATGAATCCCTTCCAACCAGTACATGAAATGGAGGGAGCATCTCAAGGGGAAAGTGAAAGAAAGGAATCAAATAATAGCAGATGAAAATCAGAAGCTGTGCGGTTTGAGCTCCGAGATTGAGGGTAAACTGCAGTGCCTTGAACCTAGAGAAAAGAAAGTAGAGGCAATGATCGCTAAGGCCTTTATTCTGAATACTCCCTCTGTCTCAGTTTAGAGGGCGTGCGCGTAGTTCTAGGTCATCCATTTGACTAACTAAATATGAGTTATATGCCACCAAAAGCATATCATTAGATTCTTAAGCTGATGTAGTTTCTAAACATATATTTTTCATCACATATAATACATATATAGCTAGTTAAATTCTTAACCTAGAACGACGTGCATGCCCTGTAAACCGAGACGGAGGAAGTATATTGCTTGTTCAAACTTAAAATCCTTTTAAAATGGTAAACATCATTAAATTTGGTGATTCTTCTGAGGCCTTATTGTATTTATTGTTGCTGTTCATTCAGAAACACGATACTAGCTGTCCATCTCTTTGACTGTTAAAGCCTGCAGGTTTAGCTGCATTTTTTCGTTAATTGTGTCTTTTTTCCTGAAAATAACTGACATATCATGTTTCTTTATGTCACCACATAGGCTTCGAATTTATGTTTGGAAGTTGCTTCAGTAAGGACTGCTGCCACAGCAGAACAGCAGATTGTTTGCGCAAAATTCAACAACATTGTGAAGGCGGTATGTCTAAGTTAGAAGACTGCTTTGTAAAATCATCAGTAAAGCAGGCATCTTTTCAAATATATCTGTATGTGCTAATATATTGATTCTTTCTGTAGTTCAACACCTACATGGATAGCGTCGACCCTTTCCTCGAGCGAGTCGAGGAGATTGGCAGATTAGATCACTGAGCTCTCGAGGCCATCTAAATACCTTTCGTGCTTAATAGAAGCACCTACCTGTGAGACTGTCACTAGAAGCCAGATTGAATATTGCCCATATTTACCTGTTTCATAATGTAGGCCAGCAGCCGAGGATTTCTGATCGAATGATTCAGTTTGCTGTTTCAAAATGTGCCAACTGGCAGGGGAAGGCGCCTCTGCTCCCGATCCATCTGCCGCCGTCACAACAAAAACCACGCCCAGGGCCAGTGCAATGAGCAAGAAGTCGAGGGCTAGGAAAAGGACATGAGCTGTGGTTCTTACCAGTGCATGGATGGGAAACCCAGTACATATCTCTGTTTGTGTGCTCTGATGGAAAACCCAGTACATATCTTGCATGATGCTGTAGTAATGCCTCTAGCTGCTACTCCCTCCGTTCCTAAATAATTGTCTTTCTAGAGATTTCAACAAGTGACTACATACGGAGCAAAATGAGTGAATCTACACTCTAAAACATGTCTACATACATCCGTATGTTGTAGTCCATTTGAGATGGCTAGAAAGACAAATATTTGGGAACGGAGGGAGTATTTATGTGCTGAATTATGCATGCGCTGGTTTGTTCGGGTCGGGGCTAGTTATTGATTGAGGTAACAGAATACTACGTGCTGGTGTTGGCTAGTTATTGATTGAGGTAACCGAGTACTATGTGCTGGTGTTATCTTCTATGTGAATATGCACTGCATTTCCGACACTTCCATTTTTGCTTCTACTGTGACTTATCATCAGATACGATGGCTTTGTCGTCTTACTGATACTTATTGAAACCTGACACTCTTCTTTCGCCGGGCAAAGTGAGGGATTTATGTCTAAACTTCAAACATCATCATGCATTATATTAGAACCAACCTCTGAATTCCTGAAACATGCTGAGACGGAAAGAGGGGATCCCTGGCCATGCAGATTATTTCTGGTAGGCATAAGGTTTTCACCAGCCACTTTTGGCAACATTTGTTCCAGTTAACTGTCACTCAGCTGAATATGAGTATTGCTAGCCACCTAGAGACTAATGGTCAGACAGAGATTAAAACAGTGTTTGGGAACTTACTTGAGATGTTCTGTGCATGCTTGTCCCCAGTCCCCACAAATGGCACCACTGATTGCCGTTAGCTGAGTTCTGGTATAACACCAAGTATGCTTGATTCAACCGTAGGTGCAGATGACAGTTGCTCCGAGGATTAATCAGAAATTTGAGTTCAAATATATTAGCCCTTTCACTGTACTACAATGCGTGGAGTCGGTTGCTTATAAGTTATTCCCTCCATAAACAAATATAAGAGCGTTTAGATCACTAAAATAGTGATCTAAACGTTCTTAAATTCGTTTACGGAGGGAGTACAATTGTCAGAGAGCGGTAAAAGCCACCATGTGGTCCATGTATCTGTTTTGAAGAAAGCAGTGCCACCGTTTCGAGAGGTATGTCTGTGGATTTCATGAAATTTGTACCAATACTGATCATGTTGCTCAGCCGACAGATGTCCTTATCGGCGCCAGGTACAACAAGATGGCGGTGTGTTAACGCAAGTGTTGGTCCATAGGGGAGGCCTGCCATATAAATGGGCAACCTGGGAAGAACTCAGCGACATGTAGCATTAGTTTCCATCGACAGCTTGGGGTCATGCCAGTCCACAAGAAAGGGGTAATGTCACGGCGTCTGAATCTGATGACACTGAAGATCAGAGGCAAGAGGTAGGGACCAACTTTTTCTTTTTCTTTGAGGTGAGCCAACTTTTTATTTTGATTGAGAATCAGGTAGGGACCAACTAAGGCGAAGCAAGTCAACCCGGAAGCCCGTTAAGCGTGACTAAAGCCCAGTGGGCCAAGGCCCTGTAGCCAACGACTATCTACTTAAGCTGCTGTCGTCATCATCCTAGGGCATCGAAGATGAACTAATTGTACCTGGACCTACATGTGCTCATCCCTTCCTCCTGAAACCCCAGGATTTGAAACTCCTCTATTCAAATCCCGTGCATCAGCAACTAATATACCGCCTAATGTGCTGCTAGGGATTCATGACCGTAATAATAACAACCTGATTTCTTGTCATCGTGCACGTTCTTCACCCATGGTAACACACTTAGGACTGGATAGCCCCTCGACTGTGATGTGCTTCAACTACAATAGTGTCTCTCACAAACAGGCACATGTACACAAACACTTGACACGAACTTCATGACTCACCCCGCCTTAATTAGTGGCATCGTGTTGCCCGTCTCATATCGGCATTTCACTGACTATGGTGTGATCGAAGTCAACATCTCACTAATTTCGTCCAACAATGATCTCACACTGTCGTCATCGACCTCACACCCTATCACACTGGCATTGCGCCAAGACATGACTTCATTATTCGTCTAACTCCCCTGAAGATGATCTTGACGCGCTTCACCGGACGACGACCGCCGCCCTTGCTAACAAATAGTGTGCTCGCCGTTTTTGCCTTGTCGCTCCACCATACTATGATCGTCCCCCGTGAGGCGCTAGCATGAGTGACCTCTCCTGGACTAGCACGCCTTTAAATTTTGGACCTCACCCCCGCATGAGTTTGCCAATGACCCATCGCATCAAAAAAACACTTGTGTTCAAAAAAATAAAAATAAAAATAAAAATAACACTAACTAGAGTAGACTACTCGTGCTGTAATTTGAAACATACACAAACATATACCTGCTATGGCTATTTTTCTTTAAATAATACATTTTTTTATTAATTTTCATAAATATTACGCTGGATAAAAAAGTTTCAAAAATAATACACCGTCGGCCCGCTTCAGGCCGACTGGGCCTAGTCGGCCCACGGCAGGCCGATTGGATTCCAGTCGGCCTACAGCTGGCCGACTGGCCCCTGTCGGCCCACTGTGGGCCTGGAGCTAATTGGCATAAAAAATATTTGTTTAAAAAATGTTAATCATGTAATTAAAAAATGTTAAACGTGTATAAAAAAATGTTCCTGATGTATACAAAAAATGTACAATATATATGCAAAAATGTTGACATAAAAATATGTTTTAAAAGTGTTAAGCATGTATTTAAAAATTGTTAAATGTGTGCACAAAAATGTTCCTTATTTATACAAAAATATAGAATGTGTATGAAAAAAGTTGATACCAAAAATTATGTTTGAAAAATATGTTTGAAAAGTTGACATTTTTAAAATACATGATTAAAATTTGTTAAATGTGTGTATAAAAATGTTCCTTATCTATAAAAAAATATAGAATGTGTATGAAAAAAGTTGACACCAAAAAATATGTTTGAAAAAATGTTCCAGTTCCATTCAAAAGAGCAACAATCATATTTTTTCACAACCTTGATTTATTTTTTGTCACCAACTCACCAACATAATTTTTGGTGTCAACTTTTTTCATACACATTCTATATTTTTTGTATAAATAAGGAACATTTTTTATACACACATTTAACAATTTTCAAATACATGATTAACACTTTTAAAATATACATTTTATGTCAACATTTTTGCTTATATATTCTACATTTTTTATACATCAGGAACATTTTTCTATACACATTTAACATTTTTTTAATTACATGATTAACATTTTTTTAAACATATATTTTTATGCCTATTTTTTTGCAAAAACAATTAGCCCACAGCGGGCCAGTTAGCTCCAGTCAGCCCACAGTGGGCCGACAGGACCCAATCAGCCCACAGTGGGCCGACAGGGGCCAGTCGGCCAGCTGTAGGCCGACTGGAATCCAATCGGCCTGCTGTGGGCCGACTAGGCCCAGTCGGCCTGCAGCGGGCCGACGGTGTATTATTTTTGAAAAAAAATTACGCAGCGTAATATTTATGAAAATTAATAAAAAAATGTATTATTTAAAAAAATTTAGCCCTGCTATGATCATGATTTGGAAGCTAACCAAATCAGCAAGCTCGGATTATTTTCCAAGTTCCAACAGATATTACTCCTTACTCTTTGCGAATGAGTTGTCATGTGTAACACGCTATGTATGGCAAGCTGTAAATCTTAGTCGACGCTATCATCTTCTCTTTCTCAGAGAGTTTAACACATTATTGTTGTGAGAAAATAGTACAGGCACGAAAAATGTAGAGCCCAGAGACAATGTATGTATCATTTAATGGCGCGTCGCAGCACCCATGATCAAGCTGGCCTTAGGGGAATTTTGGCCCTCACGGCAAATATCGCAGCACGCATGATCAAGCTAGCCTTAGGAGAATTTTGGCCCTCACAACAATAAGCTCACACATATACACTATATTCCTCACTGCATTGATTTCGTAGGCTACAGCCTTGATGTTAAATCACCACCCGGAAACATCGGCTGAAGAACCTCTTGAGGTGACAAGATCCAAATGGACTTCACGATGATCACAAACTCCCTGCAGCATCAATCCCAAAAATGTCAGGGTAACCAACCATTATAATCTTTCATCATGAACAGTAAAAGAAAAGAGGGCTGTGTTCTGAGCTTCTCATTTTTTTAAGGAAATATGCACACATTCGTGTTTCAGTCGTATCAATTCCTGACATTTTAACAGATTCTAGTTTCTCGGGGAATATTTGAGACAGGGAATCTTCAGAAGTTCATATAGCCATAGGGACTTACTCCCATGGGTCATCACCGACAAATAGGAAGTCACCCTCATAATCCTGGTAGATAAACTTCCAGCCCATACTCTGTCGATCTTCGAGTTGCCCTTCCATGCCAAACATGTGGGCCAAAGCTTGATTCAGTTCTCCATATTCAGAGAAGCTACCAATGTCAATGGAACGGCTTATAGCCCCACGTTTGTGCACCTAAAATATATAGGTTAGGATAACATGCAGAAGAATGAATGAACACAACAAAGAAAGTATATGCTCAAGAGATCATGGCTCCATAGTAAGTATGGCCTAGTCCTGATTTCCAACTTTCTAAAGCTAATAGCACAACACCCATGTGAAACACTGTACTATCATTTGGCTGAGCAAAAATCATCCATACCCGCTCTCATTTAAATTGTTTGGGCCAGGTCAACAGTTGGCGTGGCCCGAAGATGAATGAACCACCACCACCAATTGAAGATCTTCATAGGAGTAAGGATATATTATTCCTAAATAATTTCCTATATGTGACCATACATACAACCGTCATCCTACTACATTATGTAGTCTACATATCGTATGCTCAATTGGTCATCCAAACCACCATACTTAAAATTACATCACAACAAGCAGACTTGTCTTGGCAACACTGTACCATTTTTCTGAACTACAATTGCTATATGCGCATCCCTTTTTCTTTACAGAAAATTACAGTTAAATACGCCCCTTATAGTCCTTATCGTAATGCCTCACAAATTGATTACTCTTATGCATCAGGAAACATATACTGCTTGAAAAACATAGTGTCGAGAGGAAAGAGCAAACCTCAGTTAATGGCATCCTCTGGCAAAGGGGCAAGGCGCCGAGAGTTTCTGTTCAACAAGGCGCCATCCTTAATTAGAGAATCGATGGAACCGAAAGCCCCGCCACCAAAAAACGGAAGAGGTAATATCACCGGTAGTCATAGAACTTGCGCTTAATGTTCAGTTTGGTGCTAGAACTTTGAAAATACGGAATTGTGGTCACTTAACTTGACTCAAGCGTGCACATACGGTCACAAAATACATTTCAGGCATATCCATACATATGGGCCCACTTCGGGGAATGATGATGCTAGTCGGCGCATCTTTGCACAAAACACCCTTCTATTTTTTATTCTCGAAAGAAAACCACCGCGACGCTTTTTTGCACTAAACACGCTCGCATTTTTTTATTCGCAACGCCTAAAAAACGGGAAGCCAAGTATCGAACACACGACCTGCAAAAATTAACGCCTAAAAACAGGACGCCAAATATCAAACACACAACCTGCATTTGTCATGCTAGTCAGCCAAGCCAATCCACCCATCAAGTTCTCTTATATATGAAAGATAACAAGTTTAAATGTATTGAGGCCGTCAGGTCTCCAACCCAAGACAACACGCGAGTACAGACCTACCCACTACCACATCCACCTGTATACCACTTTAAAAGGGATAACTTTTTTTTAGATTACAAAAAGGAATAACTAGTTTTAATCTCATCTCAAAAAAATATAGTCTTAATCTACTAGAACAAACACGCTCGTGGAGTTGAAAGCCCAGTTTGCATCTATTTGTTTTTGTAGAAATTACGTAAAAACAACCTTTAAATATTCATGTTATACATATTTACATGCAAACGAAATAACCTACTTTAAAAATTGTTCATGTATTATTTTAAAATACTCATATATTTAAAATAATACTTATGAATTATAAAATGTGTTTATAACTAAAAATATTCAAAACAAAAATTTAAAATGTTTATATGAATACTCAATCATGTCTAATATTTAAATTATATAATTTCTTCAATACAAGCCATGAGTAAAAATTATGCAGACGTTAATATTCATAAAAATTGGTAAATGTTTTTATTCATCATTTTTATAATTGAAATATAAACCATGTGTGTATAATTTTGTATGGATTCATTAAATATATTTATTTCATAAGCATTTTCAATGTACATATTAACTAATTGTGTTTTATATAATACAGCGGTTTATATTTAAATGTTTTTATTTACTAATGATCTTTGTATGTACACTATTTTTTAACACACAAGTATGTGAACACAATTTTATTACTTATGTTTTACAAATATCATTAAAAAATTACTTATATTTTACATAATATTTTTTATATAATACACAAGTTTTAATTTATCGGCAGTATGTATATTATTTATAACACACAATTTGGACATAACTTTTTTACTTACGTTTGTAAATATATTTTTAAAAATGGCATGTGCAAACTGGGCCGCAGTATCTGCAGAGCCCATTTAAGCTTTACATGCATTACTGTTCATACATCTAAATTTGTTATCCTTGGTAGACACGAGCTCAACATGGGGTGGAGTGGTTGTAATGGCTGAACGGCTGAACATGGCGTGTTTTCGAGACATGACGTCCTTTTTGGCGTTAATTTTCTCAGTGTACGGTGGTTAGTTTTTCTGCAAATAAGTAATACGAGGAGGTTTAGTGAAAAAATGCATTATGGTGGTCGGTCTTTTCAGCGAATAAAAAAAATACAAGTGTGTTTTGTGCAAATATGCGTTGGTTGAGCGCCACAAGTCACTGACAGGTGGGCCCATACGTATGGATACACCCGCAACATATTTTTAGACCGTATATGCACGCTTGAGTCAAGTTAAGTGACTGTAATTTCATATTTTGAAAGTTCTAACACCAAACTGAGTATTGAGCGCAAGTTCTATGACTACCGATGATATTATCTCTCAAAACGGAATGGGCCGAGCAAAATGGAGGAGCGGGCTGGGGGAGGGACGAGGTTTCTCACCTGACCACGGGCGGGCGGACGGAGATTCGGCTGCCGAGCAGAGCAAGAGGGCGGAGGAGCCAAAGTGTGGTGCTACAGAACTACTGATCAACTGGCTCTTGTGCGGTGCGCGTAGGGGCACTCAACAATCAACAATGCGGTCGGCGAACAAGCACAAACGACACGTGATCTTGTTTTTTGCCGTCCCATCGGTCAAATCGGCACACATACTTATTGGTTTCCTCGTCAAAATAAAAAAGTTTTCTGAACGCGAACCGACCACAGTTTTTTTTGAGCGGACGAACCAACCACAGGTTGGTTGGTTAGAGCAACTCCAACGGGCCAATCTAAATGGACGCGTGCTTTGTTCCTTTTTTATCCGTATAGATTGATCGGGCGGACGTGCGTGTCTAGTTTTTCATTTAAACCGGCAGGTGCGTCCAACGGAAGGTCGATCCATTTATGCCGACGTGGTTGAAAGTGACCAATTAAACATAATTATACATAAATGGTCCTGACGAGGAGGCTCTGCGGCTCGAGGAGGAGGAGAAGGAGCGCGCCCGCCTCGCTGCTATGCCGCCGCCGCAGCAGACGCTGGAGGAGGCTGCCCTGGTGGCCTATCAAGTCGCGTTCGGTTGGGCTGGGCCTCCCCCCGTCTTCATTGACCTGGCGAGGACGACGACGACAAGGGCTTATGTTTAATTAGTCAGTTTAATTAGTCAGTCTCCAGCCCATCCCAATGGGCGTCCTCCTCGAGACGGCTCGCCTCCCACGCGTGTTACGGTGCCTCCTCGAGGGCGGCTTGGTAATCCGCCTCCGCCTCCTCCTTCGGCTCTACACGCAGGGGCGGCAGCGGAAGGTCGTGGTTCATGTGGATGCCGAGCTGCCATTGCTCCTCGTGCTCGAGGGCAAACCTGGCCTCCCAGTTGGGAGAGTCTGCAGCGTACTCAGGCATCCGCCGCTGTGCCGGCGTGAGCTGCGCCCGGCGCATGCGCACCTCCTTGCCGTGCGCTCGCTGTGTCCGCGGAACCGCCGGCACGGGGATCCGCTGCGGATCGAGGTGCAAGTGGTGCGACAGCGTCACAACGGGGTAAGGCAGCGGCTGCTTGTACTCCTAGTGCCACCGCGCTTGGTGCACCGGAATGTGCAGACGCTGCTGACCTGGGCGGGAACGCGCCGGCGGAGGAGGAGGGCGAGGAGGAGCACATGAGGATGAGGTGCCGGGGGTGCCCTTGCCTTTGCCGTTACCGGAGCTGCTGTTGAAGAGTCCCATGGCTAGGGTTTTGAGTTGTCGCCGACGAGGAAGCAAGAAGGGGGTGGTGGGGGGCCAGATGTAGACGGAAGTGGATGAGGACGCCCCCCCGACACGTGTGGGTTAAAAAACGACGGTTGCACTGGCTGACTAGTGGGCCCAGTGTCGGTGTTCGTCATAAATTAGACGGTGGGCGGTAGTTGGATGGCCGCCAAGTGGGGCTGCAACGGACATCGAGGGACCGCGCGGCGCTTACGCGTTTTGGGTTTGGGTCGGCGCGTTGGGCCTCCACGTTTGTCCACGCTGGCCCAAATAGACGCAGGCAGATGATTTAGGTCGCTACGTTAGAGTTAAGAGAGAGTGGTATCCCCAGCCCATCAGGTTTTAAGTTCTGGTGCTTGCATAAGTTCCGGTGTGTTAAAAAAATCAGTTTTGTGAATCAACTTGTGGTTGGATGGGTAAAGGACAATGATATCCCTAGCCCATCAAGGTTCAAGTCCTGATACTCACATTTTTCTAAATTTATTTTAGGGTTTTCGGCGAGTCGCCTATATTGATTTTGTAATAATATGCCGGATCAGTCTCTCGGAGGTGCTCATAGGGATAGAGTGTGCGTGTGTGCATTCATAGAGATGAGTGTATGCATATGTATACGAGTGCTTGTGTCTGTACTGTGTTAATAAAAAATATTTTTTTAAGCACCGGCTCTACTTTCCCTTTTTACTTTGTACTACATTAGATTTGTCTGACGCACGACTATTTGAAAGTTTGACCAAGTTTATAAAAAATATTATTGACATTCTTAACACAAAATTGATATAATTAGACCCATGGTAAAATAGCAAGGAATACACGTGCAACACACGTTTCGTTGAAGTCAAATTGTGAATACGCACATCACGTCTCGACTAATAGAATTAACTAGTTTTTGAGCATGTAAGTTTTTTTTTTCGCGGAAAAAACTTTCAATCTATTCATCTTCAATCATGGTAGTATAACGAATACTAGAAATAATAAAAATTACATCCAGATCTGTAGACCACCTAGCGACGACTACAAGCACTGAAGCGAGCCGAAGGCGCGCCGCTGTCATCGCCCCTCCCTCGCCGGAGCCGGGCAAACCTTGTGAGTTGTTACACCATATCCAGTAAAAACAACAATAAATCATGTGTGTTGCATCTAATTCCTCTTAGCCCTTCCCGCCTCGTCACTGTTACTCATACCCACAACTTGTCAAAGAGACCATCTAAATCTAATGAGAATTTCATGGGCTCTGTACCTCTCAATCACCACATCTAATTCGTCTTAGCCCTTCCCGCCTCGTCCACCCCCCCTCTCTTTTCTAGGAGTGCACCCTACTCCAACACCTCCAAGTGGAAATCCACCTCACACAATCGTCAAAGACATAATATGAAGAATACCGTAAATCTACCATTACATTGAGGTTATGAGGTCAATTCAACAATTAGAAAAGGTACAATAAAAAATTGGTGAACTATACTTAGGTGTCTAGTGTTGGAGTTGCAAGATCTATTTTCATCATCAGTGACATGGAATTGTTGGAGTTAAAAAAAATGTCCCTCAAAAAAATATACTTACCGTTATCACAATAACTGGTTTGAACAAGCAATTTTGATTACTAATATTAGTTACTCAAAATGTAAATTATGTGCAAGGTTGCAAAGTAAATGGATGTTTAGAAATTAGAAATGAAAACAACAAGTTATCCAAACTTAGAAATACCTGCAAAGGATAATTAAAGCCCAAGCAAGGAGTAAATACAAGAATAGCTTTATGTTATATTGTAGATGATAATGTGTCCAAATAACATTTTGACCGACACCCGTCCTGCAACAAGAATCAGTTGTCCTATCGCAGGCCCTATCTGTCACGCGGGGTTGCGTCGATAATTAAGATAATGAAATCAGACAAGAGATTTGGGCGTTTAATGACTACACCTCAGTTATCCCCAAGGATATGATCTATGTTACCCTACTAAACCTTACTGTCACCAGTATTTTGTATAACACTTCACGACCGGTGCTCGATCTCCATGATCCTGGGTACCTACAGGGATGAAGAATCGTGGACAAGACAGGAGACATCTCATGCTACAATTTTGTTTCACACATACGGGACATTATGTCAAAGACTTCCATTGATCCCCTCAACAAACACATTGGGTTGAAAGGCTCTTTTCTCAACTCATACCTTACGGAACTACTCACACATGGCGATCAGATTGCGGGAAGAAAACATTGCAGAACACATCGTGAGATTGATTGATTGCAATATGTCTTACAATGATGTCTTGTGCGATGCACGATTACAAGTATGAACTAGATGGGAGAACACTATTGTGGTGGTGGAGATGGCTATGGAAATGGAAATGGCGGTAGCTAGGGTTTTGTGGATGAGGATGATGATGAAGAGGTTCTGGCTTCCGTGCTCGTTGTTCTTTTGACATTTCGACGTGGTCCCTTTAATAAAAGTTGTTCAGGTTGGCGATCTGCCTCGAAATCCACGCCAAACGGGCGCTCATACGTGCGCTCGCGCCCGTATGGAATGCTTTCTTTTGCTCTGTCTTCACAGAAACGCCTCGTGTTGATTATTTCTTCCTCCATTTTCCTTCCATTCCATTTCACTAGTAATTTCTTCCCTTTTTAGCCTATTTCCTGTTGAAACACATCAGAGAGAGGATTTGTGGAATCATATGCATTCATTAGTCATTAGTACCAATATCGAAGCGAATATCTGTCTTTAAAAGGAATATCTCGGCTTAAACGAAGGTGAAATGAGTGTAAAAATATCACTCATCAGACGTCGGCAAAAAACCTAAAATGACAAATAGACCCTAATTGATGCCTCGACATCGACAAAACACCTACAAGGACAAATAGACCCCATTTGTTGCCCATCGACGATAAACCCTAAATTGACAAATAGACCCCATTTGACACATCGACGTCGAGAAAACCCCTAAAATGGCAAATAGACCCCATTTAATGCCTCAACATAAACAAAACCCCTAAAATGAGGACCCCATTTGCCTCGATGTCGAGAAACCCCTAAATTGTCAAATATACCCTATTTGATGCCTCGACGTCAACAAAACCCCTAAAATATCAAAATGTAGCATCACTCATCAATTCTAAACACCATATTTAAGATGACATTCAACAATTCTAAACAACATATTTAAGATCACATTCATTATAATGCATATTTAATAGATAGGTAGCATCACATTCAGCATAACTTCAAATCCATACATAACCCTAAACTACTAGATCAATAGATTACATATCCATAGTTCATAGAATTATAACAACTTTCATTACAACACAGCCAAACCACACCCTACAAAAGGTCGGGAAATGCCAAATAATAATACCCATTGTTCTCTTTCACAGCCAGGTGCTCATTCATTTATGATGGCGTTGATCCCCTGCAGCTTCACATTGCTCTGTTCCACTGTCGGTTGGAGCTCATCAATGTGGATCCGCAAGTTCTTCCTCTTTCCAGCTAGCTTGAGCTTGAGGTTCCTAATGACACTGGCTTGAGTAGCTGACAAGTTCTTAACCACGTCATACTTCTCCTGCAGCTTGCTGCTTTCAACATCTTTCTTTCCTATCTCTGCCCTATGCTCCTGGGCATCCAGAAGTGCATTGACATCTACAACAAGCTTCTCAAAGCTGGCCTATAGTTTCTTCTTCTCTCATGTCAGTTTATGAACAACAAATTAACTCATCAGATTGTCCTCAGTCATGTTTCTCAAAGCTGGCCTATAGTTTCTTCTTCTCTCGTGTCAGGTTATGAACAACAAATGAACTCATCAGATTGTCCTCAGTCATGTTTCTCTTACTCTGATCATACATATCTCATAACTTCGCCGATGCATTCTCTAGTGTATTGGGCCAAGGTGGATCAATCCATTCAACTAGTCCACTGTTTTTACCTTCCGAAAAAATACAGTGTTAAACTAAATAGTAACTAAACCAGTACCTGCCTATGTCCTAAAATACACTGCAGTGTTTACAAGCTAGATTATTTAAAAACTGTCATAAATACAGTGCTTGGAAGCTCAAGCTAGCTAGATTATTTAAAAAGGGAATGCTTGCAAGCTGATACGTCTATTTTGCATCATGTTTTCTTACTGTTATTTATAATGTTTTTATCCATAATAATGCTTTTTGGAGTAATTCTAATGCCTTTTCTCTCATAATTTGCAAGGTATACACCAAGCGGGAGAATTCCGGCAGCTGGAAATCTGGACCTAGAAAAGCTACGTCAGGCCACCTATTCTTTACAACTCCAAACAAGCTGAAACTTCACGGAGATTTTTTATGGAATATTTAATAATTATTGGAGCAAATAACTACCAGAGGGGGGCCCACCAGGTGGGCACAACCCAGCTAGGTGCGCTAGGGAGCCCAGGCGCGCCAGGGAGCCCAGGCGTGCCTTGGTGGGTTGTGCTCACCCAGGCCCACCTCCGCTGCCCATCTTCTGGTATATAAGTCATTTTGACCTAGAAAAAAATAAGGAGAGGACTTTTGGGACGGAGCACCGCCGTCTCGAGGCAGAACTTGGGTAGGAGCACTTTTGCCCTTCGGCGGAGCGATTCCGCTGGGGGAACTACCCCCCCCCCCCTCGGAGGGGGAAATCATCATCACCAACAACTCTCCCATCTTTGGGAGGGCAATCTCCATCAACATCTTCAACAACACCATCTCATCTCAAACCCTAGTTCATCTCTTGTGTTCAATCTTGTTACTGAAACTATAGATTGGTGTTTGTGGGTGACTAGTAGTGTTGATTACATCTTTTAGTTGATTACTATATGGTTTATTTGGTGGAAGATTATATGTTCAGATCCATTATATTTAATACCCCTCTGATCTTGAGCATGATTATCATTTGTGAGTAGTTACTTTTGTTCTTGAGGTCACGGGAGAAATCATGTTGCAAGTAATCATGTGAACTTGATATGTGTTCGATATTTTGATAGTATGTATGTTGTGATTCCCTTAGTGGTGTCATGTGAACGTCGACTACATGACACTTCACCATATTTGGGCCTAAGGGAATGCATTGTGGAGTAGCAATTAGATGATGGGTTGCGAGAGTGACAGAAGCTTAAACCCCAGTTTATGCGCTATTCCGTAAGGGACCGATTGGATCCAAAAGTTTAATCTGTGTTTAAAATTTATTATTAATACTTTTCTCGTAGTTGCGGATACTTGCGGGAGGGTTAATCATAAGTAGGAGGTTTATTCAAGTAAGAACAACACCTAAGCACCAGTCCACCCACATATCAAATTATCAAAGTAGCGAACACAAACCGAACCAACATGATGAAAGTGACTAGATGAAATTCCCGTGTACCCTCAAGAATGCTTTGCTTATCATAAGAGACCATTTTGGACTTACTTTGCCTCGAAAGGATTGGGCTACCTTGCTGCACTTTTGTTACAACTATTGTTACTTGCTCGTTACAAATTATCTTGCTATCAAACTACTCCGTTACTTACAATTTCAGCACTTGCAGACATTACCTTACTGAAAACTACTTGTCATTTCCTTCTGCTCCTCGTTGGGTTCGACACTCTTACTTATCTAAAAGAGCTACAATTGATCCCCTATACTTGTGGGTCATCAAGGCTATTTTCTGGCGCCGTTGCCGGGGAGTGAAGCGCCTTTGGTAAGTGGAATTTGGTAAGGAAACATTTATGTAGTGTGCTGAAATTTGACGGCACTTGTTACTATGGAAAACAATCCTTTGAGGGGTTTGTTCGGGGTATCTTCACCTTGTCCGGAACCACAATTAGCTACCCCTCAACCTACTGCACCCACTGAAAATATTGAATATAAAATTCCTTCGGGTATGATAGAACAACTGCTAGCTAATCCTTATGCAGGAGATGGAACCGAACATCCTGATATGCACTTGATATATGTAGAACAAATTTATGAATTGCTTAATCTTGCAGGTTTACCCAGGGATGAAGTTATGAAAAAGGTTTTCCCATTATCTTTGAAGGAAAAGCATTGGAATGGTATAGGCTATGCGATGATATTGGATCATGGAATTGCAATCGTTTGAAATTGGAGTTTCATCAAAAAAATTATCCTATGCATCTAGTTCATCGTGATCGGAATTATATCTATAATTTTAGGCCTCGTGAAGGAGAAAGTATCACTCTAGCTTGGGGGAGGCTTCCGTCAATGTTATATTCATGCCCCAATCATGAGCTCTCAAGAGAAATTATTATCCAGAATTTTTATGCTCGGCTTTCTCGTAATGATCAGACCATGCTTGATACTTCTTGTGTTGGTTATTTTATGAAGAAGACTATTGAATTCCGATGGGATCTTTTGGAAAGAATTAAACGAAACTCTGATGACTGGGAACTCGATGAAGGTAAAGAGTCAGGTATTAAACTTAAGTATGATTGTGTTAAATCTTTAATGGATACCGATGCTTTTCAAAAGTTTAGCACTAAATATGGACTTGACTCTGAGATAGTAGCCTCCTTTTGTGAATCATTTTCTACTCATGTTGAACTCCCTAAAGAGAAGTGGTTTAAATATCACCCACCTATTAAAGAAGAAATTAAAGAACCGGTACCGGTTAAAGAAGAAACTATACTTTATAATGTTGATCCAGTTGTCCCTTCTGCTTATATTGAGAAACCACCTTTTCCTGTTAGGATAAAGAACATGCTAAAGTTTCAACTTTGGTTAATGATACGTCTCCAACGTATCTATCATTTATGAAGTATTCATGCTATTATATTATCTGTTTTAAATGTTTATGGGCTTTACTAAACACTTTTATATTATTCTTGGGACTAACCTATTAACTGGAGGCCTAGCCCAAATTGCTTTTTTCTTGCCTATTTCAGTGTTTCAAAGAAAAGGAATATCAAACGGAGTCCAAACGGAATGAAACCTTCGGAGAGTTATTTTTGAACGCAAGCAATCCAGAGACTTGAGTAGATGTCGTGGAAGCTTGAGAAGCCACAAGGCGGGAGGCGCGCCCTACCCCGGGCGCGCCCCACCCTCGTGGGCCCTCGTGGCTCCCCGACCGACTTCTTCGCCGATATATGTCCATATACCCTAAAAACATCGGGGAGCAGAATAGATCGGGTGTTCCGCCGCAAGCCTCTCAGAGCCACCAAAACCAATCAGGACCATTCTGCACCTCACGGGAGGGGGGATCCTCACCGGTGGCCATCTTCATCATCCCGGCGTTCTCCATGACGAGGAGGGAGTAGTTCACCCTCGGGGCTGAGGGTATGTACCAGTAGCTATGTGTTTGATCTCTCTCTCTCTCTCTCTCTCTTGTGTTCTTGATTTGGCACGATCTTGATGTATAGCGAGCTTTGCTATTATACTTGGATCTTATGATGTTTCTCCCCCTCTACTCTCTTGTAATGGATTGAGTTTTCCCTTTGAAGTTATCTTATCGGATTGAGTCTTCAAGGATTTGAGAACACTTGATGTATGTCTTGCATGTGCTTATCTGTGGTGACAATGGGATATTCATGTGATCTACTTGATGTATGTTTTGGTGATCAACTTGCGGGTTCAGTGACCTTGTGAACTTATGCATAGGCACTACAAAAAAATACACTTCCGTGATGATATGTGTTTGTCACAGTAGGTCACGTTTTCTGTCATGCATGTACATCCATGACAAATTTATGATAGAATCAAGATAGTCATACCGTCTTCGTCGTAGAAGTGTTCCATGACATTACCAAAATTATCATCACGGAAGTGTCCACTTCCATGACGATAAATCGCGCGTCACGTAAGTGCTTTCGTCAAGGGTGACCGACACGCGGCATCCACCGTAACGGAACGCCGTTAAGCTATCGGGTCGGGTTTTGGATCCGATAACCCATTAACAGCCCCGACCAATGGGGATTTTCCACGCGTAAAATCGCTATTGGATGGAGGAAACACGTGTCGGCTCATCATTGGGACAGATGTCATCCACTCACCGGATGTATACGCCTATGATACGTCGACACGTGTACGCCCAACAATGCCCATTCTGTGAAAAGGCCGCCCGCTTGACTTGGTCAAAGTGGCGGGCGGCCCATGGAAAGCTTTGTTAAGGGCTTGTTAGCATATAGCCCATTTACGCCCGCTAACCCAAGGCCCGTTCGCCCTATGCGAATTAGGCCCAAGAGCGCCATCCGGCCATCCAATATGATTCCAAATTGTTTTCGCCGCCCATGTATGGCCCATGACATCTTTCGCCCATATGAGGCCCTTTGTAACTCTTGGCCCATTAGCGGCCGTCTTGGCATCGCCCGTAATGAACGGTATTACTTTACACCCATTAACGGCTCATGTGAAACTGGCCCGTAATGAACAAAGTAACACTTTATACCCATTAACGGGCCGTTATTCCGTTGGGCTTTCCAGCCCAAGTTAACTTTCGCCTTCCGAGGGCCCATTTATTCTTGGGCTCATTTGCGACGATTCGGTTACTTACACCCGTTCTCGCTATTTTCGCTTGTGGGCCAAATTTAGCCCGTCGTTACATACCGGTCCGCTTGTGGTCCGTTTTTACATTGGGCCATTTTCATAGCATCACCAAATCGACCTATTAACGACCGCTATGGTCAGCCCATAAAATGTACGATTTCCATTATAGGCCGCCTCAGCCCATTAAAGGCCCGCATAAGACCCATAAATGAGTCAGCCGCCCATGGATCCTACGAGACGTAGAAGGCCCATGGATCCTACGAGACGAAGGCCCAAGGATCCGACGGCCCGTGAAGGGCCATGGTCGGGCGAGTTGGCCCCCGTTTGAACGATATAGCATATTCAAAGAATTATCCTACTCAATACTATCACCTCTAAAAAGCATGCACTATACAACAAAGAGATCAAGGCATAGAAAGGTAGAATAATCCTACACTATACAATAAAGAAATTACAGCCGATTATACCCACTAGGCATTATGGTTTCGGCACAGGTGATAATAAAGCATACACAAACAACAAATTACACACACTGGGCAAATACAGCTCATACATCATGGACGCGCATCAACTTAACTCCATTTGAACTATAATCTCTTCAGGAAATAGGAAAATAGGATTGGCCGGATTCAGATAGCACAAATTTCAGTCTGCAAAATCTCCAATTCCTTCATGGTTACCTCGGTGTCTTGTTTCATTTTTTTGACTCCTGCATCTAATACCTGCATGTCCAGTCTCAACTTGTTGATTATACGTTGACAATCATGTACACGTTGTCTTGCCACCTCTAGTTGATGCTCGAGAACATCAACACATTCCAATTCTAATCCATAATCATTCGGTAACGGCCATGCCGCACTGCTCGCAGATTTTTGTGTTGATGTCACTTCATCCTGAAATGTTTCTGTAAGTACACATGACTAGGGCAAAAATATAGTTACAACAGTGAAGCGAACAAGACACTATTATGTACTACATGGCAAAACAGGACTAACAATAATGTTACACGTCACTTTCACAAAAAAATGTTACACGTCATGAAGAATAAGCAGGTGATATTTTAAAAATTATAAAAAGATAGTCTGTGCAGCCTGCATACAGTAATCCCTCTTAGCTCACCAGAGGAACATGATGTTAGGGCCCAATCGAAAACACAGACAAGTTACAAATTTAGACATCACGTTGCGTATAAGTAAGCAAGCAGTTGGCCATTCTGTACCTCAATTAAAGTCTTAGGGAGCATAATGAACAACAGAGGGTTTCATACAAACATACTAATAGCAGGAAAAACTATGCAATCATTAGCGTAGTATAAACTAGATTGTGAGCCTCATGCAATAATAGTTGGTTAATAGACTTCAAAGCTTCAGGCACACTTCGGCAGAGTAATTAAATGGTAAGGCCTTTAATTATGTCAGCTAATAGTGATACAAGTACCTAACATCGTGCATGATTATTTGGGCATCTCATTAATCGAGGACAAATAAAGCAATTGAAGAGAGAAAATTAACTATGCCTGAAACAAACAAGGAATTGAACTGCTGAGTTGCATACAAGTGACTTACCTTAGCAGGTTGAAGAGGCTCAAAGCAGCTCCTACTTCTCTTGCAAGGCTCCTTCCTAACATCTTGTACTTGGAAATCCTCAATCTTATCTTCATTGCACCCTCTACGCAAGGTGACACAAACTAGTTACTCGCCTCCTTGGAAGATAAATATGCATACTTTCCAGTCTGTGAACACAAAAGGATGAGATTATAACAAAACAACACCACATAATGAAACATGCCGCATCTCTTGCACTTGCACATAATGAAATTAGCATTTACTATGTCTGCACTATGTAAAAACTAGGCATACCTTCGAACTGGATCTCCAGGTACTCTTGGAGAGCCTACTGTAGTGTACAGCCAAACCTTTATGTCAGCTATGAGTTAGACAAGGCCCCACTATAGCAGCACTTAGTGTTTAAATCGTTGACAAGCTCTGTTAGAGTGTTAGGTCAAGAACAGCAAGTAATCAAAGCAAACAGTCCTAGTATGGCTGGCTGATGCAAACAAGCAATTGAACAGATGTGTGAGAAAATCTTACATATCAAGAAAAGAAGCAAAGAAGGAGGCTTAAATACCATCACTTCACTGACCAGATTTAAGGGGCATTTAAACATCATGTGCAACGTATGAACTAACATAAACATTGCATATTCCAGATTCTACAATGGAATGCACATGTATTAGGTTATGCCATGTATGATGATGCCTAAATGTACAGATAGCAGGCAGGAGTGATTCATCATTGCACGACAATTGAATTGCAGGTTAAGGGCCAGTTCGATTCCGCCTTTTCAGGGCATATTGTCAAAATAAGCCATAAAAGATGTAAAGAAGTCATTTTTGAGTTATGGGCTTGGGCTTAACTAATTTCGCTTTGGAGGGGTGTTTGGGTAGAACCTCACTAAAAATTGAAGGGAAGGGGAATAGTGAAATGACTCTGTTGTCTGCCTAATATTACACTCAAAATGCAACTGCTGACACCCGTGTCACACCTGGCCCTCAAGTAAAAACAAACATGCAAGCATTCATTGCCCTGCCCGCTTGCATCTCCTCTCCCTTTCCCTCTACCTCGATCCCCGCCGCCAGACTAGGGTTCCTCCAATGAGCCGTCACCATCGGGTCCCATTTGGCCTGGTCTCGACGATGCTATGTCCAGCTAGGCTACATGGCCGACGGGTAGGGGCAAATCTCCCTGGCTGCTCCTCCCTATGGCGCCGCCCCTCATTCTCATGGTCTCCAACAGCTGCTCCACTGTGGTTCGTCCAACGCACTACTCCGGCGGGCGCTGCACAACTATGGCTGATGCCACATCAAGCGTAAAGGCACCTTATTCCCCTCCTCCTCCCGTGCCATGGCCTTCAGTGTCTGTTGAAGGATGAGCTCATCCAACAAGGTGAGGATCTCCTCGATTTTTTGCCAAATTTTCATTCTGAGCCACTATACGATGAATTGCTATGAGCTACTTCTGCTGCTGCTATATGATGCATTGCTATGAGCTGCTCCTGCTCCTGCTATATGATGAATTGCTATGAGCTGCTTGTGACGCCCCCGATTCAATCGTACACTAATCATGCACACAAATGTGTACGATCAAGATCAGGGACTCACGGGAAGATATCACAACACAACTCTACAAATAAAATAAGTCATACAAGCATCATAATACAAGCCAGGGGCCTCGAGGGCTCGAATACACGTGCTCGATCATAGACGAGTCAGCGGAAGCAACAATATCTGAGTACAGACATAAGTTAAACAAGTTTGCCTTAAGAAGGCTAGCACAAACTGGGATCTGATCGAAGAGGCGAGGCCTCCGCGCCGGGATCCTCCTAACTACTCCCGGTCGCCGTCGGGATGCACGTGTAGGGCACCTCCGGTGTAGAAGTCGCCATCGACGGTGGCGTCGCTCTGGCTCCATTGTCAGTCGCAGCAATCGAGTAGAGATAGGGGGAAAAGGGGAACAAGGCAACCGTGAGTACTCATCCAAAGTACTCGCAAGCAAGGAGCTACACTACATATGCATGGATATATGTGTAAAGGGCCATATCAGTGGACTGAACTGCAGAATGCCAGAATAAGAGGGGGGTATCTAATCCTGTCGAAGACTACGCTTCTGGCAGCCTCCATCTTGCAACATGTAGAAGAGAGCAGACTGAAGTCCTCCAAGTAGCATCACATAGCATAATCCTACCCGGCGATCCCTCCTCGTAACCCCGAGAGAGAGAGCGACCACCGGGTTGTATCTGGCACTTGGAAGGGTGTGTTTTATTAAGTATCCGGTTCTAGTTGTCATAAGGTCAAGGTACAACTCCAAGTCGTCCTGTTATCAAGATCACGACTATTCAATAGATTAAACTTCCTGCAGGTGCACCACATAACCCAACACGCTTGATCCCATTTGGCGGACACACTTTCCGGTCATGCCCGACCGCTGAAGATCAACACGCCGCAGCCCCACCTAGGCACAACAGAGAGGCCAGCACGCCGGTCTAAACCTAAGCGCCACAGGGTCCGGGCCCATCGCCCATAGCACACCAAGACGCTATGTGACGCGCCGAAAGCGGAACTAGCCCCTTAATACAAGAGCAGCTTACGCCCAATCCGCGCGCGCCACTCGATTCAAGGCCACGGCGCCGGCCGATACCACGACGCCGGGATACCCATAACTACTCCCACGTAGATGGTTAGTGCGATAGACCAAATGGCCGACTCGGATCAAATACCCGATCTCGTTAAACGTGTTAAGTATCCGCGAACTCCGACCAGGCCAGCCCACCTCTCACCTGTGTAGTCTCAACCTGCCCTGCCGCTCCGCCACAAAGTAACAATCGGGGCCGTGGGAACCCAGGCCCACCTCTACTGGATGGAGCCACCTGTTCTTTCAGCCCCCATCTCCTAACAAAGATCACAGTAATGTAATAGTGTAAAGTATACAAGATATGCCCGTGATCACCTCCCGGTGATCACAGCCCAGATTATAGCATGGCGAGCGGACAAGAGTGTAGGGCCACCGATGGAATACTAGCATCCTATACTAAGCAAGAGGATAGCGGTAAAAAGGTACAACAATGAGTAGCAAGGACGAGCAATGCAGCGGATAGGATTAATCGAAAGCAAGAATATGCTACACTACTCTAATGCAAGCAGATAGAGAAGAGTAGGCGATATCTGGTGATCAAGGGGGGGGCATGCCTAGTTGCTCGGCAAGAGAGAGGGTCGTCAACACCGTAGTCGATCGAGGTACCAAAGCAAGCAGCGTCCGTCTCGGTGTCTAGCGAGAGAAGAGGGGGAGGAAAAATAAATATTTAAGCAAACAGACGCAAAGCGATGCATGACATGACATGTATCGGTGCTAGGGTGCCCTAACGCGGTATGAGGTGATACTGAAGAAGGGAAAACATCCGGAAAGTATCCCTGTTTCGTGATTTTCAAGCGAGGAGCCGAGGGGAAAGTTGCATGTTTGCTATGCTAGGAGTGTGTGGCGGATGAACGGGCTGCATATCCGGAATCGTCTCGTCGTTCTGAGCAACTTTCATGTAGAAAGTATTTTCATCTGAGCTACGGTTTATTTTCTATTAATTTTAAAAGATTTAAATCATTTTCAGGATTTATTTAATTATTTTAATGCAACATTATCCGAATAGTGCTTGTTGATGTCAAAGACGACGTCAAGATGACGTCATCACCAACAGAGGTGTTGACTGGTCAAGTCGACGCGTGGGTCCCGCATGTCATTGACTATTTTAGTTAATTGTTAATCGATTAATTAGGTTAATTAATCTTAATTAGTTACTTTAAAAAGAATTAATTAAGTTAATTATTTAGTTAATTAATTAATTAATATTTAATTTTATCTATCTATTTACTTATTTATTTATTTATTTTAATTCTCGTTTTTTTTTTTTTTTAATAACGCTTGAGGGTGGGGCCTGCTTGGCGATGGCACGAGGCCTTAGCGGGGCGGCGCTGGTGCGGGCGCGTGGGCGCTGTTCGGATTACAGGGGCGCCACCTGGCGAGACCACGCCGATGGTCGAGGGCAGCAGCCACGGCGAGGTCGGGTCGGCGCGAGCGGCGCCAATGAGGCGACCGAGCGGTGGACGGGCCGGCAGCGGGCCGGAGTGGCGAGGAAGAGCGGGTGAGCGCCGTCTTGGGCTGCGGTGGTGGTCGGGCGGCCGTGGCGACCGCGACGACGAAGCGGGAAAGGGAGGATTTAACGGGTCCTCACCAGCCGTGGTGAGTGGGGAGGCGCCGAGGCGCGTGGAGGCCGCTCGGGAGGAGGACGGGACAACGGCGTCGAAGACGAGGCAGGCCGTCGAGGGAGGAAGGCGGGGCCGGTCCAGCGGGGAGGCATGGTCGAGGCGGCGTTCCGGCCGACGACGGGGGGGACGAGGTCGGTGTCGTCCGGCGAGGCAGCACCGGCGACGGCGTCGGCACCGCGGCGTTGAGGCGAGGAGGCGGACGGGGACGGCGCTCCGTCGAGGAGAGAGATGAGGAGGCGAGGAGGCAGGCCGACGTGGTGGCTCCGACGAGGTCGAAGCGGTGGCGGTGATGGTGCTCCAGGGACGATGGGTGACGCGGTCGGCGGTTGGATGGAGTCGGGCGGTCGTTTTCTTCCGATCCAGATCTGGATCGGGGGAAGGAGAGAGATGATGGGGGGGGGGCACGGGTAGGTTAGGGTTTCGCGTCCGGTGGGTTAAGGGATTGGGGTGAGGCGGTTGGGCGGCCTGTTCGGGCGGCGAGGCCAAGGCCACTTGGCCCAGTGGGGGGGGTTCTATTGTATTACTTTTATTTTGTTTGTTTATTTTCTTTTCTTTTATTTATTCTTTTAGTTCCTATTTGTTTTATTTTAGTTTCCAAAAATACAAAAGTGGCACCTAAAATATTGTTACAACTTATGCCACTGCCACAAACCGTTTAGCACTAAAATAAAATAGTTTTAAATTGTTTATTATTTTAAAGCATTGAATAACTATTTATTTATTATAGTGCATTTAAACGCATTATAAAAGTGTGGTTTCTCCACTATTATTACATAGGATTTATCTGGCTCACCCCGAACATTTTAGTTTTAATAATTGAAAACTTTTATTGTTTGCGTGATTTTAAATTTGAATCGGTTTTGAACTAACTCGAGATTAGCAACTATAATCGAGGTGACGTGGCATCACTAGCAGAGGATCACTGTAGCTTAATTACCCAAGGCCACAATTCTCCTCCATTACAAGAAATCTCGTCCCGAGATTTAAGAGGGGGTCTAAGGGGAAGGTCTCGTTACGAAATCCTAACGAATCTTCTCAGTCTTGGTTGCTCTTCTTGAAGAGGTCGATCCATTACATTGACATCTTCATTTCTCTGCTTCAGGTCATCATGGTGATGTCCTCCTTTGCTTCCTTTGCTTCAGGAGCTCCAACATACTTACGAATAGGTAAGGGGCAGCTTGACTACGACAGAATGCTTGTGAGGGATACAATCTGGGGTTAACCCATGAATGAGCATAAGATTATCTCTCGAGTTGAACATATAAAATACATCGAGAGTAAGGTACGAAGGTACAATAAGAGGTTCCAAGCGGATAGATAGTTGCTCGAAGTCTGAACCGAAGTGAGAAAGGGGTTCAGAGCAGCGAGAGTAAGTATTGCGTCTGATACCAGAATAGAGCACTAGGAATATGGCCCGTGAATTAAATACGAAGCCAAGCGCGAGGAATAACTTTGGAAAGGGGGTATAGGAGAGTCAGGTTTCGATCCTGGGACCTGTGGGTTATTGGCCCACCATGTGGTTAAAAGTAGGAAGGGCGTTGACATCTTGCACGGTCATGATAGCAAGGCATGTCAGAGAGTACCATGTTAGTTATGTCGGCAACAATGTTGGTACCAAGGGCGAGGGACGAAGAGAACCATTTTCCCGCTCGTTGCATCGAGGCGGACCAATAGGCAAAGTTCTCGTCCATTGGTGGTTACCGAATGCTATCGACAAATGCAACAGGTCTTAGTGACACGTTGTACACCAAGGTGTTTACATAAGGTAAGAATATTACTGCTTAGATCATATGGATCAGAAGGAAGGTTAAACAAATCAATGGAAAGGAAAAGGTGATCATCAGATTAATAGAACAATGGAAGGGAAAATGTGTTTAAACACATATTTCAGGGATATATCCTTCCCAAGGACAAGCGGAGCATGATATCCATGACAGGATATGATGTAGAAAACCCTTTAGGTGAGGGGAGAGAAATTTTCATGACATTATCCATACAGCGGTGTTTGGATAATTGAGCAAGAAACGTTTAGCATTGGGCTTCAAATGTTCTTGTTGAAACATCGGAGTACCATAGACATGCTTCGAGATAGCATTGACATGGTCTTCAAGCAAAGGTCGGACTTTGGATACACAAGCATCCATCAGGAACAGCTTATAGAATAAGCCTTACTATTTCCTAATGGAAGAATGGCTACCCTTTCTAAAAAGGGAACTATAACAATAGGGCCTCCGGCCAGGGGTGCTGGGCATGACATCACCTTACCGGGTCTTATGAAGTCTAGCGTTATAACTCTTGTAAATATGTTCCAACCATCATATCTGACGGAGATTCAGGTATGATTGGTGTCAGGATACCTCAGGCTCAGGATGCCTGAGAAGAAAGGTGCAACACAAATTGACGGGATGACACTGTAAGATTCTCGGGAAATGAACTATGAAGTGATTTTCGTTAACAAGAGTTCATCATTAACCTAAGGAGAGGACAAGGAGGTGGCTAACGGGCTCAGCGACAATCCATCGAGAATTCCAAACGGATGGATTTCCACAATAATGTGAACAAGAAGTTAACATTTGTCAGATCAAATGATATAAGGAAGTATGCTCGAGGAAAACATACACAATTAAACATTGGTTGAAAGGTGCGCCCGAAATATGGGTTGGGTTGCACGACCAATGTCAGAATGGTGATTCAATAATCAATAGCCTAAGAATGAACTTTCGACCATTAACTTCAAAGAAATAGGGTTGCTAGAAGGAAAAAATCCAAACAACACCGTTCACTTGTTGGATTTAACACGGGACCAAGAAAGAATGGTGATGGTCGAGAGTATTTCTATGTCAAGAATTCTCAAGAGGTGGAACAAATCTCGTAACATTCTTGACATAAAGGATGGCAATACTCCAAGGTAAAGAAGAACAATGGCTGGATAGCAAGGAACTCAAGGTATAAAACCAAACATGAACAAGCTTGTGTTGGTGGGAAGGCAATAAAGTGGTCGATGATAATACAATTCATCAAGGGCAAGGATGGTATTTCTCATCATGAATTCAATTGATATCCCGGATGAGCTCGTAATGTTGATGATCACGACACCTTTGTCGCGAGAGTTCATGAAGATGTAATCGATCGGCGATTTACATCAAGTCAAAGTAATGATGAAGTGAAAGGTTATTGGAACCAAGGGCACGACACAAACTCGAAACCAAGCTTGTTGTTCAAGGCGAAATGATATGACGATGAGGATCGACGTAAGGTTAGTTCATCGTCGAAAATTGTGCTCGAGAAGAAGGACCGGTAGCACAGCTTAAAATCATCACGACAATGATATAGCCAAACAGGCTAGGAATGGCGTGATCGGGTACAAACTCGTACTTATAGAAGCTTCTCAAGAGTTGTTGAACCGTGAGTGCGGACTCGGTTCGCTTATCGGTGTCTTTGAGTGTTTAATAACTCGAGCCCGTGAAAAATTGGAATCGATGGGAAGGTAGCACTTGATGAAGAACTCATAAGAAGTTATGCGGTTCCATGATAATCTTGAGATACCAGGAGGGTAATACCGATGACATATCAAAGTAGAGGTTGGACCGGGGTATTGTTTCTCGTAAGACAAGTGCTAAAACTTGCACGAGAAATGGTATTTAAAAGAGAACATGGTCGGAACCACGATTGCAAAAGGCCAGATCCCTGATATAAGATGAACTTATACCAAAGGAATAATTAATTTAAGAGAAGCTTTAATGATAAGATCTACATCGTGTCCATGGGCATGAACACAAGTTCAAGGTCGACTCCCACTTCTCTAATGCATAGCCTTTCATTCACTTCTCACGCTCGATGAAGTTGCAAAGTTGAAATTTTATCTGCGAAGCACCGAAGAGTATGATTCGTGAAAACTTTCGGGTTCACACGGTTTAGAGAAGGCATATGTTCAACCCATAGGGCTTCTTAGAAACATATACCACAAGTTTCAAGAGTAAATAACACAAGCCCGAAAGCGAGCATGGTTGGCCAAGCAGAGGTACAACTTAACAAAGGCATTATGTATCGGGAAGAACTCACAAAGTGATCAATGTGAAGGACAACGTCGGATAACAATCCAACAAAGGACTTGATGGTCCACAAAGGATCTGATGTGAGTATCGATACTCAACCGTAAGAGGAAGGAATGCAAATGCAACAAGGTTATGGAATCATCTGAATAATTCAAAGCTTAAATGCAAAGGAATTATGATTTCCAAAACAAAGGATCGAAGCGGGCGCTCGATCAAGGATGGATCAATTGAATATACCAGAGGCACAATCGACGACAGATAGTTTGGTCGAGAACCAGCTCAGTCTGATCCGGAAAGATAATTTAAAAGGATCAACTGATGATTGCGTGCATTCGCACGTATTGAATCAACGGACTCAAAAATGATGGTGACACAGGATGCCAATATGATTACTATA
This sequence comes from Aegilops longissima, assembly GCA_021605205.1. Classification (NCBI taxonomy): domain Eukaryota; kingdom Viridiplantae; phylum Streptophyta; class Magnoliopsida; order Poales; family Poaceae; genus Aegilops; species Aegilops longissima. The sequence goes on from CM038681.1 coordinate 121,739,527, forward strand.
CTTATGGGATTAATCATAATGAAAGCAAACAAGAAATTCCAGGGCAACAGGTTGCTGAGGATTTTCGGAATATCGAATGGTATTTCGAAGACTTTTGTGTAACACATGAACAACTGGGGGATGAGCCGATACTCGATAAGTGCGAGAATTAACCGTAGGGGTATTCAGGTGACAAAGAATAGCAAGGCAGTAAGCTCAAAGGATTATCAAAACAACGACGAGTTTTTCAGGGTATCTTGTAATAACAAGATCGACTGGGTATGAAGTAAGAACGACAGGTGTAAGTATTTATCCATAGGGAATTGCAGAAGCAATGGGCACAAGGTCTCGAGAGAATATCGGAAGGTATCTTCAGAATCCTTCGGTGCACCAAGTAATCATCCGGACTGAAGAGGCTCTCCGGGAGAAAGTATTATCGAGAACCTAGACTCAGAGTTAGTAAAAATCGTTTAACCCGAGTAGAAGAGAGTTCAGAGTCCCAGAGTAAAGATCGAGGAGTAAAAGATCCTAATACCACCCAATGGCGACGTGGGCCCATGGGCCGCAAGACCATGTTAGTAAAAGTTTTGTAAAGTCTAGACTCGACTTTGGCCAAGGAGTGTGGAAGGGGGATTCCTACAGGCAGTCGGCTCTGATACCAACTTGTGACGCCCCCGATTCAATCGTACACTAATCATGCACGCAAATGTGTACGATCAAGATCAGGTACTCACGGGAAGATATCACAACACAACTCTAAAAATAAAATAAGTCATACAAGCATCATAATACAAGCCAGGGGCCTCGAGGGCTCGAATACATGTGCTCGATCATAGACGAAGTCGTGGAAGCAACAATATCTGAGTACGGACATAAGTTAAACAAGTTTGCCTTAAGAAGGCTAGCACAAATTGGGATACGATGGAAAGAGGCGCAGGCCTCCCCGCAGGATCCTCCTAACTACTCCTGGTCGCCGCCGCCGGCTGCATGTAGTAGGGCACCTCCGGTGTAGAAGTCGCCATCGACGGTGGCGTCTGGCTCCTGGGCTCCATTGTCTGGTCGCAGCAATCGAGTAGAGATAGGGGAAAAAGGGGGAACAAGGCAACCGTGAGTACTCATCCAAAGTACTCGCAAGCAAGGAGCTACACTACATATGCATGGATATATGTGTAAAGGGCCATATCGATGGACTGAATCGCGAATGCCGTAATAAGAGGGGGTATCTAATCTCGTCAAGACTACGCTCGCAGCCTCCGTCTTGCAACATGTAGAAGAGAGCAGACTGAAATCCTCCAAGTAGCATCGTATAGCATAATCCTACCCAGCGATCCCCTCCTCGTAACCCTGAGAGAGAGAGAGCGACCACCGGGTTGTATCTGGCACTTGGAAGGGTGTGTTTTATTAAGTATCCGGTTCTAGTTGTCATAAGGTCAAGGTACAACTCCAAGTCGTCATGTTACCGAAGATCACGGCTATTCGAATAGATTAAACTTCCCTGCAGGGGTGCACCACATAACCCAACACGCTTGATCCCATTTGGTCGGACACACTTTCCTGGGTCATGCCCGGCCGTGGAAGATCAACATGTCGCAGCCCCACCTAGGCACAACAGAGAGGCCAGCACGCCGGTCTAAACCTAAGCGCCACAGGGTCCGGCCCATCGCCCATAGCACACCAAGACGCTATGCGTCTGTCGAAAGCGAACTAGCCCCTTAATACAAGAGCAGGCTTACGCCCAATCCGCGCGCGCCACTCGGCCAAGGCCACGGCGTGCCGGTGATACCACGACGCCGGGATACCCATAACTACTCCCACGTAGATGGTTAGTGCGATAGACCAAATGGCCGACTCGCATCAAATACCCAGATCTCGTTAAACGTGTTAAGTATCCGCGAACGCCGACCAGGCCAGCCCACCTCTCACCCGTAGTCTCAACCTGCCTGCCGCCCCGCCATTAAAGTAACAATGGGGCCGTCGGGAACCCAGGCCCACCTCTACGGGATGGAGCCACCGCCCTTTCAGCCCCATCTCCTAACAAGATCACGGTAATGTAATAGTGTAAAGTATATAAGATATGCCCGTGATCACCTCCGAAGTGATCACAGCCCAGCAATATAGCATGGCGATTTGGACAAGAGTGTAGGGCCATCGATGGAATACTAGCATCCTATACTAAGCAAGAGGATAGCGGGTAAAGGTAACAACAGAGTAGCAAGGACAGGCAATGCAGCAAGATAGGATTAATCGAAGCGAGAATATGCTACACTACTCTAATGCAAGCAGATATAGAGAAGAGTAGGCGATATCTGGTGATCAAAGGGGGGGGCTTGCCTGGTTGCTCGGCAAGAGAGAGGGTCGTCAACACCATAGTCGATCGAGGTACCAAGAATAAATGCGTCGGTCTCGGTGTCTAGCGAGAGAAGAGGGGAAGAACAATAAATATTGAAGCAAGCAGACGCAAGCGATGCATGACATGACATGTATCGGTGCTAGGGTGCCCTAACGCGTATGAGGTGATACCGTGAAGGGGAAAACATCCGGAAAGTATCCCTGTGTTTCGTGATTTTCAGCGGAGGAGCCGAGGGGAAAGTTGCGTGTTTGCTATGCTAGGAGTGTGTGGCGGACGAATGGGCTGCGTATTCGGAATCGTCTCGTCGTTCTGAGCAACTTTCATGTAGAAAGTATTTTCATCTCAGCTATGGTTTATTTTCTATTGATTTTAAAAGATTTAAATCATTTTCAGGATTTAATTAATTATTTTAATGCAACATTATCCAGAATAGTGCTTGCTGATGTCAGCATGACGTCATCAGTCAACAGAGGTGTTGACTGGGTCAAGCTGACGCGTGGGTCCCGCATGTCATTGACTATTTTAGTTAATTAAGTTAATCAGTTAATTAGGTTAATTAATCTTAATTAGTTACTTTAAAAAGAATTAATTAAGTTAATTATTTAATTAATTAATTAATTAATATTTAATTTTATCTATCTTTTTACTTATTTATTTATTTATTTTAATTCTCTTTTTTTTTCTTTTTTTTAATAACGTTTCAGGGGGGTGGGGCCCGTTTGGCAGTGGCACAGAGGCCTTAGCGGGGCGGGCGCTGGGTGCGGGCGCGTGGGCGCTTGCCTGGGATTACAGGGGGCGCCAGCCAGGGGCGAGGCCACGGCGATGGCCGGAGGGGCCGCAGCCACGGCGAGGTCGGCCGGGCATGAAGCGGCGCCACGAGGCGACCGAGCGGTGGACGGGCCGGCAGCGGGCCGGAGCGGCAGGAAGAGCGGGTGAGCGCCGTGCGGGCAGTGGTGGTCGGGCGGCCGTGGCGACCGCGACGACAAGCTGGGAAAGGGAGGATTTAACGGGTCCTCACCAGTGTGGTGAGCAGGGGAGGCGTCGAGGCGCGTGGAGGCCGCTCGGGAGGAGGACGGGACGACGGCGTCGGAGACGCAGGCAGCCGCCGAGGGAGGAAGGCGGGCCGGTCCAGCGGGGAGGCATGGTCGAGGCGGCGTTCCGCCGACGGCGGGGGACGAGGTCGGTGTCGTCCGGCGAGGCAGCACCGGCGACGCGCGTCGGCACTGGCTGGCGTTGAGGCGAGGAGGCGGACGAGGACGGCGCTCCGCCGAGGAGAGAGATGAGGAGGCGAGGCGGCAGCGGCGTGGTGGCTCGACGAGGTCGGCGGCGGCGGTGATGGTGCTCCGTGGACGGCGGATGACGCGGTCGGCGGTTCGATGGAGTCGGGCGGTCGTTCCCTTCCCGATCCAGATCTGGATCGGGGAAGGAGAGAGCGATGGGGGGATGGGGTACGGGTAGGTTAGGGTTTCAAGTCCCTGTGGGTTAAGGGATTGGGGTGAGGGGCGGTTGGGCGGCCTGCTCGGGCGGCGGAGGCCAATGGCCACTTGGCCCAAATGGGGGTCTGTTGTATTACTTTTATTTTTTTGTTTATTTTCTCTTTTCTTTTATTTATTCTTTTAGTTCCTATTTGTTTTATTTTAGTTTCCAAAATACAAAAGTGGCACCTAAAATATTGTTACAACTTATGCCACTGCCACAAACCGTTTAGCACTAAAATAAAATAGTTTTAAATTGTTTATTATTTTAAAGCGTTTGAATAACTGTTTTGTCACTATTTATTTATTATAGTGCATTTAAACGCATTATAAAAGTGTGGTTTCTCCACCATTATTACATAGGATTTATCTGGCTCACCCCGAACATTTTAGTTTTAATAATTGAAAACTTTTATTGTTTGCGTGATTTTAAATTTGAATCGGTTTCGAACTAACTCGAGATTAGCAACTATAATCGAGGTGACGTGGCATCACTAGCAGAGGATCACTGTAGCTTAATTACCCGGGCGTCACACTGCTGCTGCTGTATGATGAGTTGCTATGAGCTGCTGCTGCTATATGATGAATTGCTATGAGCTGCTGCTGCTGCTATATGATGAGTTGCTACAAGCTGCTCCTGCTGCTGCTATATGATGAATTGCTATGAGCTGCTCCTGCTGCTACTATATGATGAATTGCTATGAGCTGTTCCTGCTGCTGCTATATGATGAATTTCTATGAGCTGCTGCTGGTATATGATGAATTGCGATCGTCATTGTATGATGAGTTGCTATGAGCTGTCGCTGCTATATGATGCTTTCAGATGGTGCTGCTATATGATAATAACCAGCCACTTGGACCATCGAATTTCAATAAATAATTGTTCTTCATTTAAATGTGGGTCATGCGTTCTTCGGTTAAATTAGGCAATGGGATCTCTATGGAAACCATTGACCAAAGTAGATTGTGCCAAGTAGATGGTATCTTTGTATTTGCATTTTGAGCAAATAGTGATGGTCTGTTTTCCTATCATATTAATTATCTGTCTTCGGGTTCAATTTGTGATGTTTGCAAGTCAAATTAATTTCCATATGGGCAACAAAATGAAAAATATATAATGCAATCTAGACTTTCCACCGATCATACCAAAGATAAGCTGAAAACGCAATGAAAAGAACTGGTTGGCTTATTACATGGAGCTTATATTCACAGTGCTTATTTTCTTAGGATAACTCGTAATAACTGTCCCTAAGAAACTTGGCTAATAGAACTGGCTTACAAATAACATGTCACGATGATTGCAATGGAGGAGTGACGTACCATAGCACAATCGTATAGGCTCACCGCTGCCTCTCCTTTTTTTATGATGTTCCATGAAATTGCCACATACATCTTGTATTTTTCATTGTGTAACCCTATCTGCAAGTTGACACAGCTAATTTCAGACATCTCTACATGATACTACATTGCATATCCCTTGCGCATATTTAAACCACCAATTAACGATTGTGTGTGTACCATAAACTAGCCATGACTCAGATGTCGGACTAGCAGCACTCTAAGGGAGCCTAATGTAGTGCAATCGAATTCCTACATGCCACCTACGATTTTGTGTAATGTATCTTGCCCTATTCCTAAATATATGTCTTTGTAGAGATTCCAAGATGGACCACATACAGATGTATATAGATGCATTTTCGAGTGTAGATTCACTCATTTTGCTCCGTATGTAGCCTATAGTGGAATCTCTAGAAAGACTTATATTTAGGAATGGAGGTACGAGGTAGTATCATGTATGACATCTACATATCTAATTTAGTAATTTAGCATCCAGTAGTAGAAATCATTGTCTGCACAAAGGGATTACTGGTCGAAAATCCTAGCAAAGCACGCTGGCAGGCACAGAACAATACAAGAGAGAGAGACGCTTACAAGATCATAGCAATGCCTTAGTCCAGGATCTTGGTTGGCCAAGCTGTTAGATCCATAAGAAACATCGTCCTTGTAGTTTTTGCCAGCTGCATAACAGGTAATAGCGACCGGTTAGTATATTTGAAGTACATCGGGCAGGTGATGCTGGACGGGTTTAAAGGTGACAAGTACCTAGGCCATGGCGGCTGCTTGGCATCTCTCCAGACGGTGGGAATCAGGTTAGAAACATCGAGGGTGATGACGCTGCGCTGGCTGTCGGGGTCCGGTAAGGAGATCTAGAACCGCCGAGTAGGGTGTTTGTGGTGCGGCTCCGTAGGGTGGACTACGGTGTGGACGGCGGATCTGTGGCCGTGGGCGAGGGCGAGGTGAAGCCCCGGTAGTTGGGTTAAGGATGGTGTCGACGACACGGATCTGCGACCGTGGACGGGCGCCGGCTGCTCCGTGGTTGGGTTAAGGATGGTGTCGACGATCGCGGATCTGCGGCCGTGGACGGGCGCCAAAAGCTGCTCCGGTGGTTGGGTTAAGGGTGGTGTCGACGATGCGGATCTGCGGCCGTGGACGGGCGCCGGTTGCTCCGGTAGGTTGGATGAGGGTGCGAGGAAGCGGATCTCGAGGCCATGGACTTGTGAGTTGGCAAAGCGGCCCGGTAGGGTTGAGAATGGTATAGGCGGCTACCCAAAGAGGGTTGACGATGGTGTCGGCGGCGGCCCGTAGGGTTGAGGAAGGTGTCGTGAAGCGGCTCCGGTAGGGTTGAGGAAGGTGTCGGCGAAGAGGATCAGAGGCCGTCGACGGGGGCGGCGGTGGGGCAGCTCCGGGGGGTGTGGACGAAGCGTCTCCGGTGGGGAGTACGAATGAGCCGCTGCAGATGCGCGGCGGTTGACGAGAGTACCGGCGAAGCAGATCTGGCACCATGGACAAGGCCGACACTAAATGGGTTGTGGTACATTGGTGGATGAGCAGTCTACTTGTTTCTAGGGGAGGTGGGAAGGGTAGATGTGACCGCAGAAGCAGATCCGGCGAGGTGGACGCCGCTGGCAGTGAATGGGCTATGGTACGCCGGTGGATGAGCAGTCTAGGGTTTCGAGAGGGGAGGGGAGAAAGGGCGATGAAGTATGGACGGCGTGATGTAAGATGCTCTGGTGCTGTGGAGTTAGTCTTTTTGTGGGGGGGAGAGGAAATGGGGTGCCGTGTAGTGGGGGAACCGAAGTTACCAAAGCAGCCCGACCTATCATGTAGATGAGGGCGGTATTGTAACTGTTGGTCTCCGTGCACCAAGGACAAAAGGGGATTTCGCATGCTAAAGACTAAGGTGGCGGAATTTTAGAAGGAGGCGGAGATTTTGCGCCATGGATCGCTCGTATCCAGTTTCAACTAATTTTGGACCGTAGCGGAAGGTCATGCTAGATCTGTGTACATGGGGCACGCGTCAAGATTAATAACTGTGTGAAGTCCACCCGGAAAAAAGACAATAACTCGATGATGCGCCGATAACTTGGGCGCTCACATGGGCGCGCCAATCGTGCGGTGTAGTAGCGCGTTCACAAAAAGGGATCAAACGCCAGCCTATGTATTTCTCGTAAATAGATAATTTAGTGCCATTGGTTATTTACTTTAAACATAATGCATTGACGTGTTAGTGTAGAGGCGCACAAAAAGAAATGGATATTGTAGTTAGCTACTTAAAAGTGTTACCTCATATGATTACATAGCCCCATTTCATAAATTATGCACCGTTGAATTCATATATGAATATTACATATATTACTTTGAAACTTAAATCATCCAAGACTAATGAATTTGAATGCAAGAGTAACAATGGTGCATGTACATGATAGCTACATTGGTTGTTTGAAGAAACATCACTGTAACTTTGGCATGCACAACTGAAAATGTTCATTTAAATAGAAAAAATGTGATATGTGAGTGTCCAATCTTTATAGCGTTGAATCGATATTGTACCTTTGGCCACGATACGAAGTAGATATTGACTTATGTTCAAGCGATGCACGTCCACGATCGCTAGATAGTGATACGTGAATGAATTGTGCAATCTCTCTGACACGCATACATATCTCACTTACCTGTGGGCATCGAATCACACACGCAGCTTCGTGTATTTCTCTCCCCCGTCGTGGTTAAATTAAATTTTCTACCCGTCCTACAAGTCTCTCACACAAACACACACGCTCTCTATGTCTAACACGCCCACCCCTTTAATTCCGCCCACCCACAGCCACTAATGTCTCAAAGTATAATAATGCCTCTCACACATATGCTATCTACCTATCCCTTAATATAGCTAGATATGTGTCACACAAACTCCTTCTCCCTACTAGCAAGATGCCCATGCGTTGCACGGAACATCAAGATGCATTTGTATGAGAAGTTTATCTTGTGGGAGAAAAGGATGAACGAGGTAATGCCTTATTTGCAAATGCGGAGAGGGGTGTGGGTATCTTTTTGCAAAATTGCCATATTTTCCTTCCTGTCTGTCGGATATAAATCGAATGTCCTATATTGCAGGATGGCAGGAACACCATCATCACCAACTCTGTTTTTTTATAAGAGTAGAGATATGTGAGTGTCACTGCCCCCCCACACGCACACACACCCACACTTCCCAACACCGAAGGAGTAGGGTGACACCTCGATCTTGATACTAATCTATCGACTGGCTTCTCTTTCAAACATACACACACACACACTACCCCGCACCGAAGGAGTAGGGTGACACCTTGTAACACCCCGGATGTAACTTTCCATAATTGTAACTCCAACTCTTGCCATTTTCGGCATTGTGATATGATATTCCCTCCGTGGTTGGGTTCTTGTTTTTCGTTTTTGCATTTTGTCCATGTCATGCATTTTATTTCATGTCATCATGTGCATCGCATTTGCATACGTGTTCGTCTCATGATTCCGAGCATTTTTCCCGTTGTCCGTTTTGCAATCCGGCACTCCTATGTCCCCCGGCGTCCCCTTTTACGTTTTTCCGTGTGCGGGTGCTAAACTTTCTCGGAATGGACCGAGGTTTGTCATGTGGCCTTGGTATACCACCGGTAGACCACCGGTCAAGTTTCGGGTCATTTGGAGCTCGTTTGGTACTCCAACGGTTAACCGCACTCTCGCAAAGGCCTCTTTTAAGTTGCAGCCCAACACCCCTTAAAAAAACAGCTCAATAACCCATCTAAGTCACTTCCATGCTCTCCGTCGTTCGATCACGATCGTGTGGGCGAAAACCGCACCTCATTTGGACTCTCCTAGCTCCCTCTATGCCTATTTAAGCAACCCCCCATTCCAAATCCGGGTCCAAACCCTAGCCATCTTCATCCCCGCCATCGGACAAAACTCCGACGACGGACACGTCCGCCCGTCAGCGCCGCCCGCCGCGCCCAATCCTCCACGTGGAGCACGCCGCGCCCGGCGGGCCCGCTGGCTGCCCTCCGGCGAGTGCGCGCCGCCGCTCACCGCTGGGCCGCTCCGTTCTCGCCCCTTCGCCCTCGCCGCCCGCCATCGCCCTCGCCGGCCCGGCCCGCCGTCGCTGCCGGCGCGTCCCTCCGGCGCCCGGCCGCCGCCGCCCCCGCCTCGCCCGTCCGCCGCCGGCCCTCGCCTCTCGCCGGCGCCGCCTTCGTCGGCGCCGCCCTCCTCCTCCGACCGCCCTCTCTTCCTCCTCGGCTCGGCGAGCAGCATCATCGCCGCCTCGAGGCGGCGGATCTCGATCTACTCTGGGTTGACTTTCTCCCCCCCCCCTCAAATTCATCTAAGTTTTTAAATTCCGGTGATAATTTGTGGCATTTTCACCGCATCATAACTCTGCACCTGTAGCTCCGTTTCGTGCGTGTAATATGTCAAAATGTTCGTCTCGAAGAGTAGATCATTTCATCTCGTTGCATCATTTTCATTTGAGCTCATCTTGATGCCCTAAATTCTGTTGGAAGAGGGCTATGTGATGTTAGTTTCTGTTTCTTAACAGAACATGCATTTTTGTTATTTTTGCTATGATTGATGTGTGCACCCTATGAATTTGAGTCCTACATGTGTTTTGTAATATTCCATGCCATCTTTCCAGGGGTGTATGCCATGTATTTTTGTGATCTATGTGGTGACTAGCACAAGCATGCAAAGTAGGCTTCCTGATGTTGTTGTTTTCAGCCCTGTTTAGCTGATATTTTGATGCAATGTTAACTTGATGCTACCAAGAGAACCATGCATATTTTGAGATACTTCAGTAAGGATTTTTTGAACATATGGTTATGCTCTATCCATCCATGCCTTTGTTTGAAATTATGGAGTGCCATAGCTTGAGTCAACCGAGCTCTACTTTTGCTACAAAATGTTTCCTGGCAGATTGTTTACATGTTATTCAATTTTGCCAAGGTTGTTGTGGTTGATCCATGTATGCTATGATGTTGTTCTTGCCATGTATATCTTCTATGCCATGTCTTCTTGACGTATGTATGCTTAGTTTATCATGAAAGGCTCTGTAGTGAGTGCTTTGAGCTCTTAAACATGCCTACCTGTTATCTGTTTTTGACATGCCATGTTGCTGAATCTGTTAACGAAACTTGCCATTTTGACATGGGTGTTATTGTATTTTCTGATCCTTTTTGGCTTATGGTCAGTAAGGGACTTTTGTTCTATGCTTTGAGTAGATTCATGCCATGCCTTGTTTTGCTATTATAAGTTCCTGTAGCATGTTGTTTTCTTACTCTGAACATTGCTTCCTGATGCTGATTTTGCCATGTTCAGTAATTTCACTAAGTCTGTGAAGCTGATATGTTTTGCACTTTTGCCATGCTTGTTTGAACCTGTTGTGGTGTGTTTTAGCCGTAGCTCAGTGTTCATCTTTTGTCAAGCATCTTGAGTAGATCACTGCCATATACTTTGTTGGTACGTTTGGGTGCAGTAGCTTAATTTCTTGTTGCTTGCTAAGTGGTATCATGCTGTTAATGGCAGATTTGTGCCATTCTTGTTTTGCTTGTCATTTGCAAACCGTGCATCCGATTCCGGTGATCTTTATATCGATTTCAACCGAAATCATCTCATCTTTCCAGCGGCATACTTGGTTTGCCATGTTGATGCCTGGTTCATCATTTTCCTTCCGGAGCGCGCATACGCATTGCAGATCACATCTCGCATATCATGCCATATATTGCATCATGTTGCTTGTGCATTGCACCGTGATTTATTGTGGTTTCTTTGTTTGTGTTCTTGCTTTGGGTAGAGCCGGGAGATGAGTACGTGAACGAGGAACCTGTTGAGAACGCTTACGAGGATCAAGCTTTCGACAACTCTGAGAACTTTGCAGGCAAGATGACCATACCCTCGAAATCACTTGTATCTTTGCTATGCTAGTTGCTCGCTCTTTTGCTATGACTATGCTGCGATGCCTATCACTTGCTATATCATGCCACCCATATTGCCATGTCAGCCCTAACCATCCTTTCCTAGCAAACCGTTGATTGGCTATGTTACCGCTTTGCTCAGCCCCTCTTATAGCGTTGCTAGTTGCAGGTGAAGCTGAAGTTTGTTCCTTGTTGGAACATGGAGATGTTGTTCCTTACTGGAACATGTTTACTTGCTGGGGATATCACAATATATCTGCTATAACTAATGCATCTATATACTTGGTAAAGGGTGGAAGGCTCGGCCTTATGCCTGGTGTTTTGTTCCACTCTTGCCACCCTAGTTTCCGTCATACCGGTGTTATGTTCCTTGATTTCGCGTTCCTTACGGTTGGGTGATTTATGGGACCCCTTGACAGTTCGCTTTGAATAAGACTCCTCCAAAGAAGGCCCAACATTGGTTTTACCATTTGCCACCTAAGCCTTTTCCCCGGGTTTTCGCGAGCCCGAGGGTCATCTTTATTTAACCCCCGCCAATGCTCCTCCGAGTGTTGGTCCAAACTAGAGCCACTTGCGGTGCCACCGAGGCAACTTGGGGCATCTTCGGTTGCCGTCGTAGTGTTCATCCGGATGTGCCTCGAGAACGAGATATGTGCAGCTCCTATCGGGATTTGTCGGCACAATCGGGCGGCTTTGCTGGTCTTGTTTTATTGTTGTCGAAATGTCTTGTAGTCCGGATTCCGAGATTGATCGGGTCTTCCGTAGAAGGAATATCCTTCGTTGACCGTGAGAGCTTATAATGGGCTGTTGGGACACCCTGCAGGTATTATATTTCAAAGCCGTGCCGCGGTTATGAGGCAGATGGGAATTTGTTAATGTCCGTTGTAGAAAACCCGAAGTCGACCTTAAATTAAAATACACATCAACAAGGTGTAACTGTGATGGTCTCTTCTCGGCGAGTCCGGAAGTGAACACGGTGTTGGAGTTATGCTTGACGAAGTAGTTCAGGATCACTTCTTGATCGCTACTAGCTTCATGACCGTGCTTTGCTTCTCTTCTCGCTCTCTTTTGTAATGTAGCCACCATATATGCTAGTCGCTGTCGCAGCTCCACCTTACAACTCTGTCCTTCCTATAAGCTTAAATAGTCTTGATCTCGCGGGTGTGAGATTGCTGAGTCCCCATGACTCACAGATTCTACCAAAACAGTTGTAGGTGCCGACAATGCGGTCAGGTGGCGCACCCGAGCTCAAGTGGGAGTTTGACGAGGAACGTGGTCGTTACTATGTGTCTTTTCCCGATGATCAGTGTGGAGCCAGTTGGGACGATCGGGGATCTGTGTAGCATTTGGGGTATCTTCTTTTATTTTGGTTCCGTAGTCGGACCTTGAGTGTAATCTGAATGATGGATGTTTATTTATGTATTGTGTGAAGTGGCATCGTAAGCCAACTATGTATCTCTTTCCTTATGTATTACATGGGTTGTGTGAAGATTACCTCACTTGCGACATTGCTTTCAATGCGGTTATGCCTCTAAGTCGTGCTCCGACACGTGGGAGATATAGCCGCATCGAGGGCGTTACACACCTCGATCTTGATACTAATCTATCGACTGGCTTCTCTCTCAAACATACACACACACTACCCCGCACCGAAGGAGTAGGGTGACACCTCGTTCTTGATACTAATCTATCACCTGGATTCTCTCTCAAACATACACACACACACACACATTACCCGACACCGAAGGAGTAGGGTGGCACATCAATCTTGATAATAATCTAGATACTCCTCTTTCAAACACACACACACACACACACACACACACACACACACACACACACACACACACACACACGCTAGTTGTGCCTCTGTGCCTACCGCACACACTCTCGATACGTCTTTCTCTCCCTCCCCCCCCAACAATGACAGCAGAAGGGTGACAACTCGATCTGATCATAATCTGTCAATTGGTTTCTCTCTCAAACATTGTGTCTCGGTGCCTCGCTCGGTAGCCCCCTCGATATGTAGACTTCTCGCGCGCGCACAACTGTAGTGATGATGATGCTGAACCCAGTGTGCCTTGTTTTTGCCGGCCTCATGTGATAGTTTTCACCCTGTTTTCTGTTAATTAACAAGGCAACCTTTTCTTTGTTACTACTAGTGAATCCGAAATCATTCGGGGCAGACATAAAATATATCACTTCAACCCAATGATCGCAACAACTATTTTAAAAGAAATTAGCTAGCTGCCCGTGCGTTGCACGGAACATCAAGATGCATTTGTATGAGTAGTTTATCTTGTGAGAGAAAAGACTGAACGAGGGAAGGCCTTATTTGCAAACATGGAGAGACGTGTGGGTATATTTTTGCAAAATTGCCATAGTTTCTTTCCTATCCGTTAGATATAAATCAGACGGCATATATTGCAGGATGGCACGCACACCGTCATCACCAACTCTGTTTTCTACTCCCTCCGTCCGAAAATACTTGTCATCAAAATGGATAAAAAGAGATGTATCTAAAACTAAAATACGTCTAGATACATTTCCTTTTATCCATTTTGATGACAAGTATTTCCGGACGGAGGGAGTAATTGTCTTTTTAGAGATTTCAACAAGTGACTATGACCGGACCTTACCAACATACTCAAAAAAGTAGTCCAGAATTTTGATGTTACCCTCTTTTCTTGGCGGTGCAGTGCCATCTGGATACCTCATAAATAAATCAAGGACAAATCTGACCCCTTCCTGAAAAGACATACGTAGCAAAATGAGTGAATCTACACTCCAAAATATGTCTACATACACATCCGTATGTGGTAGTCCATTTGAAATCTAAAAAAGACAAATATTTAGGAACGAATGGAGTATATATAAGAGTAGACATGGAGATATATCTCCAGCATGGTCTACAACAAAAATGTGTTGGGCTGGTTAGCGCCGGATGCTCGCAATGCGATGACATGAGTTCGAATTCTGTCTTTTAACTTTAGATTTTTATATTATATATTACTCTACTTATTTAATATGTACTTCTTTCGCTCTTTGTCTTGACAAAGGAACCCACAGAGTACTTAGAATATTAAGGATGGACTTGTTTCTTTTTAACTTTCATGCGAAAGTTGTAGCCACCACAAGTCATGTGTACACTGTACATGCAATTAACTTTTTATAGAGGGACAATCATACAGGAAATTAACTCAAATGGATTGGATGTCACTCTATTATTTCCAGCATAAAGAGCATCTCCAACGGCAGCCGGCAAATTTCCTCCCGCTTCCTTTCATGGAGGATCGACATCAAACGCCAATGCATACATTTTACAACTCTAACCAACCAAATGAAATTCGTGCAAACACGGACTAATTTCATATAAGCATGAAGGATTTCGTATAAAAAAGTCGGATCTTCATATAAACATGATGGATTTCATTACATTTACATGAACTAAGAGGTGCCAATCCGGCTCTCTTGTATAATTAGTACTCCCTCCGTCCGGAAATACTTGTCCTAGAAATGGATATATCTAGACTTATTTTAGTTCTAAATGGCACCATGATCCCTTTGTCTTCCTCATGTCATCCGGACACTTGCGGGTCGACGAAGGTCCTCGGAAGAGACGGCAGCAAAGAAACCACCGAATCCATGGTTGTCGCCGGCGGTGTCCTTCATGGGTCCCAAGTGGCGGCGGCTCCGTGTTCTACTTCTCCTCGATGATGGCGGCGACACGGAGAAGCTGGCCATCGACTGCCGCTCTCCACGCACCAAGCTTCGCCTCGCCGCATGGCGCTGCCGCAGCACGGGAGGCATGCCCATCGACACGAGGGCGTGGCCACCGCAGACACCGGTGGCGCTGCATGCGACGCGCAGCGACGACACCGTGCATCGTGCTGCGCCGCTGCCGTGCGGCGTGGAGCAACTCGCCACCTCATCGAGCTGAATTGAGCGGCGAGTTGCTGAACCACGCACCTGCTTGGGGCGGCAACTGGCTCCGTCGGGCCAAGCGAGGTTGGTGAAGCACCGAGCGGCCTCGCCCGTATCCGGAGGGCTCGGCGGGCCACCCAGCCGGATAATATGCCGGAGAACGGCTCATCGGAAGCCATCGGAAGAGTGGAGAAAATGGTGAAGGAGGAGAAAGGGGAGCGGCGGAGGGGTGCGATTCTTGCCCGCTGTCTGTCTGGCCTCGTGTAAATAGAGGGCGGACGGTAGGAGCTTGGCTGGCGTCTGGCCTCGTTTAAACTGAGGGCAGACGGGAGGAGCTCGGCCGGTGTTGCATTTAATTTCGGCCCGCTCATGAACGGACGTGTGGCCGGAGTAGGATTCTTGGTTTGCATGCGGGTTTAACGGAGGGGTTTAATGGAGGCGCCGTGCATGCAGCGGGGGCGCGGTACTATTTGATTTGATAGCATTAATGAGCCGTCAGATCACAAAGGCCCTTGCCTCTCGTGAAACCGACCGAGCTAGACTGCCCTGCCCTCTAGCCTTTTAAAAAATGTATATACTCCACTTTTGTACAGTAGTAGTATCGATGAATTGAACCATGGAGCAAAACTTGAAATAAAAAAAGGTGGTACATATAGAGAGCGCTCGTGAACTATGTGTCATACATGGCAATAAATACTACATGATACTAATATATGATACATGGCGCAGGAGTACTAAGGCTGGCCATAGTGGGGGTAACATAAGTAGTAACATGCACTTGGGACTCGCAAACATGCTTATGTGGCAGGCAATTAAAGAAAAGAAAGATGGTTATAGTAACATAGGTAGATACCGTAACATAATAAATGCGATGCTACTATGTGTCATGCATGGCAATAAATGAGACTACCTACGATCCTAATCTATGATACTATGCACTATAGAGGTATACATGTTACTAGTCTAAGTTACTCCCCACTATGACCAGCCTAAGTATTATTAATACAGTTTTGCTAGAACTCATCTAGATGAGTATAATTTGGTCTCATTCATATTTTATAGCCATTGGATGTGTTGCTATAAGATGCGTGTGTGCTGACGTGGGTTGCATTTGTTCTTGTGCAACGAACTGACCACTGCATGTCATGTTTGATAGTCTCAAGTCATTAAAAGCATACAAGTCATTCCTCTATTTATGTCAAAAAATAAGAAACAACGTGAAAGTTAATGCACCACGCCTATGTGTTTACTATTTGGTTTTCGTAAGATGACTTAATACTCACCAAGACGGAGGGAGTATTCGCTTTGATAGCGGGCGACACAGTTCCCGATACGGCTTTAATGCAGACGAGGGAGGGAGTAGCAGTTCCCGATATGTTGAACGACCAATGCATCCTCCTTCAATTAATGCATGAGGGAAGTAATGGGAGGAGGTCCGGGAAAAGAGGCTGCACGATGTGAATGCAACGCAGTTTGCCCTCATTTCCCTCATATAAAGGCGCCCCTCCATTCCAATGCATCTACCACATCATACGCACCTAAGCATTTTCCTAAGCACCTACACTAAGCGCAAAAGAGCTCACTCCAGACCCATGGCGGCGATGCGCGTGAGCGGCCAGCGGCTGCGCCAGAGGCTCCACGACGCCGGCCTGCGGCATGGCGCCGAGGATCGTCTCCAGACGGTGTTGGAGACCGGCTGGTGGATGGCCGCCGTCGATGCCAACTACGACTCTCAGTTGGACCAGATGATCGTTGCCACCAGCAACAAGTTCACCGTCCTCAAGAAGCTCACGGACGACATCGGCGTACTCCTCCAGCCTGCGCGCCCGGGCTCCTCACTGCCTGCCACCCTAATCGGCCTCCATGGTCGGAACCTCTTTCAAGCACTGGTGGCCCTGCGACTGCCCGCCGACGCCACGAAGAATGTCCACCTGGAGGTTGCGCTCACCGCGAGGCGCCTCGCCCTGCAAGAATTCGTTGACCTACACATCCACGTGTACGAGCAAATCATGTACATAGGTATCTACAAGGCCAGTGGGGACACTACGACGTTGGCCTTCCTCAACTGGCTGGAAGCCTTGGATGCCTTTGCTGAGAAGCACCTCGACCTCGCCACAAAAGCCGCCGCTCATTAGCCGCGGTCGGTGGCCTGCGCACTAAGTTGAGGAGGAGGAGGTCGACGCTCGTGGATCCATCTTTCTTCTTGCCTTCAGAACCACCATCGCGATCGCATCATTCTGGCCTTAATTTTATTGTGCTGTTGTATTCTCGCTCCACTCAATACCGACATGTGCGATCCCTTTGCTTACTTATATGCATCACTGTAACTAGTACTCCATCCGTCAATTTCTAAGTTGTGCTTACCTTTTCCATTAACTTCGTGCAACGCGTGGGCATCTTGCTAGAAACACTAGAATATGTCTATATAACCTGTATGTGATAGTCCATTTGAAATCTCAAAAAAGACAAATATTTAGGTACAGAGGGAGTAATATATTAGGAGTATATCAAAACAATAGTGATTTCTTTCAAGTTTGTGAACAAATACTACTATTCTACTACATTGGATCCGTCGCAACGCACGGGCACATTGCTAGTAAAAGGAAAAGGCCTGTCGCGTTCGCATCGCACCCCCACACGCTCGGGAATCGGGAGTACAACACGGCCCGTCCGGCATGACACATAGCTTAGGGAAGGCGTGTTGCCTAGCATTTTCACTTTCATGTGGGACCGCCGTTGAGCAAACCGACACCCCGCCCACCGCCGGGTTGGAAAACAGAAACGAGGGGAAGATCTAGCTGTTGCACGGAAGCCAAGAAATTTGGTGTCAGACGGGGCTCGTTGATAGAGTAGGAGCATTCCGTACTAGTACTACTCCTACTAGTACCAAGTTTGTACTCCTAATACTATATTACTAGTACTACCACTATACAGCTAGTAGGTACGTGCATGGCACAACATCGTAGGAACAAAAAACGGGATCTTCTCAAAACAAGATCATGACTAACTTTCCCACAACTAAGCTTAGGCAAAGTTATTAGTTCTTCAAAATGAGAGCCACAAGTTGGCAAGCCTAAGGGAATCTTGCCACATTTTTTGTGTGTATGTCATGTGGGGCCTTACTGTGGCTTGCCTAAGGTGTGGCTTGAACCAAATACTCACCTAAGTTAATCAAACTTGCCTAACCGTACATTCCACCAGATTTTGCCACATGTTAGAATCCAGAAAACTCCACATGTAGAAGCATAATGCACAAACCACCAGAATCTCATGCGTGTAATGCACGTGTACCTTAGTAGTACTACTCCAGTTGGTAGTACTAGTAAGAAACAAATTCTAGTTTTGGCACGAGCTCGTACTGCGGGAGCACCACAAGGCCTGCCGCAGGAGTTACATTTCCCTCTCGGGGCCCACGGGACCGAACTTCGGTGGCTTAGTGCCCGGCCTATGAGTCAATGACATGCGGACCTTAAATGCGGCTGGCCCACATTTCATTCTCATGGTGGTGGCGTGGTTCACGACTTACTCGTTCGAGATGAACCGGCCGGTGGTGGCGTGGCCGTGGCGAGGGTGCCACAGCTGGGCGTCGGGCGTTCGAGGCGAGATGGCCACACCGCGGGTACTACCTATAGTACATAAGTACTCCAGCTGAGGATTGATGCCCGGGACGAAATGTGTCACAGCCGCTGGATGAAAATTCGATGGTGCGGGAGTATGGATCGGAGCACAACAGCGGAGCAGGCAAACCGCGTCCAATCGGGCGTGTCTGTGGTAGAAAGTTGATGGTCGCCGCAGTTCAGCTGACCCGCATGTCATGCACACAAAGGCAGAGGAGCGGTGGGGCCGAGAGGGATGAGGGGCACGAACAATCCTACCATTCTGTCACTGACATGTGGGACCAATAAGCATGGGTCCCACCTGTCAGTGAAGGAAAGGCAGGGCAAGGCAGTGATAGCCACGTCAGAGAATCCATGTCCAGGTCGGGGGACGTCGTGCCGTGGGTTGGAGCGGCATCGTGGGAATCGCGTGTGGGTGTGGCAGTGGTAGAAACAGGAAACGTGATGGTCGCTGTGGTTCAACTTCCATGGACAAGCTGTTGTGTCTGCTGATACATGTATATCAAAACTAGAGTGTTTATATTTCAAGCACGTGAACAAGTATTATTCTACTAGTTTGGATCCATTGCAACGCACGGGCCAGCACCTTAGTAGTAGTAGTGTCCATCTCTATCTCTAGAGGCCTTCCCTCGTTCATCCTTTTCTCTCACAAGATAAACTAATCATACAAATGCATCTTGATGTTCCGTGGAACGCACGAGGATGTTTCCTTGGGGGTCTCTCCAGCGCGGCGTGGCCGTAGTTGCAAGTTGATGCCCCTTGAGATGCCGACGTTGAGGGGCACTCGGATTTCCTCCGATGAGCAGGTAAGATGAGTTTGATCACGTAGTAAATGCATTCTAAAGACTACTTCCGTGTCCATTTCCTAATTCTCCCCTGCCCACTGTTTCACAGGCTAGGCTCGGTGCGAGTGGATATTGGCTTGCATATGTACGAGAGGGTACCAACATCAATTTGCACAACATTTACAACGGTGACACCATTCCCGTAGAACCTTTGTCCAACATTGGGATCAGCCATGCAACGGGCCACCGCATGAATTGGTACGATGGAACCACGGTGAGATTGAATAAGATAGCACGAACCTTGCACATGGCGGTCAAAGGCGACCATGTCTGTCATGCGCCGATTTGTTGCCGTATGAGTAGGAAGACGTTGTGCTCCTTTCTAACCGCATCTTCACGGTGACAAACCAGGGGACTTATTTTGTATGGGACACATCCTACGATATACTCCCTCTCTCCAAGTTTATTCGTTTTATAAGTTTCAAATTCAAATTTAGAGCTCCCCATCACATGTTGAGATTACAATGTCCATTAAATCATTGCGTGCATGTATAGTAAAGAAACAAATCTCAAGTTTGGCATGAGTTCGTGCTGCGGGAGCACCACAAGCCCTGGCGTAGGAGTTACATTTCCCTCTCAGGGCCGTCGGGATTGAGCTTCAGCGCCTTACTACACCTACCTTTGAGTCAATAACATGTGGACCCGATAGGTGACAGGTCCACATGTAATGCTCCCGAAGGCAGAGGGGCAGTGGGGCCAAGAGGGGTGAGCCGTAGGTTGGGGGATGTGTGGTTTATGGGTTCGAGTGGCGTCGTGGGAATCGCGGGTGGCTGTGGTAGAACTTGATGCTCGCCGCATTTTAGGTGGCCCACATGTCATGCACACAAAGGCAGAGGGGCGGTGCGGCTGAGAGGGGTGAGGCGCACGTCGGGGGGCGTGGTGCCGTGGGTTGGAGAGGCGTCGTGGGAATCGCGAGATGAAACGTGATGGTCGCCGTAGTTGAACTTCCATGGACAAGCTGTCATGTCTACGGACACATGCACTGCATACCGATCACTGGAAGGAGTAGCAGAGAAAGCTATATATGCGGATAAATTGTTCCTTATAGTCAAGCGGACCCACGCTACTACTCTGTTCCAAATACATGCACACCATCGAAATAGTCCATCAATATCAAATACACCGAGAGGGAATATTTTTTTTTACAAGAGAGGAAATAGTTCATCCATCCATAATGCCCTCCTGCTGGTGCATCGTTTTATTCTTCTTCTTCTTCTTCTTCTTCTTCTTCTTCTTCTTCTTCTTCTTCTTCTTCTTCTTCTTCTTCTTCTTGTTCTCATTCTCTGTGGGAGACGGCTTCGCAACAAGCTCTTTGGAACTTGCAGCTATCTCGAAACTCACACGGGCATCGAGGGCAGCATATTTTATCCGCTCGTACGTCAAGGGATAATTCTCCCATCCATACGACCTTAATGCCACCGTCTCGTCACCCTTCTGAAGATTTGTACCGAGCATAAAATTTGCTACGTCGAATAGGGATGGTGTCTGTTTAGCACAATCTTCTACAGGAATTTTGATTCTGGTTTGTAGGTCAGCGATGCTTTTCAAATCAAGGTTGTACGGCTCCAGCTTCTGTTTGTCCCCTTCGATGGCTGCCCCACAGAAGTATACGTCCTCCCGAGACAAGAAATCATGAAGCTCACCTAGTATGGTGGGCGAGTGTATGATGTGGTACACCAAAACATCATCTTTGAGGCACAGCTGAAGGACGGCGGCGCGCTGGACCTTCCCAGGGGCATGCTCCTTGTACTCTGAGTCGAGACCGATGACCCTCGTCTCTACCTTTTTGAGGGAGTTGGATACATTGTTCATCCACTGCCGAACAACCCTTGGGTGGACGGTGACGGTGGCAACTATGTGCATCGAGCCTTCGACGAGGACATGTTGGACGCTAAAAACCTGCATCTCGATCTCTTTCGCCATTTGGAACCGCTGAACGGAGGGCTATGGTTTGGAGAATTAGGATTAGATGGCTAGTCTAATCAAGTAGTAGATGATTATTTAAAGAGGTTAAAACAATGTGAACGCAGTGGGGTTTGGATGCAAATGAAGACGAAGGGAGGTGAAGAAGCCGAGGAGAATTGGTTCCCGATGGAGAAGTAAATGGGAGAAGTGGCGTGCAGAGCAGTTGATTAGACGGCTAGGTAGACTAAACAAAAGGCTATGCGGGTAGATCGAGGAGGCGTACCTGTTCGTGTACGTGCCCATCCTTCCTGATAGGTGGGACCTATGCAAACAGATAAAAAAATGTGTCGTAACTTTTTGTTGAGCGTGTGAGTGGGAGACACAACATTCTCTGGTTAAGGAATACTCCCTCCGTTTAGGTGAGTATAAGTCACCTTATGAAAATCAGGTTTTCCCAAAACCTTTAGGCGTGGAGCATTAACTTCCTGCTCGATCCCCTCCCAGCCTCGTTATCCAGCGTTCTCTTCCTCTGCTGCCGCGTTCTACCCTTCCATTTTTCCTCTTCTCAAGTGTGGAACGATCTGCATGCCGTCCTTGATGCACCAGAACGACCACTACATGCATCGCGGCAGGGCGTTGATTGGGCATGCATGAGAATTTGGTTCTGCTCGCAATATGGATGATACCTGAATGATGAAGTGAACAGGCATGCTAGCACGGGAGACCTATTTCCGCTATACAATACTGGAGTACTCATGTTCCTACTACTACTAGTAGTAGTAGTAGTAGTAGTAAAACTGTGGTACACTTGATGGTCAAAATACTATTCATCTGGTCCTCACAGTGAAGTGACAACACCCTGCGCCTGACACTAGTCCAGGCGAGGCGGCGTGTTCGGGTTACCAAAGTTAGCCTCACCCTATGCACTGTGCAGTCTGTCACCGTCGCTATATAGCACATTGGCTTGCCTTGTCTCCCTCTCCGCTCCCATAGCACCACTCCATCTCCATCTCCTTCTCCGTCTCCGTCTCCATCTCCATCTCACTGTGCCCTCGTGTACCGTCACCTCACTCGCCTCCCCCATTACCACTATTCCCTCGCTAGCCGCTCCAGCACCGACATCCTTCTCCCCCGTAAATCAAGCCCCCTTCCAAACTCCACCATGGCCGAACGCGAACCGCGCAACATCCATATGAGCCGCGATTGGAGCAATCTCCCCAGTGACATCCTCGACCTCTGTTGTTCGTGTATGGATATGTTGACCGCCTCGCGGCTGGCTGCATGCTCGAGGGACATGCACACGCCATCGTCAAGCGAGGCCTAAGCTTTTCAAGACACCCCCTTGCTGCTATCTGGTCTTGCGAGATTGGCTCACCATGATACGGAGGCGTGCATGATGCCCTCGACTTCAATCCGATCTCCATTAGTCAAACTTCTTTGCGGTATGTAGTGTGTCGCCGACATCATTTCCCTCGACATCGATCCGATCACCATCGCCTCAAACTTCTTGGCAGGTATGTACTGGGTCGGCATGAACTCCCACCGATGGCTGCCTTCAGAGAAGATGGTAAAAGTTGGTGCTCGTGAACTTCCGCACCTCCCATGAGATTATCCTTCCTCCGTTGGATTATATAGAGTATTACCATCGCGGTCCAAGTCATCTAGATTACTACGTCAGTTGGACGGACCTTGTTTTGCAGAAGATTGTAATCTGCCAAGTGCCCACACGACATGCAAATTATGCAGACTTCAAGCTAATTGCCTTGTTCGACCGCGGACTCGCCTATCTTTACGCTGGTGCCTTCTTTAGCTGGAGACAACTCGGCTCGCAGTGGATCATCGTCAAAGCTGATACACACTTCTGTGATGCTATTGAACACATGGCATCATCTACGTGATTGACAAAGAAGATGGCACCACGTATTGCTGGGACGGCGCGTGTAAGTTGTTTCCATCTCATGTTAATGATGACGCCATGACACTGTTTGAACTTTTTGTGATGATTGGCATATCCCTGTTTGAGCAGAATTTGAGTAGAAATATGGCAATATATTAGAGACACCGTAAATCAGCTATATTTGGAATGAGTTAATTCATGCGATTGTGACCATGTCATTACAGCCAATTTGTACCCTGAATAATCAAACGGTTAGGAATATATGGATATTATCCTTATTTTACAGTAGTCTATATACTACTACTAAATATGAGTGTGTATCAATGGCCATGTTAGTTTCCTCATTTTCATGATGTAGAAACATGCACCACACTGTTGGTTTCATCTAACCATACATTAGGGAAGTAAATGTGCATATGGAGAACCCTATATTTGGAAGTAGTGAAATCCTGCAATGCTTACCATGTGTACATACCTATATTCGCCCTTTAGCAATCAATGGCTAGAATAATATCCTCACAAAATTTTTGCCCACAGAACACGAGTAGATAACAATGCATGGTCTGTTAGTTACCTTGAAGAATTTGTTTGTGAGGACAAAACATGATTACATAACATGCATGGCATGGTAGTTTCCTGTGAAGAATCGATTGCGAGATAACATGAGTATAACCATGCGTGGCACTTCTATATTTTGAACCCAGTATACATTTCCCTGTATTTTCCTCCCAGTTCCAACAGGGACATATCACTGCTGTTTCTTGCATGATCCTACTCATACTCTGAAAAATGCTGATCTTACATTAACAATGCATGTCCTTTTTGATATGATGCAGTGTCCCTACAGTTACTGCCCTTTGTAATCACACCACCTTCGCCAAAAACAGGGAAGCACAACTGGTTCGTGCTCGATCAGACGACGGCAAAAGACTGATGATCATTCGGACACATGAGCCAGAAAAGTTATATTGCAAAAACCCCACTGTATACAAGCACCGTGTAATACGCGAGTATCCGGACAGCGGCTGTTACGTCTATGAGCAGGATACCAGCTTGTTGGGGCCTTTAGGATTTTTTAGTTGGAGGAGGGTAAACAGCCTTGGTTCACACTCTCTGTTTCTCGGACTCAATTATCCGATTAACCAGGAGATCACCGTTGGCAAGGACCTTGATGGAAGAGAGGCTATGTTTGCTATGGAAAACTGTGTCTACACGATGAGCCCTAGGAGTTCGGGAGCAAACTTCCCTGATTGTCAACGATACAGCCAGTAGCCAAAAGAAGGCGAGAATGACAAAGGCATCCAGATTAACTTTGATCCTTGGATGTCTCAATTACGACAGGCAGTGATGTGGTTCAAGCCTTGAGGTTGATAGGTAATTGGGCTGTTGCATCAAAAGGGTGGAGTACTGGTGTCTCCGGATCACTGGTCGCTGAAGCGGGGCTGCAAATTATGATGGTGTTGGATCATCTCTTCGAATGACTTTGTTGTCTTTGTTGCTGGTTCTGGATGGGTAGTTCTTTCTTTTGTTATGCATATTCCTTGTCATTTGGTCATCCTCGTCTATGTCACTCTTTCTATGTAATAGTTGCTACATTTAGAATGTCATTCTCGCCTGCGGATCACGAGAGTTTGAGCGCTGCAGATGGGTGCGTTTTGGTGGTGTAGCAAGACTTCTTATGAACTATCATGTCTTGCTGTTTATGTCAGTAGTAATCACTAGTCAGTGTCTGAATGTTGTATATATCGTTGTTTCAAACTGTTTATTGTCTCGAACTCTTGGTGGGCTAAATGAGGGCATCACCATTCTCCGTTGTTCGAGTATATCTCCTTTTTTTCAAGTTATATAATTTGAGCTCACTGTCTTTTCGATGATGTACACTTGTTTGGGCCAGTGAGGTGTCGTTGAATATGGGCCGAGTAGTAACGCAATGCCAAACAGGTCAATTATGACTCTCAGGCCGGGCTCTCAAAAGATCCTGAAAAAAAGGCCGAGCTCTCCAAAAAAGAAAGAATAAGGACTCTTAAGCCGACATGTGGGTGCCACCGGTGTTTTCGTGTGCTTGCGCGCCGAGCGCATATTGGCGCGTGCTCAAAATTCATGCTACCTTTTCATCCCTAGTCTCCCGCCCCTCCCCACCTCTCGAATCTCGATTCCTACTCCAGTTCCCCCAAATCCCCCTCATGTACTCCCTGTACTCAAGCGCACTATCATGTCACCGGTCAACGCGGATCTCTGAGCCGGAGATCCTGAGGTCCGTCCTGCCTTCCGTCGCTGCGTGCTGTCGCTCAACAGTGGCATGGCGGCGCTTGACGACCAGTTTGCCGGCAAAGTGCTGATGGTAACCATCAACGGCGACCGGCCTCCTGTCTCGCCGGATGACCTTGTAAAAGCTCTTGGCATTGCGCATGACATCCAAATAAGTGACTTGCTCGTCGAAGTCTGTCTGTCACCTACTGATTTCTTCGTCAAGTTCCGGACAACTTTCGACTGCAGTCGTGTGTTCGAATCTTCCCGGTGTTTGTTCTGCGATGGCGCGCTGGTGAGCTTTGATCGGAGGCACCCAGGATGGGGCTCGGTGCCCTCTAAGCTTGAGTTTTTAACAAAGCTTACCTTCCACGGCATGCCTCGACGTGCTTGGAACAATGAGTCCATGAACGAGCTTATCAACGACCTTGGAGGTGAGCTCGTAAGTATGTTTGTTCCTCCGATAGCTGGGCTCGGCGGTTATGGCATGGATGAAGAAGCCGTCCACCATACCGAAGGTGATTGGTGTTGAGATACCGTGCAGGAACCGGGTTGTACTATTCGTCGCCACCAAGGCCGCCATGCGGACCATGTTAGGGATGTACCAGATCGAGTGTTCGTGCATGTCGAAGAAGTGGTCAATCCATCAATCAAGTCCTGCCGCCATCGGTGCGGTGTCCGTCGACGACGCCCATTACAGAGTCAACGCCGGACTTTCCCGTGTTGCTCGGAACGATGGATGGCACAGGGCCTACTCCATGGCGCGGCGGAGGCCACTGCTTCTTTGGGAGAAGAGGCACGACAGGCTGCCTGGATGTGCTCTAATTTGAGGTAACAACTGAATCTTGTCAGATAGTACTAGTTAAATCCGAGCTATGGGTCTGAAGCACTGATATGCCAGTACATTTGATTGTGACATGTTCTAATTTTGTACCTGAACTTCTTTTAGAAAGGCTGTATGTCAACTTAATGTGCTAGCAGAATTTATTATGTTGTCTGTCTGTTTTCTTTGCACAACATTCAAGATATTTCCCCGTCATTTATAAAGACGATGAACTGTTATGTACGACTTCATTGGTTTCAACATAGCCCTTCCCGTAGTGATCCACTGCTTCCGTCCTGATTGTGCCGCCTGCGTGAAATTTTTGTATGCAAGTTCAGTGTGCTATGATGTTCTATATGATTGTGTCAACTATATAAGTTTTTACTGAGCATCAGCAATGCATATGGCTGAAAGATGTATTTACGAGCATCGACCGATGGGTCTCTCTCTCTCTCTCTCTCTCTCTCTCACACACACACACGCACGCACAAGTGGGACCCGTTGAATTATTTATTTGCTCGTGACAGCTTTTAATTAGGTTCCACTGTAATCTAACTTTTTTCTTAAGTTATTAATTGAGCTCACTGACTTCAAAAAGTTGTACAGAAGCCTTGTTTGGGCCTTTCCGGTGTTGCTGAATGTGGGCTGAGTAACCATGTTAGGTTGTACTGTACTACACATGCCTTTTGTTCAACATTAGCAATGCAACTGGGCCGACAGTTGTACACAATATCTGGGTCAACTTGTTATCCGCCCCGCTCGGCCGCAAAATTTCCTAGGAGGTATGCATTAGGCTTAACAAGAAAATGGACTTTAAGAAATAATAAATGGGATGTAATTATAATAACTGGGCAATTACTATGCACCAAACACATAATTAGTTTGAAAATATATTATTTTTGGAATTTGGAAATTTTAATTTCATTACTTGTTGCGCGCGCAATATTTCATTGGATTTTAACGTAATACAACTTTATTTTGAAATTATATTTAACCTAACTAGAAATTTCGGATAAAAATATTTTGGATACCATCAAAATGTGGGATTTTTTTTAATTCTGTTTTGAGCCGTTGTTTGAAATTATTAATCGTTGTCCTAGCTAGAAGTTGGGCTGTACTTTTAACAAACTGTAAATGGGCTGTAGTAAATTCCATTAGAATTAAAAATGGGTTGTACATTCTTACAAATCGCAAATGGGCTATATGTTCTCTGCCAAATCCGAGCTGTGGGCCTACTAAGTTGACGCGTACCAAGGGCTTTGTCAACTTAGTCAATATAAATGATTCTAGATGTAGTGATCGTACGATGTCCATCCAACGGCCGTAGTGCTTCTTCAACCTCTGGTCTTCTTGCTCCAGCCGCCCAAAGCAGCGTCGGTCGTGTCGCGTGCTCCTGCCTCCCGTGGCCGGCTGTGATGCCGTGGAGGCCTCACCGCCCCGCATTACTCCCACCGCTGGCCGGCCATCCTCTACTCACCCACACCCCCTATTATTCTGCGGCGACGGCAGCCTCACACCGCAGCCGAACCAGTGAACCCTCGTACTCCTCTCCGCGCGGGCTTCCACTGCTGCGTCTTCCCCGGCTCCGCGTCGTCCCCTTCCTAGGCCTCGCCGTCGTCCATACCACCGCCCTGGTGCTCTCGGCGCGGCGTGGTCAACGAACGACTTCCATCGGAAGAGTACTATACGTGAAGAGGCTGACAGCTGGGTCCAGGCGGCCGCAAGGAAGTGCCTCCTTATTACGTGCAAAATAATTATTCCTCCACCTGACAGCAGGGACCCACCGGACGCGCCATCTTATTTCGCGAAAAAAACGTTTCCCCCCTGACTGCTGGGACCCACCGGACGGGCCAGCGTATTTCGCGAAAAAAATGTTCCCCCCGCTGTCAGCTCGAACCCACCGGAAGTGCCTCCTTATTACACACAAAAAAATGAATACTCCCCCTGCTAGCTGGGACCCACCATGGTGGGAGGCTGACTTGTAGGCCTACTAAGTTGACTGGGACGGGGGCCTTTGTCAACTTTAGTCAATATGAACGACTCTAGCTCCAGTGACCGTACGATGTCCATCTAATGGCCGTAGTGCTTCTTCAACCTATTGTCTTCTTGCTCCAGCCGCCCAAAGCAGCGCCGGTCGTGCCGCATGCTCCAGCCTCCGTGGCGGGTCAGGCCGCCGCGAGGCCTCACCGCCCCTACTATTCCCACCGCTGGCCAGGCCTGCGCGACGGCAACCTCACACCGCAATCGAACCAGTGAACCTCGTACTCCTCTCCGCGCGAGCTTCCATCGTCGCGTTTTCCCGCTCCCGTCGTCCCCTTCCTAGGCCTCGCCGTCGTCCACCGCCTGGTGCTCTCGCGCGCGCGTGGTCAATCGGGTCAAGGAACGACTTCCATCGGACGTGGATCATGCGTGGAGAGGCCGATACCGGGTCCACGGCCGCAGCAAGGAAGTGCCTCCTTATTACGCGGAAAATAATGATTCCTCCACCTGACAGCTGGGATCCACCGGACGGGCCACTGTATTTCACGGAAAAAACGTTTCCCCCTGACTGATGGGACCCACCAGCTTCATCTTCGCACGCAAGGAAGTGCGTCCGGGCAAAAAAATGATTCGTCCCCCTGACTGCTGGGACCCACCAGCTACACCTTCTCATGCAAGGAAGTGCGTCCGGGCGAAAAAAAAAATATTCGCCCCCCTGACTGCTAGGACCCACCAGCTACATCTTCGCAGTCAAGGAAGTGTCTGACAGTCGGGACCCACCTGGTCGAAGCGTACATAGCGTTGTCATCCTGGTCGCGAATGTGAACGTACATACTGGTTAATGTAGAGGCGCGCACATGTCGTAGTAGAGGCGTGCACGTGTCGTAGTAGAGGCGCGCACGTAGCATGTACACGTACGTACAACGGCCAGGGTACAAGAAAGAAAATACGGCCACGTATGTGTACATACGGGCAAGGTCTCAAACGCCTACTCGCGCATACGTACATGGCTGGGTCGGAACGGAGAAACATCGTCATCGTGTTCATGGGGAGCCAACCGGCTGGGTCGGAACGGAATGCGTGGTCGTGTTCATCGGGAGGGCTTGGACGGAACAGGCGATGGAAACGAGGCCTGGCGTATTGCACAACGGAGGAAATGGACCTCCTACATTCGGAACGGGGTCCTGTTGATCGGGAGGGGTGTGGCGTACCGCAAAACGGAGGAAACGGACCTCCTACAGTCGAAACGGGGGTCCTGTTGATCGGGAGGGGTGTGGCGTACCGCAAAACGGAGGAAATGGACCTCCTACGGTCGAAACGGGGGTCCTGTTGATCGGGAGGGGTGTGGCGTACCGCAAAACGGATGAAATGGACTTGTGTTGGAGCGCTACGGTCGAAACGGGGGTCCTGTTCATCGGGAGGGGTGTGGCGTACCGCAAAACAGGACTCCACGGGATACTATTCATCTCCACCGTCGACCTCCTCCAGCCTCCACGGGCTCCTCTTCATCCAGCCTCCACCACGCGCTACTCCACCGGCTCCTGTTCAACCACCCCTCCACGGGAACACCTCCACCGTCTACTGTTCATCCAGCCCTCCACACCACGCGGTCCTGTTCAACCACCCCTCCACGGCCACCCCTCCACCATCTACTGTTCATCCAACCATCCACACAACGGGGTCCTGTTCATCCAGAGGCAACGCCACCGCCATCGCTCATCCAACCCCCCGCAACGCCACTGCTCATCCCAGAGGTAGCATCGATCGGCTTGATTAGCAGCGAGAGCGGCGAATCGCTCGATCGGGTTCGATTAACAGCCATCAATTGATCGCTCGGGTTCGATGCGCGTAGCTGCAAAGGCAATCGCCGATTCAGTTAGAGCCCAATGCCTCGCTCGGGTTCAGTTAGAGCCAACGCCTCACACACACGCGCGTACGTGTACGAGAAACGCGCATCGCTCCGGCCCCGACCTCCCACCGTAACCGCAACTCCCAAAATTTTCCTCCCCCTCGCTTCTACCACGGTTTTTTCCGTCATGGACGGCCCAAAGAATGTCATGCAGCTGCGTCTCCGGCCCGCCCAGGATGAAAAGCCCATTTTCTGTCATGATTTTTTGTCATAGAAGTAGGAGCCCACCACATCTATGATGATACCGGGTTTTGTCACAATTATCGTCATAGGAGTGTCATATGTATGACAGGAAAAAATTCGTTCGGCCCAAAATGTCACGGATGTGTCTTTTTTTTTGTAGTGAGGGGTTGGCACACGTTTTTGTCTTGACTCTCCGGTAGAAACTTTGGGGTACTCTTTGAAGTTCTATGTGTTGGTTGAATAGATGAATCTGAGATTGTTTGATGCATATCGTATAATCGTACCCACGGATACTTGAGGTGACAATGGAGTATCTAGGTGACATTAGGGTTTTGGTTGATTTGTGTCTTGAGGTGTTATTCTAGTAAGAACTCTATGATAGATCGATCCGAAAGAATAACTTTGAGGTGGTTTCATACCCTACAATAATCTCTTCGTTTGTTCTCCGCTATTAGTGACTTTGGAGTGACTCTTTGTTGCATGTTGAGGGATAGTTGATCCAATTATGTTATTATTGTTGAGAGAACTTGCACTAGTGAAAGTATGAACCCTTGGTCTTGTTTCAACGCATTGCAATACCGTTTGTGCTCACTTTTATTACTTGTTACCTTGCTGTTTTTATATTTGCATATTACAAAAACCTATATCTACCATCCATATTGCACTTGTATCACCATCTCTTTGCCGAACTAGTGCACCTATATAATTTACCATTGTATTGGGTGTGTTGGGGACACAAGAGACTCTTTGTTATTTGGTTGCAGGGTTGCTTGAGAGAAACCATCTTCATCCTACGTCTCCCACGGATTGATAAACCTTAGGTCATCCACTTGAGGGAAATTTGCTACTGTCCTACAAACCTCTGCACTTGGAGGCCCAACAACGTATACAAGGAGAAGGTTGCGTAGTAGACATCAAGCAGTTTCTGGCGCCGTTGCCGGGGAGGTGAGTGCTTGAAGGTATATCTTTAGATCTTGCAATCGAATCTTTTTTATTTCTTTTATCACTAGTTTAGTCTATAAAATAAAACTACAAAAAAATGGAATTGAGGATGCCTCATATGCTTCATCTTTTTAATGTCTTTCGTGAAAATAAGGATTCCGATAATTGTGCCAAAATGTTAGAAGAAGAATGCATTAGAATGTTTGGCTTTAAATCTTTGAATGATGAGCATGATTGCAATGTTGTTAGTATGAATTCCTTGAATATCCATGATGCTAATGATATCCAAAGCCACAATCTTGGGGAAGCTATGTTTGATGAAGATAATATTTTTTGTCCCCCAAGTTTTGATGAGCAAATTTATTATGATGAAATCATGCCTCCTATTTATGATGATTATATTGGTGAAAGTGGATTTGGAGAGGTCATGACTTTATTTAGTGAT
Source organism: Aegilops longissima (assembly GCA_021605205.1). Classification (NCBI taxonomy): domain Eukaryota; kingdom Viridiplantae; phylum Streptophyta; class Magnoliopsida; order Poales; family Poaceae; genus Aegilops; species Aegilops longissima. The sequence goes on from CM038681.1 coordinate 121,771,325, forward strand.
AATCCACTATTTCGAAAGAGGTTCCAATTGATTATGATAACGAAGTTGCTATTTATGATGATTATTGTGATGACATGTATGCTATTGATAATAATGATAACCATGAAACTTGTCATCATGATTTTAGTTTTCAATTGGATTATGCTTCACATGATAGTTATTTTGTTGAGTTTGCTCCCACTATTCCGAATGAGAAGAATTTTGCTTATGTGGAGAGTAATAAATTTTCTATGCTTGTAGATCATGAAAAGAATGCTTTATGTGATGGTTATATTGTTGAATTTATTCATGATTCTACTGAAAATTATTATGAGGGAGGAATATATGCTTGTAGGTATTGCAATAATTTCAAGTTTCCTCTGTATGTGCTTAAAGTATTAAAGTTATGCTTGTTTTGCCTTCCTATGCTAGTTGATTATTGTTCCCATAAGTTGTTTGATCACAAAATCCCTATGCATAGGAAGTGGGTTAGACTTAAATGTGCTAGTCATATTCTTCATGATGCTCTCTTTGTGTTTCAATTCTTATCTTTTATGCGAGCATCATTGAAATCATCATGCCTAGCTAGGGGCGTTAAACGTTAGCGCTTGTTGGGAGGCAACCCAATTTTATTTTTGTTCCTTGCTTTTTGTTCCTGTTTAGTAATAAATAATTCATCTAGCCTGTGGTTAGATCTGGTTTTATGTTTTAATTAGTGTTTGTGCCAAGTAGAACCTTTGGGAAGACTTGGGTGAAGTCTTTATGATCATATGCTGTAAAAAACAGAAACTTTAGCGCTCACGAGATTAGCTGCCATTTTTTACTGGAGGGTTCTTTTAGGTTGATTCTTTTTGCATAAGATTAATAGACAAATTCCTCAGGTCCACCAATTTATTTCAGAATTTTTGTAGTTCCATAAGTATACGTTTGATACAGATTACTACATACCGTTCTGTTTTTGACAGATTCTGTTTTCTATGTGTTGTTTGCTTATTTTGATGAATCTATGAGTAGTATCGGAGGGTATGAACCATAGTGAAGTTGTAATACAGTAGATATTACACCCATATGAATTTAGAATGAGTTCACGACAGTACCTAAGTGGTGATTTATTTTCTTATACTAACGGAGCTTACGAGTTTTCTGTTTAGTTTTGTGTTGTGAAGTTTTCAAGTTTTGGGTAAAGATTCGATAGACTATGGAATAAGGAGTGGCAAGAGCCTAAGCTTGGGGATTCCCAAGGCACCCCAAGGTAATATTCAAGGACAACCAAGAGCCTAAGCTTGGGGATGCCCCGGATGGCATCCCCTCTTTCGTCTTCGTTCATCGGTAACTTTACTTGGGGCTATATTTTTATTCACCACATGATATGTGTTTTGCTTGGAGCGTCATTTTATTTTGTTAGTATTTGCTTGCTGTTATTTAGAATAATGTTTTGCATCTCTATTTTCAATAAAAATGTTAAGGATAGCTTTTACCATGCTTATTTTTCAAGTATACATGTTGCTGTTTCAAAACAGAAAGTTTATTGCTGTTGCAAAAATTCCCTAGAAAAGCCAGAATATGATAAAATGTTGAAACTTTTTGCATAATAAGCTCTGATAAATTTTCTATAGTTTGGTAGAATTTCATAATGTTTGGAGTTAGGTAAGTATGATGAATCTTGCATTCTTTACAGACCATACTGTTTTGGCAGATTTCTGTTATGTTTGCATTGTTTGCATATGTTTGCTTGTTTAATGATTCTATTTGAGGATAGGAGTATTAAATATGCAGAGACATTTAGTATGCAATGTTGAATAATAATTTTTTTGATTTGCTACAGTAGAGAATGATAAGGTTTTTGCATTGGTTTATACTAACTTATCTCGCGAGTTCTTGTTGAGTTTGGCGTGGATGAAGCTTTCGAGATTTAGGAAACCATGATATAAAAGGAATTAAGGAGATGCAAAAGTTCAAGCTTGGGGATGACCAAGGCACCCCAAGATAATATTTCAAGAAGTCTCAAGCATCTAAGCTTGGGGATGCCCCGGTAGGCATCCCACCTTTCTTCTTCAACAATTATCGATTAGTATCAGTTGAGCCTAAGTTTTGTTTCTTCACATGATGAGTGCTATCCTTGAAATGTTGTTTTATCTTGTTTTGCTTGATGTTTGAACAATATCCCAAGATATGAAATTCTTTAATGAGAGAGAGTCTTCACATAGCTACATAATTATTTAACTACTCATTGATCTTCACTTATATCTTTTTGGAGTAGTTTGTCATTTACTCATGTGCTTCACTTATATCTTATGAGTAAATGGTTGAATGATTTGAATGTCATAAATCTGAAATTATATATGTTTCATATGCCTTTCCCATGGGGAGTAATGCCTTCACATATAAGAAGTAGAGGTGGTAAATTTTTTGAAGGTTAGCAAACATTGTATTGGTCACTTGAACAATTGATGAAAGAATATTGAAGGAAGAGAGATTTCACATATAAATATACTATCTTGGACATCTTCTATGATTGTGAGCCCCATTAATTATTTTCAAACCTAAGCAAATTAGTTGAAGTTGGACAAGGAAGACAACATAATGAGTTATGCTTGGGTATACACTACTAGGGAAAAGCCTAGCAGCAGTGCGGGTCTTAGGCCTATCAAGATGGCTGACGACGATGCGCTCTTGATAAGGCGCTAACTAACGTATAGCGATGGCGTGCCCCAGCCCACGCCATCGCTAAATCGGTTTAGTAGTAGCGACTTCCAGTATCTTCGGTAATTAGTAGTAGCGCTTCTCCCTTGCTGCTGCTACTATTATTTCGTATTTTATTTCTTTTTTATTTCATGTTGTATTCGTACACCTTTACACAAGTTTTCATACAACAGGAATTTAGATATTGTTTTTACATCATAATGAGTTATTACATCACGGGGTGAAAGAACCATGGACTAGTTTCAAGTGGATGTCCATCCACTTGAAACTAATTCGCGGTTCTTTCACCCAATGATATAATAAATATCATCATCATCATATCATTAACAACTTATCATCATAATACATCATTGTCATATAACACCTCCTCAAGATCATCGTTTTCATCAATGAGACATCACATAGCAAATTGGTCACTAGTCGTAATCACAACTCTAACACATTGTACCACATAATAAACATATTGTACCCCATAGGACCTACTATATTCTCTAAGGTAAAATAGCAAAAAACAAGATAGCCCCTGACTCTCCATTATGGAGAATGGAGATTATCCTGTCTCCAATTCTTGCCTTTCGCTTAATGAAACTTCCAAGAACCTCCTTGCGAATCTCCAAACATTTTTTCCATTCTTTGATTAGCATGTGTTCACCAGTTTTAGAAATCCGATATGCATAGCTGAGCTCCTTAGATTGACCTGGCTGTATGTTCAGAACTGCAAGGCGACCATTCTGATACATCAGATGAGGCACACAATCCATCGGGATTTTCTGTTGAAAAACATAGTAATAACTTCATAGTTAGCAATGATGTACTAGTTTTAGAAGTATGCAAAAGATGCACGGATGTCGTAATAGTAAAAAATCTTACCAGGGTATCTCCATAGAATTTATCGTGGTTCAACACGTGCACTAGTGGCACGTATTCACCATAATTTGGAGGAGTTCGATTTACAGTAAGCGATAAAATGACTTTTCTCCTTATAAGTTAATTCGGAGCCATTAGTGTAGTGGGTTTTGTCTACCATCTTCCGCACATTGTTTGAAGATTCAAAATAAGCTGTCAATGGAAATAAGTTGTCAACTATTTTGAAATAAACAATATAAATTAGTTAATAACTATGTTTGAGAAACTCACATTGCGGTAGAATCGGAAGCGTATCAACAAGGACCCAAATGTCCATATTGTCTTTCTCGATGTCAGGATCACCAAGATCCATGGTGACAATCATACCCTCATAAAAACCATACATTTTGCAAAGTGCTTCCCAATTTTGGCAACCAAAATGGGTTACGCTATGAGAATTGTACAGATTTACTTCAAAATCTATATCATGATGGGTCCTTAGGTGTATTTTCTTTGTTTGCAAATTTTCATGGTCTAACCTATCCTCTCCAAGACATAGCATCTTGCATGGCATGGGATAAGCTAGTCGAATTGTAAAAGATGAAAATTAGATGTTCAAATAGTTGAAGTCATGCTTAATTACGAAAAAAAACACTTGTCGTTGTTGCGTACCGTTTCAACATCGAAGGTCTCGTCGAGCTTAATGCTGAAGCGCCGACCTTCGTCCAGCTCAATGAACCTGTCGCACATACCTTAATCGTCGTGGCACCAGCTGCACTCCCCCAGGAGACTGTCGTCGTCCGAGTACGACATTTCCTACGTTCATAATTCAAACATTATACTTGTACAATTAAATATATGTACTACAAAACCTAAATTAGATCATTATTTTTCGAGAAAACCCAGGCCACTCGATATTTCCTACATATTCTAGCACAAGTCATGCCAGAATTCACGGAAAAATCCGGCATGACCTTTGCTAAAAAAGGACATATCGAACGCCTGAAATTTTTCGGAACGGAAATTAATCAACACTCTGGCAAAACATAGGTCACTCGGAGGTGTAACCTGAACATGACCGGCCACTTGGGCAACCACATATCCTATTTGAGCAACACAAGATATACATGGAGATTTGGCTGGTCTCACCTCGAGGTCGGAGGGGGTCGGTGATGGGGACGACGGTGGGGATGATGGAGGGGCTCCTTGATTTCTGCAAAAGCAAAAACCCTATAAGTTATCACTAATAGATCCCGAATAATTGTTTAACTAAAAAGATAACAACAAATATGACATGTTCAACTAGTTCTATTAATTCAACTAGTTCTTACTAAATATAAACTTACTATAAATAGAAAGAACTAATTCTTTATAAAAATAAAGTAGTTCAACTAGTTATATTAATTATCTTACTAAAAATACATTAGTTCTATTAATTCAACTAGTTTATTAATTTACTTACTAAACTAGTTCAACTAAAACTAAACTAGTTCAACTAGTTTATTAATTTACTTACTAATTATTTTAAACACTTACTAAAAACAGTAAAAATAAACTACATTATACAATAGTTAACTAGTACCATCACTACTACTAATTAACATCTACTATTGCTAAAAATCATTATCTATGAACCCTAAATTAACATCTACTACTACTAAGAAACATCTAGTACTAACTAAGCAGAGAGAACGGGGGGGGAGGGTGGGAGGCTTACAGAGAGGGAGAGGCGGTGGCGGGAGGTGCTCGGCGGAGAGGTAGGGGCGGTGAGGGCGGGCTCGGGATCGGGAGGCGGCGGCGGGGTTGGGGGAGGCAGCGGCGACGTTGAGGTCGAGAGCAGCGGTGAGGTCTAGAGCGGAGGGGGTGGGGGAGGCGGCGGCGACAGTGAGTGGCGGCGGGCGGCGGCGGTGAGGTTGAGGACGGCCTCGGGCGGCGGCGGTCAAGGCAGGCTCGGGCTCGGGCGGCGGCGATAGAGGAGTAGGGGAACAAGGGGAGGAAGGAGGACTTAGCGAAATTTTGAGCGGGCGGGTGGTTAAGTCGAACTAGCAGTAGCGCACTTCAGGAAACGCGCTATAGCTAAAGTAGCTATAGCGCGTTTTATGGAAACACGCTACTGCTAAGTCTAAGCACGCATCAAAAATATACATTGGTCATCATTGATCTTTTTGTGTAGAATCTAAATAGTCAACATGAATCCTCACATTACCTGTATAGGCACTGGTGAAGATTCATATTGCAGCCACAAATCCTACACATATAGTTCAATGAAGACCAAGTGCTCGAGGTAGTTTGAGAAGTAACATATTTAAAGTGGTAAACACCTTGTTCGCTTAGCAGTATGGGACTAAACTTAATTAGGTGCAACACTTAGCAGCAGCGAGTTTTGCAGAAAAATGCTGCTACTAAGTACTTTAGCAGCAGCGCGTCCATGGAAGGGCGCTACTACTATATCTAGCCTGGAGGCAAATCCGTGGCAACTATAGTAGTAGCGCTTGTTTCACCTAGGGCGCTACTGCTACCTAGTTATTAGTAGCGCGGTTAAGTTAAGCTCGCTACTGCTAGTTAGCACTAGCGCCTGTTTTTAAACTGCGCTGCTGCTAAGATTCTGTGTATAAGGTTTTCCGTAGTAGTGATATTTGTATAGAAGTTATATTGTTATGGATGCTCTAACATGTGGTGCTTGCTATTTAGAATCCTTTGCTAGCCAAAATGTCTGTACTAAGCGGGAATACTGCTTGTGCATCCAAATCCCTTGAACCAAGTTTCTTCCATGAGTGTCCATCATATCTACCTACATGCGGTATTTACCTGCCGTTCCAAGTAAATTTGCATGTGCCAAACTCTAAATCTTCAAATAATAATTTGTTTTGTATGCCCGAATCGCTCATGTAGCGACTAGGGGCTGTCAGTATCTTCCATGCTAGGTGGGTTATTCTCACGATGAGTGGACTCCACTCATCATTCACGAGAAAATGGCTGGTAACTGGGATGCCCAGTGTGACGCCCCCGATTCAATCGTACACTAATCATGCACGCAAATGTGTACGATCAAGATCAGGGACTCACGGGAAGATATCACAACACAACTCTAAAACATAAATAAGTCATACAAGCATCATAATACAAGCCAGGGGCCTCGAGGGCTCGAATACAAGTGCTCGATCATAGGCGAGTCAGCTGAAGCAACAATATCTGAGTACGGACATATGTTAAACAAGTTTGCCTTAAGAAGGCTAGCACAAACCGGGATCTGGATCGAAGAGGCGCATGCCTCCTGCATGGGATCCTCCTAACTACTCCTGGTCATCGTCAGCGGGCTGCACGTAGTAGTAGGCACCTCCAGTGTAGTAGTCAATAACTCGATGGTGGCATCTGGTCGCAGCAATCGGATAGAGATAGGGGAAAAAGGGGGAACAAGGCAACCGTGAGTACTCATCCAAAGTACTCGCAAGCAAGGAGCTACACTACATATGCATGGATATATGTGTAAAGGGCCATATCGGTGGACTGAACTGCAGAATGCCAGAATAAGAGGGGGATAGCTAATCCTGTCGAAGACTACACTTCTGGCAGCCTCCGTCTTGCAGCATGTAGAAGAGAGTAGACTAAATTCCTCCAAGTAGCATCTTCAAGTAGCATCGCATAGCATAATCCTACCCGGCGGTCCTCTCCTCGTAGCCCTGTTAGAGAGCGACCACCGAGTTGTATCTGGCTCTTGGAAGGGTGTGTTTTATTAAGTATCCAGTTCTAGTTGTCATAAGGTCAAGGTACAACTCCAAGTCGTCCTGTTACCGAAGATCACGGCTATTCGAATAGATTAACTTCCCTGCAGGGGTGCACCACATTACCCGATACGCTCGATCCCATTTGGCCGGACACACTTTTCTGGGTCATGCCCGTCCGCGGAAGATCAACACGTCGCAGCCCCACCTAGGCATAACAGAGAGGTCAAGACGCCGGTCTAAACCTAAGCGCCGAAGTGCAGGCCCCATCGCCTTAGCACACCGCGTTCGCGTCTGTGCGCGGAAGCGAACTAGCCCCTTAATACAAGAGCAGGCTTACGTTCCAAACCGGCCGCCGCGCTTCGATTCTTGACGTCATGAAATGCTTGGTTGATCTGACGGCGCGGTTGCCCATATCTTGTCCCACGTGGCGGTTAGTGCGTATAAGGTCAACGACCCAACTCGAGATCAAATACCAAGATCTCGTTAAGCGTGTTAAATATCCATAAGCGCCGACCAGGCCAGGCCCACCTCTCTCCTAAGCGGTCTCAACCTGCCACATCGCTCCGCCACAAAGTAACGATCGGGGCCGTCGGGAACCCGTGCCCACCTCTACCGGGATGGAGCCACCGTCCTTTCAGCCCCATCTCCGAACAGTATCACGGTAATGCAATAGTGTAAAGTATATAGTATGCCCGTGATCACCTCGAAGTGATCACAGCCCGAGAGTATAGCATGGCGAGACGGACAAGAATGTAGGGCCACCGATGGAACACTAGCATCCTATACTAAGCGATGGGATAGCGGTAAAGGTAACAACAAATAGTAGCAAGGGCAGGCTATGCAGCGGTATAGGATTAGCGAAAGCGGTAACATGCTACACTACTCTAATGCAAGCAGATAGAGAAGAATAGGCGATATCTGGTGATCAAGGGGGGGGGGGGGCTTGCCTGGTTGCTCAGACAAGAAGGAGGGTCGTCGGTCACGTAGTCGACCACATGGGCATCGGCGATCGCCACGGGCCTACCGGAGAGAAGAGGGGGGGGGGGAGAAACAGTAAATACATAGCAAGCAAGTGCATAACAGGACAACAAGCAGAGGTAGACGTGTTCTAACGCGGTATGAAGTGATACCGGTGAAGGAGGGAAACATCCGGGAAAGTATCCCCGGTGTTCCGTGTTTTCGGGCAGAGGAGCCGGAGGGGGAAAGTTGCGAGTTTGATAGGTTAGGGATGCGTGGCGATTTAACGGTTTGCATGTCCGATTAGTCTCGCTGCTCGAGTAACTTTCATGTTGAAAATAATTTAATCCGAAGTTCTGATTAAAAGATATGATTTTCTAAAGATTTCATTAATTTCCGAAATTTAATTAATTATTTAAATTAATTCGAAAATGGATTAATGACATCAGCATGATGTCATGCTGACATCAGCAGTCAACAGAGTTGACTGGTCAACTGACGATGGGTCGATGGGACCCACACATCATCCTTGTTTAGACTTAATTAGGGTTTAGGCTAAACAAACTACTGTTTAATTAAACTAAAAGATTAATTAGATTAATTAACTAGGATTAATTAACTTAATTAATTTAGTTAATTAATTAATTAATTAAGTTTAGTTTTATTTATTATTTATTTGTTTATTACGCCTTTTTTTTAAATCCCCTTTTTTCTTACAAACGTTCTGGGCGCTTGGGCCCACGTGTAAGTGGTCCAGGGCCTTGCGGGCACATGGGCGCGGGTGGGTGCCGGGACCCGGCTGGGCACCCGAGCGGGGCAAGCTGGCGCGGCCATCTTCGGCGATGGCTGGACGGTGGGTGGGCTCGGCAGAGGCGCCGCTTCGAGTGGAGCAGCGGCAATGGCAGGGACGCGCCCGGCGTGGCCAGCAGCGAGGCGCCGCCGCGGTGGGGGTCTTGAGGAGGCGTGGGCGGGCAGGCCAGGAGGCGCTGGTCGCGCCTGAGAATGGCCAGGCGCGCCGGAGCTGGTCGAACAAGGGGTCATGAGGCGGTGAGCAGTGAGCTTCCAGCGTGTGGCGGATGTGGTGCTCACGGTGAGTGCGCGTGGCGCGGGGTGCACGTCGAGGCGAGGGAGAGAGAGGAGGCCGGGGCCTCACCGGGTGTCTGTAGGGAACGGGACAGTGGGCGCGGGGGAGTTCGGGGAGGTCTGTTGTGGAGGAGGACAGGGACGACGTCGATGTTGGAGGAGGCAGGCCGGCGATGGAGCGCTCCGGCCGCCGGCGTCGGGGGTGGAGGGGCGAGGGGATCGGGTTCTCCTCCCGATCTAGATCCAATCGAGGGAGTGGGGGGAAGCGAGTTGGAGTGGTGGGGGTGAGGTAGGTTAGGGTTTCGGTGGATAAGGGGAGGGGGTGGCCGGTTGGGCCTGTGCCGAATGGGCCGGCCAGTTGGGTCGGCTGGCCCGTGGGGGGGGGGGAGGGGGTCTTTCTCTCCTTTCCTTTTTTGTTTGTTTTCTGTTTTTGCGGTTTCTTTTCCTTTTATTTATTTTCTTTTCTGTTTTAAACCATTTTAAATCATTTAGGCATTTTATAAAAATGTGTTTGTTGCACCATAATTACCCTTGTAATATTCGGCAACCACCGAACATTTTTGTTTCAATTTTTGAAAACTTTTGCTGTTTACCAATTTTTTTTGAATTGATTTTTGAATCGGTTTCGACGCGAGATTCGCGACTGTAACGGAGGTGACGTGGTGTTATTAGCAGAGGTTACTGTAGCTTGATTATCCGGGCGTCACAATTCTCCTCCACTACAAGAAATCTCGTCCCAAGATTTAAGAGGTAAAGAAAGGGGGGGAGGTCTAGTTACGAATTTCTAACAGATCTTCTCGGTGTTGGTTGCTCTTCTCGAAGAGATCGATCCATTGTATCGATGTCTTCAATCCACTGCTTCAGGTCATCATTATGAGGCCGTCTTCCTTTCTTCGGGGGTTCCATTGTACTTATGAATAGGTAACGGGGCAGATCGGCAACGAAAGAATGCTATATGGGTAGTAATCTGGGATTAACCCAACAATGAGCATATGATTACCCCTCGAGTCGAATAATTAAAACACATCGAGAGAAGAGTTCTAAGGTCCAATAAGAAGTTTCAAGCAGCTAGGCAATCGTTCAATGCCTAGACAGAAGGTGAAAGGGTTTCAGGGCAACGTGAATAAGTATTGCGTTTGTTACCAGAATAGATCACTAGGAATGTGGCTCATGAATTGCAAACGAAGCCAAGCTCAAGGAATATCTTTGGCAATAGGTTCTATAGGAGAGTCAGGTTTCGATCCTGGGACTTGTGGTTTATGGGCCCACCACGTGGTTAAAGTAGGAAGGGCATTGACATCTTGCACGGTCATGATCACAAGGCATGTCAGTGAATAACCGGTCAGTTATGTTGGTAGCATCATTGGTACCAAGGGCGAGGGACAAAGAGAACCATTTTCCTGCTAGTTGAACGAGGCGGACCATTAGGCAAAGTTCTCGTCCATCGGTGGATACCGGAATGTCATCAACAATAGAAACGGGGTCTCACTGACAGAGTTGTACATCGAGGTGTTTACATAAGCAGTGAATTATTACTGCTTAGATAATATAGATCACAAGAAACGTTAAACCAACCAATGGAAAGGAAAATACGATTATCAGATTAAACAGAACAATGGAAAGGAAAATGTGTTTAAACACATTATTCAAGGGTATATCTTCCCAAGGACAAGCGGAGCATGATATCCATGACAGGATAGAAAGTAGAAAACCATTTAGGTAAGGGGGAGGAATCTCATGATATTACCCATTCAACGGTGTTAGGACAAATGCTAAAGAAGATTCTGCATTGTGCTTCAAATGCTCTTATTGAAAATCGGATTACCACAGACATGCTTCGAGATAGCATTGACATGGTCTTCAAGCAAAGGTCAGACTTTGGATACAGGAAGGATCCATCAGGAACAACTTGTAGAATAAGTCTTACAATTTCCACATGGAAGAATGGTTAACCTTGCTAAAAGGAGAATTATAACAATAGGTCCTCTGGCCAGGTGTTCTAGGCTTGACATTACCTTACCGAGTCAAATAAGGACCAACATTATGACTCTTGGAAAATGTTCCAACCATAATATCCGACCAGGATTCAGATCTGATTGGGGTCAGGATACCTCAGACTCAGGATGCCTGAGAAGAAGAAAAAAAAGGTGCGACATGAATTAACGCGAAGACATCGTAAGATTCTCGGGAAATGTACCGTGGAAGCAAGTTCTGAAACAAGAGTTCATCATTAAATCAAGGAGAGGGTTAGGAGGTGGCTGATGGACTCATCGACAATTCATTAAGATTCCCAAAAGATGGATTTCCACACTTATGTGAACAAGGAGATAACATTTGTCAGATAAATTTATTTAATGATGTATGTTCAAGGAAACATACGCAATTAAACATTGGTTGAAAGGTGCACCCGAGATATGGGCTTAGGTAGAAATGGTGTTTCAATAACCAATGGTCTAAGAATGAAATAACGACCATTAACTTCAAAGCAATAGGGTTGCTAGAAGTACAGAACCCAAGCAGCACGGTTCACGTGTTGGTATCCCGATTAGAATCAATACGGGGACCAAGAAAGAATGGTGAGGGTGAGGAGTTATCACAATACCAAGAACTCTCAAGACATGGTGAAATTCTCACGACATTCTTGACATAAAAGAAGGTAATACTCCAAGGTAAAGAAGAACAAATGCTGGGGAGCAAGGATCTCATGGTATACACAAAACACGAAAAAGTTTGTGTTGAACGGAAGGCAATAAAGTGGTCGATGATAACACAAATCATCGAGGGAAGGATGGTATTTCCTATCATGAATTCGATTGGTATCCTGGAAGGAGCTAAAATGTTGATGATGATCACGACACATTTGTCGAGAGATTTCATGAAGATGTAATCGATCGGCGATAACATCAAGTCAAAGGAATTCTGAAGCAAAAGGTTATTGGAACCATGCGTACGACACAAACTCAAAATCAAGCTTGTTGTCCAAAGCGAAATGATATGATGAGGAAGATCGATGTAAGCAGCTCATCGTCAAAAATTATGCTCGGGAAGAGGACCAGTAGCACGATTAAAATCGACACGACAAGGATATAGCCAAACAGGCTAGGAATGGCGTGATTGAGTTCAAACTCATAAGTAATGAAGGTTACCAAGAGTTTCTTAATCGCGATGCGGACTCGAGTCGATTATCGGTGTCTTTGAGTGTTAAATAACTCGAGCCCGTGAAAATTGGAATCAATGAGAATGTAGCACTTGATGAAGAACTCATAAGAAGTTATGCAGTTCCGTGATAATCTTGAGATACCAGGGGGTAATACTCGACGACAAATCAAAGTAGAGGTTGGACTGGGGTATTACTCTGTAGAAGACAAGTGCTTAAACTTGCACGAGAAATGGTATTTAAAGAAGAACATGGTCGGAAACCACGATCATAAATGATCAAATCCCAGATATAAGATGAACTTATACCAAGGGAATAGTTATTATTTCAAGAAGCCTCCATGATAGGATCTACATCGTGTCCATGGGAATGAACACAAAGGTTCAAGGTCGACTCCCACTTCTTTAATGCATAACCTTTCATTCACTTCTTGCCTTCAACGAAATTGTGTGTTGAAATTTTATCTGACATAACACTAGTAGAGTATGACCCGTAGTAGTTTCCGGGGTCACACAGTTAGGGAAGGCATATGTCCAACCCATCGGGGCCTCTTAGGAACATATACCACAAACTTCAGGAGTAAATAACACAAGCTCGATAGCGAGTATGGTTGACAAAGCAGAGGATACAATTTACCAAAGGCGGTATATATCCTCTGAAAGGCTCAAGGTTATTGAATATGAAGGACATTGTCGGATAAAATCCAACAAGGATCTGGGGTGAGTATCGACACACAACCAGAGGAAGAAACAAGGCAAAGACATTGGATTATAGAAACAACTGAATGACTTAGAGCGCAATTGCTAAGGAATTATGATTTATAAAGCGAAGGATCAGAAGCAGACGCTCTGATCAAGGATGGATAAGTTCAATACTTAGGGGCACAATCGATAACAATTTAATTGGCGAGAACCAGCTCATGATTAAAACGACGTCTGAGCCGGAAGGATGAATTCTAGGATCTGTTTGAGGATTGCGAGCATTCGGAACAAATCGAATCAACGGAAACAAAATGTCAATGACAATGGATGTCAACAAGATTACTAGACTTATGGGATTAACCATAATGCAAGCAATCAAGAATTCCAAGAGCAATAGGATGCTCAAGATTTTCGGAAGATCGAATGATATTTCGTGGATTCATGACATACATGCATCAACTCGGGATGAGTGGATACTCGGTAAGTGTGAGAAATTATCCGTAGGGGTATTCAGGCGACAAGGAACTGCAAGGCAGTAGGCACAAAAGGATTCTCGGAACAATAGAGAGAATTTCGGGGTATCTTGTAATAATAAGATCAATGGGGAATGATTATATGAATGGCAAGTGTATGCAGTTTTCATAGGGTTGACGGTGGAAGGAAATCTCAAATGCGATGGCACAAGACTCGGGAGAATATCGTAGAGTAACTTCGGAATCTTCTAGTGCAGCAGGCGATCATCTGAAGTGAGGGGCTCTCCGGGAGAAAGTACTTGCGAGAACCTAAAGTTAGTCTTGTTTTTAGCAAAATCGTTTAACCCGAATAGAAGAGAGCTCAGAGTCCCAGAGTAAAGATCGAGGAGTAAAAGATCCTAATACCACCCAATGGCGACGTGGGCCCGTAAGGCACACAGCCATGTTAGTAAAAGTTTTGCAATGACTAGACTCGACTTCGGCCAAGGAGTATGGAAGGGGGATTCCTACAGGCAGTCGGCTCCGATACCAACTTGTGACGCCCTCGATTCAATCATACACTAATCATGCACGCAAATGTGTACGATCAGGATCAGGGACTTACGGGAAGATATCACAACACAACTCTAAAACATAAATAAGTTATACAAGCATCATAATACAAGCCAGGGGCCTCGAGGGCTCGAATACAAGTGCTCGGTCATAGGCGAGTCAGTGGAAGCAACAATATCTGAGTACGGACATATGTTAAACAAGTTTGCCTTAAGAAGACTAGCACAAACCGGGATCTGATCGAAGAGGCGCAGGCCTCCTGCAGGATCCTCCTAACTACTCCTTGTCGCCGTCGGCCGGGCTGCACGTAGTAGTAGGCACCTCCAGTAGTAGTCGTCATCGACGGTGGCGTCGGTTCTGGCTCCGACATCTGGTCGCAGCAATCGGATAGAGATAGGGAAAAAGGGGAACAAGGCAACCATGAGTACTCATCCAAAGTACTCGCAAGCAAGGAGCTACACTACATATGCATGGATATATGTGTAAAGGGCCATATCAGTGGACTGAACTGTAGAATGCCAGAATAAGAGGGGTGTCGGTGTCAAAACCGGCGGATCTCGGGTAGGGGGTCCCGAACTGTGCGTCTAGGCGGATGGTAACAAGAGATAAGGGGCACGATGTTTTACCCAGGTTCGGGCCCTCTTGATGGAGGTAAAACCCTACGTCCTGCTTGATTGATATTGATATTGCGGATGTTTACAAGAGTGGATCTACCACGAGATCAAGGAGGCTAAACCCTAGAAGCTAGCCTATGGTATGATTGTAAGGGTTGTTGATGTTGTCTATCGACTAGCCTGGCCTCGGTTTATATAATGCACCAGAGACCTAGGATAACAAGAGTCCTAGCCGAATACGCCGGTGGGGAGGAGTCCTTGTCTTGATCGCCAAGTCTTGTGGAATCTTCCTTGTATGCGGCAACTGTCCGGACTGGCCCATGAGTACACGGCCATGGGGATCCTCGGCCCAATCCAACTGATTGGGAGACGACGTGGTGAGTACCCCCTAGTCCAGGACACCGTCGATAGCCCCGAACCGGTCTTCAAGTTAGGGGCGCTCTCGATTCTTCCGAACTGTTCTTCATCTTGGTTGCGGTCTTGAAAACCGGTTCAACAAATCTTCCATCTTCGATCTTGAGGATCGCCAAATGCATTCGGCGAGTTTATCGTCGGGTATCCGAGGAGCCCTTTAAGTTTCCGCCTTTATCAATGCTTTGTTATTTTATGCCACGCCCGGTTTGAAGTTATTCCGGAGGCGGTGTCCTCTTCGTCCGAGCTCTAACGCCGGACTGCATTCGAGGTATCTTTGCAGCCGAGCACCAACGCCGGACTGCTTCCCAGCTCTATCGCGGACTATGTATCCGAGCTCCAACGCCGGACGGTATCCGAGCTCCAACGCCGGACGGTATCCGAGCTCCAACGCCGGACTATGTGTCCGAGGTGTCATAAATCACCTTGGTTCAAAGAAGTTTGAAGGAGTTTAGCCGAGCTTAATGCCGGAAATGCCCTCTATGGAGCCAGCCACCAGCGTCTGAGCTTTATGCCGGAAAGCTTCCGAGGTGGTGCACCACCCCGAATGTGGGCTGATTTTTGGTCAATATTTTTGATTGGTGCAATTTATTCTCTGCCGAGATACATAGCCAGTAGCCCTCAAGGTGTGTATCGGTCTAAAACCTTAGATGCCCATGAAGGATGACATAAGACCGCTGATCCCCGTAGCTGCTGAGACTCAGGTTGATTTGCAAAATCGGTCTGAGGATCAAGTCCTAGCTCGGCAGAATACTTCGGGACACAAAAAGCGGCGTGCTCAGTCCTCAAGACTCAGGTTGGGTGCGGCCGACCAACCCGAGGATCAAAATCTCCTCGGTGACTGTATTACACTTAAAATTTTCTGCATTGGACAGGCAATGCAAGAGCCCCAGACACCGGGTCGGTGGCAATACCGATCGAGGATCGATGTGCCCCTTTAATATTTGTAAATAATAAGCCCAAAGCCCAGTAGCCCCCGAGCCTTAATGCGGGCACGTGAGGCCGAGTTAAGGATCGATATCCATAGTAAAATCACAAATTATGTGTAATGACTCTATGTATCCAAGTACTTTACGTCATTAATGCTCGAATCCGTATTGTACAAAACTTTGTTGACCAACCATCAGCTTCCACCTCCTCGGCCAATAGCCGAGGAGTGTTTGTCCTACTTTATAAAGCCTTTATGAGGGCAAAGATTTACAACAAACAAGGCAATCTGGCCATACGGTTTTATAAACAAAGGTGCAGCGGAGAGACATGTTATATTACTGCTTTAATAGAAGAAATGTCTTCCAAAGAAAATAGTCCCTTCTCGGTTCCTTTGTTTGGTTGTCATGCTAAGCATGATCATGAAACCTCAGCTCCAATGTAAGAGAAAAATATCGAGGATTTAGTTTGGGAGGCCAGTTAATAGCCCCCTGTAGTGTTCGGCGACAGTCGAGGTCAAGCCGGAAACACTTTGGCCAATTTTATGAATGGACCGTCATTTAATATAGTCATCGGATCGCTGACCAGTTTACACCTATTGTGACAGATCGGTTTTGCTTTCTCCACCGAGGTGCTTGACCATGCGAGCTGGAAGCACAATCGCAGGGTTCTCCTTTGCACACCTAGCTGAACAAAGCGGGCGTAGGAGGCAAGCGCTGGAGCCGGGCAACCCAACTATTGACCAAGACACAATTGAAACTGATGCATATATAGCCATATCCAAGAATGTTTTGCGAATCTCGAAGGTGTCCGGCGTTGCCTTCGCGAGACTTGTGCTGAAAACACACAAATAGGTAAAAGTGCCATAAGCTTGAAAACCACAAAGCGTCAATAAAAACATGACGTCCGAACAAGATCAAGTGTTCCGTGCCAATCCGAAAATTGGACTTTAGAAAAAAAAAGTGCTTCTGCCGTGCTTTAACTTTGCAACGACTAAGAAGAAAAACACTTAGTATGAAACGGCTCAAATAAACATAAGAGCCCCCAAGTGACTTGGGTAAAAGTTGACTATGAAATGTAAGGTGACATGTAGAATGCCTTCTAGCCGGATTGTAGATCGTTTGTCGTAGCGGACCTTTTCGCTTCAACCTTTGGACCCAATAGTCCGGAGTGTGTCCGAATACCCTCGCGGTTATAAAAATCGGGGCATGCATGGAGACCAGGCGTAGGGGTCATTAGTGCTTTATCAGACAAGTGCCCAACTAGTTATGTTATATTACATGGTTAGTAAGAAACATCTTCCAGGGAGAATAGTTCCGTTAGGGGTTCCTTTCCCTGGGAGGCATGCCCTAAAGTGCATGTCCGGACTACGAAAAGAGCAGAAAAACATCTGGGGGCAGGTAAATAAATGGGTAAGAAATCATCTTTTAGTTCACCGACCGAGTATTCCCTTAAGAACGCTAGCTTTCGGCTTCACCCAGTCTGAGGTACATGTCCGGCTGATCCGGCAGTAACAATCGCAGAGGTGCTCCCTTTACCACCTAGCCGAACAATCGGGAACGTAGGGGTAAGCACAGGAGCCAGGCAACCCAGCTTGGCCAAAACTTAAGTCATATCGATGCATATAATGGTGAATAAAAGGTACATGCGGAAGTGTGACACATGTGTTGGGCATAAAGCCCGTATTAATAAGCTTCTATTAAAGAAGCCCCCGGGTATAATGAGCGCGGGTAGCGCGTCAAGTGTGTGCAAACAGAGTTTGGACAAGGAAAATTTTTACAAGCAACTTTTTCCAAAAAAGTATAATGCTTGGTCGAGCCGAACACAGGTTAAAAATTAAAGCTGTGAGCATGAAAGCGACTTAGCTGGTTTAATGTGTTCGGTATTGATGACGCGGTCCGAGCTTGATACGGGACAAGGTTCCATCCCCCAAGCCGGTCCCGAGGTGGCGGAGCGAAGAGCTCGACACGCCGAAGTGGTGACATAGCACGGTCAATGCAGGACGGCAGAGGGATGCCGAAGTCCCCTGCATGGGGTAATGAAGTGTTGACGAAGCCCCCCGTCCAGCCGAGGTGACGCCAAAGGATATAGTCCGGCTGGATCATTTTCCTGTGCACAAAAAATAGTGCAGACCGGATATAATAGTAATAGTGATAATTTAAAGAAAAAATCGTTGCACAATAAATAATTTATGCAAAGTGAGTAATAAAAGAAATATGGCCTGGCGCCAAAGTCAATGTCGATGCAGGGCAGCGGCGAAATGCGGTAAAGGCGTGGCAAGGCCTGAATTCACAGGTCAGTTCGAGTTCCGGATGCGGCGTTCGCCGGACTATGTACGGAAACTGACCGAACCATCATGCGACCGTCGATAATGCGGCCACCATTTGATAGACCTGTGTACATATGATGGACAAACCAGAGTAATAATTCCTTGGGAAAAATTAGCCCAAACAAGCAAAAAGAAATACTAAGATTAATAGCACCTGGTTTATTTGCTTTAGCAATCCGAAGGAAGGTGATTCCCAAAATTGGGACTCGATCCACGCACCCATCGCCTGGTCGGCTAGTGACGCCGAAGTGTCCGGAGTAGGTTGATGAAGAGATGGAGAAGCCCCCGGTCCAGCCGAGATGTCGAAGTAGGTCGACGTGATGGACACCAGCTTGAAGAAGCAATAGTGCGGCCCGCCGATGCGGTCGTGGCGTGGTCGATGCCGCTTGATGAACGACCGTGCGGCGATGCCGGTATGCCCGCTCCGTGTAATCCGTGGGGCGGCGATGTTGGTGATGATTTATCCTTCGCGATGCCGGACTCTTGTTCGGCTTGCCGAGATGATGATCCGGAGAAGTTGAGCTCAGCTCAACAAAGTGACGACGTGTCTAGCGCAGGTCGGCAGCCGTGGAGCAATATTGCCAGACTGGTTTGACACTAGCCTGATGTTGAAGATCATGTTCAAAAGATCTTAAAGTTAGTGGGATGTGTTCGGAAACAAAACACAATACCCCATACAAAACTTCCTTCAAAAAAGGATGTCCGAAATCCCGTTCATAAAAAAGACGAACTCGGGTCGGATTCGTTTTCGCGCAGAAAGTAGATCCGAAAAGTGATGCACTAATCGGAAGGTTCCCGGAGTTTGGACGGTCGGATCGAGCTGAAATTTTGAGGGGTGGTAGATATAGGAATTCCGCAGCCGATCAACGGTTGGATCTTCCAAAGGAAGTCCGAGCTAGAAGCTGGAAACCACGCCCTAAACTCGTCCGGATTCTCCTCCAGATTCAATGCGGCTCTGGTATATCGGAGATTGCCAGAGATTCCTCCATCGGAACTCGATGAAATTTTCCAGGGTTGTTGTAGATTCAATTCCGCACAATTCCACCGAAGCAATCGTTAAAATGACGCTTGAAGAGGCGGTGGCAGCGGACACAAGTCCGCTGTCCAGAAAAACAGTACGGTCGCCCGAGGGCAATGTTGACGTTGAGCCCCCGGGCTCACTGGATGATTCCTCCACGATCTTGATAGAGATCGGAGCTGATGTTGATAAAGGCCCTCATCCGAACACGACGATCGGAGATAGGGTGCAGTCCTTGGTCGAACCAAGGTAACCAGTCGAGCTGGTGACGAAGATGCCGAAGTCACAGTTGACCTGCGGGCTAGCCATCGACCTTTTGCCGGACACACAGAGGAACTCTCAATGAAAGCACCAATGTCGGTGTCAAAACCGGAGGATCTCGGGTAGGGGGTCCCGAACTGTGCGTCTAGGCGGATGGTAACAGGAGACAAGGGGCACGATGTTTTACCCAGGTTCGGGCCCTCTTGATGGAGGTAAAACCCTACGTCCTACTTGATTGATATTGATATTGTGGATGTTTACAAGAGTGGATCTACCACGAGATCAAGGAGGCTAAACCCTAGAAGCTAGCCTATGGTATGATTGTAAGGGTTGTTGATGTTGTCTATCGACTAGCCTGGCCTCGGTTTATATAATGCACTAGAGACCTAGGATAACAAGAGTCCTAGCCGAATACGCCGGTGGGGAGGAGTCCTTGTCTTGATCGCCAAGTCTTGTGGAATCTTCCTTGTATGCGGCAACTGTCCGGACTGGCCCATGAGTACACGGCCATGGGGATCCTCGGCCCAATCCAACTGATTGGGAGACGACGTGGTGAGAACCCCCTAGTCCAGGACACCGTCAAGGGGGATAGCTAATCCTGTTGAAGACGACGCTTCTGGCAGCCTCCGTCTTGCAGCATGTAGAAGAGAGTAGACTGAAGTCCTCCAAGTAGCATCTCCAAGTAGCATCGCATAGCATAATCCTACCCGGCGGTACTCTCCTCGTAGCCCTGTTAGAGAGCGACCACCGAGTTGTATCTAGCTCTTGGAAGGGTGTGTTTTTATTAAGTATCCGGTTCTAGTTGTCATAAGGTCAAGGTACAACTCCAAGTCGTCCTGTTACCGAAGATCACGGCTATTCGAATAGATTAACTTCCCTGCAGGGGTGCACCACATTACCCGACACGCTCGATCCCATTTGGCCGGACACACTTTTCTGGGTCATGCCCGGCCACGGAAGATCAACACGTCGCAGCCCCACCTAGGCATAACAGAGAGGTCAGCACGCCGGTCTAAACCTAAGCGCACAGGGGTCTGGGCCCATCGCCCTTAGCACACCTGCATGTTGCGTACGCGGTCGGAAGCAGAACTTGTTGGGGAACGTAGTAATTTCAAAAAATTTCCTACGATCACGCAAGACCATGGTGATGGCATAGCAACGAGAGGGAAGAGTGTCCGCCCGTACCCTCGTGAGACCGAAAGCGAAGCGTTATAACAACGCGGTTGATGTAGTCGTGCGTCTTCACGATCCGACCGATCCAAGCACCGAACGTCGGCACCTCCGAGTTACGCACACGTTCAGCTCGATGACGATCCCGGACTCGATCCAGCAAAGTGTCGGGGATGAGTTCCGCCAACGACAGCGTGGTGGCGATGTTGATGCTCCACCGACGCAGGGCTTCGCCTAAGCTCTCATGACGATATGACTTCTCTGGCGCAGGGCTTCGCTTAAGCTCATGACGATATGACCGAAGTGGAATATGGTGGAAGGGGCACCGCACACGGCTAAGGAAAGATCCGTAGATCAACTTGTGTGTCTAGGGTGCCCCTGCCCCGTATATAAAGGAGCCAAGGGGAGGTGGCCGGCCAAGGAGGAGGCGCGCAAGGGGAGTCCTACTCCTCCGGAGTAGGACTCCCTCCAATCCTAGTTGGATTAGGATTCCTGAGGGGAAAGAGAGAGAGGGGCGGCCCACCTTTCCTAGTCCTAATAGGACTAGGGAAGGGGGCGCGACCACCTGGCTGGCCCTTTCTCCTTTCCTCCAAGGCCCACTATGGCCCATGTAGTTCCGGGGTTTCGATAACCTCCGGTACTCGATAAATTCGATTTCACTCGGAACACTTCCGATGTCCAAATGTAGGCTTCCAATATATCAATCTTTATGTCTCGACCATTTCGAGACTCC
This sequence comes from Aegilops longissima, assembly GCA_021605205.1. NCBI lineage: Eukaryota > Viridiplantae > Streptophyta > Magnoliopsida > Poales > Poaceae > Aegilops > Aegilops longissima. The sequence goes on from CM038681.1 coordinate 121,792,964, forward strand.
TCGTCATGTCCGTGATCACATCCGGGACTCGAACAACCTTCGTGCATCAATACTTATAAACTCATAATGAACTGTCATCGAAGCGTTAAGCGTGCGGACCCTACGGGTTCGAGAACTATGTAGACATGACCTAGAACCATTCTCGGTCAATAACCAATAGCGGAACCTGGATGCCCATATTGGTTCCTACATATTCTCTGAAGATCTTTATCGGTCAAACCGCATAACGACATCGTTGTTCCCTTTGTCATCGGTATGTTTACTTACCCGAGATTCGATCGTCGGTATCCTATACCTAGTTCAATCTCGTTACCGGTAAGTCTCTTTACTCGTTCCGTAATACATCATCTTACAACTAACTCATTAGTTGTTATGCTTGCAAGGCTTAAGTGATGTGTATCACCGAGAAGGCCTAGAGATACCTCTCCGACAATCGGAGTGACAAAACCTAATCTCGAAATACGCCAACCCAACAAGTACCTTTGGAGACACCTGTAGTACTCCTTTATAATCACCCGATTACGTTGTGGCGTTTGGTAGTACCAAAGTGTTCCTCCGTAAACGGAGTTGCATAATCTCATAGTTACGGGAACATGTATGAGTCATGAAGAAAGCATTAGCAACATACTAAGCGATCAAGTGCTAAGCTAACGGAATGGGTCATGTCAATCACATCATTCTTCTAATGAGGTGATCCCATTAATCAAATGACAACACATGTCTATGGTTAGGAAACATAACCATCTTTGATTAATGAGCTAGTCCAAGAGAGGCATACTAGTGACTATCTGCTTGTCTATGTATTCACACATGTATTATGTTTCCGGTTAATACAATTCTAGCATGAATAATAAACATTTATCATGGTATAAGGAAATAAATAATAACTTTATTATTGCCTCTAGGGCATATTTCCTTGATCTCCCACTTGCACTAGAGTCAATAATCTAGATTACAAAGTAATGATCCTAACACCCATGGAGTCTTGGTGCTGATCATGTTTTGCTCGTGGAAGAGGCTTAGTCAATGGGTCTCGCAACATTCAGATCCGTATGTATGTCTCCCACTTGGACTTGGTCCCAATGGAATTGAAGCGTCTCTTGATATGCTTGGTCCTCTTGTGAAATCTGGATTCCTTTGCCAAGGCAATTGCACCATATTGTCACGAGAAGATCTTCATCGGTCCCGATGCACTAGGTATGACACCTAGATCGGAAATGAACTCTTTCATCCGCACTCCTTCATTTGCTGCTTCAAGCAGCTATGTACTCCGCTTCACATGTAGATCCCGCCACGGCGCTTTGTTTAGAGCTGCACCAACCGACAGCTCCACCGTTTAATAAAAATACGATCCGGTTTGCGATTTAGAATCGTCCGGATCAGTGTCAAAGCTTGCATCGACGTAACCACTTACGACTAGCTCTTTGTCACCTCCATATACGAGAAACATATCCTTAGTCCTTTTCAGGTATTTCAGGATGTTCTTGACCGCTGTCCAGTGATCCACTCCTGGATTACTTTGGTACCTTCCTGCCAAGCTTACAGCTAAGCATATGCGTACATGATAGAGCCTATGGCTGAAGCATAGGGAACATCTTTCATTTTCTCTCTATCTTCTGCTGTGGTCGGGCATTGAGTCTGACTCAATCTCACACCTTGTAATACAGGTAAAAAACCTTTCTTTGCCTGATCCATTTTGAATCTTTTCAAAACTTTATCAAGGTATGTGCTTTGTGAAAGTCCAATTAAGCGTCTTGATCTATCTCTATAGATCTTGATGCCCAATATGTAAGCAGCTTCACCGAGGTCTTTCATTGAAAAACTTTTATTCAAGTATCCTTTTATGCTATCCAGAAATTCTATATCATTTCCAATCAATAATATGTCGTCCACATATAATATTAGAAATGCTCTGAGCTCCCACTCACTTTCTTGTAAATACAGGCTTCTCCAAAAGTCTGTATAAACCCATATGCTTTGATCACACTATCAAAGCGTTTATTCCAACTCCGAGAGGCTTGCACTGGACCATAAATTGATCGCTGGAGCTTGCACACTTTGTTAGTACCCTTTGGATCGACAAAACCTTCTGGTTGCATCATATACAACTCTTCTTCTAGAAATCCATTCAAGAATGCAGTTTTACATCCATTTGCCAAATTTCATATTCATAAAATGCGGCAATTGCTAACATGATTCGAGACAGACTTAAGCATCGCTTCGGTGAGAAAGTCTCATCGTAGTCAACCCCTTGAACTTGTCGAAAACCTTTTGCAACAAGTCGAGCTTTGTAGATAGTTATATTACCATCGGCGTCAGTCTTCTTCTTAAAGATCCATTTATTTTCAATGGCTTGCCGATCATCGGGCAAGTCAACCAAAGTCCATACTTTGTTCTCATACATGGATCCCATCTCAGATTTCATGGCTTCCAGCCATTTTGCGGAATCTGGGCTCACCATCGCTTCTTCATAGTTTGTAGGTTCGCCATGGTCAAGTAACATGACTTCCGAATAAGATTACCGTACCACTCTGTGCGTATTTTACTCTGGTTGACCTCTGAGTTCAAGAGTAACTTGATCTGAAGCTTCATGATCATCATCGTTAGTTTCCTCACTAATTGGTGTAGTTGTCACAGAACCATTTCTTGTGATGAACTACTTTCCAATAAGGGAGCAGATCTGATTATCTCATCAAGTTCTACTTTCCTCCCACTCACTTCTTTCGAGAGAAACTCCTTCTCTAGAAAGGATCCGAATTTAGCAACGAAAATCTTGCCTTCAGATCTGTGATAGAAGGTGTACCCAACAGTCTCCTTTGGGTATCCTATGAAGACACATTTTCCGATTTGGGTTCGAGCTTATCTGGTTGAAGTTTCTTTACATAAGCATCGCAGCCCCAAACTTTAAGAAACGACAACTTTGGTTTCTTGCCAAACCACAGTTCATAAGGCGTCGTCTCAGCGGATTTTGACGGTGTCCTATTTAACGTGAATGCGCCGTCTCTAAAGCATAACCCCGAGCGATAGCGGTAAATCGAAATAGACATCATAGATCGCACCATATCTAGTAAAGTACGATTCGACGTTCGGACACACCATTTCTCTGTGGTGTTCCGGTGGCGTGAGTTGCTGAAACTATTCTACATTGTTTCAAATGTAAACCAAACTCGTAACTCAAATATTCTCCTCCACGATCAGATCGTAGAAACTTTATTTTCTTGTTACGATGATTTTCCACTTCACTCTGAAATTCTTTGAACTTTTCAAATGTTTCAGATTTGTGTTTCATTAAGTAGATATACCCATATCTGCTCAAATCATCTGTGAAGGTGAGAAAATAACGATACCCGCCAAAGGCCTCAACATTCATTGGACCACAAACATCGGTATGTATGATTTCCAACAAATCAGTTGCTCGCTCCATAGTTCCGAGAACGGCGTTTTGGTCATCTTGCCCATGAGGCATGGTTCGCAAGTACCAAGTGATTCATAATCAAGTGATTCCGTAAGCCCATCGGTATGGAGTTTCTTCATGCGTTTTACACCGATATGACCTAAACGGCGAGTGCCACAAATAAGTTGCACTATCATTATCAACTCTGCATCTTTTGGCTTCAACATTATGAATGTGTGTATCACTCTTGTCGAGATTCAACAAGAATAGACCATTCTTCAAGGGTGCATGACCATAAAAGATATTACTCATATAAATAGAACAACCATTATTCTCTGATTTAAATGAATAACCGTCTCGCATTAAACAAGATCCAGATATAATGTTCATGCTCAACGCTGGCACCAAATAACAATTATTTAGGTCTAAAACTAATCCCGAAGGTAGATGTAGAGGTAGCGTGCCGACCGCGATCACATTGACTTTGGAACCATTTCCCACGCGCATCGTCACCTCGTCCTTTGCCGTGCTCGTCTATTCCGTAGTCCTGTTTGAGTTGCAAATATTAGCAATGAACCAGATCAAATACCAGTGCTACTACGAGCTCTAGTAAGGTACACATCAATAACATGTATATCACATATACCTTTGTTCACCTTGCCATCCTTTTTATCCGCCAAATACTTGGGGCAGTTCCGCTTCCAAAGGTCGATCTGCTTGCAGTAAAACACTCGATTTCAGGCTTAGGTCCAGACTTGGGTTTCTTCTCTTGATCAGCAACTTTCTTGCTGTTCTTTTGAAGTTTCCTTCTTCTTCCTTTGCCCTTTTCTTGAAACTAGTGGTCTTGTTGACCATCAACACTTGATGCTCTTTCTTGATTTCTACCTCCGCTGCTTTTAGCATTGCGAAGAGCTCAGAATTGTCTTAGTCATCCCTTGCATATTATAGTTCATCACGAAGCTCTTGTAGCTTGGTGGCGTGATTGGAGAATTCATCAATGACACTATCATCCGGAAGATTAACTCCCAGCTGAATTAAGTGATTGTTATACCCAGGACATTTTGAGTATGTGCTCACCGACGAACTATTCTCCTCCATCTTGCAGCTATAGAACTTATTGGAGACTTCATATCTCTCAATCCGGGCATTTGCTTGAAATATTAACTTCAACTCTGGAACATCTCATATGCTCCATGACGTTCAAAACGTCGTTGAAGACCCGGTTCTAAGCCGTAAAGCATGGCACACTGAACTATTGAGTAGTCATCAGCTTTGCTTTGCCAGACGTTCACAACTTCGGCTCAAGATCTCGCAGCAGGCTGTCACCCAGCGGTGCTTCCAGGGCGTAATTTTACGTGCAGCAATGAGGATAATCCTCAAATTACGGACCCAGTCCGTGTAATTGCTACCATCATCTTTCAACTTTGCTTTCTCAAGGAACGCATTAAAATTCAACGGAACAACAACACGAGCCATCTATCTACAGTAAACATAGACAAGCAAAATACTATCAGGTACTAAGTTCATGATAAATTTAAGTTCAATTAATCATATTAAAAACTCCCACTTAGACAGACATCTCTCTAGTCATCTAAGTGATCACGTGATCCAAATCAACTAAACCATGTCCGATCATCACGTGAGACGGAGTAGTTTCAATGGTGAACATCACTATGTTGATCATATCTACTATATGATTCACGTTCAAACTTTCGGTCTCCGTGTTCGAGGCCATATCTGTTATATGCTAGGCTCGTCAAGTTTAACTTGAGTATTCATGCGTGCAACTGTTTTGCACCCGTTGTAGATGGACGAGAACTTATCACACCCGATCATCACGTGGTGTCCGGGTACTCTGAACTTTGGCAACGGTGCATACTCGGGGAGAACACTTCTTGATAATTTTAGTGAGAGATCATCTTATAATGCTACCGTCAATCAAAGCAAGATAAGATGCATAAAGGATAAACATCACATGCAATCAATATAAGTGATATGATATGGTCATCATCATCTTGTGCTTGTGATCTCCATCGCCAAGCACCGTCATGATCACCATCGTCACCGCGCGACACCTTGATCTCCATCGTAGCATCGTTGTCGTCTCGCCAACTATTGCTTCTCGACTATCGCTATCGCTTAGTGATAAAGTAAAGCAATTACATGGCGTTGCATTTCATACAATAAGCGACAACCATATGGCTCCTGCCGATTGCCGATAACTTCGGTTACAAAACATGATCATCTCATACAATAAAATATAGCATCACGTCTTGACCACATCACATCACATCATGCCCTGCAAAAACAAGTTAGGCGTCCTCTACTTTGTTGTTGCAAGTTTTACGTGGCTGCTACGGGCTGAGCAAGAACCGTTCTTACCTCGCATCAAAACCACAACGATAGTTTGTCAAGTTGGTGCTGTTTTAACCTTCGCAAGGACCGGGCGTAGCCACGCCAGTTCAACTAAAGTGAGAGAGACAGACACCCGCCGGTCACCTTTAAGCAACGAGTGCTCGGGCGGTGAAACCAGTCTCGCGTAAGCGTCTGCGTAATGTCGGTCCGGCCGCTTCATCTCACAATACCGCTGAACCAAAGTATGACATGCTGGTAAGCAGTATGACTTATATCGCCCACAACTCACTTGTGTTCTACTCGTGCATATGACATCAACGCATAAAACCAGGCTCGGATGCCATTTGTTGGGGAACGTAGTAATTTCAAAAATTTCCTACGATCACGCAAGACCATGGTGATGGCATAGCAACGAGAGGAAGAGTGTCCGCCCACGCACCCTCGTAGACCAAAAGCGAAGCGTTATAACAACGCTGTTGATGTAGTCGACGCGTCTTCACGATCCGACCGATCCAAGCACCGAGCGTACGGCACCTCCGAGTTCGCACACGTTCAGCTCGATGGCGATCCCGGACTCGATCCAGCAAAGTGTCGGGGATGAGTTCCGTCAGACAACGGCGTGGTGACGATGTTGATGCTCCACCGACGCAGGGCTTCGCCTAAGCTCATGACGATATGACTTCTCCGGCGCGGGCTTCGCCTAAGATCCGCGACGATATGATCGAAGTGGAATATGGTGGAAGGGGCACCGCACGGCTAAGGAAAGATCCGTAGATCAACTTGTGTGTTCTAGGGTGCCCCCTGCCCCAGATATAAAGGAGCCAAGGGGAGGTGGCCGCCAAGGAGGAGGCGCGCAAGGAGTCCTACTCCTCCGGAGTAGGACTCCCCTCCAATCCTAGTTGGATTAGGATTCCCGGAGGGGAGAGAGAGGGGGCGGCCCACCTTTCCTAGTCCTAATAGGACTAGGGAAGGGGGCGCGCGCCACCTAGGGCTGGCCCTTTCTCCTTTCCTCCAAGGCCCACTATGGCCCATGTAGTTCCGGGGGTTCGGTAACCTCCGGTACTCGATAAATTCGATTTCACTCGGAACACTTCCGATGTCCAAATGTAGGCTTCAATATATCAATCTTTATGTCTCGACCATTTCGAGACTCCTCGTCATGTCCGTGATCACATCCGGGACTCGAACAACCTTCGTGCATCAATACTTATAAACTCATAATGAACTGTCATCGAAGCGTTAAGCGTGCGGACCCTACGGGTTCGAGAACTATGTAGACATGACCTAGAACCATTCTCGGTCAATAACCAATAGCGGAACCTGGATGCCCATATTGGTTCCTACATATTCTACTGAAGATCTTTATCGGTCAAACCGCATAACGACATCGTTGTTCCTTTGTCATCGGTATGTTTACTTACCCGAGATTCGATCGTCGGTATCCTATACCTAGTTCAATCTCGTTACGGTAAGTCTCTTTACTCGTTCCGTAATACATCATCTTACAACTAACTCATTAGTTGTTATGCTTGCAAGGCTTAAGTGATGTGTATCACCGAGAAGGCCTAGAGATACCTCTCCGACAATCGGAGTGACAAAACCTAATCTCGAAATCGCCAACCCAACAAGTACCTTTGGAGACACCTGTAGTACTCCTTTATAATCACCCGATTCGTTGTGACGTTTGGTAGTACCAAAGTGTTCCTCCGTAAACGGGAGTTGCATAATCTCATAGTTACAGGAACATGTATGAGTCATGAAGAAAGCATTAGCAACATACTAAACGATCAAGTGCTAAGCTAACGGAATGGGTCATGTCAATCACATCATTCTTCTAATGAGGTGATCCCATTAATCAAATGACAACACATGTCTATGGTTAGGAAACATAACCATCTTTGATTAATGAGCTAGTCCAGTAGAGGCATACTAGTGACTATCTGTTTGTCTATGTATTCACACATGTATTATGTTTCCGGTTAATACAATTCTAGCATGAATAATAAACATTTATCATGGTATAAGGAAATAAATAATAACTTTATTATTGCCTCTAGGGCATATTTCCTTCAGAACTAGCCCCCTTAAAACAAGAGCAGGCTTACGTTCCAAACCGGCGCGCGCCGCTCAGTTGCTGACATCACAAATGCTTCGGCTGATACCACAATGCCGGTTGCCCATATCTTGTCCCACGTGGCGGTTAGTGCGTATAAGGTCAAGGACCCAACTCAGATCAAATACCAAGATCTCGTTAAGCGTGTTAAGTATCCGCGAACGCCGACCAAGGCCAGGCCCACCTCTCTCCTAGGTGGTCTCAACCTGCCTGTCGGTCCACCACAAAGTAACGATCGGGGCCATCGGGAACCCAGCCCACCTCTACCGGGATGGAGCCACCGTCCTTTCAGCCCCATCTCCGAAACAGTATCACGAGTAATGTAATAGTGTAAAGTATATAGTATGCCCGTGATCACCTTCCAAGTGATCACAGCCCAAAGAGTACAAACATGGCGACGGACAAGAATGTAGGGCCACCGATGGAACACTAGCATCCTATACTAAGCGAGAGGATAGCGAGTAAAGGTAACAATAGTAGTAGCAAGGACAGGCTATGCAGCGGATAGGATTAATCGAAAGCGATAACATGCTACACTACTCTAATGCAAGCAGTATAGAGAAGAATAGGCGATATCTCGTGATCGGGGGCTTGCTGGTTGCTCGAGACAAGAAGGAGGGTCGCCGGTGGCGTAAGTCGACCACATGGGCATCAACATCGTCACGGGCCTACCGGAGAGAAGAGGGGGAGAAACAGTAAATACATAGCAAGCAAGTGCATAACAGGACAACAAGCAGAGCTAGACATGTTCTAACGCGGTATGAGGTGATACCGGTGAAGGGGGGAAACATCCGGGAAAGTATCCCCGTTGTTCTGTGTTTTCGGGCAGAGGAGCCGGAGGGGGAAAGTTGCGAGTTTGATAGGTTAGGGATGTGTGGCAGACGAACGGGCTATGTATCCGGATTCGTCTCGTCGTTCTGAGTAACTTTCATGTTGAAAATAATTTAATCCGAGTTACCGATTAAAAGATATGATTTTCTAAAGATTTCATTAATTTCTGGAATTTAATTAATTATTTAAATTAATTCGAAAATGGATTAATGACATCAGCATGATGTCATGCTGACGTCTGCAGTCAACATAGTTGACTGGTCAACCTAACCAGTGGGACCCACCTGTCATCCACTGTTTAGACTTAATTAGGGTTTAGGCTAAACAAACTACTGTTTAATTAAACTAATAGATTAATTAGATTAATTAACTAGGATTAATTAACTTAATTAATTTAGTTAATTAATTAATTAATTAAGTTTAATTTTATTTATTATTTATCTGTTTATTATTCCTTTTTTTAAATCCCCTTTTTTCTTACAAGCGTTACAGGCGCTGGGGCCCGCGTGTAAGTGGTCCAGGGCCTTGCGGGCACACGCTGGTGGGCGCCAGGACCCGGCTGGGCACCCGAGAGGGCCAAGCCGGCGTGGCCATCTCCGGCGATGGCTGGACGGTGGGTGGGCTCGGCAGAGCGCCGCCGAGTAGAGCAGCGGCAAGCGAGCAAGGACGACGCCAGGCGTGGCTGCGTCAGCAGGAGGCGCCGCCAGAGTGGGGGTGCGGGGAGGCCAGACAGGCAGGCCAGGAGGACGCGGTCAGCGTGCAGAACGGCCAGGGCGCGGCCGGAGCCGGTCGGAGCAAGGGGGGTCGCGGGCGGTGAGCCAGCCGGGGCTTCCGCGTCTGGCGGCGAATCTGGCGCTCACGGTGAGTCTGCGTGTGGCGCGGGTGCACGCCGAGGCGAGGGAGAGAGGAGGCCGGGCCTCACCGGTGTCTGTGAGGGAACGGGCAAGGGCGCGGGGAGTTCGGGGAGGTCCGTTGTGGAGGAGGACGGGGACGACGTCGACGTTGGAGGAGGCAGGCCGGCGATGGAGCGCTCCGGCCACCGGCGTCGGGGGTGGAGGGGCGAGGGGATCGAGTTCTCCTCCCGATCCAGATCCAATCGAGGGGAGTGGGGGGGGGGAAGCGAGTGGGAGTGGTGGGGGTGAGGTAGGTTAAGGTTTCGGTGGATAAGGGGAGGGGGTAGCTGGTTGGGCTGTCTTTAATGGGCCGCCAGTTGGGTCGGCTGGCCGGGGGAGGGTCTTTCTCTCCTTTCCTTTTTTGTTTGTTTTCTATTTTTGCGGTTTCTTTTCCTTCTATTTATTTTCTTTTCTGTTTTAAACCATTTTAAATCATTTAGGCATTTTATAAAAATGTGTTTGTTGCACCATAATTACCCTTGTAATATTCGGCAACCACCGAACATTTTTGTTTCAATTTTTGAAAACTTTGCTATTTACCAATTTTTTTTGAATTGATTTTTGAATCGGTTTCGACGCGAGATTCGCGACAGTAACGGAGGTGACGTGGTGTTATTAGCAGAGGTTACTGTAGCTTGATTATCCGGGCATCACACCCAGTCCTTTGATCAAAAGATCAAAAACAAAATCGCAAATAATTTAAACAAAACTCCCCCAGGATTGTTGATTGTTGGACGACACCCGTTGTTTCGGACAAGCCGTGGAGTGTGATTGTTGGTGGAGGGGGGTGTAAAATCTTTACCTTTCTGTTTGGGAACCGCCTATAATGTATCTTGTATGGAAGATATTGGGAACTCTTGGTCGTTTTGTTGACAATGAAAGCATACCTCTCAAAATTATTTTCATCTCTGTTTTTGCTTCGAGCTTTGGCACCTCTGCAAATCCCTGCTTCCCTATGCGAAGGGTCTATCTTTTACTTGTATGCAAGAGTCAGTAGTATTCCTTCTCATTCCAACCTACTCTTTAGTTGGCAAGCATCATGTGATGGAAAGATCTAAGAATATATGCCCATTCAAATATATTTGATCATGAATTATTATTGTTGACAATTATCTATATGATAAATAAGTTGGGAGGCGTAACATTAAGCCCCTATCTTTCTCTGTGTTCGATGGATGCTATTTGTTCTAAAATTTTGCTTTGAGTGGTAGCAATCATGGAAGACTGTATGATAGTTGAGTATGTGGAATTTGCTAAATCAAAGCTCTTACATAGTCCCTTCCTGAAAATAAGATGAATTGCAATTGTTTGATGACTGAGAACATAGTTTGTTAGTTTTCAAGAAAGTTTATGATCTATGCTTTAACATGTGAATAGCTTGTTACTTGATCATGAAAAGTTTTATGAGTTGAGCTACTGTTATGACATATAATGATACTAGAAAAGGTGATTGAAATTATCATTGATCAAACTTGTGCACCTGCTAGCATTCACACTTCATAAATTATTTCTTTTATCATTTACCTACTCGAGGTCGAGCAGGAATTAAGCTTGGGGATGTTGATACGTCTCCAACGTATCTATAATTTATGAAGTATCCATGCTATTATATTATCTGTTTTGGATGTTTATGGGCTTTACTAAACACTTCTATATTATTTTTGGGACTAACCTATTAACCGGAGGCCCAACCCAAATTGCTGTTTTCTGGCCTATTTCAGTGTTTCGAAGCAAAGAAATATCAAACGGAGTCCAAACGAAATGAAACCTTCGGGAGAGTTATTTTTGGAACGGAAGCAATCCAGGAGACTTGGAGTAGATGTCAGGGAAGCTTCGAGGAAGCCACGAGGTAGGGAGGCGCGCCCTACCCCCTGGGCGCGCCCCCCACCCTCGTGGGCTCCTCGTGGCTCCCCTGACTGACTTCTTTCGCCTATATATGTCCATATACCCTAAAAACATCGGGGAGCAGAATAGATCGGGAGTTCCACCGCCGCAAGCCTCTGTAGCCACCAAAAACCAATCGGGACCTGTTCCGCACCTGCGAGGGGGGGATCCTCACCGTGGCCATCTTCATCATCACGGCGCTCTCCATGACGAGGAGGGAGTAGTTCACCCTCGGGGCTGAGGGTGTGTACCAGTAGTTATGTGTTTGATCTCTCTCTCTCTCTCTCTCGTGTTCTTGATTTGGCACGATCTTGATGTATCGCGAGCTTTGCCATTATAGTTGGATCTTATGATGTTTCTCCCCCTCTACTCTCTTGTAATGGATTGAGTTTTCCCTTTGAAGTTATCTTATTGGATTGAGTCTTTAAGGATTTGAGAACACTTGATGTATGTCTTGCATGTGCTTATCTGTGGTGACAATGGGATATTCACGTGATCTACTTGATGTATGTTTTGGTGATCAACTTGCGGGTTCAGTGACCTTGTGAACTTATGCATAGGGGTTGGCACACGTTTTTGTCTTGACTCTCTGGTAGAAACTTTGGGGCACTCTTTAAAGTTCTATGTGTTGGTTGAATAGATGAATCTGAGATTGTTTGATGCATATCGTATAATCATACCCACGGATACTTGAGGTGACATTGGAGTATCTAGGTGACATTAGGGTTTTGGTTGATTTGTGTCTTAAGGTGTTATTCTAGTACGAACTCTATGATAGATCGATCCGAAAGAATAACTTTGAGGTGGTTTCGTACCCTACAACAATCTCTTTGTTTGTTCTCCGCTATTAGTGACTTTGGAGTGACTCTTTGTTGCATGTTGAGGGATAGTTATATGATCCAATTATGTTATTATTGTTGAGAGAACTTGCACTAGTGAAAGTATGAACCCTAGGCCTTGTTTCAACGCATTGCAATACCGTTTGTGCTCACTTTTATTACTTGTTACCTTGCTCTTTTTATATTTGCATATTACAAAAACCTATATCTACCATCCATATTGCACTTGTATCACCATCTCTTCGCCGAACTAGTGCACCTATACAATTTTACCATTGTATTGGGTGTGTTGGGGACACAAGAGACTCTTTGTTATTTGGTTGCAGGGTTGCTTGAGAGAGACCATCTTCATCCTACGCCTCCCACAGATTGATAAACCTTAGGTCATCCACTTGAGGGAAATTTGCTACTGTCCTACAAACCTCTGCACTTGGAGGCCCAACAGCGTCTACAAGGAGAAGGTTGCATAGTAGACATCAGTTAACAAAAGCTACATTAGAACACCTAAACCCGATGAACAAATCAAAGTAGAACCTAACATTGCTATGGTTAAAGATCTCTTGGAAGAAGATATGGATGGGCATGTTATTTACTTCTATGAAAAAGCTGCTAGAATTGATAAACCTGATAAAAGGGATAAACATAGACCCTTTGTGGGCATGCCTGTCATCTCAGTTAAAATAGGAGATCACTGTTATCATGGCTTATGTGACATGGGTGCTAGTGTGAGTGCTATTCCTTACACCTTATATGAAGAAATTATGAAAGACATAGCACCTGCAGAGTTAAAAGACATAGATATTACAATTAAACTTGCTAATAGAGACACCATATCACCATTTGGGATCATTAGAGATGTTGAAGTCTTGTGTGGGAAAATAAAATACCCTACTGATTTTCTTGTTCTTTGTTCCCCACAAGATGAGTTCTGTCCCATTATCTTTGGTAGACCTTTCCTGAACACAGTTAATGCTAAGATAGATTGTAAGAAATAAACTGTCGGTGTTAGCTTTGGTGATGAGTCTCATGAGTTTAATTTTTCCAAGTTTAGTAGAAATATTCATGAAAAATAATTGCCTAGTAAGGATGAATTAATTGGTCTTGCTTCTATTGTTGTGCCACCTACTGATCCTTTAGAACAATATTTGCTAGACCATGAAAATGATTTACATATGCATAAAAGAAATGAAATAGATAAGATTTTCTTTGAACAACGTCCTCTATTTAAGCACAATTTGCCTATTGAAACTCTGGGAGGCCTCCTCCACCTAAAGGTGATCATGTGTTTGAACTAAAACAATTGCCAGACACTTTGAAATATGCTTATCTTGATGAAAAGAAAATATATCCTGTTATTATCAGTGCTAACCTTTCAGAACATGAAGAAGAAAGATTATTGAAAGTTCTAAGGAAGCACCGAGCTGCTATCGGATATAATCTTGACGATTTAAAGGGCATTAGTCCCACTCTATGTTAGCACAAAATTAATATGGAACCTGATGCTAAACCCATTGTTGATCACCAACATCTGTTAAATCCAAAGATGAAAGAGGTGGTAAGAACGGAAATATTAAAACTTCTGGAAGCAGGTATAATCTATCCTATAGCTGATAGTTGATGGGTAAGTCTTGTTCATTGTATCCCTAAGAAAAGAGGTATAACTGTTGTTCCTAATGATAAAAATGAACTAATTTCACAAAGAATTGTTACAGGCTACAGAATGGTAATTGATTTTAGAAAATTAAATAAAGCAACTAGAAAAGATCATTACCCTTTGTCTTTTATTGATCAAATGCTTGAAAGATTATCTAAGCACACGCACTTTTGCTTCCTTGATGGATATTCTGGCTTTTCACAAATACCTGTTTCTCAACCTGATCAAGAAAAGACCACTTTCACTTGTCCTTTTGGAACCTATGCTTATAGACGTATGCCTTTTGGTTTATGTAATGCACCTGCTACCTTTCAAAGATGTATGACTGCTATATTCTCTGACTTTCGTGAAAAGATTGTTGAGGTTTTCATGGATGACTTTTCTGTTTATGGGAAGTCTTTTGATGATTGTTTAAGCAATCTTGAGCGAGTTTTGCAGAGATGTGAACAAACAAATCTTGTCTTGAATTGGGAGAAGTGCCACTTTATGGTAAATGAAGGCATTGTCTTGGATCATAAAATTTCTAAAAGAGGTATTGAAGTGGACAAAGCTAAGGTTGATGCAATTGAGAAAATGCCATGTCCTAAAGATATAAAAGGTATTTGTTGTTTCCTAGGTCATGCTGGTTTCTATAGGAGATTTATCAAGGACTTTTCAAAAATTTCTAGGCCTCTCACTAATCTTTTGCAGAAGGATATTCCTTTTTGTTTTTGATGATGATTGTTTAGAAGCCTTTGAAACACTCAAGAAAGCCTTAATTTTTGCACCTATTGTTCAACCACCTGATTGGAACTTGCCTTTTGAAATTATGTGTGATGCTAGTGATTATGCTGTTGGTGTTGTTCTAGGACGAAGAGTTGATAAAAAATTGAACGTTATTCATTATGCTAGTAAAACTCTAGACAGTGCTCAAAAAAATTATGCTACTACTGAAAAAGAATTCTTAGTAGTGGTGTTTGCTTGTGATAAATTTAGACCTTATATTGTTGATTCCAAAGAAACTGTTCACACAGACCATGCTGCTATTAAATATCTTATGGAAAAGCAAGATGCTAAACCTAGACTTATTCCTTGGGTTCTTTTGCTACAAGAATTTGATTTACATATCATTGATAGAAAAGGAGCTGAGAACCCCATAGCTGATAATTTGTCTAGGCTTGAAAATGTGCGTGATGACCCACTTCCTATTGATGATAGTTTTCCTGATGAGCAGTTAGCTACAATAAATGTTTCTCATAGTACTCCTTGGTATGCTGACTATGCTAATTACATTGTTGCTAAATATTTACCACCTAGCTTTACATACCAACAAAAGAAAAAAATTCTTCTATGATTTAAGACATTACTTTTGGGATGACCCACATCTTTATAAGGAAGGAGTAGATGGTATTATTAGACGTTGTGTACCTGAGCATGAACAGGGACAAATCCTACGGAAATGTCACTCTGAAGCTTATGGAGGGCATCATGCTGGAGATAGAAGTGCTCATAAGGTATTGCAGTCTGGATTTTATAGGCCTACTCTCTTCAAGGATGCCCGTAAGTTTGTCTCATCTTGTGATGAATGCCAAAAAATAGGTAATATCGATAAGCGTCAAGAAATGCCTATGAATTATTCACTTGCTGTTGAACCATTTGATGTTTGGGGATTTGATTACATGGGACCTTTTCCTTCCTCTAATGGGTATACACATATTTTGGTTGATGTTGATTATATTACTAAATGGGTAGAAGCTATTCCAACTAGTAGTGCTGATCACAACACCTCTATTAAAATGCTTAAGGAAGTTATTTTCCCAAGGTTTGGAGTCCCTAGATATTTAATGACTGATGGTGGTTCACACTTTATTCATGGTGCTTTTCGTAAGATGCCTGCCAAGTACGATGTTAACCATAGAATTGCATCACCCTATCATACTCAGTCTAGTGGTCTAGTTGAGCTTAGCAATAGAGAAATAAAATTAATTTTGCAAAAGACTGTCAATAGGTCCAGGAAGAATTGGTCTAAGAAATTAGATGATGCACTTTGGGCTTATAGAACAGCATATAAAAATCCTATGGGTATGTCTCCTTATAAAATGGTTTATGGAAAAGCTTGACATTTGCCTCTTGAGTTAGAACATAGAGCATATTGGGCAGTTAAAGAACTCAATTATGATTTCAAACTTGTTGGTGAAAAGAGGTTGTTTGATATAAGCTCATTAGATGAATGGAGAACCCAAGCTTATGAAAATGCAAAATTATTCAAAGAAAAAGTTAAAAGATGGCATGACAAAATAATCCAAAAGCTCGAGTTTAAAGTCGGAGAATATGTTCTTTTGTATAACTCTCGTTTTAGATTCTTTGCAGGAAAACTCTTCTCAAATGGGAAGGCCCCTATGTTATCGAGGAGGTTTACCGGTCTGGAGCCATCAAAATAAATAATTCCGAAGGTACTAACCCGAAGGTTGTCAATGGACAACGAATAAAGCATTATATCTCAGGTACGCCCATCAATGTTGAAAGTAATATTTTCCAAACTTTGACACCGGAAGAACACATAAAAGAGTCCTACCGGAACACTCCAGAATCGTGAAAATAAGGAGGTACGTGATACGGTAAGTAAACGGACTCCGAAAAAACTGCAAAAAAAAAAAATTTATCAGTTTTGGAATATTTAAGAATTTGGAAAATAAAGAAACTTTCAGGAAGCGCGCCCAGGTGGGTTGTGCCCACCTGGGACACCTTCCGAACTCCGTTTTTCTTCTGTATGCTTGCACCCAAGATAAAAAATCTGTATATACTGCCCGAACCTGTTAACCACCGTATCTTGGAGAAATCCTCCGTTCTCTTTTCTTGCTATTTTCCTGTTAGATCTGAAATTATGTCATCTCAAGACTCTAAGGGTGAGAGCTATCTTGCTGATCTCATTGCAAACCCCAAGTCCTATGGGGATGAGAAGCACTATAGCTGGACCTCCAAAGAAGACGAAGATGAATCAGTCCCTCCCCGGTTCAAAAACGAAAGCATGGAGGCGTTATGCAAGAGGATAATAAAACTCGAGATAGATAATTGCGAGTTGATGATAGAAAATTTTATTCTCCGTCAGAAGCTGGAGGAAGCAAAGGGCAAACACTCTACCTTCTCACCACCACCATTACCTTATTCTTCACCACCATCTTCTTCATCACCAAAGGAGAACTGAGTATCGGGTATGGGCACTCGCCTTGGCTTCCGCCAAGCTTGGGGGAGGTGTCCCGGTATCGTATCATCCCACTATCTTTTTGCTTTTAATTATCTCAGTTTGATCTTTTCGCGTTAGATGAATAAAAGTTTAGTTCGATCCTTTCCTCTTTGAGAGTTTGCTTAGTGATCTATCCTTGTCATCGTGTGCAAGTTATATAATAAAGTTTAGTTTGAGTTTTTTTCTTTCTCTACTTTCATGTTGCAAATAAAGAAAAGAAATAAGAAAGAAACGAAATAAATAAAAGAAAGTAAATAAATCAATAAGATCATATACTAATCCTATGGTAGGTGATGGTACCACATAAGGAAAAGTATAAGTAGGAAATTTTATTAGATATTGACAAACATAGCATTAGTCAAGGATGCAACTCATGAAAGAATTAATAAGGGAAGAGAAGATTCACACATAAACTATCCTAGAAATCTTTTCTGATTGTGAGCCCTCATCAAAATATTATATGCCAAAAATTTTGACGTTAGACAAGGAAGACAACTTAATGGTTTATGTTTGTTTATATTCACAAAGAAGTCATATTGTCATAGATCCTTCAACATGTGGTGCTTGCCCCTATCTTTGCTAGCCAAAAATTCCGCACTAAGTAGAGGTACTACTTGTGGGATTAAGCAAGATCCCTCAAGTAAGTTGTCATCGGTGCAAAAAGGCAGTAAAAATTGCTTCTGAAAATGTGAGATCATTTAGTGTAAGAGAAAATTGAGCGTTTTACGAACTTGGGTGACAAAGAATAAAAGTGACAGACTGCATAAAAAAGGTTGTCATCTTAAGGGGCAATACAACGTGACGTTCTTTTGCACTAAGGGATTGAGCATACAAACAAATAAGCGCATGGCAACCTCTGCTTCCCTCTGCGAAGGGCCTATATTTTACTTTTTATATATTTACTTTTATGCAAAGAGTCAAAGTTTTTCTTCTATTCCATTTTATTTTTCTCCTTTGGCAAGCATCATGTGGTGAGGAAAGATCTAGGAACATATGTCCAGTTGAATATAGATAGCATAAGTTATTATTGTTGACATCACCCTTGAGGTGAGTACGTTGGGAGGCGAAACTATAAGCCCCTATCTTTCTATGTGTCCGGTTGAAACGTTTTGCTCATGTGTACGTGGTGAGTGTTAGCAATCATAGAAGACTATATGATGGTTGAGTATGTGGACTTGCCTAAAGGCTCCGACACGAGACCCTTCCTGAAAAGATGATGAATTGTAGTTGCAAAGTTGACTGAGAACATAGTTTTTTGGTTTCTAATAGAGTTGTTGCTTTGTACTTCGATTGTGTGATGAACTGTTACTTATTCATGGGAAGTATATGATAAAAGTTCTATTATAAAAGTCCTATGTTTAAATTTGTTGTTGTTATAATAATAAACATGATGCTACTATGTCCGTATTTTGTTTTTATCGACACCTCTCTCTCAAAGCATGTGGACATGTTTTTCGATTTCGGTTTCCGCTTGAGGACAAGCGAGGTCTAAGCTTGGGGGAGTTGATACGTCCATTTTGTGTCATGTTTTCTTACTGTTATTTATAATGTTTTTATCCATAATAATGCTTTTTGGAGTAATTCTAATGCCTTTTCTCTCATAATTTGCAAGGTATACACCAAGAGGGAGAATTCCGGCAGCTCGAAATCTAGACCTGGAAAAGCTACATCAGGCCACCTATTCTGCACAGCTCCAAACAAGTTGCAACTTCATAGAGATTTTTGATGGAATATTTAAGAATTATTGGAGAAAATAACTACCAGAGGGGGCCCACCAGGTGCGCACAACCCACCTGGGCACGCCAGGGAGCCCAGGCGCGCCCTGGTGGATTGTGCTCACCCAGACCCACTTCCGATGCCCATCTTCTGGTATATAAGTCATTTTGACCTAGAAAATATAAGGAGAGGACTTTCAGGACGGAGCGCCGCCATCTCGAGGCGGAACTTGGGCAGGAGCACTTTTGCCCTCCGGCGGAGCGATTCCGCCGGGGGAACTTCCCTTCCGGAGGGGGAAATCATCGTCATCATCATCACCAACAACTCTCCCATCTTGGGGAGGGCAATCTCCATCAACATCTTCAACGACACCATCTCGTCTCAAACCCTAGTTCATCTCTTCTGTTCAATCTTGTTACCGAAACTATAGATTGGTGCTTGTGGGTGACTAGTAGTGTTGCTTACATCTTTTAGTTGATTACTATATAGTTTATTTGGTGAAAAATTATATGTTCAGATACATTATGCTATTTAATACCCCTCTGATATTGAGCATGATTATCATTTGTGAGTAGTTACTTTTGTTCTTGAGGTCACGGGAGAAATCATGTTGCAAGTAATCATGTGAACTTGATATGTGTTCGATATTTTGATAGTATGTATGTTGTGATTCCCTTAGTGGTGTCATGTGAACGTCGACTACATGACACTTCACCATATTTGGGCCTAAGGGAATTCATTGTGGAGTAGCAATTAGATGATGGGTTGCGAGAGTGCAGAAGCTTAAACCCCAGTTTATGCGCTATTCCGTAAGGGACCGATTGGATCCAAAAATTTAATGCTATGGTTAGAATTTATTATTAATACTTTTCTCATAGTTGTGGATGCTTGCGGGAGGGTTAATCATAAGGAGGAGGTTTGTTCAAGTAAGAACAACACCTAAGCACCGGTCCACCCACATATCAAATTATCAAAGTAGCGAACACAAATCGAACCAACATGATGAAAGTGACTAGATGAAATTTCCGTGTACCCTCAAGAACGCTTTGCTTATCATAAGAGACCATTTTGGCTTGTCCTTTGCCTCAAAAGGATTGGGCTACCTTGCTGCACTTTTGTTACTACTATCGTTACTTGCTGGTTACATATTATCTTGCTATCAAAATACTCCATTACTTACAATTTCGGCACTTGCAGACATTACCTTACTGAAAACCACTTGTCATTTCCTTCTGCTCCTTGTTGGGTTCGACACTCTTACTTATCGAAAACAGCTACAATTGATCCCCTATACTTGTGGGTCATCACAAGTCATGCTACAAAATAACATGGGCCCATATGTCATAATCGCACTTAATAGAGCCAGATCTGCCGATCAGTGGTTTTTGCAAAACGATTACACTAGACTTGGTGTTTTCTGCAAAAAAATGTAAAGTCGTGCTTTCTGCTAACCTAAATTTCAAAGTGGTGGTTTCCTGCTATTTACTCTCATGGGTCTTTGTCATTTATTATTTTCATTAGTGCATTTGTGTATCTTAATTTGCTACAAGTTTTCAGTCGTGCAGCTATGGTCTATAGCATCAGTCTTCTCAGCTTTAATTTTCTTCCTCGGTTTATTTTATTTTATCATTTTATTACTTATCTAGTACCCACTTAATATGTTTATCTTATTTCTTCATTTTTCCCTTAGTCTATTATTTTTTCCAGTCTTGGTTTAGTTCTTATTAGCAGTCATTAGTTTTCAGTCAATTTATTTAATAGTGGCGATATTTGGTGTCAGGTTGTTTAGATCGATTCAAGGATTCAATGATGACGACTACGGCTCCGAGGCACTGGTCCTTAGGGGCACATGCACGAGGACTTCCTGGCTATCATCAACATGGTCAAGCTGGCTCCGGCATGGGAGCGCGACAGCGGCGTGTTGGCGACTTGTTCTGGCGACGACAATTGTATTTCGACGGTCCATGGACCTCAAGGTAATTTTTATTATGTTTGAGGTATTTTGTACTTTCGATAAATCTTTATAATAGATTTGATCATGTTTGAAGAAAAAAGTGACATGGGAAGAACTCACTGACATGTAGCATTAGTTTCCATCGACGGGTTGGGGTTAGGCCATTCCATAAGAAGAGGGGGTTGGGGGTATGTCATGGCGTGTGAACCCAATGACACTGACAGAGGGAAGAGGGGAGCCTAGTGGGCCCAGGCCCTATAGCCAACAACTATCTACTTAAGCTGTTGTCTTCTTCATCATGGGGCATCAAAGATTAAGCTGCCCTTCCTCCTAAAACCCTAGGATTTGAAACTCCTCAGCTCAAATGCCATGGACCATGAACTATATACCGCCTCGCCTTGTGTGCTGCTAGGGACCGTGACAATAACCACCCGATTTCTTGTCTTAGTGCACGTTCTTCACCCATGGTGACACACTTGGGACCGGATATCTCCTCAACCATGATGTGCTTCAACTTCAATAATGTCTCTCAGAAACAATCAAACACTTGTACACAAATACTGTACTAAATCAAAGACATTTGTTTTTGAACGGAGGGGGTAGTTACACAAACTTCATGACTCATCCGCCTTAGCGGCATCATGTTACCCATCTCATATTAGTACTGCAGTATACTGCTAACGCGACACTACGATCAGAGACCATTTGCCGAAAATGTGTGCGATGCAATAATCGCAAACGGTGGTGTAAAAAATCGTCAAAAAAGGTGCAAAACATTTGCGATGGCGGAGCCATTAAACACGGTTCAGATTTTAGTTGCGTGTGCGATGCAGGGCACACGGTTAATCCATTCAAACTGTTTGCGATGAGGCAGAACAACAGAAACGGGCAGCCATATCAATGTGTGTGCGATGCAGGACACACGGTTAATCCATTTGAACTATTTGCGGTGAGGTAGAACAACAGAAACATGCAGCCATATCAATGTGTGTGTGATATACGGTATACGATTCACTCGGACGAACTGTTTTCAATTAGGGAACACAACAAAAAAGGTTCAACTTAACAAGATGTGTGCGATATGCGGCAAACATCCGACTCGGATGAACTGTTTGCGATGAGAAATTACAACACAGACGGTCAATACAGTTACTTCGTGTGTGATTCTGTGTCTATAAAAAAACTTTAAAAAATGCAAACTAGTTGCTTGCGGTGGCTAGGAGTATCACACACGATGCGTTTGCGAGTACTCGTGTACGATGATTAGTATGTTACACATACGTTTCCTTATGTTAACATGTGTGTGAATTTGCAATATTGACAGTTAATATGCAAATGCCTTTTGGACATCGGGCACACGCTTAAACTCAATGAACTGTGTACGTACTAATACTTTTCATGAAAATTTATGAACTTGGGTAACAACATTTGAGTAACATATATATATATATATATATATATATATATATATATATATATATATATATATATATATATATATATATAGTGGTTACACTATTTGACAAAAGGAGGATCTTAAGTAACACGGTTTTAATAACCATATGGTCCATATCAAAAGGAGGATCTTTGTAACACGGTTTTGACAACCATATGGTCCATATCTACATACTTAACATAGTAACAACTATCACATTTTAAGAGCCTAAGGGTCGACAACCATATGGTCCATATCTACATACTCAACATATATAGTAACAACTAGCACATTTTAAGAGGCTGAGGGCCAACAACCACAACTATCCACTGGAAGCGGCTTGATCATGGCGACTCGGCATCTCGTCAATGAAAAGGAAGAGCCCTCCTATGCCTTGGTATAGTATGAGTAGAACAGTGTCTCCAATTTTCCAATATGAATGCATTGCCACGAGAAGCGAGAACTTGTTAATTTGAATGGTTCCATTTCTGTGGAAAATGCATTACCTTGCAATCACTTTGGCGTTATTAGCATGCACAAGTGTAATTCGACCATGCCGGGAAATCGATCCAGGAACTGCTAAGGGGGCAATTTCTGTTGACATGTAGAATAAAAAATTATAACATATCGTTGAAGATATATATAGTTTATGAGCATCAACATTAAAATTAGACTTTTTACCAGCGTTTTATGCACACAATTGGTCTTGTTCAGTATGTGCACCATAGGTCTAATTAATCCCATCCAAAATCCAGCGTTCATACGTGGTGCTATCTCTGTCAGATTATCAACAAAGTTTATGACATGCTTCAAGTCCTTCCAGTGAAATTTGGTACGCTTAGTAACATCCAGATCGTTCACTATGCATTCAACATATCCTGCTTAAAAGGTGGAAAAGTATTATTATTTAGAACATGGTAGAAGAATATATAGTGCGCATAAATTGGTAAATATAATTTGTTACCGCCTAGGAACGGAGTCAGAATATGATATCACAATTGGTTTCTTAAATAGTGATCAATTGGTTGCCTAAATAGTAATATAACAACATGGAGAAAGTTGAAAGGACACTAACCTCGATCAGACTTTGATCGGCTGATGACGTTGGGGAAGTAAACATCCATGTTAATTAGACCAGGCTGTGGTGCATGCACTAGAATTTTATTGCGAGCTTTCAGTTCATAACACTTAGACATTTTTCTCCAAAGGTCTGCATTAAAATAGGAGTGACCATCTTTATCAAGTTTTTCGCTAACCGTCATTGTAAATCCATGTTGCGTTGTCAATATGTCATCCTGGGAATCATCAGCAAAGTAAAGCCCAAGATTTCCTTCTACTCATGTTCTTGCAAAGCAAGGGATGTACTACTTGAAATGAAAATTAAGATCGTAAATTAGATATATTGCAATAACAGAGCAAGATGCAAATATGGGAGTAACTAATAGAACATATCAATATATAGATGAAAGCAAAGTACAAAAATATAGAATTAAAAATAGATAATGCAACAAAGATTTGATGCAAATATATAGATAATGTAGCAACAGACGGTATATGTTCACAAATTTAGGTCATGCCGACCGTGGTAGGTTGAGATTGAACTTACCGAGCACTCCCTGAAATTATCCCGAATGGTGAGATAGAACTTCGTTTCTGACTGGCCACGACCACAGTTGCCCGATTTGTGCTCGCACTGTGGACACATGAATGAACACCCACGAATCAGCTAGAACAAAAATGATTCCACGGTGATTTCCGCCGGTTGATTAACAGCGACGGACGGATTGCGATAAGAGATGGGTGAATATTTCGCTAATTAAGTTGATTACCTTCTCCATGAGAAAAATCCCCGGCCCAATCCCGCAGAAAACCCCAGTTGACTAGAGTCTAGAATGTCGATGCAGATAGGCGGCGGAAAGCAGTAGGGGCGAAATCCCGTGCCATTTGGAGCGCGACCTACGCCCGCCGCCAACAGCCGTCGAGCTTAGGGTGCAGAGTTGCAGAGGATTCTGCGGCGAGTGGGTGGGGACGAAGTGGGCGAGGGTTTTCTTTTTTCCTTTTTCATGCGTGAGTGAACACACACGGTTCACAGAGGCAACGGAGATGAATCGTGTGCGATAGTAAATCACCGAGATTGAATGGGAATCCAAATTTCCTTTGTCCTTCGTCCATGAGTTTTTTCTACAATGAACATAAACTCTGCTAATCACCGTGTTCAAATTTTTGACACTTTTCCGGGTTCATTTACAATATTTAGGGGATTATGTGCATTTTGTAGGCATTAATGCACATAATTCAAATTCAAACAATTGGTTCTTGAAATGGTGCACAAAAACGGTCTAGAAAAACCATACTCGTGGTATTTAGTAATTTCTCAAGCCTTCTACAAGGAATGGGCAGAGATTTCAATGGAATGCGTGTCAATAGTCAACCACAAACGCGTCATTTTCTGGGTTATCAACTATAGAACAATGAAATATGTGCTTAAAAAACATGACGCCTGGCATGGTGCCATGGTATGGCCTCACCGTGCCCCGGTTAAAAGTTGAGAAAGTTTGATTTATGTCGTCATGCACGCCCTTCATAAATCGAACCATTACTGAGGAAGTTCAATGCTTTCAAGATGGAAATCACCAAGATTGAAGGGGAATCCAAATTTCCATCCTAGTTTGTCATTCAGTTTTTTTCCAACGATCAACATACCGCCTCAAATGCAACGTGTACAAATTTGGCATTTTTCGAACTCATTTACCATATTTAGGGGATTATGTGCATTTTCTAGGCATTAACGCACATAATTCAAATTTGAATAATCGGTGCATGAAAAGGTGCACAAGAACGGTCTGGAAAACCATGCTCGTGCTATTTAGTACATTCTCGTGCCTTTTACAAGGAATGGGCAGATATTTAAAGGAAATGTGTGGCAATAGTCAACCATAAACTCGTCGTTTACTGGGTTAACAACTATACAAAAATGAAATACATGCTTGGAAAACATGACGCCTGGTGTGGTGCCATGGTATGACCTCACCATGCCCTGGTAAAAATGTCGTCATGCATGCCTTTCATAAAACGAACCATCACCGAGGAAGTTTCATGGTTTCGAGGAGGAAATCACCAAGATTGAAGGGGAATCCAAATTTCCTTTGTCCTTTGTCCACGAGTTTTTTTCTATGATGAACATACAACCTGCAAATCACCGTGTTCAAATTTGGCACTTTTCTGGGTTCATTTGCCATATTTAGGGGATTATGTGCATTTCCTAGGCATTAATGCACATAATTCAAGTTCAAACAATTGGTGCATGAAAGGGTCCACAAGAATGGGCTGGATAACCATGCTCGTGCCATTTAGTAAATTCTCATGGCTTTTACAAGGAATGAACAGATATTTTGATGAAATGTGTGGCAATAGACAACCACAAATGTTTGTTTGTTTGGTTTTCAACTATAGAAAGAATGAAATACATGCTTAAAAAACATGACGCCTGGCATGGTGCCATGGTATGACCTCACCATGCCCTGGTAAAAATCTGAGAAGGTTTGGGTTATGTCGTCATGCACGCCCTTCAGAAATTGAACCATCACCGAGGAAGTTCCATGCTTTCTAGAGGGAAATCCCCAAGATTGAAGGGGAATCCAAATTTCCGTCCTAGTTTGTCATTCATTTTTTTCCAACGATCAACATACCGTCTCAAATGCAACGTGTTCAAATTTGACATTTTTCCGGGCTCATTTACTATATTTAGGGGATTATGTGCATTTTCTAGGCATTAATGGACATAATTCAAATTCGAATAATCGGTGCATGAAAAGGTGCACAAGAACGGTCTGGAAAACCATGCTCGTGTTATTTAGTATATTCTCATGCCTTTTACAAGGAATGGGCAGATATTTCAAGGAAATGTGTGGCAATAGTCAACCATAAACGCGTCGTCTATTGGGTTAACAACTATACAAAAAATGAAACACATGGTTGGAAAACATGACACCTGGTGTGGTGCCATTGTATGGCCTCACCATGCCCTGGTAAAAATTGGAGAATGTTTTCCTTATGTCGTGATGCATGCCTTTCATAAATCAAACCATCACCGAGGAAGTTTCATGGTTTCGAGGGGGAAATCACCAAGATTGAAGGGGGATCCAAATTTCCTTTGTCCTTTGTCCACAAGTTTTTTTTCTATGATGAACATACAACCTGCAAATCACTGTGTTCAAATTTGGCACTTTTCCGGGTTCATTTTCCATATTTTGGGGATTATGTGCATTTCCTAGGCATTAATGCACATAATACAAGTTCAGACAATCGGTGCATGAAAGGCTGCACAAGAACAGCCCGGAAAATCATGCTCGTGCCATTTAGTAAATTCGCATGCCTTTTACAAGGAAGGGACAGATATTTCGATGAATTGTGTGGCAATAGTCAACCACAAATGTTTGTTTATTGGGTTTTCAACTACAGAAAAAATGAAATAAATGCTTGAAAAACTTGACGCCTGGCATGGTGTGCCATGGTATGACCTCACCATGCACTGGTAAAAATCTGAGAAGGTTTGGGTTATGTCGTCATGCACGCCCTTCAGAAATTGAACCATCACCGAGGAAGTTCCATGCTTTCTAGAGGGAAATCCCCAAGATTGAAGGGGAATCCAAATTTCCGTCCTAGTTTGCCATTCAGTTTTTTTCCAACGATCAACATACCGTCTCAAATGCAACGTGTTCAAATTTGACATTTTCCCGGGCTCATTTACTATATTTAGGGGATTATGTGCATTTTCTAGGCATTAATGGACATAATTCAAATTCGAATAATCGGTGCATGAAAAGGTGCACAAGAACGGTCTGGAAAACCATGCTCGTGTTATTTAGTATATTCTCATGCCTTTTACAAGGAATGGGCAGATATTTCAAGGAAATGTGTGGCAATAGTCAACCATAAACGCGTCGTCTACTGGGTTAACAACTATACAAAAAATGAAACACATGGTTGGAAAACATGACACCTGGCGTGGTGCCATTGTATGGCCTCACCATGCCCTGGTAAAAATTGGAGAATGTTTTCCTTATGTCGTGATGCATGCCTTTCATAAATCAAACCATCACCGAGGAAGTTTCATGGTTTCGAGGGGGAAATCACCAAGATTGAAGGGGGGTCCAAATTTCCTTTGTCCTTTGTCCACAAGTTTTTTTTCTATGATGAACATACAACCTGCAAATCACCGTGTTCAAATTTGGCACTTTTCCGGGTTCATTTGCCATATTTTGGGGATTATGTGCATTTCCTAGGCATTAATGCACATAATACAAGTTCAAACAATCGGTGCATGAAAGGGTGCACAAGAACAGCCCGGAAAATCATGCTCGTGCCATTTAGTAAATTCGCATGCCTTTTACAAGGAAGAGACAGATATTTCGATGAACTGTGTGGCAATAGTCAACCACAAATGCTTGTTTATTGGTTTTCAACTATAGAAAAAAATGAAATATATGCTTGAAAAACTTGACGCCTGGCATGGTGTGCCATGGTATGACCTCACCATGCACTGGTAAAAATTAGAGAAGGTCTTGGCTTATGTCATCATGCACAGCCTTCATAAATCGAACCATCACCAAAGAAGTTCCACACTTTCAAGAGGGAAATCATCAAGATTGAAGGGGAATCCAAATTTTCTTTGTTCTTTGCCCTGGAGTTCTTTTATACGACGAACATACACCCTGCAAATCACCGTGTTCAAATTTGGCATTTTCTGGGCTCATTTACCATATTTAGGGGATTATGTGCATTTTCTAGGCATTTAGCGCATATAAATCCAATCCAGCTACAGGTGCACGGATGTGATGTGAGGGACGTGGATTGTCGTTCGATCGCGGCACATACTACGGCGCACACGTGCGATCCGCGTGGCTGGGGTTCCGGCCAATCATAACGCAACACACAATAGGCTCAGCGCACACTGTTTCTGGAAGCGAAGGAGATGAACCATGTGCGATAATGAACGAGCAAAATTGTATGGGAAGCCAAATTTCTGTTGTCGTTTGCTGTTGAGCTCTTGAATACCACCGCACCGTATGGCTGCCCGGCCCCTCCATCCCAGAGCTCTCTCCAGGCATCGTCCATGGCACCGCGGCGCACAGTAACTGGTAAGGAAGCGATGGCATCCCGCCGCGCCGTGTTCCTCGCCGCCCGCGACCGCACACATGGTAAGGAAGCGATGGCATCTCGCCGCGCCGAGTTCATCGCCGCCGGCGGCCAGACAGTTACATGGGCGGACTTTGAGGCTGCCATGGCCGAATGGGTGGTGGATCTAGAGGCGGCCAAAGTCGCACACAAGGAGCGGAAAAGGCAGAAAGCAGTCAAGAAAAGAGAGTCCCGCCGCCGCAAGAAAAAAGAGGCCGCACGCCGTGGTGAGGAGAGCTTGGCGGTGATCGAAGCACGGTGGGCTGCCGCCCACAAGGCCGGGAAGGAGAACGCCGGCGTCTGGCCAGCATGCCTCGATGGCAGCATGTGAGAAGTTTGTAGTATTAGAGCAAATTACCAGTAGTACTTTAAGTTTGTAGTACTAACATACAATGTCGGTACTTAAGAGTATCCTTTGAGGGCTTTGAGCGTTGATTAGCATGTGTGTCCATGTGCGTTTTTTTGCGTTAATCATTAGAAGATCACAAAACACACGGTTTCTTTGCCATACCCGTTTGCGTTTTTTGTGTGTTAAGGACCCATAAGTTAGTTACCTGTGCGATGTTTCCTAATAAACTAGGCGTACCATTGACCGAAAAAAATCAAGTACACGTGTACATTTTTTGGAGACGGGATCTGCCAACTTTCTTTTTTCTCGCACATGAGTATTTTACGCGCTTCGTCTGCGTTGTGTGTTTCCCCCGCCCAAGTTTCAAGTTTCGCAGCGAAATTTTTATTAGGCTCGCGATTTTAGAATTTATTCTTCCAACCACATCCCCACCCTCAGTATCCCCCCTCGTGCCTCCCCCTATCGGCATCTCAAACCGTCGTCGCCACAACCACAGCTTGAACCACATCTATGTTCTGCTCGGATCCAGTCAGGTAACCCACCGATCTCTATCATGGCCCGGCCTGATTGCTTAAATGGCGCCTGCGAAACATCCTCATGCCTCCAAACCCCCACCACCAAGAGTTGATGGCGGTCCATGGCGCGATGGCCGCTGTGCGTGTTGACCCGGAGGAACACATCGCCTTCGCCACCGCCGCTGACATGGTGCAGGCTCTGGCCCAGATGAAGTCCCCCAGCGACTACCCCCCAGGACTTAATAGGTAAGATCTGACCAGCTAAATCTTACCAATACCACTTGCAACGGCTATGATTTGTACGGTTGATGTATTAATCATGTCCGTGCCTTGTTTATTTCAGTACTGCACACTGTGTGATGTTCAAATATTACCATGTCCAGCTCAATTTCACCAATACACGCAAAAAAAATTCAATACATGACTCAGGATATCACTAGAGATGCTCCCCATTTGCTATTTTTAGTGGATGCTAACCTGTTGTACTTAACATGCCTGCCCATGTACTTATGCAGGGCCATAACGGCCGACGTTGTTGTTTGCCGTCGAGGTTAGCTGCATCCCATGTCTTACATTATTTCACATAATTTGTGCAATTGCAGTTTAACTTCTACCATTTACTGGTTCCCTGTAGGTACACATGTCAGTGGCACTGATCCATGCTTCAACTCGAAGGAACAACTCGCCTTCGCCGTCGCTGACTTTGGGCAGGCTCTGGCCAAGATGAAGTGCCTCAGCAACTACCTCTCAGGACTTACCAAATATGTACTCACCAGCTCAATCTTACCAATACCAGTTGCAATTAATGGCTATGTTCTGTACGGTCGATGTATTAAGCATGTTATAGTAAACATGCCTAACACGTTTTTGCTACTTTTCCCACCTTTTTATAGACATCTGGGCCATTCTCTGCTCTGGCAGCACCTGCCTTGTGATGTTTAACTAGGCCAATTGCATTTTTATCAGTACCAGTTTCAATGTCTATTCAGCCTGTTGCAATTAACAATTGAATCTATTTTTAAACAGTTGTATTTCAATGGCTACAAACTTACAAAACATGACTTAGGATGCTGTTAAGCCTGTTGTAATTAACAGTTGTATCCATTTTTTTAATCTGTCCACTTGCTACCATGCTACTCTCCGCAATGAAGATATACTAGAGATGTTGCCCATTTGCTATTTTTGGTGGATGCTAACCCTGTTCTACTTAACATGCATGTCCATGTACTTACGCAGGGTCATAACGGCCGATGATGTTGTTTGCCGTCGAGGTTAGCTGCATCCCATGTCTTACAGTATTTCACATCATTTGTGCAATTGCAGTTTAACTTCTATCATTTACTGGTTGCCTGTAGGTACACATGTCAGTGGCACTGATCCATGCTTCGACCCGGAGGAACAGCTCGCCTCCGCCGTCGCTGACTTTGGGCGGGCTCTGGCCAAGATGAAGTGCCCCAGCAACTACCTCTCAGGACTTACCAAGTATGTACTCACCAGTTCAATCTTACCAATACCAGTTGCAATTAATGGCTATGTTTTGTACGGTCGATGTATTAAGCATGTTGTAGTAAACATGCCTAACACGTTTTAGCTATTTTCCCTACCTTTTTATAGACAACTGGGCCATTATCTGCTCTGGCAGCACCTGCCCTGTGATGTTTAACTCTGCCAATTGCATTTTTATCAGTACCGGTTTCAATGGCCATTAAGCCTGTTGCAATTAACAGTTGTATCCATTTTTAAAGAGTTATATTTTAATGGCTACAAACTTAAAAAACATAAATTAGGATGTTGTTAAGCCTG
Organism: Aegilops longissima; assembly: GCA_021605205.1. NCBI lineage: Eukaryota > Viridiplantae > Streptophyta > Magnoliopsida > Poales > Poaceae > Aegilops > Aegilops longissima. The sequence goes on from CM038681.1 coordinate 121,824,099, forward strand.
TTGCAATTAACAGTTGTATAAATTTTTTAATCCGTCCCTTTCCTATCGTGCTACTCTTTCGCAATGAAGATATCACTACAGATGCTGCCGTTTTATTACCATTTGCTATTTTTGATGGATGTTAACCCTGTTGTAGTTAACATTGGCTATCCATGTACTTACACAGGGCTACAATGGGCGATGCTGTTATTTGCCGTCGAGGTTAGCTGCATCCCATGTCTTATACATCATCTATTCCTAAATATAAGTATTTTTAGAGGTTCCAATATAGACTACATAAGGAGCAAAATGAGTGAATCTAGATTCTAATCCAAACTATATCTATAATTCTATATACATCCATATGTATTTCATATTGAAATCTTAAAAAAAATACTTGCACTTAGGAACACAGGTAGTTGTATTTTACATCATTTGTGCAATCTCAGATTAGCTTCTAACATTTACTGGTTGCTTGTAGGTACGTATATGAGCGGTACTGATCCAAGCTTCGATCCCTTTTGCGTATGGGGCAATGAGATATTCATGAACAAGCGTCAAGTGAAGAAACTAAGAAAGATTGTTAGGCGAAAGAAACGGGTGATTGGAATTAAGATCTTTATTTACACTTTGTCGAAGACAACAGTGAACCTTAGGATGGTAAGTAATGTGTTGCCTTTTTCCACTGCCCACAACAAGTTACTCTATTAGATCTCAGTATCTGATATTTTTCTCTTTTCAGTGGTTTCCGAAGCTATTTACTGATGATTACTTTGCAAACTACATGACCGGGTGGAGGCAACTAAGGTTAAAGTATATAATTCATGCTATCATGATGATAATGCTCTAGAAGTCTTCCTGAAGGCGGTGAAGGATGGGCGGGCGATCATCACAAGGGGTTGGACAAAAGTGGTTCATGTCGATGGCATGCAGAAAGGCACATTATAGGCATTCCGCTTCTTCAACACCGTCGGCAGTCAAAATGATTTACACTTGTCTCTTCATCTTTAACGCTTTTAAATATTATGGTTCATCATAGTTAATTACTGCCTAATTCTGTAATTACTGAACATATTGTACTGACAATTTTATTTATGGATTTGTTGTTGAACCATTGTGCTGAGAATTTGAATTGCACGTTTCATATTTTAAAATTTCCAATTCGAATAATAAATTACAGGCAAAAACAAAAAGAGAACAGACAGTCATGGAACTTTGCAAATGGTTCTGACAGTAAAAGCGCTTGTGATGGATAGTCCAATGCCACACATTTTTCTACATCAAATCATGTGTGATGTAGTTCATGAAAGCAAACAGTTAACCAAGGCAGAGCGTGTGTGATAGTTACACCTTTCACACACGAGCATATACATAAAACTGTGTGGGATGTACATATGAATGGAAACGTTTTCCCTGGATTGACTATGTAGGATGTACATAAGAACGGAAACATATTCTTTGGATTGACTGTGTGTGATATACATACGAACAGAAATATTTTTCTGGGATTCACTGTGTGGGATGTACATACCTACGGAAATATTTTTCTGGGATTCACCGTGTGGGATGTACATATCTACGAAAATGATTGGGTATCGATGCTTCGCCTGATCACACACGAGCTCATTTGGTATCTCAGGAGGGCCTATCCCCGACGATTTCTGAATCGTGTGGGAAGAACCCCCTATCACTTACACTCACTTGGCGATAGTTTCAAATGTCATCGCAGAAAGGGATTAAAAACCGTTTATATAACGCCGACGCTTACTAGTTTATGGGCATTTCACTGACTGTGGTGTGATCGAAGTCAACATTCACCACTTTTGTACAAAAATGATCTCACACCATCGCCATTGGCCTCACACCCTATCATATCACAGTGGCCTCGCGCCAAAACATCGCTCCCGCTAGGATGGAACCACGGCTCACAGACACGGTGCTGACTAGGCATGCTTACATTATATGAATACACATGACTTCATGATTCGTCTAACTCCCCTTAAGATGATTTTGACGCGCTCCATAGGAAGATGACCGTCGCCCTTGCTAACAATAATGTGCTCACCGTCTTTGCCTTGTCGCTCCACCAAATAATGATCGCCCGTCCCGAGACGTTAGCATGGGTCACCTCTCCTGGACAAGCACGGCTTAAAATCTTGGACCTCAGCCCTGCATGGGTTTGCCGAGGATCCATCGCATCAAAATAACACTAACTAGAGTAGACCATTCGTGCTGTAATTTGAAACATACACGAACATATACCTGCTATGATCATGATTTGGAAGCTAACCAAATCAACAAGCTCGGATTACTTTCCAAATATTGCTGTGAATGTCAAGCTATAAATCTTAGAAGATACTATCATCTTCTCTTTCTTCTCAGAGAGTTTAACACATTATTGTTGTGAGAAAATACATATACGAAAAGAGTAGAGCCCAGAGGCAATGTACGTAGCATTTAAATGGCGTGTCGCAGCACCCATGGTCAAGCTAGTTTTAGGAGAATTATAACCCTCAGGGCAAATGTTGCGGCGCGCGTGATCAAGCTAGTCTTAGGAGAATTTTAGCCCTCACAACAATAAGCTCACACATATACACTATATTCTTCACTGCATTGATTTTGTAGGCTACAGTCTTGATGCTAAACCACCACCCAGCTTTTGCAGATACTTCTGGTCAACCTCTTGAGGTGACATGATCAGAATGGACTTGATGCTGATCACAAACTCCCTGCAGCATCCATGTCAAAAATGTCAGGGTACCCAACCAATAGAATCTTTACTGCAAAAAATAATAGAATCTTTCATCATATGAACAGTAAAAGAAAAGAGGGCAGTCTCCTAAACTTCTTTTTTAAGGAAATATGCACACATGTGTGTTTCAGTTGTATCAACTACTGACATTTTAACAGATTCCAGTTTCTCGGGGAAGATTTGAGATGGGGAATCTTGAGAAGTTCATATTGCCATAGGCAGAAAGTTAACGGTGGACTTACTCCCATGGGCCATCACCGAGAAGTAGGAAGTCACCCTCATCATCCTGGTAGAGACACGTCCAACCTTTAGTCTGTCGTTCTTCGAGTTGTCCTTCGATGCCAAACATGTGGGCCAAAGCTTGATTCAACTCTCCGTATCCAGAGAACCTACCGATGTCAATCGAGCGGCTTATAGCCCCATGTTTGTACACCTAAAAAACATAGGTTAGGATAACATGCAGAATAATGAATGAACACAACAAAGAAAGCATATGGTCAAGAGATCACGGCTTATTAATAAGCATAACCTTCCCTCCCGCCTCCCCCCTCCCCCCCTCGCCGCCGCCCGAGGAGACCTCCGGCACCGTCCGCAGGGTCGTCAAGGACGGCGGTGGCGAGGATCTGCTGCTCCTGACCGGAGGGCTCCAGACGCCGAGGCGGCGGCCTCGGGTGGCGAGGCGGCGCTGTCTCTTCTGCAAGCGGCGTCGCAGGTGGTGGCCCTCCGTTTCCTCGGCCGCGAGGGTGGCGAGGGACGGCGGGAGCTGTCGCCAGTCGCAGCGGGTGTTGCGCCCTCCTCGCTCGCGGCTGGATCTGAAGGCAGTCTCCCTCCCCCACGCAACACTTTGCCCCGCCAGATCTGGTCGTCGGTGGCCTCTGGCCGCCAGATCCGTTGTCGGGCTGCCTGGAGGTGCGGACCGAATCGGGAGAAATCCTTGGCTGGTGTGCTCTAGCCACGACGGCGGCGACACCGGCCGGTGCCGTTCCCCTCCTCGGAGGCGCCGTCGAGGTTCGTGCCCTATCCCTCCCGGTCCATGCCTAGGAGAAATCCCATGTCTTGCGGAGACAGGTCGACAACGGCGCGGCGTGCGCCGCCTCCTTCTTGAAGGTGCCGGCTTGGGCAAGGTGGGAGAGTGCTGTGGTGCTGGGCGGTGGTGGCTGGGTTGCTGCGTCTTCGGCGAGGGATTTGGAGCATGGTGCTTTGTCTCTGAATTAGTGTTGGTCCGTTGTCCTCTCGGTTTGGCCGTTGGCCGATCTGTGCTTACTTGCTCAACGTCTTTGCCTTGGGCAGGGAGGGGATAGGGGTCCTCTCCTTTGTGTTGGCAACAACCAGATGCGGTTGCAAGGTCACGGAGCTGATTCTGCGGGTTGATCTGATTCCAGTTAGGGATGCTCCATTTTCTCCTTGTTGTTTGTTTGTTCGGTAACAGCTCCCTTGTGCAGTTTTTCCTCTTCGTGCTTGTATCAGTGGGTTGCGGTGTGGACTTTCATCTGGTACCCTTCGTGCAGCGGTGTGTCGAGCTGAGTATCTCCCTTGGTGCCCAGAATCATGCCCTTTCCTTGCTCTAGGGAGGGCAATTCCATCTTCCGGCGGTCCGTCACCTTTCGAGCCAAGGCGAGGGCCAGGGGTCCCCTCTGGATTTGGAGAGGAGCGGCATGGTTTCGATGTGCACCTTCCAAGGTAGATGAGGGCTCGGTTCATCGACGGTGGGCAATGGCTCCGCCCGAAGTTCCCCTCTGTTTGTCCTACTGATTATAGTTCACTTGAAGGACTCCGTCGACTACAAGCTAGTGCTTATTCTGTTTACTTCTATAGGGCGTGTAGTCTTTGGTGCTTGTAAGCTGCTTCGGCATCACCGTGTACCTGCAGTTTGTTTTCTTTTCTGTTTCCAATTGGTTGTATTGGTGGCCTTGTGTAATCCCTGGCCGGTTGATGGCTTTGTTAATTCAAAGTCGGGCTCTTCTTGAGCCTCCTTCTAAAAAAAAATCATGACCCAGTCCTCATTTCCAACTTTCTAAAGCTAATAGCACAATACCCATGCAACAATGTTTAAGAAGGACACCGCACTATCATTTGGCTGAGCTAAATTCATCCATACCCGCTCTCATTTAAATGGTTTGGGCCAGGTCAACAGTTACCAAAAAAGGATTGCCCCCCGCTTTATATTATAAAGCAAACATCATCACAAACATCCGAGCGAACCGATACAAACATACCCACCACGACACACCGCACACACCCAAGGCAAGATACAAAGGTGCCGGGCACCGACACACCACTCGGACGACAACCAAGCAAACTAGAGAAGAACCAAGAACTACTTGGAGTCACCGAGGAGGGTGAGACGGACAAAGACGGAGCAAGGACTCCAGGACGGTGCCTCCCAGAAGGGTACGACCACGGATAGCCGCCACCGTCCGATCCGAAGATCAAGTTTTCACCCGGAGCCACACAGAGGAGTGGGAGCACCGCGACGGAGCCTTCAAGAAGGATACGACGTCCGTGGACGCCGCCGCCGCCGGCCAGTGCGAGGACTGGGCAAGTGTTGGACCCCGGCGATCACACCCCTCCGACACCCCCGCTCCGCCCACCACCCGCAGCCAAGCCTCCCACGAAGCCATGGCTACCCGCCCGCACCTGAGACGCAGGTTCCGCCCTCGAACGCCACGCCTCCCTCCACTAGGGCCGCCGCCCAACATCCAGGCACCCCCAAGACCATCCAAAGAGGCCAGCTTTGTACGGAGGACACCCCGACCGATGTCCCGCGGCAGACGACCCGCCTTGAGCATCGCCGGAGTGCGACAACCTGCACGTGGCTGGGGAAAGGGGGGGGAGGGAGCGGACGCATCCGGACCGGCACACCCCTGTGCCAGTGACGGGTGACCCGAGCCCGTCGGCGCCACCCATCCCTCCAGCAACCTCCCCACCGGACACACCCCTGTGCCGCCCCATCTCAGCAGCAGTCACAGAACAGCGCAAAGCCACCGCCGCAGACCCGGCCACCGGCGAGGAGGACCCCCAAGGACCGCCACTAACCACCAAGAAAACTCACCGGGGAGGCCATCTGCGCTGCCGCCGTCGTCCAGCCGGCGGGACGCCTGGATCCCGACCAGCGCGCCCACCAGCCGCCGCTGCTGCGCCCCACCACCACCAGCCGCGGCCACGGCAGAGAGGACGCCCGCAGCCGCGCCGCCCTCGGCCGCGCCGCTGGGCCTAGATCTGGCCGTCCGTCGCCGCCAGAGCCCACCGCGCACCACCACTGCTGCAGCCCTTCACGTCGCCGCCCACAGCCCGCGTCTCCGCCGCCGTCTGCTGCTGCCGCGCGCCGCCCGAGCCAACGTCGCGCGCCGCCCGACCACGAGGCCCGCGCCCGCCGGGCCGAGCAGGGGAAGGAAAGTGCCCCGCCGCCGCCAGCACTGGCCAGGCTTTGCCCGCCAGTACGTTGAGGCGGCGGCGAGGGGAGGGAGGTAGGAGGAGGGGGGAGCTGGAGGCGGCGCTAAGTCCCCAGCTCGCATGGGAGCGTCGCGGGAGGGAGAGGGGGGGCCCAGGTCAACAGTTGGCGTGGCCCGAAGATGAATGGACCACCGCCACAAATTGAAGATCTTCATAGGAGTAAGGATATTATGCCTAGATACTTGCCTATATCTGACCATACATACAACCGTCATCTTACTACATATCCTATGCTCATCCAAACCACCATACTGAAAATCACATGAAAATAAGCAGACTTGTCTTGGCAACACCGTACCATTTTCTGAACTACAATTTTTATATGTGCCTTCCTTCTTTACAGAAAATTACAGTTACAAACTTTGACAACTAGCCAGAGTATAACTTAGTTTTGACATGATGATTATGTGCATAAATATAGAGCTCCTTATAGTCCTTATATGATGGATATCTATTTTAACATTTGGAGGATGCTCTGCCTCATAATAGATCAGCATTGGTGGTCTCTACTCCAATGTTTCATCATCTACTTATAGTGCAGTAGTCAGAAATACACTTCTGTTTCTCAGTAATGCCTCACAAATTACTCTTATGCATCAGGAAGCATATACTGCTTGAAAAACATACTGTCGAGAGGAAAGAGCAAACCTTAATGAATGTCATCCTCTGGCGAAGGGCAAGGTACCAAGAATGTCTGTTCAACAATCAACAAGGCGTCATCATTAATCAGAGAATCGATGGAACTCAGAGCCCTATCTGATTGACAAAATGGCTGAAACCATGCAAGCCGGCATCTCCCGACGAGCATCCTTTTGCATTCAGTAGTTGAGATACTACGATTCTGTCACTTGGCAAACTCAAGAGCAGTTAACAGCAAGACCAGTGTTTCCATACCCTTTGCCCAAACTGCCACTGTTACTACTTGGATCCATGGCTCCACTAAAATTATCCAAAGCGGGGTTTCACTCTTTAGAAAAGATACCTAGTACTTATATTTGGCTTCGCATCTTAGCTCATCGAATCGCTAAAAGTATTGGCACAAGTCAATTTCAAGCACACATGAGATATTTTTGTCTAAGCTCATCTCACGCAAGTGTTCTGCTTCAGTACAGCCCCCTTAAAAGTTTGCATGAATCTTATAAAGATACAGTTTTGCTAGAACTCATCTAGATGAGATATAATTTGATCTCATTCACCTTTTATAGCCATTGGATGTGATGCTAAAGGGAGTACCTAGAACTCATCTAGATGAGATATAATTTGGTCTCATTCACTTTAAAACAAGAACAGATACAACCCACATCAGCACACACACATCTTATAGCATCACATCCAATGGCTATAAAAGGTGAATGAGATCAAATTATATCTCATCTAGATGAGTTCTAGCAAAACTGTACTTTAAAAGGTTATCGTCATATTAGCATGCAATCGTATCGGATCATACCCCCTAAGAAGACTATATTATCTTTCTTTCTTTTTGTGAAAGGGGTACCTTCTAATCACCACCTTTAATCTGAATCGAAACCTGTAAACTTTTCTAGGGCATGCAATTAAGAAAACACTTTTCTATTTTCTCGTAGAGCACTCAACGTAAACTGACGGTACCGGATCATACTCCCTAAGAACGCTCAACCGTTGCCTTGCTACATCAATCCGAACCAGTGCAGTTTAGCTCAACCTGAGGATCCGGGGCGTAGGATCCGGAGGCGCTAGAGGTCGCCCCGCCATCAAAAAAGGGGAATGGAGCGAGCAAAATGGAGGAGCGATGGCTGGGGGAGGGACGAGGTTTCTCACCTGACGACGGGCGGGCGGAGATTCGGCTGCCGGGCAGAGCAGAGGGTGGAGGTGCCGGAGAGCAGTGGTAGCGGTGGTTTGGTACAGGACTACAGATCAAGTGATCGACCGGCTCTGCGATGCGCGTAGAGGGGGTAGGGGCCAGCTCTCACCGCACCCTGCAGGCCTGCAACGCGGTAAGCGAACGAGCGCACGACAGGTGCTGCTGTTTGTTGGCGTCGGCATCGGTCAAATCAGCATACAGAATTATTGGTCCCCTCATCAGCCCAGGTCAGATACGATATAACTTACAAAATAAACCAAGTTCATAGAAAAGTTTATTTAAAGTTTGTCTAAAATCGAACAATCAAAATTTTACTTTGCATATGAGATTTGTCTGAAGTCAAACAATCAAAATTTGTATCAAGTTCATAGAAAAGTTTATCGACACTCACAACAAAAAGTGTGAATGTTATTGTGACATGGCAAAATTTTACATGTGAGGGCCCCGCTCTCACCTCACCGCACCCAACAGCGCGGTAGGCGAACAAGCACACGACACGTGCTCTAGTTTGTTGCCGTCCGCATCGTTCAAATCAGCATACAGAGTTATTGGTTTCCTCATCACTCTACAATATACTCTCTTCGTCCAAAAAAACTTGTTCTAAATTTGTCCCTCAAATAGATGTATGTATCTGTATATACGTACTTATGAAAATAAATCAGTTTTTCTTAAACACCGGCTCAACTTTCTTTCTTTACTTCGTACATTAGGTTTGTCTGAGGCAGAATTATTGAAAGTTTGACCAAGTTTATAAAAATGTTTATCGACATTCTTAATATGAAATCGATACTATTAGATCCATCATAAAATAGTAGGCTAGCCCTGTGGTTTAATAGCTATAGGATTGAAGAGCTAGCCCTGCCAGTTTTTTTTTAGGGAAAGCCTTCATGGCGGGTTTATTCATTATTAGGAAAAAAACATCGTTTGATAAGACAGCCACAAGAAAATTAGGAGGATCCTCTTACCACACAAGAGGGCTAAGCTCCGACTTACTAGCTAAAACATGTGCCCCCATATTGCCTTCCCTAGGACAAAACTCGAACGGAACATCACTGAACTCATGACAAAGGAAGAAACAATCATAGTAGATCGCTGCCACAAGAAAAGAGAATGACTGACACGTATCTAACGTATCTACAATTTTTTTATTCTATGCTATTATATTATCTGTTTTGAATGTTTTATATGCATTAATATGCTATTTTATATGATTTTTGGGACTAACTTATTAACCTAGAGTCCAGTACCAGTTTTTGTTTTTTCCTTGTTTTAGAGTTTTGCAGAAAAGGAATACCAAACGGAGTCCAAACGAAATAAAACTTTTGCGATGATTTTTCTTGGACCAGAAGACACTCAGGAGACTTGGAGTGCAAGTCAAAAGAGCCACGAGGCGGCCACAAGGGTGGAGGGCGCGCCCAGGAGGGTAGGAGGCGGCCCCAACCTTGTGGGCCCCTCGGTGACCCCTTGACTTAGATCTTCCTCCTATATATACTCTTATACACCAAAAACTTCCAGAGGAGCTACGAAACCACTTTTCCACCGCCACAACCTTCTGTACCCGTGAGATCCCATCTTGAAGCCTTTTTCGGCATCCTGCCGGAGGGGGATTCGATCGCGGAGAGTTACTACATCAACACCATTGCCTCTCCGATGAATTGTGAGTAGTTTACCACAGACCTACGGGTCCATAGCTAGTAGCTAGATGGCTTCTTCTCTCTCTTTGATTCTCAATACAAAGTTCTCCTCCATGTTCTTGGAGATCTATTCGATGTAATACTCTTTTGCGGTGTGTTTATCGAGATCCGATGAATTGTGGATTTATGATCAAGTTTATCTATAAATATTATTTGAATCTTCTCTGAATTCTTATATGTATGATTTGATATTTTTGCAAGTCTCTTCGAACTATCGATTTGGTTTGGCCAACTAGATCGGTTTTTCTTGCAATGGGAGAAGTGCTTAGCTTTGGGTTCAATCTTGCGGTGTCCTTTCCCAATGACAGTAGGGGCAGCAAGGCACGTATTGTATTGTTGCCATCGAGGATAAAAAGATGAGATTTTCATCATATTGCTTGAGTTAATTCCTCTACATCATGTCATCTTGCCTAATGCATTACTCCGTTCCTTATGAACTTAATACTCTAGATGCATGCTGGATAGCAGTGTGTGGAGTAATAGTAGTAGATGCAGAATCGTCTCGGTCTACTTGACACGGACGTGATGCCTATATTCATGATCATTGCCTTAGATATCGTCATAACTTTGCGCTTTTCTATCAATTGCTCGACAATAATTTATTCACCCACCGTAATATTTTCTATCTCGAGAGAAGCCTCTAGTGAAACCTATGGCCCCCGGGTCTATTTTACATCATATTACTTTTTCGTCAACTTGCCAATTTCTGTCGCCGTTCCTGTTTCTTTTACTTTGCAATCTTTTACTTTTTGTTCCATATACCAAAAATACCAAAAATATTAATTTATCGTTTATCATATCTATCAGATCTCACTTTGCAAATAACCGTGGAGGGATTGACAACCCCTTATCGTGTTGGGTGCAAGTTGGTATTTGTTTGTGCAGGTATTCAGTGACTTGAGTGTTGTCTCCTACTGGATTGATACATTGGTTCTCAAAACCTGAGGGAAATATTTACTCTACTTTGTTGCTTCACCCTTTTCTCTTCAAGGGAAAAACCAACGCGAGCTCAAAAGGTAGCAATGACCACCATATTTCATAATCTCCATCATCTCCATGCAATCAGAGTTCACTATAATCCTGTTGCACCCCATAGCTAGCCCTGTAAACAGGGTGACCAAACGAACAAGGGATAGGTGGATTGTCTATGATGCTCTATCTGATGGAGCTTGGGCTCGTGATGTTGGGCCGTCGATGGACGCGGCAGCCTTAGCGCAATTCCTACACCTTTGGCCGCTCATGGCCGGGATTGTTCTGGACCCGCAGCGAAGGGATATCATTGCTTGGTCATGGGAGAAAGGATGCCAGTTTATGGCCAAGTTCACGATTATGGAGGTGTCGCCCACCACTTCGTTCACTTGGGTAGAGTGGGGTGAGGCATACATGTAATAGCAACATGTAAACCCACTTGCGATGCGGCTCTTTCCCCTTTCTTCTATAATACTTCGTCCGTTTCAAAATAAGTGACTCAAGTTTGTACTAACTTTAGGATGGAGAGGATATATGATACACACGAGAAAAACAAGATAACCGCATCAATGAGCGGGGTATCATCTAGTATATATGATTTATAATGCCATTCTTGAGAAAACTGTGATATGCATATTTGATTGCAATAGGGAATATTATGAAATATAATATGGATGGAACATACAGCATTCAAAAACACATGTAATTTATTCATGCTGGTTGGATGTACTATACTGTGGAAATGCTTTCGTTTTGAAAAGACGATACCATTGAAAACCCAAACAGACTTCCTAACTTGGAATACTAAAAAATACTTCCTCTATCCAGAAATACTTGTCAAAGAAATGGATATATTGCTCCGACAAGTATTTCTGGACGGAGGGAGTACAAAGATTACCAGATCAGCATGATGATCATTACTCTTGGAATGTACCGGTAGATTAATTTGTCTCGTTGGGTCTCGTTATAGGGTCTACCGAACTGTTGAATGACATTTCAAGTGATGTGAATACTTTACCCCTGGAGTGAGTTCTGATATTTACCATTGACATGCTTAAATTTAGAGTTGTTGCCAGAAAATAGAATTGATACCCCACACAGAATAACAAAAATTACATTGTATAATCGCATTGACTACTTATTTGCTAAATAAAATTGCATTGATTATTAGAGAGAACCTAATAATGCTATTATTACTTTGTCAGCCTATCAGGGTACAAGACCAGGAATTTTTTTCAAAACTGTGATATATTTTATAGCATTTTCGGAAACTATATGACGTAATGCAAAAAAACCAAAACTAGTAGCCCGTCGGCCATCTTCTGGCCGAAGTAGGAGTTTTCGGCCATCTTTAGGCCGAAGTAGAGCTTTTCGGCCAAAGCTAGGCCGAATTAGGAGTTTTCGACCATCTTTAGGCCGAAGTAGAGCTTTTCGGCCAAAGCTAGGCCGAAATAGACTTTTTGGTCAAGTCTAGGCCGAAAAGTACTATTTCGGTCTCATGTAGGCCGAAGTTGCATGGCTCGTGCTGAAATGTTCCCGCCACCCCTTCCCGCCACCCGTTTCCCGCCAACCCCTTCCCGCCATATGTTCCCGCCACCCGTTTCCGCCAACCCTTTCCGCCTTATTTCCCGCCAACCCTTTCCGCCTTATTTTCTCCTCTGATCTATAAAACCCCTTCGAGCAAAGGTGGATAAGCATTCCAAAGTAGTGTAGTCGAGATGTCCCATTATCCATTCGATCGTAGTTTTCACCACGGGATGAGCAGCACTCTTCCGAGTCTAGTTACCGATTTCAGGATGGACAATAGGATAGTTCCATGGGACGAACTCACCGGTAGTGACACCATAATGAATGAGTTGGCTCACCAATTACGTGGAGTGCTGGGTGGCCCGAAAGGACCTATGAGGAGGTACGTCAAGAACTTCTTAGGTTGCATGAAAGGTGGAAGAAGGTAGTGGAGCCGAAGAGTGAAACTTTCAGAAGGACTGCAGCAAAGAATACATTTTTATGGACTGAGGAGAGCGAGGACGACGAAGATATCTTCATGCCGCCGCTTCGGGTTCTGCATCGTCGAAGGGCAAGAGTTCGCATCGTCCAAAGGCAAGACTTCGCATCCTCGAAGGGCAAGAGTTCTGCATCCAGCAAGGGCAAGAGTTCTGCATCGACGGAGGGCAAGAGGACCGCATCGTCGAAGGGCAAGAGGGCTGCATCAACGGAGGATGACGATGATGACTTCATGTAGTATGTAAGATGTATTCCAGTTTATATTGTATTATTGTAGGGCATTATGTTCTATCTGAATTTCATTTTGTAGTATGTAAGATGTATTGCACAAGTTCAGCCACACCGTTTAATTCAGATGTACTTGTATCTTAATTATCGGTTGTAATCTATTTGGAAATGTAACTGGAATAAGAATGCGAATTAATAGTAATATGTCTCTCGCATACATAAAACAATATATGTCTCTGATCGATAGAAGGAAGTGCGATAGTAACACATACATGAAGCATGTCTCGTACATAAATCTTGACACGCATATGCGAATAGTCTGAAACTAACATAGATAATGAGTCATACATAGATAATAAGCATATCACTGCGGGGGACGGCGACGAGTCTGGGTCTTCCTCGGGCGAGGACCGGAAGGCGATAAGCGCTGAGGCGGTGGACGAGGCTCGCGATAAGTGAAACTTATGTGTCTCTGGCCTCCATCTATCTACTAAGCAGGTAAGGAGTGACTTGTCGTAAGAGAAACGTTTCACTTGCCTCTTGTGTAACTGCACTGGTTCACCTGCCTCATCTAAGTCCGGACCATCAATCCACTCATCCAATGTATCCTGAACCAGCCGTGCCAAGGGTAGAAGTCCAGCCCAACTTAACCTACAAAATAAAAAGATTGTTAGCGGCTATGAAAAGTATGTAAAACATAGTTGAAGGAAATATGCCCTAGAGGCAATAATAAAGTTATTATTTATTTCCTTATATCATGATAAATGTTTATTATTCATGCTAGAATTGTATTAACCGGAAACATAATACATGTGTGAATACATAGACAAACAGAGTGTCACTAGTATGCATCTACTTGACTAGCTCGTTAATCAAAGATGGTTATGTTTCCTAACCATAGACATGAGTTGTCATTTGATTAATGGGATCACATCATTAGGAGAATGATCTGATTGACATGACCCATTCAGTTAGCCTAGCACTTGATCGTTTAGTATGTTGCTATTGCTTTCTTCATGACTTATACATGTTCTGTAACTATGAGATTATGCAACTCCGTTTACGGAGGAACACTTTGGTGCTACCAAACGTCACAACGTAATCGGGTGATTATAAAGGAGTACTACAGGTGTCTCCAAAGGTACATGTTGGGTTGGCGATTTGAGATTAGGTTTTGTCACTCCGATTGTCGGAGAGGTATCTCTGGGCCCTCTCGGTAATGCACATCACTATAAGCCTTGCAAGCAATGTAGCTAATGAGTTAGTTACGGAATGATGCATTACGTAACGAGTAAAGAGACTTGCCTGTAACGAGATTGAACTAGGTATTGGATACCGACGATCGAATCTCGGGCAAGTAACATACCGATGACAAAGGGAACAACGTATGTTGTTATGCGGTTTGACCGATAAAGATCTTCGTAGAATATGTAGGAGCCAATATGGGCATCCAGGTTCCGCTATTGGTTATTGACCAAGAATAGTTCTAGGTCATGTCTACATAGTTCTCGAACCCGTAGGGTCCGCACGCTTAAGGTTTCGATGATGCTTATATTATGAGTTTATGAGTTTTGATGTACCAAGGAGTTTGGAGTCCCGGATGAGATCGGGGACATGACGAGGAGTCTCAAATGGTCGAGATGTAAAGATCGATATATTGGACGACTATATTCGGAGTTCGGAAAGGTTCCAATGATTCGGTATTTTTCGAGTACCGGAGAGTTACGGAATTCGCCGGGGAGAAGTATTGGGCCTTATTGGGCCTCAAGGAAAGAGAGAGGGCTGCCTAGGGCAGGCCGCGCCCCCCATGGCCTAGTCCGAATTGGACTAGGGGAGGGCCGCACCCTTCCTTCCCTCCTTCTCTCTTCCCTTACTTGTCTCCTACTCCCAATACATGGAAGGACTCCTAGTTGGACTAGGAAGGGGAATCCTACTCCCGGTGGGAGTAGGACTCCCATGGCGCCCCTACTAGGGCCGGCCTCCTCCTCCCTCCCTCCTTTATATACGGGGCAGGGGGCACCCTGCACACACAAGTTGATCTACGGATCGCCCTTAGCCGTGTCGGTGCCCCCTCCACCATATTCCACTTCGGTCATATCGTCGCGGAGCTTAGGCGAAGCCCTGCCCGGAGAAGTCATATCGTCGCGAGCTTAGGCGAAGCCCTGCGTCGGTGGAGCATCATCATCGCCACCACGCCGTCGTCTTGACGGAACTCATCCCGACACTTTGCTGGATCGGAGTCCGGGATCGCCATCGAGCTGAACGTGTGCGAACTCGGAGGTGCCGTCGTTCGGTGCTTGGATCGGTCGGATCGTGAAGACGTACGACTACATCAACCGCGTTGTTATAACGCTTCCGCTTTCGGTCTACGAGGGTACGTGGACAACACTCTCCCCTCTCGTTGCTATGCATCACCATGATCTTGCGTGTGCGTAGGAAATTTTTGAAATTACTACGTTCCCCAACAGTGGCATCCGAGCCTGGTTTTATGCGTTGATGTCATATGCACGAGTAGAACACAAGTGAGTTGTGGGCGATATAAGTCATACTGCTTACCAGCATGTCATACTTTGGTTCAGCGGTATTGTGAGATGAAGCGCCCGGACCGACATTACGCGTGACGCTTACGCGAGACTGGTTTCACCGCCCGAGCACTCGTTGCTTAAAGGTGACCGGCGGTGTCTGCTCTCTCACTTTAGTTGAACCGAGTATGGCTACGCCCGGTCCTTGCGAAGGTTAAAACAGCACCAACTTGACAAACTATCGCTGTGGTTTTGATGCGTAGGTAAGAACGGTTCTTGCTCAGCCCGTAGCAGCCACGTAAAACTTGCAACAACAAAGTAGAGGACGCCTAACTTGTTTTTGCAGGGCATGTTGTGATGTGATGTGGTCAAGACGTGATGCTATATTTTATTGTATGAGATGATCATGTTTTGTAACCGAGTTATCGGCAATCGGCGGAGCCATATGGTTGTCGCTTTATTGTATGAAATGCAACGCCATGTAATTGCTTTACTTTATCACTAAGCAGTAGCGATAGTCGAGAAGCAATAGTTGGCGAGACGACAACGATGCTACGATGGAGATCAAGGTGTCGCGCCCGGTGGCGATGGTGATCATGACGGTGCTTGGCGATGGAGATCACAAGCACAAGATGATGATGACCATATCATATCACTTATATTGATTGCATGTGATGTTTATCCTTTATGCATCTTATCTTGCTTTGATTGACGGTAGCATTATAAGATGATCTCTCACTAAAATTATCAAGAAGTGTTCTCCCGAGTATGCACCGTTGCCAAAGTTCGTAGTACCCGCACACCACGTGATGATCGGGTGTGATAAGTTCTACGTCCATCTACAACGGTGCAAAACAGTTGCACACGCGGAATACTCAGGTTAAACTTGACGAGCCTTGCATATAACAGATATGGCCTCGGAACACGGAGACCGAAAGGTCGAGCGTGAATCATATAGTAGATATGATCAACATAGTGATGTTCACCATTGAAACTACTCCATCTCACGTGATGATCGGACATGGTTTAGTTGATTTGGATCACGTGATCACTTAGATGACTAGAGAGATGTCTGTCTAAGTGGGAGTTCTTAAGTAATATGATTAATTGAACTTTAATTTATCATGAATTTAGTCCTGGTAGTATTTTGCAAATTATGTTGTAGATCAATAAGCTCGCGTTGTTGCTTCCCTATGTTTTTATATGTGTTCCTAGAGAAAATTGTATTGAAAGATGTTAGTAGCAATGATGCGGATTGGATCCGTGATCTGAGGTTTATCCTCATTGCTGCGCAGAAGAATTATGTCCTTAATGCACCGCTAGGTGACAGACCTATTGCAGGAGCAGATGCGACGTTATGAACGTTTGGCTAGCTCAATATGAGCGGATACGACGTTATGAACGTTTGGCTAGCTCAATATGATGACTACTTGATAGTTTAGTGCACCATGCTTAACGGCTTAGAATCGGGACTTCAAAGACGTTTTGAACGTCATGGACCATATGAGATGTTCCAGAGTTGAAGTTAATATTTCAGCAAATACCGAGTTGAGAGATATGAAGTCTCCAACAAGTTCTATAGCTAAAAGATGGAGGAGAATCGCTCAACTAGTGAGCATGTGCTCAGATTGTCTGAGTACTTCAATCGCTTGAATCAAGTGGGAGTTAATCTTCCAGATAAGATAGTGATTGACAGAATTCTCTAGTCACCATCACTAAGTTAGTAGAACTTCGTGATGAACTATAGTATGTAAGGGATGACGAAAAAGATTCTCGAGCTCTTCGCGATGCTAAAAACGGCGAAGGTAGAAATCAAGAAAGACATCAAGTGTTGATGGTTGACAAGACCACTAGTCTCAAGGAAAATGGCAAAGGGAAGAAGGAGAACTTCAAGAAGAACGGCAAGCAAGTTGCTGCTCAAGTGAAGAAACCCAAGTCTGGTCCTAAGCCTGAGACTAAGTGCTTCTACTGCAAAAGGATTGGTCACTGGAAGCGGAACTACCCCAAGTATTTGGCGGATAAGAAGGATGGCAAAGTGAACAAAGGTATATTTGATATACAGATTATTGATGTGTATTTTACTAGTGTTCGTAGCAACCCCTCGGTATTTGATACTGGTTCGGTTGCTAAGAGTAGTAACTCAAACAGGAGTTGCGAATGAATGAAACTAGTTGAAGGGGAAGTGACGATGAGTGTTGGAAATAGTTCCAAGATTGATATGATCATCATCACACACTCCCTATATTTTCGAGATTAGTGTTAAAAGCCAAATAAATGTTATTTAGCGTCTGCGTTGAGCATGAATATGATTTGATCATGTTTATTGCGATACGGTTATTCATTTGAAGTTAAAGAATAATTGTTATTCTGTTTACATGAATAAAACCTTCGATGGTTATGCACCCAATGAAAATAGTTTGTTGGATCTCGATCGTAATGATACACATATTCATAATATTGATGCCAAAAGATGCAAAGTTAATAATGATAGTGCAACTTATTTGTGGCACTGCCGTTTAGGTCATATTGGTGTAAAACGAATGAAGAAACTCCATGCTGATGGACTTTTGGAATCACTTGATTATGAATCATTTGATGCTTGCGAACCGTGCCTTTTTGGCAAGATGACTAAAACTCCGTTCTCCGGAACAATGGAACAAGCTACTGACTTATTGGAAATAATACATACCGATGTATGCGATTCAATGAGTGTTGATGCTCGTGGCAAGTATCGTTATTTTATGACCTTCACAAGATGATTTGAGCAGATATGGGTATATCCACTTGATGAAACATAAGTCTGAAATAATTGAAAAGTTCAAAGAATTTCAGAGTGAAGTGGAAAATCATCGTAACAAGAAAATAAAGTTTCTGCGATCTGATCGTGGAGATAAATATTTGAGTTACGAGTTTGGTCTTCATTTGAAACAATGTGAAATAGTTTCGCAACTCATGCCATATGGAACACCACAGCATAATGGTGTGTCCGAAAGTCGTAACCGCACTATATTGGATATGGTGCGATCTATGATGTCTCTTATCAGTTTACCACTATCGTTTTGGGGTTATGCATTAGAGACAGCTGCATTCACGTTTAATAGGGCACCATCTAAATCCATTGAGACGACAACATATGAACTGTGGTTTAGCAAGAAACCCAAGTTGACGTTTCTTAAAGTTTGGGGCTGCGATGCTTATGTGAAAAATTTTCACCCTGATAAGCTCAAACCCAAATCGGAGAAGTGCGTCTTCATAGAATACCCAAAGGAAATAGTTGGGTACACCTTCTATCACAGATCCGAAGGCAAGATATTCGTTGCTAAAATGGATCCTTTCTAGAGAAGGAGTTTCTCTCGAAAGAAGTGAGTGGGAGGAAAGTAGAACTTGATGAGGTAATCTGTACTGTACCCTTATTGAAAGTAGTTCATCACGAAATCAGTTCTGTGACAAATACACCAATTAGTGAGGAAGCTAATGATATTGATCATGAAACTTCAGATCAAGTTACTACAGAACCTCGTAGGTCTTCCAGAGTAAGATCCGCACTGAGTGGTGTAGTAATCATGTTCGGAAGTCATGTTACTAGACCATGATGAAACCTACGAACTATGAGGAAGCGATGATGAGCCCAGATTCGCTAAATGGCTCGAGGCCATAAAATCTGAGATATGATCCATGTAAGAGAACAAAGTATGGACTTTGATTGACTTGCTCGATGATCAGCAAGCCATGTTAAATAAATGGATCTTCAAGAGGAAGACGGACACCGATAGTAGTGTTACTATCTACAAAGCTAGACTTGTCGAAAAAGGTTTTGACAAAGTTCAAGATGTTGAATACAATGAGATTTTCTCACTTGTATCGATGCTTAAAAGTCTGTCCGAATCATGTTAGCAATTGCCACACTTTATGAAATCTGGCAAATGGATGTCAAAACTGCATTCCTTAATGGATTTATTAAAGAAGAGTTGTATATGATGCAACCGAAGGTTTTGTCGATCCTAAAGGTGTTAACAAAATATGCAAGCTCCAGCGATCCATCAATGGACTGGTGCAAGCATCTCGAGTTGGAATATACGCTTTGATGTGTTGATCAAAGCATATGATTTTATATGACTTTTGGAAAGGCCTGTATTTACAAGAAAGTGAGTGGGAGCACTACAGCCTTTCTGATAAGTATATGTGAATGACATATTGTTGATCGGAAATAATATATAATTATTCTGCAAAGCATAAAGGAGTGTTTGAAAGGAGTTTTTTCAAAGAAAGACCTCGGTGAAGCTGCTTACATATTGAGCATCAAGATCTATAGAGATAGATCAAGACGCTTGATAAGTTTTTCAATGAATACATACCTTGACAAGATTTTGAAGTAGTTCAAAATGGAACAGTCAAAGAAAGAGTTCTTGCCTGTGTTACAAGGTGTGAGATTGAGTAAGACTCAAAACCCGACCACGGCAGAAGATAGAAAGAGAATGAAAGTCATTCCTATGCATCAGCCATAGGTTCTATAAAGTATGTCATGGTGTGTACCAGATCTATTGCATACCATACCACTAAGTCGGGCAAGGAGTGCAATAGTGATCTAGGAGTAGATCAATGGACAGCGGTCAAAATTATCCTTAGTAGAATAAGGATATGTTTCTCGATTATGGAAGTGAAAAAGGTTCGTAAGTAAAGGTTACGCCGATGCAAGTTTTAACACTAATCTAGATGACTCGAGTCTCAATCTGGATACATATTGAAAGTGGGAGCAATTAGCTAGAGTAGCTCCGTGCGAGCATTGTAGACATAGAAATTAGCAAAATACTTACGGCTCTGAATGTGACAGACCGTTGACTAAAATTATCTCACAAGCAAAACATGATCACACCTTAGTACTCTTTGGGTGTTAATCACATAGCGATGTGAACTAGATTACTGACTCTAGTAAACCTTTTGGGTGTTGGTCACATGTCGATGTGAACTATGGGTGTTAAACACATATAGATGTGAACTATTGATGTTAAATCACATGGCGATGTGAACTAGATTATTGACTCTAGTGCAAGTGGGAGATGAAGGAAATATGCCCTAGAGGCAATAATAAAGTTATTATTTATTTCCTTATATCATGATAAATGTTTATTATTCATGCTAGAATTGTATTAACCGGAAACATAATACATGTGTGAATACATAGACAAACAGAGTGTCACTAGTATGCCTCTACTTGACTAGCTCGTTAATCAAAGATGGTTATGTTTCCTAACCATAGACATGAGTTGTCATTTGATTAACGGGATCACATCATTAGGAGAATGATCTGATTGACATGACCCATTCAGTTAGCCTAGCACTTGATCGCTTAGTATGTTGCTATTGCTTTCTTCATGACTTATACATGTTCCTGTAACTATGAGATTATGCAACTCCGTTTACGGAGGAACACTTTGGTGCTACCAAACGTCACAACGTAATCGGGTGATTATAAAGGAGTACTACAGGTGTCTCCAAAGGTACATGTTGGGTTGGCGATTTCGAGATTAGGTTTTGTCACTCCGATTGTCGGAGAGGTATCTCTGGGCCCTCTCGGTAATGCACATCACTATAAGCCTTGCAAGCAATGTAGCTAATGAGTTAGTTACGGAATGATGCATTACGTACGAGTAAAGAGACTTGCCAGTAACGAGATTGAACTAGGTATTGGATACCGACGATCGAATCTCGGGCAAGTAACATACCGATGACAAAGGGAACAACGTATGTTGTTATGCGGTTTGACCGATAAAGATCTTCGAGAATATGTAGGAGCCAATATGGGCATCCAGGTTCCGCTATTGGTTATTGACCAAGAATAGTTCTAGGTCATGTCTACATAGTTCTCGAACCCGTAGGGTCCGCACGCTTAAGGTTTCGATGATGCTTATATTATGAGTTTATGAGTTTTGATGTACCAAGGAGTTCGGAGTTCGGATGAGATCGGGGACATGACGAGGAGTCTCGAAATGGTCGAGACGTAAAGATCGATATATTGGACGACTATATTCGAGTTCGGAAAGGTTCGAATGATTCGGTATTTTTCGAGTACCGGAGAGTTACGGGAATTCGCCGGGAGAAGTATTGGGCCTTATTGGGCCTGCAGGGAAAGAGAGGGGCTGCCTAGGGCAGGCCGCGCCCCATGGCCTAGTCCGAATTGACTAGGGGAGGCCGCACCCTTCCTTCCCTCCCTTCTCTCTTCCCTTACTTGTCTCCTACTCCCAATACATGGAAGGACTCCTAGTTGGACTAGGAAGGGGAATCCTACTCCCGGTGGGAGTAGGACTCCCCATGGCGCCCCTACTAGGGCCGGCCTCCTCCTCCCTCCCTCCTTTATATACGGGGCAGGGGGCACCCCAACACACAAGTTGATCTACGGATCGTTCCTTAGCCGTGTCGGTGCCCCCTCCACCATATTCCACTTCGGTCATATCGTCGCGGAGCTTAGGCGAAGCCCTGCGCCGGAGAAGTCATATCGTCATGGAGCTTAGGCGAAGCCCCGCGTCGGTGGAGCATCATCATCGTCACCACGCCGTCGTCTTGACGGAACTCATCCCGACACTTTGCTGGATCGGAGTCCGGGATCGCCATCGAGCTGAACGTGTGCGTAACTCGGAGGTGCCGTCGCTCGGTGCTTGGATCGGTCGGATCGTGAAGACGTCGACTACATCAACCGCGTTGTTATAACGCTTCCGCTTTCGGTCTACGAGGGTACGTGGACAGACACTCTCCCCTCTCGTTGCTATGCATCACCATGATCTTGCGTGTGCGTAGGAAATTTTTTGAAATTACTACGTTCCCCAACAATAGTAAGTCATTATATGGACTCCATTATATGCACACATACCTATCAACCCATGAATCGTGTATCAGCCAGTTAGTCTTTGGGGTACGAGTGACCAACACGTCTAAGTTGTTGCCCGCTTCCAATAGGGCGCCCCGGTGCTTTCTATCGATGTTGCCATTAAGCAACGGATACAAAGACATATCTGCAATTCAAACAACAAATCTCAGGTGCAAATAAAAACATAAATCTGACATATTACAAATTAAAACATAGTCCTGACATAGTACGAATTAAAACATAGTCCATGAGGATTTACATATTAAAACATAGTCCTGACATATTACAAATTAAAACATAGTCCTGACATATTACAAATTAAAACATAGTCCTGACATATTATAAATTAAAACATAGTCCTCGACATATTAAAACCCACTCGACACATTATATAGCTTGTGAGTTATTTCTTCCTCGTCCGCCCCTTGGCCTCGACCGCCACGACCACGTCCGCCTCTTCCTCTTGTTGTCGCAGCCGTCGATGTGGAAGCACTCGTCGATCTTGAAGCACCATCTTTGTTCAGGTCGGGACAATATTTCATCCTATGCCCATAAGCGCGCATAACAAACATTGCCTGGTTGCTCCACCAGCTTCAGATCGTCCATATCGTTCCGGATGCGACGGGCCTTCCGCCTGCCCCTACTTGTTCGCCAAGGTCCGGATGCGGGATATATACTCTCTCACCGTCGTTTACCTTGTTGAAATTGCCGACGACTCTAAACCCTGTCATCTCGCCTGTCCGGTGTTGAGCACTTGCCTCTTTTAAATAGTATGGGGACACGAAGGAGATAGCATCCAACTCAATCTGCCACAGGGCAGCCAACACATGAGAGCAAGGTAGGTGCAACAACTTCGGTTTGTTGCATGTACACTCACACGTTGGATAAAATTCCGTTCCAATTTTTACCTCGTGTGTCTTCACCTCATTTCGAACCAAAACCATCGGTAGGAAGCCGAACCTCATACCTCCTTTCTTGATTCCCTATGAGTCCGACAAAGTGCTTCTTTGCTTTCTCTATCTTCTTTGCCATGTATTCCATGACACGGCTACAATAAGGTGTGTTCGATTATCTTCAATATGCTTCATGCTAACTCGTGCCTTTCTCTGAAATATCTCAAAGTGCCATGGAATACAGCCTCCACAATAGCTGTGAGTGGCAATGCTCGCTCCCTCTCGGACAAAGTTATACACCTCTGCAAGATTGGTTGTCATGTGGCCATACCTAGCTCCATGTGTGTCATGCAGCAAAGACCAATTCACTGGAGGCTCTTTCTCTATCCACTCAGAAAAATTCTTTATTGCCCTTCCCTTCTTTCTCGTAGTATTAGGAGGGTCAATTCTGGCAAGTCACAAAGACCCATGGCTCCTCTAGCTCCGCGATGAGTGCTGCTAATTTAACTTGATCTTCTTCCATTTTCTTCCTCGCACGGACCTGCTTCTTAGTAAACTCATCTAGTTTTGACCATATAAATTCGTATTTGCGCTGCTGGCTCTGCTTGCATAATTTTTGAACAAGTTCATCAACCGCTTGTTCTTGAACTGTGAGAAAAATTAGCCCCAAGATGGCGCATGCACCACCGCTCTGCAAGTCCCTCCAAGGTGTTCGTTCATCATCCGTTGGATTACGGTGTCTTCACGGCCTTCAATATACCAGCATGTCTGTCATGAATGACACACACGCTTGGTCGGTCCTTCACGATGGCAATTTTCACTTGGCGGAAGAACCATACCCAGCTGAGAAAGTTCTCACCTCCACAAATGCCATGGCAAGTGGGATGATTTGATTGTTCCGTCCACACCAATAGCAGTCAGGATTTGCCCTCTATATTGACCGGTCAGAATGTACCATCCACAAACAGAACAGGAGGACAATGCGGAAAGCTTTGATGCACATACCAAAAGAGAAGAACACTCGTTTCAACACCTTGAAATCTGGTATACTCAGCAACCTCATGTGTTGTACGCTCACATAAGTGTCGGATTCCTCTCCTTCAAGATGCCCAGAGACGGACAACATTATCATATGAGTCAAGAACGTCCCAAACCTTTCCTCCATAGCCTTCGCTTAGCCCTCCAAGCCTTCCCATAAGGAATGACATACTTCCATCCGATCTTCACCGCTGTCCGGATGTGTTTTGCTTCCATATCTTTCTTCTCTACTATCTCAAGTATACATGAGTTGCGAATGATACTTGAAGTCAGGTTCGGATGCTTCACCAGCAGGTTCTTCCTCACACAATTATGTGGGATGACAATGGTGACAACCCAGTGGATGTCGTGCTTGACACGTGCCTGCACCTTCCCCGGACAACCTTTTTCAACACATTTCACGGTATAGTTTGTTGGACTTGATATGTGTGTCTTGAAAACCCTCTGCGAGACATAGCCCACTTTATCACCGCATACTTCAATTTTTTCTTTGTATCAAACATAGCCCCTATTTGTACTTGGTTCAGATTATACTGCCATGGAGTCTCATGGCCATCGCTCACCGTAAGGCGGTGGATATGTCCTGCTCCCATGCGTAAGGAATCGGTACCTCAACTTCATCCTCAGAATTTTCAGAATCCAGTTCCTCCACCAATCCATCCTCGTCCTCTTCCTCCATCACCCTCGCATTTCATCCCTTCCTCATCCCCATCAGAAAACCTGAACCAGCTAATATTATCGATGGCTACTCGCCATGATCGGGACCACAAACATTGTGTGGCACGTGGTCCGACGACTGGGTTGGCTAGCATCCACATCTTGTGGCTGTGACTGGATAAAACAATCTCGTTAGCCACTTCACCGCCTTGGCGGGTTCATACCCCTGTGGAGTTCTACGGTATTCTCCTCCTTCGCACAAAGTTGCACAAGTGCATATGGGTGGATTCTTGGTCTCGACGCGTCTTAACAGGACAACCAATGCTGGCTCCTATCTACCGCATCAACTCCCACTTGACATTTTTACGAGATTTGGTCCACAATGCATGAATATCGACAGAACATACTTCAGATCCGCATCAAACTAGTTGTCAACCAAGACTTCAACTGTCTAATGTCCACCGTTGCAGGTCAGCTAGTGTCATGACGCCATTTTAAACTCGCTAAGATCAACCCCAACTCATTATATCGAACATTAACAGCGCCGTAGTAAACAGTCAAATTTATTGATTCGTACATTTTCACCGCCGACATTGTCATCCTCTCATTAATCACAACAAAGACTAATATTACCCGTTACACTAACTACGCGCTAAAATGCCACCACGAACATATTAACACTAACTAACAAACTATATAATTTAGAGAAAATTTGTGACGCCATGGTTATACCTTCGAAGCGTGCGTCTCTTCCGGTCACCGGCACCGACCACCGGACAACGGCAGCGCCGCCCACTCGACGACCGGAGGTTCAACTCCGGTCAACCCCCAAGCTGCTGCTCCTCCTCACCACCTCCTCCTCCACAGCTCCTGCTCCTCCTCACCACCACCTCCTTCCCAACCGGACCTCCTCCACCCCACCATGGCTCCTCCCCAAGCGCACAAAAAACTATCCCATAACAAAAAAAACACCGTAGGCCGGTGGAGAATGCTATGATCTATCTATTCTCATGCCTTGGTTGTGTAAATGAGTGCAAATTGGAGGAGATCAGGAGGAGGCCGAGCTCTGACAGAGAAGAACGAGAGGAACTAGATAGAACAGAGGCGAGCAGGAAGAGGAAGGTGACGACGGATCGGCCTTATCCCGACCTTTTCGGTCTCACGCCTGGCGAAAAGCTTTTTAAGGGAGCTGGCCGAAGCCCATTTCGGTCTAGGCCTGGCGAAGCTACTATTTTCGCCCAGCCCCACCCGACGAGACCTCTTCGCCCAATCGAGGCTCATTTCGCCTACAGCTGGATTTAAAAGTCCTTTTCGCCTAGTTCGGCGAAAAGTACCACTTCGGCCACCACGAGACCGACAGGGTTATATTTTTGATATATTGGCAATTGGTACTATAGTTTCCGAATTAGATATAAAAAAGGTGATAGTTTTGAAAAAAATTCCAAGACCAGAGCAGGTTTCAAGTCATTGCCACGCACAAGTATAATAAAAAGTAAAATAGACTTCTCTCAAATCATTCAGACATCAGACACAGATACATGGCGCGATCTGCGAAAATGCGTATATACCCCATCTCTGGGTACATGCCAACGACTGAATATTGCAGAATAACCAAAACTTCTTTGGCCAATGCTGAATCCTGCTAATGATTTGCTACAAAGACGCATCACTTAATTTATAGGATGCAACATTTCCATCACCGATTCAAGTATGCCATTCCATGAACTTCTCAATCGCCACAGAGAAGGCACCAAATCCCACGCACCCGATACATGTAGCTTGGGGGCCACCTGCAAGAAAAATACCACTCCCATTAGGGATGATGAAATATCA
Source organism: Aegilops longissima (assembly GCA_021605205.1). Taxonomy (NCBI): domain Eukaryota; kingdom Viridiplantae; phylum Streptophyta; class Magnoliopsida; order Poales; family Poaceae; genus Aegilops; species Aegilops longissima. The sequence continues at coordinate 121,850,823 of CM038681.1, forward strand.
TATTGAGCTGCATAACCGATAACAATATAACAACTTGCTAGTGGTGCTAGAGTGCTTTGCTAATTGTTATGCACAGTTCTCTTGTCCTCATTATTATGATTCACTGCTTTATTAGCTAGCAAAAAAATTGTTTCAAAATAAGCAATCACAACTTTGGCTAAGCAGTAAAGAATCAAGGGGTAGACAAGGTAAGTGGTCAAAACACCATAACAGACTGCTGACCTGGCACACCGACTACATGATGAGTATCTAAAAACTCCCAAATAGAGTAAGAAATATAGCATCGGTTAAACTATCTGAAATCTCATAACAGAGAATTTGGGACACAAACTGCTGGCCTGGCACACCGACCACAAGATGAGTACAACTGCCCTTCAACTTGCCCTAGTACAACCAAACTACTTTTAGAGTGAGGTTCTCCCATTCTTACAGTCAAAAAGAAATGTCGGCCCATCCACCTCAAGCCAGCCTAAAACATCTCTAATGATTGCAGATAGGGAAATTCTCTTAGGAGCATAAGTCGATCCATTGTAAAAGTTATGTTGGTTCCCATCCAGTTATTTACGAAACTACGTACCTTTTGCAGCTAAAGCCCCTCCAGTGACACAGCCAGCTACTGCCGAATTGGTAATGTCATGCTTTGCCCTAGCCTGCCAGGACATGACCATTCAAAGTGTCCAAATAAGTATGTTTTTACAGAAATGCTCATAAATGGAAGGGAAAAAATGTCACATTGCACCTACCTTCTCTACGACGCATTCAGCTGCAGAGAAAATCAAGCCCATTACTGCAAAGGTCTTAGCATGGCTCATACTTTTCCTACCCATCTGTTTTGCCTGGTAGACTATTTGTTGCCTTGCTGTCATCTCCTCTGACATTATTGGATTTTCCAAAGCTCCAAAAAATAGTCCCATAAGTACACCAAGACCACCCCCTATTGAATGAAGGCAATGCAGTTAATAACAGATGTGCATACTACATAAATCCATTTTGTGAAACATTATGCACTTGTAAGTGGCCCCCCTGTGGGATAAGCCCATAGCTGATACTCTAAGCTGTTTAGCGTGACACAAAATGATTGACAAGCATAGAAGCACAAGTCATTAGGCAACAACTCAACATGACTTATAAGTTAGTATAGAACGGAGTATCCAGCCACTGATTGTTGGCTGTTGTCTTAAGGATACCAAATGTCAAACTATAGGAAATACTGATACTTTGGTAATACATACTCCCTCTGTAAACTAATATAAGAACGTTTAGATCACTACTTTAGTGTTCTAAATGCTCTTATATTAATTTACGGAGGGAGTACAACAGACTGCACGGTATTGACATCACTGATTCTATCCTCTAAACCGTTAACAAACAAATCATTAAACAGCGCAAAATCAGAAAATATATACTTTTAACATCGCAGGACTTTGCCATGTTCTAGATTCAATGACAATATCTGTTGGAAAGCTACATATACTACACAAGTGAAATGTTACTAGTACTCACACGTGGACATGCGTACACACACACACACACATTCACAGTGTTATAGCATTAGATCCAATGTTTAGTTCCTTCATTTGAAGCAGAAACAGCAGAACATGGAATGAATGGATCAGAGCAAACTTTTTTTAGGAGACAATTGGAGGAACCACACCTGCTCTGATCGATTTTATTCACGCAGCGAAAACTGTACAATCAAGCATGCAAACAAAGGAAGGCACATACCCAATGCTAATGGGAATAACTGATAGACGGTCGTGGGGGGAGAGTCCGAGGGGAGGGGGGAGATGAAAAGCTACTCCATTACATGACTGCTGGGTACACCAGGAAGTAAGATGGCCAATATCCAAGGCAGAGGTAACACAAAAGTTGCAAAGATCAGATTGATTGCGAATAAGGCTAGGAAAGCCCACAACATCACTGTTGACATGATCAAACACCAAGCTATTACCGGCATGGCTGCAATGTATGTCTATTGCATTATACTTCTTGCAGCACTGACATGAAAAGGATTCAGAGAGGCACACCTCCAAACAGCAACCTTTGTAATGCTGTACAAAAAATATTCAGACTATTGCTCAAAAAATTAGAACAACTGTCAGACCAACCTTCAGTAAATGCCGACCTTTCTATTCTCTGCACATCACGCTGTATGCCTATGGCACAATATTGTAGCTACAACGGAAAACGATTGTGCATTGTTAAGCAGCAACCTTTCTAATCCTCTACCAAAACTCTTTTCAGACTACTTCAAACTTTATCCAACCACTTTCTGAATACTTGACCATCTGACATGTAGAGAAACTCTGAATCTTAAAGTCTTTGAAAGGTAATACTATGTGTTAAGTATTGGAATTTAATAGAGTTGAGTATTGGAATTTAATACTATGTGTTAAGTATTGGAATTTAATAGAGTTGATTTAATGAACCCAACTTTACTTGACGAATCACTACAAAAACTTAAACCCCAACTCTCCCAGGCAAGTTCACTTGAAACAAAGGCATTTATCTCAAAAAAAAATGGGATCAAAGAAGTGTTTTTTTATTGCCACCAAAGATTTTGAGCAGCTAGAGTAACTAATAAACAGTAGACAGTTCTACAAGTGAGTACAACCAAATCAGCATATGAACATATATAAGTCCTTGCTCGCACTCGCTCAAAATAAAATTAAGTTCATCCCCTGCAGAGCTGGCATTGTTTTATTTGTACCTCTTCATGTGAAGAACTAACCATCTAAAGAATGAACAACCACATCCATGTCACACCATCCAGAAACTCTGATCGCATGGCATTTGAACAAGATCATGCAGACATATTAACTCGGCATTTTAGCATGATCCAATTACAGGGTTGTATAATGCGCCCCAGTAGTACAATTGCTCAGTAACCGAATAGCATTAGCCACATACGTAGTATTAAGAGATTTGAGTTGGAAGTGAAGAGTAACGTTACCCATGACACCACTGAGGACGCTCCGGACGGCGCAGTTGTTCATCATCTCCTGCCCCTTGATCTCCTCCGGCGTTGGCAGCTGGAGCGGCTGCACCGCAGCACTCTGGCTGGCCGCATCGCCGCCCGCGGATGGCTCCGGCGAAGCCATCTCACAGTCTGATCTCCCTTTTGCCGGTAGTGCGATCGGACGGTGGAGCTAGCTGCGAGCCGTGGGAATCACTGAAAAGGCAATGAATGGGATTGGAGAAGAAGCCGAGCCTCTACTTGTCCTCCTCGGCTTTCCTTTCTTTTCCTTCCCTCCAAGAAAAGCGGCGGCGGTATGGGAGGCAGGGGAAGGGGATCCCGGTGGCGCCTGCCTTTTCCCGCTACCGGAGGACGCAGACGTATTCTCAGGAGTACGCTACCGTGTTCCCCTTATCAGCAAGACCTGCAAAACATGAATCTGTGGTTAGTAAATTGATGGGGAAATGGAGAGCAGGGGAAGAATGTGAACAATGGAAGAGGATGACTTGGAAGGGGGCTGGCTGGCTGGGCAAGGAAAAGAAGAGAAAGAAGGGGATCCAGGGAGTGAGGAACCATGCCTGCGCCGCCGCCGCCGCCGCTTCTCGCGCGGGGAGGAAAGGCCAGGTCTCGCCCCAGCCTGTGTCCCAGCGCCAAGTTTTGCGGGAGGAGGGCCAAGTCGACCCAAATCGGAGGCACATTCGAAGGGGAATGCTATTTGGCGAACGTTCGCCAGCAAAGTTTCAATCAGAAGCACTCATCTTAAAGCACGAGCAACAGCCACGTCACTTTGCTTCTCGTTCGATGCGGGTTATGGAGTGTAACGACCTGGGCCCGGCCTACCGTTGTGTTACCGGGCCTTTGTGGCTCAGCCCATGTGGCGTGTGTGTGGAGTAGGCATATAAGCGTGTGGCTGCTGTGAGTGTGGGGCATCGAATTGTAATCACAAACATTATACCTTATTCAAGCTTTCCTCCTTGTTCCTTTCCCCTTCTCCAAGCTCTCTCTCTCAGATATTTCTCTTGGTTTGAGATCCATATCCCGGCGAGACGCAGGGAAGTGCTACGGGATCGTAGCATTTGGTACTCAGAGCCGTGTATCGATCTGCTTCCTCTGATCCGAATTTTTCCTCCAGATCTCACGATCAATCCTTCGATCGGCTTGTAATCCCTGGCAAAAGGTGTGGATCCCCTCAGGTGATCTCGCGCAAAACACCTCAGGTGTACCTGCGCTGGGTTGAGTAGATCGAAGACCCTTCCGACGACGCGTTCGACTAAGCCCAACCTCTCGTCGCGCATGGCCGCCGCGGAGCTCACCATCGCCGAGCTGCAGCAGCTCGTCCAGGCGACGATCCTGCAGAGCAAGGCGGTTTCGGAGGCGGGTGTGAAGACGGCGGAACGGCTGGATGGGCTGCAGGAGTCCCTCGACAAGTACGCCTCCTCCTCGGCCAAGGCCTTCGATGCGCTGGCCACGACGACCACGAGCTCGCTGGCCCGCACCAAATCGACACTGGGGCGTGTGCTCGTCGCGCACAACTCCCTCGATGCGGCTGTGGCCGAGATACGAAAGTCTCTGGACGGGATCGTACGTCGCGTCGACACTCTGGAGCAACCGACAAACACGACGCCGACTCAGGACTTGCAGACAGAGCCACCACAAACAGAGCGGCAGGGCCCTGCTCAGCACCATTCACGACAGGACACTCGGGGTCTGTGCGGGCCATTCCAGCAGAGGAATCGTGGTGAGCAGTCCAAATCCCATGCTCATTACCTTGACGACCTGTCTGATGACAATAAGGACTATGATAGATCACCGCAGTCTCAGTTCCAGTCTGCTCTTGGGAAATTCTATGCCCGCATTCCTCGCTCTGATTTCCCCAGATTTGAGGGAGATAACCCCAAGTGGTGGAAGAAACAGTGTGAAAAATACTTCCGGATGTACAATGTTCAGTCAGAATTATGGGTCGATTTCGCTACTATGCACTTTGCAGGAAATGCAGCCCTCTGGCTGCAGACGTATGAAGCAATGCACACTATTGATAGCTGGGCTGCTCTGTGCGTGGCCGTGTTTGCTAAATTCAACAGGAGCAAGTATTCCCGAGCAATTGATGTGCTCTTCGCTCTCAAGCAAACTGAGTCTGTCAATGAATATGCTCATGTGTTTGAAGAACACATGCACAAGATGCTTGTGTATAACCACTCCTACGATGAAACCTTTTTCATCAACAGGTTCATTGAGGGCCTGAAACCTGCTATCCGTGCACCGATCAAGCTGCAACAACCTAACTCAGTGGATCTGGCCTACTCCTTGGCGCAGACACAAGAGGCACTGTTGGCTGAAGATACTTCCAAATACAGCAAAAGATGGGAAAACAAAGCTAGCGTAAAGAACTATGTGCATCAAGGCATTATAGGGACAACACCAGCACAAGATAAACCCCCTGAGACACATTAGAGAGCTCCAGATCGAGTGGATAACCTCAGAGCACAACGCTGAGCGCGTGGACAATGTTTCAAGTGCGGGGAGAAGTATGGGCCAGGACACAAGTGCCCCACAACAGTCCAACTCCCATGTGCTGGAAGAACTAATTGAGGCACTTCAAATGTCTGAAATTTCTGAAAGTGACTCTGAACCTGAACAGCCAGCCGAACAGCATGTTGTCAATAAGGAAACAACCGAAGAAGCATTCATGAAACTGTCAGTCCATGCAGCCCAGGGCACTGCTTCAAAGGATAGTATCAGGTTACATGGCATGGTTGGTAAGAGATAGTTGTTGATCTTAGTTGACTCAGGTAGTTCCACAAATTTTATCAGTGCAGAGCTAGTGAAACACCTACAGTGTCCAGTGGAAGAGATACCAGCGGCTAAAGTAACTATGGCTGATGGAGGAACACTACAAGAAATATGTCAACTAGTGACCTTCTGTCAGTGACCCTGGAAGAATTGGTCATAGATCTATGACCATTTGAGACCAATTGGTCAAAAGCTGTTCGGAGGGCTCCAAACCCTAAACCATTGCGACCATTTTGGTCAGAAAGATCGTAATTTCCTTACACGAAATGGTCATAAAGCAAACAGGACTGGTCCGCTGCCTTATTTCTAGTTGTTAACGACCAATATAGATGGTCATAACCTTGTAGATTGTGGTGGGTTGTGATGACTAGGCGCCACCTCATCAGTTTTGCCTATGTGTCATGTCCATGTGGCAGTTTTTGCCCTCGGTTGTGAAGCAACCTATATTTCTGTCATTCCCAAAATTCCCAAAAAAATCTCATAAATTCTTTGGGTCATATCTTCGTCAAATATGTAAAAACCTTCCTTGCGTAGTTCAAAAAAAATTAAAAAATATTCATTTTCCTATTCTGTTCAGAACAACAGTTTGTGAAGGAAGTACCACTTTGGCATGTCCAAATAGTATCCATTTTCTACAGTGCTTTCCTATGCCCAAATAACCATCCTCCACCAAATGCCAGCTCAATCCATTCATTATTTTGAGCCGAGCTTCAACATTCGTATTTATGTCCAGTGTGGTAGTTTGCAAAGCAAGTACCACCTAGGCTCCTCCTTTTGAGCTGAAAATTTGTGAAGAAAGTCTTCTTAGTAACTGATCATCCTCAGCCAAAACTCACGCCCATTAGCCATGTACATTTCCCGTACCGCTAATCAAACACTTGGCTGCTAATTCATGTTTGAGCATCAATCGGTCTCCTCGTGAGAATGTTATGTTGTGATTTTCTTCCTAGCACCTACTTGGGGAGTGCCCAACCCACTAGACATGCCTAGGCAGCCCAGAACACATGGCAACGCCACGGTCACGCGGTGACCACGCGGCGGGCATGCGAGTTTATGCGCTCTAGAGTTGGGGCCCATGGCCACCGTCCAAACCTCGACGTATCGCCACCAAACCATGTATTTATGATTAAATAGGTACTTATGTAACTAGAAATGATTTTTGGAAAAAATAAATGGCAAACTATGAGGCAGCTGCAGTTCAAATTTGACCCGCTTCTAGCTGAATCGGCGAAAAATTTTCTTTTTCACCAGAGGTGGATCAAAACTTTTTACACCCAACCATTTGGTCAATTATGCATTAAATATGGCCTAGTATTTTAGAAAAATGATTTGGTGCAATTTTGCAATAATTATTTGGTAGGTTCTTCACAAAAAAACATAATTTGGGGCACTCAAAAAATGGAAAATGGCTCTTTTGTGCAACGAAAGTGAAAACTCCCTTAGGCAACATTGTTTGGAATTACAATATGCACCCTTGTGCACAATATGAGATCATTTGAACAAACTATGCCATGAATGTGGCCATAAGATTGATCATTTGGCTTGAAAGCCATGAATCTTCACGCATGATAGCTCATTTCTGAGAACACTTTTTTAAAATAATTTCCATATTAGAAGTTTATTATTTTTCTTGGAAACTTGGTCATATATAATGACACAATGCGAAGGTTTTCCAATTTTTTGAATTTTTTTAAATTTTTTATGCCGTTTCAAAATGCGGTCAAAACGGCGGGAATGACCGTTCCTATCTAGTGGTTGAATCTTGGAATTTTTTTGGTGTTTCTCTGATTAAATAGATACTTATGTACCTATAAATGATTTTTGAAAAAATTAAGAGCAAACTATGAGGTAGCTGCAGTTCAAATTTGACCCGCTTCCAACTGAATTGACGGAAATTTGTCTTTTTCACCAGAGGTGGATCAAAACTTTTTACACCCAACCATTTGGTCAATTATGCATTAAATATGGCCTAGTATTTTATAAAAATGATTTGGTGCAATTTTGCAATAATTATTTGGTAGGTTCTTCATAAAAAAACATCATTTGGGGCACTCAAAAAATGGAAAATGGCTCTTTTGTGCAATGAAAGTGAAAACTCCCTTAGGCAACATTGTTTGGAATTCCAATATGCATCCTTGTGCACAATATGAGATCATTTGACCAAACTATGCCATGAATGTGGCCATAAGATTGATCATTTGGCTTGAAAGCCACGAATCTTCACGCATGATAGCTCAATTCTGAGAACACTTTTTTTAAATAATTTCCGTATTACAAGTTTATTATTTTTCCTGGAAACTTGGTCATATATAATGACACAATGCGAAGGTTTTTCAATTTTTTGATTTTTATTTTATTTTTTATGCCCGTTTCAAAATGCGGTCAAACCGGCGGGAATGACCGTTCCTATCTAGTGGTTGAATCTTGGAATTTTTTTGGTGTTTCTCTGATTAAATAGATACTTATGTACCTAGAAATGATTTTTGAAAATAATAAAGAGCAAACTATGAGGTAGTTGCAGTTCAAATTTGACCCAGTTTCTACTAAATCGGCGGAAATTTGTCTTTTTCACCAGAGGTGGATCAAAACTTTTGACAACCAACCATTTGGTCAATTTTATATTAAATATGGACTAGTATTTTATAAAATTGATGGAGTCCAATTTTACCACAAATATTTGATAGATTCTTCACAAAAAAACCATTTTTGCCACTCGAAAAATGATTAAAAATAGCTAGAAAGATGAGAAATGCATACAAATTGGTCCTTATCCATAAAATGTGGTCTAACTCTAGTGAAAATTTGCGTGGTACCCTTTTGCAAAATATTTTTGATAGCTACTTCACAAAATCCCTCTAGTTTTTGTACTTGGAAACTCTTTTAAATCACTGATTTTCCGAACCAATCAGAACCATTCCCATGGATCGATGACATGGCACCCATCCATCCATCCATCCATCCCTCCATCCCACATCCTTCCATCCATCCATCCATCTAGAAGGAACAAAGGAGAAAAAAAAACCACCCGCAGCCCAACAACCCCAAACCCTAACTCCCCCTCTCATCCTCTCCCCCGATTCAGATCGACGCCGCCGCCGCACGTCCTGCCTCCCAACCCGCTCGCCGCCTCCCAACCCCCTCGCCGCCGCCTCCTCCTTCCTCCAGCACTACGTCTCCAACCTCGCCTCTCGCTTCGCCATCCCGCGCTCGCCGCCCCGCACTCTGGTCTCGAGAGTGCGCGTCCCTCCTCTCCGCCCGGATCGCGATGGCCGCCGCCGCCGTTGCCGCCGACTCCAAGATCGACAACCTTCGCGACGCCGTCGCCAAGCTCGGCGAGATCAGGTGCCCCGCCCGACCCCTTCCCTCCGCCGGATCTAGCGGCCAGTAGGCGCCCACTCCGCTCCCGCTCACCTATTTTTTCTGCTCTGTTTTGTCGGTGACGACGCAGCGAGAACGAGAAGGCCGGGTTCATCAGCCTCGTATCGCGCTACCTCAGGTAATAATGCGAATCTCCCCCGCCTCTATGGTTACGCTTGTCTCCGATGATCTGCTACTTGCTGGTGGGTGGTTTGTCCTGCAGCGGCGAGGCGAAGCAGATCGAGTGGAGCAAGATCCAGACCCCCACCGATGAGGTGGTGGTGCCCTACAACACCCTCGCGCCCCCTCCCGAAGGTACCATCTCGTCTCGGATGCTTCTTCCTGTGGTCGATTTGATTCGATTCGAATGTTCACTCAGTGTGTGTCTCTGTTTTTGTGAACGCTAGATCGTGTGTGTGTGTTGCAGATATCGACGCCATGAAGGCGCTGCTCGACAAGCTCGTGGTGATCAAGCTCAACGGCGGCCTCGGCACCACCATGGGTTGCACCGCATGAAGCTCTCTGGGCCACCAACTAGTTTCTTTGGCTTGTGCTTGAGGCTCAGTCGTTTCTACTGAAGGTCATTAATTCCTTCTGTTGTAGTATGTGTGTATATTGGTATCTGAGAAACTAGTACTCTTGTATTTAGCAAGTACTCTTTTGTCAAATTCAGTGGTAATACCACCTTTTACTACTTTAATTCAGTATAATCCAGCATGATTCTGTGATTTGTGTGCTCTTTTGCTCTGTTAGTATTTACTGTTTTTAGCCCATGCACCTATCAAACAACTAAACATATTTACAGCAGTTCCTTGAACTATTCTACCTTGGTCCATAACAAATGTAATTGGGGTTGAATACTATTGGTGAATCTGGTAACATAGTAAATTCGGTGCCATTTAAAGAAACCAAGTCCTTTGCTATGTTGAATGCACAAGTTTAAAGAAATATGCCAAGTTCACCACATTTCAGCTGAAGAATAGTCTCCAGATTAGTGTTTAATTCCTCATAGGAGGTAATCCAGAATATACTATTGGTGATTTCATTGAATGATATATTTCCAGGCCAACACGCAAATCATAGAAAGTGTCACTTTTTGTTCTTCGTCTGCTTCAAAGTGGCTTAGCATTCATTCAAGGGGCATCCCTTGTTTCATGTAATTTAGTAGATTTATTTCAGCCATGCGCATTTCTTTTCTTCGCAGAATGAACAAAGGTATGGTCTAAGAGTTTCAGTTCTTGTTTGCCATGCATGTAGTTGTGGTCCTATCATGGTTTCAGTGGACAATTGCATGGAATGGTTCCTCTAGTTAGAGCAATCCTTTCTTTTGCTTGATAGTGCCTTTTTAATAAACTAGTTAAAAGGAGTAAGAAATAACTCGACCTTCTTTTAGTTGAGTGAATATCTTTCAGATATGGAAACTTCTACAAGACATTTCTTTCCTTCTAAATGTGAATTCATGTACATCATCAAGCATTTCACATTTGCTGTCACAACATTCTGTTAGCTAAAATGAAATCAGACAATGAGCTTTGTTTGTTCTTGTACTCTTTGTATGTTCCTTTGGTTCTTTTTTAATTTGATGACAATGAACCAAAATAACCAGTTACCAGTAGCTATGTGTGCATTGCCAAGTACAACTGTTCTACTTTGTATGGAATCTTCTATAGATATTATTTCTTTTAAGTGTTGCTGGCTATATTAAGATTATACTCGGAGGCACTGTAGCATTAGTGTGTTGTTTTGCTTTTGTTCTTCTCTATCTATGCTTACAAGTCAGGTTGTTTTTGTGGCATCCAGGGGCACAATGCTGGTGCTGGTAGGCAAGCTAGCACCCATGGATTCGTGAACTGGCTTGGATGTGTACTTGGTCACCGGGGTTGGATGAGGACGATGGAACAAGGTGAGACCATCGTGATCCACCCTCCTACTTCCTTCTTGTGATTCCCTAACTGCTCAACATGTTGATTTGTTCTGAACATCTGAAGCTTGCTGTGTGCAGGGTGACTAGTGATGTTCAGTGTTTATTGTGTGTGTTTTCTACACACACACACACACACACACATGGTCCTTACGTTTCAATCTCCTCTGCTGCTTACTGACAGAGTACTACGCACGTACAGTAGTTGAGTAGTAGTGTGTAGGGACTCTTGAGGAAAGTTTACGTACTTAAACATTATGCTTAAAATAAAAGTTGTAATTCCCTTGTAGTAGTATATTTATGAATGGCTGCATGAAATGATTGTCCAGTACTTCAAATATTTGAATCGGTGTTAATGTAATCACTTGCTGCATCTTGTTTGATTGACCGGAGATGCTAATAGGAAAGCAAAGCAAATAGGAAAAGCATGTGCTGCTACTTTTGCTTATCCTCCGCACACAAGTAAAGCGAAGCATCCTATTTTGATTTCTTCATTCATGATGCATAAAATTCTGATATTGTGTTCATATAGCTAATCTGCTGGTGTTGTGCATAAAATTCCAGGATCTTTGCGTGTAAGTTATGGCTGTAGTGCCTATCTTTAGTAAGATTAAATTGCTACTATTACTGATGAATGGTTGAGTTATAAAACTTGAAGCAGCACCTACTTTCTGGTCCTGTAATGTTTAAAACTGGTAATTATGATGCATTGGTCGTCCATATGGCCTTTTTTTAATGCATATATATGTAGTTGATAGGCCTTGATCTCAACCTCTCAAGTTTATGTTCCCTGGTGTGTAGTTAACTTGTCATTTTTATTGGCAAGCGTGTAATGAATTTATTAGAATTTTTCTCCTATTGCCGTGTACAGTATGTAGCAAAAAGGTCTATATTACCGAGGATGTATAATGTAGAAGTATAGAAACCATAAATTCAAGCTTCTGCTGTAGCATGCTCAATATATATTGTTATAGAATAGTGTTCTACAAAAGGTTGAAACACCATGGTCTCAGTCATTTGTAGGAAGTAGAAACACTAAGGCTGACATGCACTTCACCGTTTCATTCGTTTTTTCCAATTTAATTTTGTGGATAGTAAATTTGCGATTGTATGCCCTTTGTGAAAAAATTGCATTTTACGTTTCCATGCCCTGTAATGCTGAAGCGTGGTTCTCTGATATTCTGCACCATTGAAAGGCTGATATCTTGTATAAATTTGGCTTTTGGCAGGTAATCCTTTTCCCTGCCATGTTCGGGTGCATCACTCTGATGCCGATGAAGGGTGAGATCTTGGTCGACACTATGGAGAAGACCCTGAAGCCTGCTGTGTTCCTCAAATCGGACCGATAGAAACCAAGGGCCACTCGAAGTCGTCAAAGGGCACTTGTAGAGCTTGTGGTTGTGATTACACTTGTAGAGACTTGTAGAGCTTGTGGCTGTGATTACCATTGTATCTGAGTTATATGATGTAACAGACTTATTTTGGCTGTTATTTGAAGTATTATCTTATTTGAAGTATTATCTATGCTTTCTGGTTGTTTTGATTTGAATATTGGTTATTTATTTACCGGTGAATTGAAAATATGGACCCACATATTAGAACATGACAATGAGGACCCATTTGAGTACTAGACCCATCTCCTAAAAAAATACGAACCGTTGAGCCAGAAAGGCCTCGACCCAAAAACAAAAAAGGCTGAAATATTAGGCCAGGCCCATGTAGCAGACCGGAATGACATAAAACTGATAACTAAAAAGGCCGAATTGTTGGGATAGGCCCATGTAGAAAATCGAATTGGACCGGGCTGAATCTTGTGCCACATCAGATTGCCACGCTGGATGCCTACGTGGCCTGGGGAGGTTGCCAGTGACCAAAACACCACAGTAGACGTATTTTGGTCATAAACGTCTTCGACCATTCCAGAAAAAAGGTCGCTATAGTCAGTTTACGACCGCCAGCTTTTGACCTTCTCTTTTTGGTCACAAAAAGGTCGCAAATGAAAAACCATGACCTTTCAGTGACCAATAGTGGTGGTCACAAGTTGACATATTTCTTGTAGTGGAATGTTACATTGCAACAAACAAGTCCCTAACTTGCAATGGTTCTGTCAAGGCAATACATTCAACACATCTCTGAAGGTGCTACCCCTGGGCACGTATGCCATCATTTTGGGCATGTAGTGGTTAGAAACTATAAGTCCTATGTGGGTGGACTGGATAAAGAAGGTCATGAGATTCAAATATCAGGGAGTTAGGATCACCCTAAGGGGAATAAGAGAGAAAGTCATCTCTTGCACAGGTATTACTGGCAAGCATTTGCAAGGGTTACTTAACACTGGTGCAGTAGAGCAAGTGATCCAACTAAATCACATTGTGGAAGCTCCTGATACCGATCAATTAATCCCTCCTGCCGTGCAAGAAATCTTGGACAAGCACAAACAAGTTTTCACAGAACCGGACAAGCTCCCTCCTCACAGGTCATTTGATCACCAAATCCCTCTCATACCTGGAGCTAAACCAATCAATGTGAAACCATACAGATACAATCCAATGCAGAAGAATGAAATTGAACAACAAGTAACTCAGATGTTACAACAAGGAGTCGTCCAGGAGAGCACTAGCCCTTTTGCTTCACCAGTGTTGCTGGTAAGAAAGAAAGATGGAACTTGGCATTTTTGTGTGGACTACAGAATGTCAAACTCGATCACAGTGCCCCATAAGTATCCCATGCCAGTAGTGGATGAGCTACTCGATGAGCTGGCTGGTGCTACATTTTTCACTAAGCTGGATCTTAGATCAGGATATCATCAAATACGCGTGGTTGAAGGAGAGGAACATAAGACAGCCTTTAAAACCCATCATGGCCTGTATGAGTTTAAGATAATGCCCTTTGGTTTAATCAATGCCCCTACAACTTTCCAGGCGGCTATGAATGCCTTGTTTGCCCATTTGTTGAGACACTATGTGCTTATCTTCATGAATGACATCTTGATCTACAGTCCAGATTTGAAAACACATCTTGAGCACCTCAATCAGGTTTTCACTATATTTCAAGAGAACCAGCTCTTTGTGAAACTCAGCGAATGCTCTTTTGCTCAAACAGAGCTGGAATATTTGGGGCATATTATCAGTGGCAAAGGAGTGCAAACTGACCCCACTAAGATCAGAGCTGTGCAAGAGTGGCCCAGGCCTACCTGTGCTAGGGATATCAGAGGATTCTTGGGTCTCACAGGGTACTACAGAAAATTCATCAAAAATTATGGAATTATTAGTAGGAGTTTATCTGATCTACTGAAGAAAGATATTGTGTTTTCTTGGACACCAACCAATGAAGCTGCTTTTCAACATCTTAAGACAGCACTAGCTCAGGCACCCGTTTTTGGCACTCCCAGATTTCCAGAAGCACTTCACAATTGAAACTGATGCTAGTAATCAGGGCATTGGGGCTGTACTAGTGCAGGAAGGACATCCACTTGCTTATCTTAGCAAAGCTCTGGGGTCCAAAGCCCAAGCCCTATCCACATATGAAAAAGAATGTTTGGTTGTGCTGCTTGCTGTGGAGAAATGGAAATCCTATTTGCAGCATGCACCTTTCACCATTTCCACAGATCATCAAAGCTTGACACATCTCCAAGAGCAAAAACTCAGTGGCACCATGCAACAGAAAGCATTTCTTAAACTGCTAGGTCTGCAATACAACATCATCTACAGAAAAGGCATGGATAATGCAGCTGCAGATGCTTTGTCCAGATCTCCTGCCCTAATAGAGTTGTCTGCTCTCTCCTTTTGCACACCCAAATGGTTAGCAATTGTGACAGAAGGATACCAACAATATGAGGCAGATAAGGAATTACTGCAAGAACTGTCCCTGACTGGCTCTAATGGAAAAGGTTACTCTCTGCACCAGGGAGTGATAAGGTACGAAGATAGGATTTGGTTGGGCCACAACAAGGAAGCTCACCAAGCTATTCTGCTCTCTTTGCATGACAGTGGAGTTGGAGGTCATTCTGGATTCCAGGGCACTTACCAATGCATCAAAGGACTGTTTGCTTGGCCAGCAATGAAACAGGACATCCATGCCTATGTACAAGCATGTGTGGTATGCAAACAAGCAAAGTCTGAGCATATTAAGAAACCAGGACTATTAAGTCCATTGCCCATTCCTAAATAAGCTTGGAATATGGTCAACATGGATTTTATTGGAGGTCTTCCCAAAAGCAAAAACTTTGACACAATTTTGGTGGTCATCGATAAGTTCAACAAATATGGGCACTTCATTCCCTTGTTTCATCCCTTTACTGCTCTACAAGTGGCACAAATATATGTGGATAACATCTATAAGCTCCATGGTCTCCCTCAAGTTCTGATCACTGACAGAGATCCTATCTTTACCAACAACATCTGGCAAGAATTGTGCAAACTCACTGACACCAAGATGAATATGAGTTCTGCAAACCATCCCCAGACCGATGGTTAAACTGAGAAATTGAATCAATGTCTAGAAACATTCCTCAGATGCTTGGTACATTCAACTCCCAAGAAGTGGGCCTATTGGTTATCTCAGGCTGAGTACTGGTACAAACTACCACTCTGCACTTGGAACAACCCCATTTCAGGTCATGTATGGGTATCAACCTCGACACTTGGGCATTGCTAATCTTCAGAGTACTTTGTCCTCCGATCTGTCTGGATGGCTGGCTGAAAGGAACCTGATGCAAGGGTTGATCCGAGAACACCTGTTGCAAGCTCAGCACAGGATGAAACACCAGGAAGACACCAATCGTTCAGATCGACAGTTTCAAGTCGGTGACTGGGCAGCTGCAGCCTTATGTGCAGCAAATTGTCGCCAGACGCTCCAACCACAAGTTGGGTTTCAAGTACTTTGGCCCGTATCAAATCACTGAACGTTTCGGAGAGGTTGCATATCATTTGGCCCTGCCAGAGACTAGCAGGATACACCCAGTGGTGCATGTTTCTCTGCTCAAACCGGCGGACCCGCCAGCTCCTACCTCAGACACTGTGGATTCACTGTTTCTGTTGGGGGATAAACTGTCCAAACCGGCTCAAATTCTACAAACGAGGCTAATCCATGTGGGTGGACACACGCGCACGCAATGGAAGATTGCATGGAGTGGACTTCCGATTGCAATGGCGACTTGGGAATGGTCTTCAGCTGTGTCTGCAACGACAACGACATGATGATGAACAGTCGAGGATGACCTGTTCCTTAAGAGGAGGGGAGTGTAACAACCTGGGCCCAGCCTACCATTTTGTTACTGGGCCTTTGTGGCTCAGCCCATGTGGCGTGTGTGGAGTAGGCATATAAGCGTGTGGCTGCCGTGAGTGTGGGGCATCGAATTGTAATCACAAACATTATTCCTTATTCAAGCTTTCCTCCCTGTTCCTTTCCCCTTCTCCAAGCTCTCTCTCTCAGATATTTCTCTTGGTTCGAGATCCATATCCCGGCGAGACGCAGGGAAGTGCTACGGGATCATAGCATGGAGAGCGTCCTTTGCAAAGGTCCCGGACTCACGGCACCTTGCATTGTGCGAGGGAGTGAAAAGAATAGAGTGAGTCCTTGGAATACTTGGGGTGCATTATGCCTTCACACCCCTTCGATGAATATGTACCTTTCTTAAAGGAAGGAACTTCAAAAACACATTCTCGTCTTTATCGTCTCCATTTACGGTTATCTCGTTCATTTGCTTTGTGCTAGTTATCTTCGCTCTTGTTTTTGGGAGAAAATACCATCATGGCTAGCTTTATTGAAACTAAATAGGAATTACATCGTTCACAAGTTTTGGGACTAGACAGGCAGGAGCCTCATCCATTCAAGTACTCAAAATCTTATTACAATAACTATAACTAGCTAGCACATGCGTCACTTTATTACAAGATCGAACACAATGTTTAAAGTTGACCTTCCCTATAAGTGAAGCCACATCTACACATTTTGTAAAAATTGTCGCCTCCGAGTCCCACCATCTCGCTTGTGCTAGCTTCCGTCTTAGGTTTACTCTTGTTAGCTTGTGTTGCTTGTTGTATTTGTCATATAGGTTGTCCACCTAGCTAGTTGCATATCTATTTTTTGTTGAGCTTAACATTTACGAAAAAAGTCAACATTTGTTAGTTGACTCTATTCAAACCCTCTTTCGACGCCTTAGCCTTATTGTTGTTTTCATCGCTTATGTTACTCTCTTGTCCCTTTACTTGTTTCTTGCGCACTTTAAATTCTAGTAACAACACCCTTGCAATATCTTCACATTCGCAACGTTTTGATTTGGATCACAATTAACTTGCAGGCACATTCAGATAAACTACTATACGAGGCAAAGACCATTTCCTGTGCTCACTCTGGGATCGATATACTTCGAATAGACTACAACTAAACTCTGTGCACATGCACTTGCAGAACATCAAAGGCAACTAGGGAAAAGTATTCATCCCCTCAATCTTCACCGATGAGCTCATGGATTCGTCTCCTCTACTACCGCTCCGGTGACTAGTGGCAGGGTGTGAAATCCTAGTGCCTCGGCTCCGAGCTTCGACTAGTAGATTAGTTAGGGTTTTAGTGCTCGCAGGGGTGGTGCTTGGGTAGATGGTGACACTCCATATTTGGGTCAGTCTTCTGATCTTCGATCCTCCTCGAGCTCGTCCTTCGGGACGGATTAGACGGAGCTCCAACATTGATTCTTGGTGGCCCCTCGAGGCTGCGAGGTTAGGGTTTCTCATTGCTTACGCTACCGTGAGATTTGGTGTCAGGTTCTTCGGGTCGATTCAAGGGTTCGGCGATGGAGATCGTGGCTCCATGGCACTGAACCTAATGGGGACGTGCACTAAGACTTCCCGACTATCATCGACAAGGTTAGATCGGCGCCGACAAGGGATCCACAACAGTGACACGTCGCGGCTCGTTCTTACAATGACATTGATCATTGTCCGGTGGTTCAAGACCTCAATGTATTTTTTTTTAGAATGTTTTGTGTTTTTATGAATCTTTGTAACAAATCCGAGTTCTTTAAGAAAGGTCGGTGACGACAGAGTTACAAGAAACAAAAACTTTATTGTGCTGAAGTTCCCTAGGAGGGCGTGGCAAAACGAACGCTTCTTATGAAAATTTATGTCATCGTGAGGATGACAAATTATTTTAACAAGAACGACAAATCCTAGCAAAAAAACTGAACTAAAGTGGATTGGATATACTTGCTAACTAAATTTGCCATCCTCGGCCAACGCAAACCACCATAGAAACATTCGCATTTACTATGCTCCCGAGCGAACGTTCGCTGGCTAAGCCGGTCCTACAAGAAACTGTACTCCGTCCTTCCCCATCCGTTCTTCTCAAAGCCACCGCCGCCTTCTCCCACAAACCTAATTACGTAATCAGCTTCTGCAGTCAGTACGCACGTAGCAGAGGCTTGTGACGGAGGTCCCAGCGCACCGCGGCCGACGTTGCAATTGCATGCAGCACACTGCCGATCGAGGTTGGTTGATCAACGATCTGGGCGGCCGACGCCCGATGGCGATGGGTTTCCGGCGGTTTGTGCATCTGGTGACGAACGACGCTCGCAGCACCTACACTCTGCGCCGCATCGACATGTCGCGCTTCTTCCGCCCACCACCGCTCGTCGGCCACATGGCCGGAGCAGGAGAAGAAGGCCCGGCGCTGGAACACGGCTGCCTGCCCGACCCCACGTCGCGCTTTGAAGCTCCGTCGGGCTCGGGCCAGCCCCTCAAAGGCGTGATGGACTTCTTCCTCCTCAAGACCAAGACCAACCGTGGTCACGAAGCGGGGGAAGAAGAGCTTGACCTCAACATGGTGGTCGCCACGGACCACACGGGCCGCGCCCTCATCTACGACCCGGACTCGCTGGCCGTCCGCGCGCTGCGCCGGCTGCCCGAGCGCAAGTACATCCCCGTCTCCCTCACCGCCAGCGGCGCCCTCTAGGCCTCTACGTGTTCGACCGGATCCCCCAGCTCCACAAGAAGCGGTGCTGCGAGGCGCTCACCTTCCGCCAGCGGCCCCGCGGCTACGAGAGAAACAAAAAAAACAAATGTATTCGCACGAATCACAATGCAAAAATAAATGATTAGATAAGAAGGTGTCTCAAAGCCTATACTCTACAAAATATTTACCCGCGGCGAGTACGGGGACTGGTCCTGGCGCGCTCTGCCCCCGCCCCCCTTCGTGCACGAGCCCAGCGGCCACGGCGCCCCCGGCCAGATCGACTTCTACGCGGTGGTCGGCGACGGCGAGAGCCTCTGCATATCCACCAGACGCATGGGCACCTACTCGTACGACACCAAGGAACGCGGCTGGACCAAGCTCGGGAGCTGTTCAGCGGCCTCGCCGAGCACGTCCCCGAGCACGGGCTCTGGTTCGGCATCTGCTCCTCGGACGACGGCGAGAACACGTTCTGCGCCGCCGACCTCAAGGCCGCCGCCTCCGCGCTGACGCCGCCTGCGCTGCATAGCTCATGGGAGGACATCACGCCGCCCATGGAAGGGAACGCGCTGGGGACGTATGTGGTGCACCTCGGCTCCTCCAAGTTCTGCGTCGCCAGGTTCCTCGAGGCTGTCACCTCGCATATCTCTGAAGAGTCTACTAGCCAGTCCTATCAGGTAGAGGATGTCCTCGCCGTTTTCACCGGCGTGGAGGTGCAGAGGCAGGGTGAAGCTCTTCGTGTGGTCAGGCATAGGTCGGAGCTTTACAAGATCGTCGAAGGCCAACTTGACTACTGGGTATTTTAATACTAGCAGAATTACAAGATTGGCTATCGGATTCGACACCGAGACACGTGCAAATTGTAGCCATCGAAGAACCGGTGCAGTTCAATGGTTCAAGTGATATTTCATCCTCAGAAGACGCGCTTGGAAGGTTGTCCACGGCA
Source organism: Aegilops longissima (assembly GCA_021605205.1). Classification (NCBI taxonomy): domain Eukaryota; kingdom Viridiplantae; phylum Streptophyta; class Magnoliopsida; order Poales; family Poaceae; genus Aegilops; species Aegilops longissima. The sequence continues at coordinate 121,870,737 of CM038681.1, forward strand.
TGGCGTGACGCAATGGGAGTATTTCTAGAATTGCTTGTGGAATGATATGTTTCAAAGTGCCAAAAGTCTACCAAACTTTATAAAATCCCCTCCACGCTCCTCAGCTTTGTTGTGAATGGACGTCCATCAATGTCATTACATCAGAGACCTGGATACTGTATGCATGTCTGTATCCAGTTCGGTGCTTGCTGTAAGACATGATCTAGACATATAGTCTTCCTCGCGTGTCTCTGACTGAACTCTTCTGAACCATTCTTGCGCCTTGCGCCCCATGGTCGCGCGTGGCTGCTATATATACACATAAATATAAACATACGCATACACGACGCTCCTCTCGAGATAGGCATGGATATGAGAACTTTCTCCTGTGCCCTGCTGCTGGCGACGATGATGCCCCTTTCGACGAAAGCGTCTAGCAAAGTAAGATCGCGCTCCTCTCTCACAAGACTTCGCTTAATTTGCTTCTTTCAGCGAATGCGGGTCGTACCGTCTTGTTATGAGAACATTCTGCCTCAAATTTACAGATATACATCGTGTATTTGGGGGAGAAGAAACATGATGATCCGTCTACGGTCACCGCGTCGCACCATGACATGCTAACCTCTGTTTTTGGGAGGTACTTACTAGCTAGCTATAGTTGTTCCTGTTACATCATAATATACATATGTGACTTGCTCATCTTTTCGTTGTAGTTGGTGACTCACATTTCTTTACTTTTACTGGCAAAAGCAAGGATGAAGCCAGGAAGTCGATAGTCTACAATTACAAGCATGGATTCTCTGGATTCGCGGCGACGCTCACTGAAACCCAAGTTGAGACACTTGCAGGTAATATTCGTTTCCAAGATATGGCATTAGCATGTTTTCTTTAAGAACTCTTTCAAGACGTTTTCATTAACCTCTTGTGAAGTAAGAGGGACATTCAATTTTAACAGTCCTTTGATCAAGAGTAATTAATTGAGTATTTCTCCACTTATGCCAAGTTTTGCCGGATCCGTTGAAAAGGATAGGTTTGGATGAGGTTTTTTGCACTCAGGATCACATGATCCTTTTTAGGATCTGAGTGTCTTTGATACATGCATGATCGACTGAAAATAATCATGTTCTAAGTGTAGAATTCCCTGAAGTTGTCCGCTTGAAGCTTAACACTTATCACAAACCGCACACGACTCAGAGTTGGGACTTTCTCGGCCTTGACTACGATGGACCACAACAACAACAACCACAACAACAGGAAGGCCTTCTGCAAAGAGCAAAGCACGGAGAAAACATCATCATCGGGGTGATCGATTCAGGTTTGCAATTACATTTATAAGTTAAATCACCATCCACACATCCAAAACCGAGAAACCCAAAGTAGGAGATGGATTACATCGTCAATTGATCACATGCTTATGTAACAGGCATATGGCCTGAATCACGAAGCTTTGATGACACCGGATATAGCCCTGTGCCGGCACGGTGGAAAGGCGTGTGCCAGATTGGGCATGCGTGGAATGCCACGAGTTGCAACAGGAAGATCATCGGCGCCCGATGGTATAGTGGTGGCATCAGCGATGAGGTCCTTAAGATGGAGTACAATTCCCCTAGGGACCTCACTGGCCATGGCACACATGTAGCCTCAACGATTGCCGGTAGCCAGGTGTGGAATGTGAGCCACAGAGGGGGTGGCCTTGGTGTCGGTATGGCTCGCGGCGGAGCACCACGGTCTAGACTGGCTATATACAAGGTATGTTGGGTCGATGGGAGTTGCCCTGAGGCAGCGATCCTTGCTGCCATCGATGATGCCATAAAGGATGGCGTGGACGTCCTGTCGCTCTCACTGGGAGGCAGTCCTGGCGAGGAGATCTTTGAGACATTGCATGCTGTATTGCAAGGCATCTCCGTTGTGTTTGCAGGCGGGAATGAAGGGCCCGTGCCACAAACGGTGTTGAATGCCGTGCCATGGGTCATGACGGTGGCTGCTAGCACAATAGACAGGTCATTCCCAACCCAAGTGACGCTCGGGAACAATGAAAAGTTGGTCGTACGTACAAACAAGTCTTAAATCTTCGAGTAACTCTTATGTTATCCGATATGGTATTTTTAGTCATTTGATTTTGTCTAAAAAGGAATATTAATCACATCTATAAGCATTTGGTTCAACGTCAAAGAATCCAAGTTTCAAAGTACCATGCCATGTATAACGTTCAGACAAAAATTGAGGTTGTGCAGATTTAGATAGTGTAGTGAATCATCTTCAAAGTTTACCATTTCAAAAACTCGAGCAACCGAATTGCTAACAAAAATGCAATTACCAAATAGTATAAAAATCCTGCATTAATATGATAGGTCAAACTGGTGTTGCACTCCAGCGTTCATGAACTTACATGCATTGTTTTGCCATATGAACTTGACTCTTTCCTCAACAAAACAACTTGACTCTGCGGAGATGCATGCGGCGCCGGATGATGGGGATGGCCATCATACCATAGAAGACATATTCACGTAGCATAGTAAATATCATAGTGTCTAGATAGTCTAAATATGCCCACTGTTCGAAAATATGAATGAAAACTATTGTCTATTAATTTAGAGTTGGTTCTACGATCACCACTATCAAAGGATGATTTATTTAGAACTTAACTGGGCTTTCTTCTTCATCATCTCTACACAACCACAGGTGAACAATAAAAAAATGTAGTTTTTTTTATGTATATTTGTACTTTCTATGCACAAGTTAACCTAATATTGGGAGAGTTGCCAAGGGCTAACCAAAACATAATCAGAATTCGAGATGAGTGGACTATCATTTCTTCCTTACCCTTGCTGCTATGGGTCAGCACCCACGCATGATGGAAACTAACAAACTATCCGTGGATCGAACCAACAACAGGTATATTTTTAGCGCCACCCTGAAGCTTTCCATAATTTCTAGAATACAGAAGGAATGGTTCCTTATAGGGTTTGCAATTTGACTTGGAGCTGAGTTTGGCCTTAATCATGCAAAAATAAGAATTCACTCTCCGTGACGTGCCTTATTCCTCCATATCTTCTTACTTTGCATTTTACGTTTGTCTTAATTCAAACTTAGTAAAGTTTGATCAAATCTATATTAAAATGCCAACATCTACAATATCAATTAAAGGGGCAGTACCTCCTCCCCCACCAATAGTTTATTCCATAGAATAAAATTGAATCATATCTACTCCCTCCATTCCAAAATGAGAGTGTCGTGATTTTAGTTGACACTTATTTTGGAACGAAGGAAGTACTATAGAACTGCCTTTTTAATGTCCTCGATGCATACGGCTTGGCCCAAATTGTGAATCTGATCATTGTACATGATCGCCCAGCCAGACACATATACGATTTTTTGTTATTGGCACATATAAGATGTTGTAGACATGCACGTACTTGATGTGAGGTTGTAGGGCCGAGGTTATGGACTAGAGGGGGTGAATAATCCTATCAAAAATTACTACTCCAAATTTTAGTTTTTTTTTTTCTAAAATAGGGTTGAAACTTGTGGCATCTACATAATTGTGATGCATACAATCAGCTTTATTAAGCTTGATGCAACACAATGAGGACAAAGTCATCAACAAGTGGAGTACAAAACATAGATAGCTACCCCAGAACCATTATGGTAGAACCAGGGGTCCTACCGGACCTGCTCCGGAGGTTGTAGGGGAAGGATGGAGTGGGACGGGGCGTTGATCGGGCGCGCCGGCGGCTGGGCGCCGTCGCGTTGGAGGGAGATGGCGGCGGCGGCTAGGGTTAGAGGCGGCTAGGGTTCCGGCTCCTCTGGGAGCCGGGCAATAGGGATAATAATATTCTTATTGCTTAATTCCAAAAAGAGTCTTACAGCCTATATTTATAACCTAGATAACTTGCATAAGAATTAACCTAACATAACTTGTGGGCTAAGATTGCCCGGTGGGCCTAGCTAAACCGGCCATAACACTTCTCCCCACCTGCACAAACAGCTCGTCCTCGAGCTGTAAGGTGGGGAAGCGCTTGCGGAACTCCTCGAGGCGATCAACCAGCGTCAAACACCTTCTCGACAGCTGGGGCGGCCAGGTCGGCGGCGACGGCGTCCTCCGGAATGTAGTCTGCAACCTCCAGGTAGAAGAGTCGCGGGCAGGCATGGCCGGGCGTGTAGGGCTCGTCGCAGTTGAAGCACAACCCTTGGCGGCGACGCTCGAGTAGCTCAGCTGATGTGAGCCGGCGGAACGGGCGCGTCGCGGTCGCGGCGAGGTGCCGCAGGCTCGCGAGGCCGACCTGCGAAATCCGCCCGGTAGCGACCCGGCGGTCCGGGACGGTGATTCCTGCTGGATGGCCACCGTGCGGCGCTCGAACGCACGGGCGTAGTACATGGCCGACTGGAGATCCTGGGGTCCCCGAAGCTCCATGTCCACGCGGATGTGATCCGGAAGTCCACCGACAAAGAGGTCGGCCCGCTGTTGCGCCGTAACACCCGACGCATGGCATGCCAGGGCCTGGAAACGGTCGGCGTAGTCCTGCGCCGTGGAGGTAAAGGGAAGGCGGCCGAGCTCCGCCAGGTGGCTCCCGCGAACCAGAGACCCAAAGCGAAGGAGGCAGAGCTCGTGGAAGCGCTCCCAAGGGGACATTGCTGCCCTCGTCCTGCTCGAGGGCATAGTACCAGGTCTGGGTTGCACCGCGGAGGTGGTAGGATGCCAGCCAAGTGCGCTCCGAAGCGAGTGTGCGCTGCCCGCAAAAGAACTGGTCGCACTGGTTGAGCCAGTTGAGGGGGTCCTCCGTGTCGACATAAGTGGCGAAGTCGATCTTGGCGAACCGCGGCGGTGCCTGGGAGGGAACGCCGTGTCGAGCTGGCTCGGAGGTGCGGAGCAGCGAGGCGGGTGGCGCCTGGTCGGAGTATTCCGGGTACCGGCGGAACCAGATGGCCCCCCGAACTGTGGGAACGGAGTCGGCTGTTCGAGGGCCTTGGTGTAGACCGGCGAAGGCGAAGACCCAACCGCCCACGCTGGAAGTGGCGACTGGGAGGGAGGGAACCGGACCTGATGAATCGGGAGGCCGGTCGGCGAGGGTGCCCCCGAGCTAGGCAGGGGCGGCACCGGTGGTTGTAGCGTCGGTGGCGGGGGGTGGGCGGGGGCGTTGATGGCCGCGGGGGAGGGTGGCTGCAAGTACCACAGAGGGGCCGCGGCCGGCATGGTCCCGCCGGGGTGTCCCGCCTAGATCGGCAGAAACGGCTGCCCGGTGCAAGTTGGCGCGGAGAACGGCTGCAGCGGTCTGGTGGCCGCTGCCTGCGGCATCTGCTGTAGCGGCCAGGGGCCCGATGACAGCGTCGATGCCAAGGGCCAGAGGGGTGCCACGGCTGCCGGAGGGCCGCCCGGTGGAGCCGCCTGGAATGGCAGCATCAGAGGGGCGCCGTACGGGGAGACGCCCTGGGGCGGCCACGGCGTGTGGCTGTAAGCGGCAACGGGCGCCGTCGGCAGGGGCATGTAGGGCCCGGCCGCGTACTGCTGCTGCTGCAGGTGGAGGCTCTGGACAGCGGTGACGAGGTCCCGCAGGGTGGCCGTGACCTGCTCCGGTGTGAAGACGGCGGACGGCGGTGGAGCAGAGGGAACCGGGGATGGCGGCGCGGGCGGGACCGCGGTGGAGACGTGGCCCGCCAGCGCGGTTGTCCCGGCGTCGGACGTCATCGGTGCGGTGAGGGGCGGCGCCGTCGTCATCGGCGCGGTGAGGGGCGGCGCCGTCGTCATCAGTGCGGTGGAGCCGCTGGAAAGCGCCGGCGGTGGTGGTGGCAGCGACATGTTCGGAACTTGGTCTCTGATTACCAAATTGGTAGAACCAGGGATCCTACCGGACCTGCTCCGGAGGTTGTAGGGGAAGGATGGAGTGGGACGGGGCGTTGATCGGGCGCGCCGGCGGCTGGGCGCCGTCGCGTCGGAGGGAGATGGCGGCGGCTAGGGTTAGAGGCGGCTAGGGTTCCGGCTCCTCTTGGAGCCGGGCAATAGGGATAATAATATTCTTATTGCTTAATTCCAAAAAGAGTCTTACAACCTATATTTATAACCTAGATAACTTGTATAAGAAATAACCTAAGATAACTTGTGGGCTAAGATTGCCCGGTGGGCCTAGCTAAACCGGCCATAACACATTACAAGATATAAATATAACAACTTTGACTCAGTCAACCTCTTCTACCGCAACGCCTTCAAGAAGGATAAACACGCTCACACTGGCGTTCCCACGTTTGGCCGGAAACGGCCAAGACACTGATAGTTGCTTGCGAAGGGCCACACGATGGCACTCTCCTCTCGCGACCGAGCTGGCGACGCACCGGCCGCGACCTGCTCGCTTGCGCGGCCGTCTCCGTCGCCGTCTCCGTTGCCCTGCGCCACTCCGGTCGGCTCTGACGCACCCCTGCAGCCCGACGCCCCTCTGATTCCGGCCGCTGGACCGCTCGCCCTATGCTCGGCCGCCCCTGTTGAGGAGGCGCTTCCGCTGCGCTGGGCAGACTTGGCGGAGGACGAGGACTCCACCGCTGGCCGTCCCACAGTCCGGCGCACACCTCTCGGCCCGCGGATCTGTCTTTGTGCCGTCTTTGGTCGACGTGCCATGCCGGGGAGCCCCCTCCCCACCTCTTGCTCGCCAGCCGGCTGCACCCCCCCCTCCCGACGCCTGGCCAAAGGGCCGACCTTAGGTCGCGTATCGCTCGCCGCCGCCGCGCTCCGGCGTGGGGCGTCGCAGGGCGGTCCGACCTGGGTCGGGCCCGGTCTTCTTGGCGCTCGGCAGCAGCCCCCCATGGGTATCGGCCTCCCTCCTTCCCGGCGGCGTCTTCGTGGCTGGTGGTCACCCGCTCCTCGCCGTTTTGACCGTTCATCGCTGCTTTCGGCACCTCCTCTCTCCGTTTCTCACCCAACCACTCTCGTCGCCTCCCCATGGCCGTTGGAGCTCCTGCGCCGGCGGCGGTCGCAGCGCGAGGGGGAACCCTAGCCGCTGCTACCCCGCCCTACGGGCTGGACCGACGGCTCATGGGCCGCTCTAGAGTTGGGCGGTGTTGGGCCAGGGTCGGGCTGGCCGCTCCTTTAATGGGCCCAAAGATCTGCTGCGACCCTAGTGGGCCGTCCTGCCCGGCCATTAGGCCGATTTGGCTGCCGTCGGGCTTCCCTCGCCCCCAATCCCACTCCGCTCCTGCCCTATCCCTTGCTCCCCGCCCCGCTGCCAACACTTCGCTCCATCCCCGTCCTGCCGACCTCGCCGCCCCCCATGACCCTTGAGTGGCACGACGCCGGGGCGCGCCCAAGCGCCAGCGCCAACGACCACCGCTCCGAGTCCTCCCGTGCGGAGGAGCGGCGCGACTCCTTCCGGCCATCCCCCGACGCGATGCACCACGAATCCGAGCTCCGCCGCCAGCTCTCCTCCCGCGGTGCCCGCCGGACCCCCGACTACGACGACCACCGGTCCCCCTCACGCCGTTCTCCCCCTCGCGCGGACCGCCGGGGCCGCTCCCGTTCACCTCCCCCTGCCGCGGACCGCCACGGGGGTCGTCGTCGGTCACCCTCCCCTCCGCGCCGTCGGGTGGCCAGCCGCTCCCCGGTCCGGGGCGGCCACGCTCGCTACCCCGACCGCTCCTATGGGCAGCTGGCCCCTCCTCCCGCGGCTGCCGCGGTCCGCCGCTACCAGCCACCTCGGGGCGAGCCGAGCCTCCCCCCGACCGGCAATGGGGCGGGGCGGGCCGCCCGGGGGCAAGCGCAAGAAGAAGCGCGGGCTTAGGCGCGCAAACGGCCCATCCCCGACTAACGGCGCTCCCCGGGATCCCGCCGCATCGACGACGTCCGCCCTTCTCCCTGACGACCGCTCCGCCGACCTTGTCAAGTGCTTCAAATGCGGACTCTCCGCCACTCCCGGTGGCTTGCACTCATCCGCATCTGTTACCACGCCGGACCTGACCACCCCGCTTTCCTTTGCCCGGACCGCCCGGTGGCGGAGGAGCTGATGATGTACGGGCACGGGATTGAGGGCCTCGGATACTTTCACATCGAGGTGCCCGACATCCCCACCCCTTCTCCCTCGCTCCTGGCCATTGTTACAGTGAAGGATGGGGTGGCCTCGCCGGAGATGATCGAGGCCGAGCTCAACCACCTCTACCTCTGCAACTGGGATTGGCAGGTCACCTTACTCTCTGGAGGCCAGTTCTCGGTCGTCTTTCCGGACGCGGTCAGCCACGGATACGGCACCCGTAGCGGAGACATCACCCTAGCTCTCAACTCGCTAGTGGTTGACATCTCCGTGCCGGTGCGGGACCCCTTGGCGGTCGCGGTCTTGGACACGGCTTGGATCATCATTGGTGGCCTCCCGGACATCGCCCACTCCGAGCGGGTCATCCGGAACATGTCTCGCATCCTCGGCAAGGTGGTGGTGGTTGATGAGCTCTCCCTCTGCAAAGAGGAGGAGGTACGCGTTAAGGTCAAATCTCTCGACTCCTCCAAGCTTCGGGCCACCATCCGGGTGTTCTTTAACGACCAGGGCTTCGACCTCCGCATCATCCCTGAGCCTCCCAACCATATTGGCCGCCCTCGCATCGACGACAGCTTCCCTGGGGGTGGCACAGGGGGCCATCGCAGCGACCGCGACCCACGGCACGGCCACCACTCGGGCTCGGAAGAGGACGACGACGACCTCGAGGACAGCCCCCACCACGACCAGCCGCCTGTGCCAGCCACCAGGGGTGGGGATGGGGCGCGTCGTACCCACTCGGCTGCCCCACCGTCCTCCGATGACGGCCCCAACGCCTCTGATGTTAGTCTCCAGGTTTTTCCGGCTTCTTCGCCCCGCTCCCCAGACGATATCTCCCCCGGCATCTTCGCCTCCTCCCCGACCAGGGCCGAGCCGAAGCTGCCCGATCCGACCCCCACTACGGCCGATCTCCAGTTGGTGCCGCTGGGGGGGTTTGGCTTCGGACCCGGCTCCGTCTCTCCCGGGACCTTCGGAGGTCGCTCCTGGCTCCCCGGCCTGGCCGGCCAGCCCGCCCGTGGGGGTTGACGCGCCTGCGGGCCCACCTCCCTCCCCTGGCGTCCCTTGCGTGACGTCTCCTACTCCCCCCTTGGTGCCGTCGAGCTCTTCTCCCACGGGCCTGGCGGTGGTGGTGACCACACCGGTGGCCGCTCCACCTCCTCCCCCTCGGGCTGCGAGGCGGGGCCCTTCGACTTCGTCCCCGGTGTCCTCCTCGCGCCGCAGTGCTCGGATTGAGGCGTCCAGGCCGCTGGGTGGCCCGGCCCTACCCATCCCCAAGTTCACCGCCTTCCGGGCCGCTGCCCGGAACCTCGAGTCAGTACCACGATCATCCCGCCACCTCGCTCGTGCTCCTTTTACGCCTTGAGTCGGCCCGGCAGCCACCTCGCTAAGGTGGCTGCGGACTCGACCATAGTTTTCAGCGGGAGGTTGCCCCCCCCGCTAGTCCAGATAGAAGCCATCCGTGCAGGAGATCCTTCATGGTCGGCTCCCGAGGCCCGTGCACGCCCTCCCGCCACTGGAGGTCCGCTTGGTCCTCCCAGGCGCCCCACCCCACGCACGGTCGTCCGGATGAGATCCGGGGCCACACTCGCTCTTGTCTTGCCGCCCTCGCGCCCGGAGCGCGTCCGTGTTTTGGGGTCAAGCAGCCCCGATGGATGCTGATGAGAGCCTTATTCGGAACATCCGCGGTTTCGGCCAAGATGGTCGACACCGCCAACTCATTGAGTACATGCGCACGGCGTATTGACATAGTGGCCATCCAAGAAACGATCGTCTGAATTTTCCCTATCGAACTTGAGCCTTTGAGCTCCAACCTATTCGCTTGCACCGGCTCCCTTCTAGTGGGATCGCGAGGCCACTCGGGTGGCATCCTCCTAGGTGTGAAGGATGCCACCCTTGAGGTTGGGGGCATGGACCGGGGAGAGTTCTTTGTAAGCATGGAGGTTTTCGAATGGTCCCTAAACTTTAAATGGGAGATCATCGTGGTCTATGGCCCGGCCGACCACCGTAGGTCGGAGACCTTCCTCGCTGAGCTCAGAAGGAAGGTTGTGTCGGCCCAGTTTCCGGTGGTAGTTGGCGGCGACTTCAACCTCATCCGGACGGAGGAAGACAAGAGCAATAATCTAGTGAACTTTCCTCGGATGCAATTATTCAATGACTGCATCGCAGATATGGGGTTGCGGGAACTCGATCAGGTAGGGGCCAGATTCACTTGGACTAACCGCCAAGTCGATCCGACTCGCTCGGTCCTCGATCGAGTTTTCGCCTCCCCTAAGTGGGACATTCGATGCCCCCTAGCATCGCTACGGGTGATGAAGTCATGTACCTGGGGTAGGATCATAGACCTGCCCAAAGGTACCCTCCACAAGGACACTCGCAAGAGAAGCAGTCTTCCAGTCGACCTGGTAGGTTTCCACTCGACAGATTCAAAGACACTCGACCATGAAGACCCACTCGACCACCAGGAGTCCAAGAGCCACTCGGTGCCCAAACGGTCTGTAGTTAAATAGTCTTTATGATCTTAATGACACTTTATGTAAGGCGTTACCAGTAACGCCTAGCTTTAACGCACCTTAAACCCTCTACTACGTGGGCTGGCTGGGGTCCTGGCGCACTCTATATAAGCCACCCCCTCCACAGGTAGAAGGGTTCGCACCCCTGTAACACATACGCATATAATCCAGTCGACCGCCTCCGGGCTCCGAGACGTAGGGCTATTACTTCCTCCGAGAAGGGCCTGAACTCGTAAATCCCTTGCGTATACAACTACTCCATAGCTAGGATCTTGCCTCTCCATACCTACCCCCCATTCTACTGTCAGGCTTAGAACCACGACAGTTGGCGCCCACCGTGGGGCAGGTGTTCTAGCGATTTGTTGGAGAAGTTGGGATTCTTTCGATCTCCTACATCATGGTTTCAGGTGGAGTTCTGGTTGACGGCCACGAGATCCGTCTCGGTGCGCTCACGTTAAATGCCGACGACTCCGCTTGGCTTCGGGAGGCTCCACTCGGCGTGGGCGCGCTCCCGTCCGCTGGGCGACGACTTCAGCGTGTGTTCATGGCGTCCTCCTGCGGCAACCGTCGACCCAGTATGGGTCGGCTCTGTCTGTCTTCGCTCCCGATCTCCCGCCGGCGCAAGAGTTCCGGTCGGTCGAGGCTTTAGCGGTGGGTGAGGCATCACGGTGGCCCGCCATCGGCCGCCCCAAGTCGCGCGATCGAGCCCGACGAATCTCTCTGCCTGTTCGACTGTTGGTCGGCTCGCAGATGACTGCGTCCGAATCGGTAGCGATGACCAGCGGCAGGTTACATTGGTCGATGGACCATGCAGTCCCCTGTTCACCGCGCACCAACGGAGGTGACGGTGGTGGCGATCCGGAGCAAGCCCACGAAGAGTACTTGCGAGCCCCTCACTTCGCTCGAGAGAGGAGCTTCGCCGTCGGAACATGGATGCACTTCACACTCCTATCGTTGGAGAAACCCCGAGGCTCGTGCCTTGGAGGATGCAACAGCCAACCTCGCTGGCGCTCCGATCGAGAACCTGCAGCGAGTACTCGGCGATGCGCGCGACCAAGGGTTCGAATCCAATCGACGTCAGCTTTCAACCGCCAACTCAGGTATATCAAACTCTGATTCAGAATTTAGCAGCCGTCGCCCGTATAGCGAGTCAATTCAGCCTTCCCGATCGGGCGGGTAGAGGTTTGCTTGCAAATCGAGATCTGCTCCGGCGGCGGGAGATCAAAACTCGGTGGTATCACGATCGCGGAACAGGATTCACACCGATCCGTCGCTGCGAATTCAGTCCAGTCAGCCCATAGTCCGAGATCGCCCCGGGCGTGAGGAACGTGGGCGGCGTGATGATCGATACAAGGGCATGAAAGCGAGTATGAGCACCGATTCGATCGCAACGATCGGCGTCGAGTGCCCTCCTCCCAAAGGGGTGGGTCATACGCTCCTCGGCAGCGGGACGACGAGCGCCAAAGACAAGTTGGGCGAAGAGTTCCAATGACCCTGGGAACCAGGCTTTGATGCGAGATCTATTATCGTTCAAGGTTTGGTCGGCGAGAACAGAGCTCACCGAGACGGCCATGATAGAGATGTTCCTTCCAGCAGCGAGTTCATGTCTCGGGACCAGAGTGTTTCAGCAGAGCCATCGAGCGCGGTGATTCCTCCCAACTTCAGGTTGGTGATCTGAGTCGATAAGTTCATCGGCGAATCAAGCCCGACACTTGGCTTGAAGATTACCGAGTGGCTGTTCAGATCGGCGGTGGCAGCGATGAGGTAGCCATGAAGCACTTGCCTCTTATGTTGGAGGGTTCAGCCGGGCGTGGTTGAATCGATTAGCACCAGAATATGTACACTTGGGAAGATCTTGCCCGAGTGTTTGTCGGAGACATTTGAAGGAACTTGCAAGCGACCAGCAGGATTGACGGAGTTGCGATCGTGTGTGCAAAAGTCGAGTAAAACTTTGAGAGATTATATCCAGAGGTGGATCACTTTGCACCACACAATCGAGAATGTATCGATCACCGAGCGATCTGTGCCTTCAAAGAAGGTGTCAAGAATGAGAGTTGAGTTTGAAATTTGGTCGAACCGGAGATATGACCTGAGTCGGATGATGGAGATTGCCACCAAGTATGCAAATGGTGAAGAAGAGGATCGGCTCTGGAGTGGTAAATACAAATCGGCCGCCAATGAGGCCGGCGGAGGAAATTCCAGTCGGAAGCAGAAGCGCAAAGCCGAGCCAGCCACTCCCCGAGAGGCCTTGGCTGTGACCCCAGGAAAGTTCAAGGGGAAACCCAAGGGTCCTTGGAACCCCAAGAAGGTGAAAGACCAGGATGGAAACGACGTGTTGGATTTGCCATGTCACATTCATACAAAGAAAGATGAAGAGGGTAAACTCATTTACCCGAAACATACCACTCGACAGTGTCGGCTCTTGATTCAGCAGTTCCAAGGGAAACAACTCAAGGATAAAGATAAGAAAACAGACAAAGTTGAGGACAAAGATGACAGTGATGATGGATATCCCCAGGTCAATTCCACCCTGATGATTTTTGCTGACGTCGAAAGCAAAAGTCGATTGAAGGTTATCAATCGGGAAGTGAACTTGGTCGCTCCGGCGACTCCCAATTATCTGAAATTGTCCCAGACCGCCATCACATTCGACCAGTCTGATCACCCGACGCACATTGCCACCCCTGGGAGGCAAGCATTGGTGGTCGACCCAGTTGTTGAGGGCACTCGGCTGACCAAAGTCCTGATGGATGGTGGTAGTGGCTTGAACATATTGTACGCGGAGACGTTGAAAGGGATGGGCATTCCGATGTTCAGACTCATTACCAGTAACATGAGCTTCCACGGAGTCATTCCTGGAAAGAAGGCTGAGTCACTCGGCCAAATTGCTCTTGATGTAGTTTTTGGTGATTCGAAGCATTTCCGGAAGGAGAAGTTGACCTTTGAGGTCGTGGATTTCCAGAGCGCTTATCACGCTATTCTGGGAAGGCCAGCTTATGCACGTTTCATGGCCCAACCATGTTACGTGTATCTTAAACTGAAGATGCCTGGTCCCAAGGGCGTGATCACTGTTACGGGCAATCGGAAGAAGGCGGAAGAGTGCTTCGAAAAGGCTCTAAGATCGCAGATGCTCGGTTGGCGATGGTAGAGCTACAAGAGTATCGAAAACTGCAGATCCGAGTGATTTGTTGCGAGCTAAGAAGCCCGCTCGGAGTCAGCATTTCATCGACCGTGAGGCGAAACAGGTTCACATTCACCCGACCGATCCCAATGCTGCTCCGACCAACATCTCAACAACACTCGACTCAAAATAGGAAGAAGCGCTCATCCAGTTCCTCCGTGAGAATTGGGACATCTTTGCATGGAAGCTTCACGACATGCTTGGGTGTTCGAGGGGCTGGCTGAGCATCGCCTACGAGTCGACCCAAAATTCAAACCGGTTAAAGAATATCTTCGGCGGTCCGCCGTCCAGAAGAGAAAGGCCATTGGCGAGGAGGTGGCTCGGCTCTTAGCGGTGGAGTTCATCCTAGAGATCTACCACTCCGAGTGGCTCGCCAATGTCATCATGGTCCCCAAGAAGGATAAGTCGTTGCGCATGTGCATTGATTTCAAGCATATCAATCGGGCCTGCCCGAAAGATCATTTCCCTCTTCCTTGCATTGACCAAATAGTCGACTCAACTGCGGGATGTGAGAGGTTGTGCTTTTTAGACGCCTATTCCGGGTACCATCAGATCATGCAGTATGGACCCGATGAGATTAAAACAGCGTTCATCACTCCATTCGGGTGCTTCATTATGTCACCATGCCATTCGGTCTCAAGAATGCGGAGCCACATTCATGAGGATGATTCGAAGTGTTTGCTCACTCAAATCAATCGGAATGTGGAAGCGTACATGGATGATATAGTGGTCAAGTCACGAAAGGGTTCCGACCTGTTGGTGACCTTGCTGAAACATTTGCCAATCTCGGGAGGTATGATATCAAGCTTAACCCATCAAAGTGCACATTTGGAGTTCTGGCGGAAAGTTACTCGGTTTTCGTTTACGGCGAGGAATCGATGCTAACCCGAAAAGGTTGGCACTATACTCGAATGAAGCGCCTGCATGCGTGTGCACGATGTCGAAGCTTCTTGGATGCTTGACCGCTTTAAGTCGATTCATCTCGCCTCGGTGAAAAGGCATTGCCTCTTTACCGATGATGAAGAAGTCGGACAAGTTCGAGTGGACTCGAAGCTGATGTAGCGTTTGCGGGGCTAAAGCTCCGCTCTCCACCCAGCCGGTGCTTGCTGCTCCTATCGACAAAGAGCCTTTGTTGCTTTATATTGCAGCCATTTGGACAAGTCGTCGATCTGCGTACTTACGGTTGGCGGGAAGAAGAAGGAAAGCCTTCAAAGTTCAACGCCCGATTTATTATCTTTACGAAGTCTGACCCCATCAAAGAAAAGATACCCTCACTATCGAAGCTTGTTTATGGGATTTATATGACCACAAAGAAGGTTGCTCATTATTTCTCGATCATTCCATTACGATCGTCGTGACGCCCATTATCGGAAATTCTTCATAACAGAGATGCAACTGGTCGAGTGGC
Source organism: Aegilops longissima (assembly GCA_021605205.1). Classification (NCBI taxonomy): domain Eukaryota; kingdom Viridiplantae; phylum Streptophyta; class Magnoliopsida; order Poales; family Poaceae; genus Aegilops; species Aegilops longissima. The sequence goes on from CM038681.1 coordinate 121,885,821, forward strand.
TAAATGGGCGATTGAACTCCTTCCCCTTGATATCAAATTTGAGGCAAAGAAAGCCATCAAGTCCCAAGAAATAGCAGACTTCCTCGCCGAGTGGACTGAACAGCAGCTTCCGACTCAAGTTCACTCGGAGCACTAGACTATGTTTTTCGATGGTTCCAAGATGCTGAACGGTTCTGGTGCGGGGGTCGTATTGGTTTCCCCCCGAGGAGATAAGCTCAAATACGTTCTCCAAATTCACTTTGATTCTTCCAACAATGAAGCAGAATATGAGGCACTCCCGTATGGGTTGCGTATGGCCATTTCACTCGGTGTCCGTCGCCTTATGGTTTACGACGACTCGGATCTGGTTGTTAATCAAGTGATGAAGGAGTGGGATGTCAGAAGCCCATCTATGACAGGTTACTATAATGCAGTGAGAAAGCTGGAGAAGAAATTCAAGGGGTTAGAGCTTCATCATATACCCCGACTGAAAAATCAAGCTGCGGATGATTTGGCGAAGATAGGGTCCAAGAGGAAGCCATTCCCGGTGATGTATTTTGGAACACATTCATGCTCCATCGGTGCAGGAGGATCCTTTCACGAAGAAGCCCGCAGCAAAAGAGTGCCAATGATCCGATGAAGTTGAGGTCCCAGCCGTGGTCGACCTGATTATGGAAGTTGTGGTCATCACTCCCGATCGACGATGTCGTGCATCGCATATATCCTAAGGAAAGAGCTCCCGAGAGAATGAAGAAGAGGCTCGACGGATCGTCCGTCGATCCAAGGCCTTTGCAGTGATCAAGGGACAATTATACGAGAAAGCGCGATCGAGTCGGCCGAAGTGTATCACGCGTAAGAAGGTCGAGATAATTCTTGAGGATATCCACTCGGGGACTGTGGCCATCATCGTCCTCTCGGACCATTGTGGCTAAAGCATACCGAAGCGGGATTTTACTGGCCGAAAGCAAATGAAATGGCAAAAGAAATAGTCGACAAGTGTGAAGGATGTCAGTTCTATTCCAACATGTCGCACAAGCCCGCCTCAGCCTTGAAGACCATTCCACTCGTTTGGCCCTTCGCTGTTTGGGGATTGGACATGATTGGACCGTTGAGAACTGGCAGAAGCGGCTTCACTCATTTGCTAGTAGCGATCGACAAGTTCACCAAGTGGATCGAAGCCAAGCCCATCAAGAACCTCGATGCATGCCTCGCTATCGGTTTCATCGAGAGAGTTGATATTCAGATATGGAGTTCCGCATAGCATCATCACCGACAATGGGTCAAACTTCGATAATGACAAGTTCAAAGCCTTATGCGCCTCTCAAGGCACGCGGGTCGACTATGCTTCAGTGGCTCATCCTCAGTCGAATGGACAAGCAGAACGTGCAAACGGCCTTATTCTCAAAGGGCTGAAACCACGGCTGATCGTGATCTCAAACACGCAGCAGGAGCTTGGGTCGACGATACTTCCATCAGTTCTCACGGGATTGAGGACCACTCCTAATCGGTTGGTAGGGAGAACTCCATTCTTCCTGGTCTATGGAGCTGAAGCAGTTCTGCCGAGTGACCTGCTTCACAATGTGCCTCGAGTCGAACTATACTCTAAAGAAGAAGCGGAACAAGCCCGGCAAGATGCAGTCGACCTCTTGGAAGAGGAGAGAAATGGCCTGGTCCGCTCGACTATCTATCGACAAGACTTGCGTCGATTCCATGCCGTAAATGTGAAGAGTCGAGCCTTCCAAGAGGAGATTTGGTCCTCCGAGTGGATCAACAGAAACCACACAAGCTCTCTCCCACTTGGGAAGGTCCTTCATCGTCACAAGAGTTCTCCACAACGGAGCGTATCATCTCTACAACGTCGATCGCCGGATCGGCGAGCCTCAACTTGAAGCGGAGCTGCTCCGCCTTTTACACTTAATACTCACTCGGTTGAGATGTAATAAAAGTACTTTTGTAGTTTGTTTATCTAAGACAAGAATTTATAATGTTCCCAGTGATTGTTATTACTTTTTATTGAAATTTCCCCCAGTGGGTGGCTTAGTTGCGAATCCGGTTCGCCTAAGTTTGTAAAAAAAATCCTTTCCGAGTGACGAGCCAGTCTCTCACTTGGGGGCTTAGCTGCGAATCCGCTTCGCCTAAGTATTCAAAATCCTACCGAGTGGCGAGCTAGTCTCCCACTCGGGAGCTTAGCTGCAGTCCAAGTACTCGCCTAAGTATTCAAAATCCTACCGAGTGGCGAGCCAGTCTCCCACTCGGGGGCTTAGCTGCAGTCCAAGTACTCGCCTAAGTATTCAAAATCCTACCGAGTGGCGAGCCAGTCTCCCACTCGGGGGCTTAGCTGCATTCCAAGTACTCGCCTAAGTATTCAAAATCCTACTGAATGGCGAGCCAGCCTCCCACTCGGCAGTCCAAGTACTCGCCTAAGTATTCAAATCCTACCGAGTGGTGAGCCAGCCTCCCACTCGGGGGCTTGCAACAGCCCAAGGATTCTCCTTAACATCCAAAATAATAAAAATCCTACCGAGTGGAGAGCAAACCTCCCACTCGGGGGCTTAGCTGCAGCCCAGCACTCGCCTAAGTAATAGAAATCCTACCGAGTGGAGAGCAAACCTCCCACTCGGAGGCTTAGCTGCAGCCCAGTGCTCGCCTAAGTAATAGAAATCCTACCGAGTGGAGGGCAAACCTCCCACTCGGAGGCTTAGCTGCAGCCCAGTGCTCGCCTAAGTAATAAAAATCCTACCGAGTGGAGAGCAAACCTCCCACTCGGAGGCTTGGCTACAGCCCAGTGCTCGCCTAAGTAATAAAAATCCTACCGAGTGGAGAGCAAACCTCCCACTCGGGGGCTTAGCTGCGGTCCAGTGCTCGCCTAAGAAAGGAATTCATCCCAATCCGCAAGGACGACGAGGTGCAGGTCGACTATTACCTTCTCCTTTGGAGCTTCGCCACAAGTACAACGTGCGGTCCATCCCAATCCGCAAGGACGACGAGGTGCAGGTCGACTGCTACCTCCTCCTTCGGAGCTTCGCCACAAGTACAACATGAGGCTCATCCCAATCCGCAAGGGCAGCGAGGTCGATCGCGATCAGTGTTCCATCTCTACCGCAAGATAGATGAAGCACAAGTCATTTGGAGTTTCAACGGAATATCTTCGAATGAGGAACAAAATTCTCTCGAAGGCAAACAAAGCATGTTAAAGGATAAATCAAGTTCGGATAAGCGTCCTCACGGATCCAAAGGTGCTCGAGCGTTAAGCTGTTAAAGTTTATCGGTTACAAAAACCACTCGGCATTCCGAGGTAAATTTAAGGTGGGACTTAGAAGTTTTTACTCCTCCGGAGGACTGGAAGGTGCAACAAACTGGTCGAGGTAGATTCCGTCGGCAATACGGGTAGCGATGCGATGAAAGTCTCCATAAAAGATCTGAAGTCGTACTTCTGGTGTTGGCAACCTTGAGAGACACCAGCTTGTCCTCTTGCGCTTCCTTGCGGTGGACACGAACCGAGAGATAGAGCAACATCAGCACCACACCGGCGAAGACTTTTCCATTCTTGCACTCGACTTGGAATCTCATTCGATCGAGTCATCGAGATTCAAGGTTATTACAGGCGTCTGTTACGGCGGAGAGTCGAGTCGATCCGCGACACTCGCAACTTTCGGTCGAGCAAGATAATCCACCACGCTAGCAACGCGAGACTCGGTCGAACACGTTCATAGCAACCGTCCTTCACGGAGAGTTGATGGGGTCCAAGCTGGTTTCCACTCATTGGTTTCTTCTTGAAGTTTTGACAGAATCTGAAAACACAGCTCGGACTCAAAATAACGATCATGTGATGAGCGGTGATAGCAAGATAGTCGGGTAAAGAGATTACCTTGAGCAAGAGAAACAGCTTCTTGGCGAGCCCTCCAAGATAAATCTCAGGTCATTTCGCTTCCCTTGATTGGCCAGCCTTGTCGACGAGCAATCTTGTCGTTCTTGATCGACTAACTTCCTTGTTAGCGCGTCAAGAGCGGCTTTCAGCTTGGCATTTTCATCTTCAAGTTTGTCGACCGAGGCAAGCTTCTCTTCAATGAGCTTTGTTTTCTCCAAAGCCGCCTATACGTACCTCTGCAAGGTCAAGGTCCTTCTTCTTCAAAGTCTCTTCCAGTTTATCTGCAAATCAACAATGAGAACAGAGTTGAGAATGAGCAGAAAAACAAAGGCAGTCGTCAAAAGTTCTCACCAGCCATACCTTTTGCTTCATCCTTTGCCTTACGCAAATTTTCTGAGCAAGCTTCAAATCGAGGTTGAGCTGGATCTGTTTGTTCTCTAACTCAAGATAGTGAGCCTCAAGCTACAAGATTTCTACAAAGAGTCAACCAACGAAAGACATCAAAGACAGATCACTTCCGAGTGACTAAGGAAAAATAGTAGCATTTCTAAGACTACAGTCGAATCAAAACATTCGACAGTAGTCTCGGGGACTACACCCAGCGGGTGCACTCAGCATGCCCCCACTGGTTTTACCAATTTGGTTCGACCAGTCGACCAAAAGAAAAAAAAAGAAACGCACAGTTCTTTAGACTATAGTCGACTGCATGCAGCCGACCATAGTCTCGGGGACTACACCCAGTGGGTGCACTTAGCGTGCCCCCACCGGTTTTACGGTTCCATTCGACTTGGTCCGTCCAGGTCGAGTGAAGAAGTTCACAACATAAAGACTATAGCCGATCGCACGCGATCGACCATAATCTCGGGGACTACACCCAGTGGGTGCACTCAGCGTGCCCCCACAAAAATTCAATCGACACACCCACCCAGTGGGTGTACAGATATGGAAATCTCCAGAAGGAAGCAATTTCAGGTAGCATATCCTAACAAAGCAAGCAACGATCGACTTACTTGGACATTGCTCTGGAGAGCTGAACTAGCATCATAGGCCGCCTGGCTAGCCTCTCGGACCGCTTTCACTTGCTCCATCATGATCCCTGCCTGGCGTATGGCCTCCTTAGCAGCACTCACTTGGTCTTCCGGGACGTGGTGTATAGCAAAGAGAGATGGTGGATCAGCAGTCGACGAAGTGGGTCGGGCACTTGTCAGTGGTACAGCAAAAGACACAGAAGTCCGAGTGGGGTTGCCTCCCTCGGAAATCAGCGTCTCAGGAATCGCCGCGACTGGAGCAGCCTTGCCAGCAGGCACTCTCTTGTTCTTCCTCTTCCTCAATGGCGCTTCCTCGTCATCATCGGGGAGGTCAATGACGTGAGGCGGAACTACAAGAAAGATTCAAAAGTAAACATGAAACTCCAATCGACTGAAAGCGAAACCTCAGAGATCATACTAAGGTTGGAGGTGGCAGCATCCTCCATTTCCTGATCTTCATGCTTGGCTGAAGTCTCGGAGGTAGCGGCACTGTAGATTTCAAGAATCGACTGATCAGTCATCAAGTCGACCCAAAGTTCACTCATGTGGAATAAGGAAATACAAGGTTATGTTGGTTACCCGGAGATGGTGGGGATGACCATCCGCATCTTGGGCAGAGCCTTCGCCGGCTTTGACGACGTTGCTCGAGGTTGCTTCGGCGGTTTCTCAGTCGGCGCAGGGGAAGTTGTCCTGGGTCGCTTCGTCGACTGCCCAGTGGGCACAACAGCTTTACCGCGCCCGGTCGCCGGGTCATGCGTCGACTTGGACCTTCCCTCCGAGCGAGGAGGATCGACGTTTTCCTCCTCTTCCTCCTCCTCCTCCTCCTCGTCGTCAGAGCTGTCATCCTCCTCATCCTCCTCGCCGTTGGACTCCCATTCCTCCTGACTTTCACCTCCACTTCCTTCTTCTTCTTCGACTGTTTCCTGCGCCCCATTGGGCATCGAGTACATCTCAGTGGTGACCTATAAGACAACAAAACAAGGCGAAAGTCAGTCGACGAATTGACATCTAAACAGAATGAATGCAGCTGAATCACAGTCGAAGATAAGTGGTTGTACCTTGTCTACTTCGTATGTCTGGTCGAGTGGTGGAATCCTCCTAGCTCCGCGTGGGTTATCTTTGTTTCCTGTGATGGCAGTCATCCACTTCTCCAGCGTGGCATCATCGACCTCTTCTGGATGGACCCGAGTGGTATCATCCGTACAAGAGTACATCCACATCGGATGACCTCGGTATTGGAGTGGCTGAATACGCCGTCGGAGGAAAACCTCTAGGAGATCCATGCCGGTCACCCCGTCGCGAATAAGCTGGACTACACGCTCCATCAGCAACTTTACTTGGGCCTTCTCCTCTGGTAACACCTTGAGGAAGATGGCTTGTTCACTCGACTCATGGAGAAAGGAGGGAGCCCAGGTCGATTGCCCGGCGTCGGCTGGTCTTAGCGATAGAACCAGGTCGATTGCCACCCTCTAACCGAGTCAGGGAGAGTCATAGCCGGAAAGGCACTCTTCCCCCTCATCTGGACCCCGAGTCCCCCACACATCTGGATTACTTGGGTTCTCTCGTCATTCGGGTTCGTTTTCTTCACCATCCGAGAGCGACAGTGAATATGTGCTTGAAGAGACCCGGTCTGATCGACAACCCAAGAAGTTCTCGCATAACGAAAGGAAAGCAGCAAGGTAGACAATGGAGTTGGGAGTGAAATGATGGAGTTGCGCTCGAGAAAGTTCGAAACCCCGGAAAAAAGGATTGGTGGCGAGAAAATCCCGATCTCGTGGGTGGCGGAGAACGCACTCACCCTCTTGAGTTGCGGTTGCCACTCCGTTCCGGAAGCCTCGCCGACCCATGGGGATCAGTCCTTCATTGGCCAGATCGGTGAGGTCCTTCTCGGTGATGGTCGAGCGGATCCAATCTCCTTGGACCCAACCTTGCGGCAGTTTGGACCGCGAAGAGGATCCGCCCCGACTGGGCGCTCTCCCTTTAGCCTTCGCCGCCGCCTTCTTCACCCGTTCCAGGGCTGCGGTCTTCTCCTTCACCATGGTCGCCGGCGAAGCAAAGTACTGAGCTGCGGCGCTAGATAGGCTAAGGGCGCAGCGAGAAGGTTTGGAGGCCGAGGGAGGAGAAGATTGGAGTCGCATTGTTCAAAATACCCTGTCCGACGCTTCATATGGGGCTGCTTCCGAGTGGCTGACCGGTAGGCCCAAGCAATCCCGTCAAATCCCGCAACAGGCGCGCACGCGATACGTGGAGAAAAAGGCGGTGCGAAGATCGAGGCGTCATCGTCTTATCCCATCCGAGTGCCGCAGTTTTCTCCGCTTCACGCGCTTCCCAAAATTCGGATCCCGCAAAATCCGCTAACCGCAGAGCAACTCGTCAGATAGCAGATTCCCTCCGATCCGTCGCTCGAAAATCCTCAAGATTCACAGAGTTCACTCGACAAACGTGAAGAATGGATCAAGGCGGCTGAAAGAGAAGTTGTTGCCATCACTAAAAGGTCGTTGATCGAGTAAGACACACTCAAACACGAAGAACAGGTCGAAAAGATTATCAACTCCTTCCTCACTCAAACCTCGATCCATTCGGGGCTAATGATGAAGTCATGTACACGGGGTAGGATCATAGACCTGCCCAAAGGTACCCTCCACAAGGACACTCGCAAGAGAAGCAGCCTTCGATCGACCGGTAGGTTTCCACTCGACAGATTCAAAGACACTCGACCATGAAGTCCCACTCGACCACCAGAGTCCAAGAGCCACTCGGTGCCCAAAGCGGTGCAGTAGTTAAATAGTCTTTATGATCTTAATGACACTTTATGTAAGGCGTTACGATAACGTCTAGCTTTAACGCACCTTAAACCCTCTACTACGTGGGCTGGCTGGGGTCTGGCGCACTCTATATAAGCCACCCTCCACGGTAGAAGGGTTCGCACCTGTAACACATACGCATATAATCCATCGACCGCCTCCGGGCTCCGAGGCGTGGGGCTATTACTTCCTCCAAGAAGGGCTGAACTCGTAAATCCCTTGCGTATACAACTACTCCATAGCTAGGATCTTGCCTCTCCATACCTACCCCCATTCTCTTTGTCGGGGCTTAGAACCACGACAGCGGCGATCCACGCGGATTGGGTCGACCATGTACCCTTCTCCTCTGTTAGGAGAATGAGCGTCCTCCTCTGCTGCCACGCTTCCGTTTGAGACCTTACAGTTGCGCCACCAAAGCTTCACAGCTGCGGTGGTCGGCCGTTGGCGTGGGCGAGGGCGCTCCCCATAGGGCCCTGTCAGCCGTTGACTCTTGGCATTTCTGCGCCAAGCGGTCGCGGCAGTTCATGAAAGGATGGGGTGCTAACGTGGGTCGGGACATCCGCGAGCGGAAGAAAACTCTCCTTAACGACATCCAAGCCCTTGACCTGCGGGCTGACACCACTGGTCTTTCGGCAGACGAATGGATGCTTAGGTACGACTTGGAAGATCAGCTCACGGTCATCTACACTGACGAGGAGGCCTACTGGCGCTTGCGATGTACGCAGAATTGGGTCCTCAAGGGGGACGCCAATACTGCCTACTTCCAGGCTATTACTAATGGCCGTAGGCGCCGCAATTCCATCCCCCTCTTGTGGGATGGCCCGACCCTCCTCCAGCTTCCGGAGGACATCCGGGCGCATGTTGATGGCTTCTACAGAGACCTTTTTTCTCTGCCTCCCCTCGGGGAGGTCTTGCTCTGGTGCAAGACATTTGGCCTGCCCACTGCTGCGTCTCGCCGGCGGACAACGCGGACCTCACGGCCCGTTCTCCGAGGAGGAGGTCCGGGCAGCCATTATGTGCATGAACTCCTCCTCGGCCCCTGGCCCGGATGGCCTCCCAGTGAAGTTTTTTCAGTCCTTCTGGTAGGTGATCAAACCTGAGGTGATGGCCCTATTTGACGAGTTCATGGCTGGGACCATTGACCTCGGCCGGCTGAATTATGGGGTAATCACGCTCATTCCTAAGGTGCCGGGTGCCTCCGACATCCGGCAATTCCGGCCGATTACAGTGATTAACGTCATCTTCCGCATCCTTGCCAAAGTGCGCCATTAGGGTGGCCCCTATAGCTGACCGGATCACTCACCTGATCGGTCGGCGTTCATCCAGTCGTTATATCCTTGATGGAGTCCTAGTGTTCCTGAAGCTCTCCATGAGGTGCGCTCCAAACACCTCAAGGAAGTCTTCTGGCCCGGACTTCCACAAAGGCGTATGACACGGTCACCGGGCCTTCCTTCGGGAATGTTTGCTTGGAAAGGTTTGACGATAGATGGGTGACGAGTTATGCGGTTGGTCTCTTACGGCGCCGGTGGTGAACATTAATGGGGAGATCGGCCCGTTCTTCCCCACGTTTTGTGGGGTCCGCCAGAGCGACCCTTTTCCCCATTCCTGTTCAACATAGTTGTTGATCTTGTTGGCGGCCATCCTCGATAAGGCCAAGGCAGCGGGACACATCAAGGGATTGTCCGCACCTTGTTGGAGGCAGCGGGTCTCCCTTCTCCAATCTGCGGACGACACCATCATCATGGTGGAGGGCTCATGAGTGATATCTCGAACCTCAAGTTCCTCCTCCCGTGCTTCCAGCAGATGTCCGCCCGAGGATCAACTTTGACAAGAGTGAGGTGATGATCTTGGGCTACTCCCAAGACGAGCGGCAGAGCAACGCGGATCGGCTTAACTGCCAGCTTGGGTGCTTCCTCACGACCTATCTTGGGATACCCATTAGCGACACCAGGCTTACGGTGGCCGAGTTGCGCCCCACGGTGGGGAAGCTCCAACACCGGATCGAGTCCTGGCAGGGACGGTGGCTTTCAAAAGCAGCCCGTCGGTCCTTATTAACTCGTCCCTCGCCAGCCTCCTCTTATTCATCATGAGCTTCTCTGACCTTAGGAGACTCTTCATCACAAGATTGCCACCGTTCAGGGCGATTTTCTTGGGCGGCGAGGGTGATAAGCAGAAATACCACATGGTCAAGTGGTCCGAGATCATAAACCCCGCGACTGGCGGCCTTGGGATCATGTCCTCCAAACGCATGAATATTGCCCTTTTGACTCGGTGGCTCGGAGGATTAACAACGGCGAAGGTGGCATGTGGCTGCGCATTATTCAGCAGAAGTACCTCCGCGGACAGCCACTCGCCTTCATCAGCGCTCTGGAGGATCCCGCTTACGCAATCATCATCCAGCTCCTCCTGCTCCTCCGGATAGGGACCTCGATTGAGATCGGGTCCGCACCGCCACGCTGTTACGTTCGACCGCTGGACTGGGACGCACCCGGCGTCGGTTTCGGTCCTGTTCTCCATCGCGGTGGCCCCCAGATCTCCGTGGCAAACGCCCTTCTTGACCTTGGGTGCCTCGCGTTCAAGGCCTTTTGGTCTGCGGAGAATGCGGATGGCAGGAATTGCTTGACTGTGTGGCTCTCCATGAGCGGATCTCACGACCGCGTTGACCGTGCGGATGGCGCCTTGAACCGTCGGTCAATTCTCCACCAAATCTCTGTGTCGGCCGCCGCCCCTCACCCGGTCATGAGGCGCTCTCATCTATTTGGGAGATTCGCCTCCCATTGAAGATTAAGATATTCTTGTGGCGGTGGATTCGTGGCCGCCTACCATCTGGCGTTGAGGTTACGAAATGCAATGGCCACTGGATGGGCGCTGCCCACTCAGTGGGCTGAAGAGGATTCGAACCATATCTTCTTCACTGCGTGTCTGCGTAGTTCCTTTGGAGCTGTTTCAGAGATTGTGGGTGGAAGCTGGGATCATACCAACTTCCCTGCTCTCTTTGCGAACTCAGCGATTCCCCGCATTCGCCGCATTAGGTGGCTGATCATCGGGGTCCTCGCTGGGCGCTGTGGACTGTTAGGAATAAACTTGTGATTCAGCGTATCCCTCTTTGTCGTGCTCTTGGCGCTATGTTCAAATGGTCAGTTACTTGCAGCTTTGGCGGCGCTTAGCCGCCCAGGGAGAGAGACGCCATCACCTCCATCATCACTCAGCTTCTCGCGATGGCTCTCCGACTGGCTCCCTCGCTCCCTCCGCCACCACCTGAGCCAGATTAGCTCTGCGTCTTCGTCGTCGTCGCCACCGCCGCTTGTTGTCTGTGCGTCCCTGGGTGTTTTGTTGTGCCCACAGCTGAACCTATGTTGCGTGTGGGTTGTGTTTTGTGCGTCTGTGTTGGACCTTCGTGCGGTGGCTTTGGGTGTGTTCGTGTTTCGAGTGGTACCTTGTGAACGTTGTGCTTGGTGGTTGCTTTATTTACAAAGCGGGGCGAAAGCCTTTTTCGGTATTATCAAAACCAACCACTACAGGCCATCACATCAGTAAGGAGACAACGCCTTGAAGAAGGTAACAACGCAAGATTGTCGCTACAGTGCCCGATCAATAAAGGCTAGAACATGAGTTTTTACCCTGGACATGAAGTAGTGTTCCAGTTATCATCTTGATGTCGGATCATAAGAAAGTCGTGGTAGCCAAATATGATTAAAAAAATATATGATGTTTTCTGATGTTTAGATAGTCGGTGCTACCTACTCCTCGTTCGTTGAGGTCTGGGCACAAAGTCCTAAGACCACAAATGCCTCGGTAAGGTCGCCCACAAAGAGCCAGCCAAGCACTTTCCCACCTATGCCACAGTGGCTTGATACCAACAGGGACAAAGCCTCACTCTGGGTTGATCCTACACAAAGAAGGCAATTATGGGGCATGTACAAACTCTGGATTGCTTTACACCTTGAAGGTTCTCATGTACTCCTAACAGTTTAGGAGGTTCACACCCTCCAAGGATAACAAGTAATGCAAAGTCACTTTGAGGAAGTCTCCAAGAGATGTCCGATCGACATCCCTGAAGGATCTCTCTCTCTCTCTCTCTCTCTCTCTCTCTCTCTCTCTCTCTCTCTCTCTCTCTCTCTCTCACTCACACACACACAGGGACTGCACACACACACACACAGAGATATATAAGCTTGAAGCAAAGAGGGATGTAGCACAAAAAACGGAGGAGTTTGTCCTGCAAACTCTCAAGTTTTTGCTCTCAAAGATACTCACTACCACCAAGGATCTCAAGATGTGCTATCTAACACATGGTGGGGGGGTATGTTGAAAGCAGATTCGACTGATGCACGATTAAAAGCAACTAACCCAGAAGTCATGGATGTTTTTTTGGTACTTCAAGACTCATTAAAAATTTGAATGATCAGTTGGGAAGACAAAGTAAGCCTCTCAAAGATCCAATTACACATAGAAACGGACACAAAGGGAGCTCATTTATGCTAGTAAGAGAACTTACTCAGACTGAGATAATGATTCTCGGAGGTACCGAGGTCAACAGAGCAAATCTCAGAATTGAATCAGTGCAAAAACAACTAAGTCTCAACTCAGAGGTATGTGATAGAATTTTCTCGGGAATACCGGCCCTATTCTGAGACACTGGGCTAAAACAAATCGAGAGGTGCTCGAAAGTGCCTAAAAGAGTTAGTCTCGAATGTACCGGAGCTAACAGAGATGGTCTGGACTAAAAATAGAGATCGGTGGCACCAGAGAAAATCTTTCAATCAACAACATTGAATTTTCCTTCAGAAGCATTAAGATTTCTTAAATCAGAAAATGACATCACACACCATTCATTTGATGACCCCTGTCTGATGTGTATCACATCCCACATGCTTTTGCACATGTGTGTGATGAGACCCTAACATCGATAACATAGAGGTGCATCTAGCAATATTTGTTTCGTATACAGTTAATTAATCAATAATTGGAAGAGATGGTTTGCATGCACATGCCAAGGTTTGAAAGTTTAGTCAATTTAAAATTTAGTTTAACTATTTGAGATGCTTACACTCAAACTGATTTTTTATCAACAATTAATTATACCTTGCAATAGTTTTATTTGTTATGTGTATACTTTTTGGCAGTTATTTTCCATAATTATCTCAAGACATCAAAACATCCTACAAAGTCCAATAGAACCTTACAACGTAAACAAAATTACATTATGGAAACCATAGTCTTGTTTTAATTAATCACCTATCTTACAAATAACTACTTGGCCAATCCTACGTGTCTAAAGACAAAGGTGAACTTTTTCTTGTTTTTATTTCGAATGCAGGGGCAATCTCTTCACTACAACACATCTGTGATCAGCAACGACTTTAAGGCCCTCGTTCATGCGAGGAGGTGATATGAAATTAAGAAGCCACTTGGCACATTTGATTTGTAGTTCCACATTCTGTATAATCACAATTCATTGATTCTAAGTGATACCGAATTTGGTATATTTATCCAGCTGTGACATGGAGACACTAGCATCGAGCAATGTCACAGGCAAAATCGTATTGTGCTATGCACCAGAGGAGGCCTTTCTCACCTCACCTCGGGTGGCACTTCACAATGCCATCAACCGTACCTTGGAGGCCGGTGCTAAGGGCCTCATTTTCGCACAGTACGCCATCAATAATGTCAACAATGTGGCCGCGTGCCACAACATTATGCCTTGTGTTCTCGTGGATTTTGAGATAGCACATAGAATTGCTTCATATTGGGATATGACAGGGTGAGCATATGTTGTCAGGTTCATAGGCGAGGTGAGCACGTGTCCATATTCTTGTACAATAATTAACTCGTGTCTGTCATGTGCCATGTTAGGAGTCCGGTGGTGAAGGTGTCACCTACCATGAGCGCTGTTGGAAATGAGGTGTTGTCACCGAGGGTCGCCTCGTTCTCATCGAGAGGCCCTAGCCTAGCATTTTCAGCCATACTCAAGGTATGTATTTCTTCTTATTTAACGAAAAGTAGGTTGCACTTTGCTATGTACCTAGGCTCTCTAGTTGTTTGAATACCTGAGACTTGTATCATGTACATGTTCGAATAGCCTGACATAGCTGCACCGGGAGTAAACATCTTGGCAGCCGTGCGTGGCACCTATGTGTTGTTGTCCGGGACGTCCATGGCGTGTCCTCATGTCTCAGCGGTCACTGCGCTGCTCAAGTCGGTTCACCCTGACTGGTCACCTGCCATGATCAAATCTGCCATTATCACCACAGGTACAAACATGGCAATATAGTAAAATTAATATTCAAAGTACCTCGTCACAATATGCATATGACAGACTTCATCATTACTTTAACTTCTTGCAGCTTCAGTGACCGATCGTTTCGGTATGCCGATCCAAGCTGAGGGGGTGCCAAGAAAACTAGCTGACCCTTTTGATTTTGGGGGTGGCCACATGGACCCAGACAGGGCCGTCGATCCTGGCTTGGTTTATGACGTGGATCCAAAGGAGTACAACAAATTCTTGAATTGCATCCTTGGATTGTTAGACGGCTGCGAGTCATACCAACTCAATCTCAACCTCCCATCAATCGCCGTGCCAAACCTAAAGGACAATGTCACAGCTTCGCGCACTGTCACCAATGTCGGGCCGGTGGAAGCGACTTACCGAGTGGTTGTTGAGGCTCCCGCAGGGGTAGCCGTGTTGATGGAGCCATCTATTATTAGTTTCACCAAAGGTGGTAGTACACGCGCAACATTCAGGGTGACACTCACGGCGAAGCAGAGAGTTCAGGGCGGGTATAGTTTTGGGAGCATCACATGGTCCGATGGAAGTGCCCACTCTGTGAGAATTCCAGTTGCAGTACGGACTGTGACACAAGACTTCGTCTCAGATATATCATAAATTTATTTGTAACTGGTGTATACTCATGTTCCTTCATTTATGTACTTATCCTGGGAAAAAATGTTGCTGAAATGCTAAAAACTATTTCGTACATTATCATTAGAAAATGTTCTACTATTTTCTTTTAGATATTCCTTTCATTTTTTTTCCTGTGATGCCAAGTGCAGTATTTGTGTCTACTAGTAAAGATGGAAGACGTGTGAAACATCACCAAAAGTTACTCCTACTACAAAATAGTGTACCGTAACAAAAGTCATTGACTCTGAGAATGTTGAGAACAGCTATAGCTATATATACTCGTCAATCGAAAAGCATGTTGAACATTCAGCCGGCCAGCTGCTCAATCTGAAGGTCCTTTTTTTCAGAACAATGCAAAGCTCGGTTTATTGTGCTTTCCGTGGTTTCACCTCTGGGCCTGTGCAGCCAGACGACCTGATGGGTGAAAACTTGTCGAACCAGGAATTTTTCCTTGGCCATGATCATTCATAACCAAGGAGGGTTATGGCCCTATCCCTATGGGACACAAGGCCTCGTCCTGACACATCAAACGAAGAGGATGTGCATAATCCTGCCTAGCTAATTTTCGTCTTAGGGCAACAACGGTCATGGCAGATTCTTTTCTGAAGAAACTTTGGGTATCCTTGTGCAGTGCGATGGCTGATCTTGATGTCTGACACCCCATAAACCGCCGCCCGTTCCCATTCCCGCCTCCTGCCACGCCTCATGGCCTCATGGGCAGAAGCTGAAGCACATTTCATTCATACAAAATGATGGCGTGCATGCATCACAACTTATCAAATGTCATATTTTTGGCACAATAACATCACATCACATAACATGAACAAAGGCGCCAATCAGACTGAATTGAGTTACTACTTCAAACCTGACTTGTTATCATACAGCAAGATCAGCCATTGCACTGCACAAGGATACCCAAGTTTCATCAAAAAAGAATTAGTCATAACCAAGGATACCCAAGTTTCATCAAAAAAGAATTAGTCATAACCCTTCGTGCCTTAAGACAAAACTTAGCTGCAAATGGGTCTGCAGACTGCAGTGTCTACAAACCGAAACACGACAGGGTTGCGCATGGGGCTAAAATTTGTGTTTGTCAAGCAGCTAAACAATACTGCCCCGTGGGCAAGGATCAGTGAAACAGATTGCATTCCAGGAACTAGGCAAGCTTATAAACTTGACAGCCAAAGAATAAACGTGAAATAACATCAGGATATCAGCAAGAGATATAATGTGCATGCCAATAGGTACTTTTACCAGCCGAAGAGGCCCGAAACAACATACAGCCAAGGTACTTCCACTCTCAGAAACCTAATAGTCACCCCCATAGAAAACTCAAGAGTGCAACATTATGAAGTAGCTTCCCAGACTTTCACCTTCTCACATCACCGCAAAATTATGAAAAGGTAGCTAAGACATCCTTGGCACAGTTAAGTAAGCCTGTCGGTGTGAAAACACGCAGCATAAGTAACCATCATCAACAACCCAAACTAGCGCAGACTCTCATTGCCTCAGCAAAAGAAGCGATACGGGCCTTGTCACGCCGCAACACGCAGAACGGGTCCTCCACTGACAAGTCGATGGCGTGCTGAAAGCTCCAGCAACTGGAGGCGGGGCAAACAGAAATACCACTGCCACTGCTTCCACCTGATGGTTCATTGCCCTTCACTAGCGCATCATCACTGTCACCACAGACAATGCCCAGGGTCTTTATCCCCTTCTCCAGTATGTAACTGACGAACAACTGCTCACGGTCCAGGCCTCGGAACCCGTGGAGGACGAACGTCTTCAGATGAGAGAGGCAGTTGGAAGAGCCCATGGAATTCCAGGTCTCGGCACAATCGCCCCGATCAGCTGACCAGGATGGAATGGACTGGAATTGAGTAAAAAAACAATGTCAGTGTCTAGCATATCAATCCTCAATATGCAGCCAAGTACAATTAGAAGTGCTAGAACAGATACCTATATTGTCAATCTAGAATGTATAGCAATGAACAGCAAGTACTCAAATAAGCTGACATCCATATTATTATCTTGAACCACAATAGATGCACAAGTATAGTGATGAACAGGTATGACGCGGATACTACCATGATGTGGAGCGTCTCGAGGCAAGGAAAGCATCTGAGCAGAGTGTGCAGCATCTTGACCTCCTTGTCGTGCGAAAACCGCACCTTGACAGCCAGTATCTTCAAACTTGGCAGCATGGCGCCATCTTTCATAGTCATCCCAGCCTGCCATTGAGGCAAATTAAACATCAGAAAATGATTTGGTTGCACAATCACGTAACGAATTTAGGTGCAGATCACGAAAGTTGCAAGACGCAGTTACCCTGATGACGGTGCCACCAATCTCGAGCGTGTGGAGCTGGAAGTCCAGGAACCCGAGCACCTCCAGCCTGGACGCATGGACAATCTTGACGGGCCTCCTCCGCTCGGAAAAGCTTTCGAAGAGCAGGCGCTCCAGGCAGGGGGCATCGTCAACAATGATTTTATCAAAGGTGCATACCCATTCCAACACCACACGGAGGCTGCGGGACTTGATGCGGAGGCATGAAGGGTAGTTGTACGAGAGGGCAAAGGAGAGGATCTTCAGTTCAGGGCAGTGTGTGAGCAAGGCGTTGAACTTCTTGTCTTCGACAATGGAGTGGAAAAGGCCGAGCTCGTGGAGGTTTGGGAAGGCGGGCCGGCGAGCAGTGGGGATGTCCGGGAAGTTCCAGACGCCTATGTAGAGGCGGCTGAGGGAGGCACATCTGAGGATATCATCGGGGAGCGGCATGTTGATCGGCCAGGGGCGATTGAAGAGGATGAGGTCCTGGATCTTCTTGGCGGCGAGGCTGGCGACCAGGCGCTGGAGCGCGTACTCCTGCTCGTAGAACGAGGTGCGGGTGACGCGCACGGCTCGGATGGGGCCGGGGTGAGCGGCCACGCAGAGTGAGATGCCGCGCACGGCATCGAAGACGCTGTGCCCTTCGGCGGCCTTGAAGTGGGCGTCGTCGACAAGGAGCGGGGTCGCCGCCCACACGCAGCGCCAACGGGTCGAAAGGACCATGGTGCGCGCGGCTTCCTTGGTGGGGAGGCGGGACATGATGTTGGAGAGCAGGTTGCGCGGGAGGCGGCTGAAGTGGTCCTGGCCGTCACCATCCTGCGCAGGCCCGTCGGCGTCGGCATCCTCCGAGTCGGAGGAGGTGAGGGAGAAGTGGTCGTCATCGGAGTCGGAGGAGTCGTCAGCCTCGGGCGCGGGGACCAAGGGTGGGGGGAGGCAGGAGATGATCAGGGAGACGATGCAGTCCATGCCGTCCTGCGCGGACGGACCCTCCAGTGCCATGTTGTTGAACTGCTGCTCAATGTCGGCGTAGTTCATAAATTCTCCTCCTCCTCCACGTGCAGCGGCGGCCATGGTGGGCGTGGCGTCACCCGGCAGAGACCGGCTAGGGTTTTTTCAGGGTTCTGCGAGGCGAGCAAGCCTGAAGAAATGGGACTGGTTATCTAAACCAAATTGCTAACAAGATAGTACTCCATCAAGACAATTTTGCATAGATTCTGCAGGGCCAAAGAAAATCTCAAGTGCAGGAACTTAGATTCTGCAGGGCACAAGAGATTCAGAATCTGCAAGTCGCTCTGCATGGTTCAGGGAAGGGATGACCTGAATGTAGCACCTGAACATGCCCAAATCTACCTGG
This sequence comes from Aegilops longissima, assembly GCA_021605205.1. Taxonomy (NCBI): domain Eukaryota; kingdom Viridiplantae; phylum Streptophyta; class Magnoliopsida; order Poales; family Poaceae; genus Aegilops; species Aegilops longissima. The sequence continues at coordinate 121,904,083 of CM038681.1, forward strand.
CCATCCGGGCCTTTTAAGCTTACCAAAGAGAAAGAAAATATATCCATCTAAGACTTCCATTCGCACAGAACAAAAAGCGCACTCCCAATCCTCAGAAGTTCGGCAAAGTAAAACATGACACTAGATTTTACTCTGGTAGCATTCTAAAACATGAAAGAAGGTAAAGAAACAGCAAAAATATGTGGTTATATCACAGCAGATACTATGCTAGAGAGAGTTCTGAGGTGAGGACGAGTTAACATGGTTCTTTCAGTTTCATTTAACATGTCTTAAGCTTCCACTATTTGACATGCTCAGTGCAGTTTACTGAACAAGATGTTTAATACCAATCTGAGAATTAGACATTTAATATGCAGAACTTGGAAGAGATGGTAACAAGTCCCAAACTCCCTAGCAGAAAAGTTTCTTTCACCAAAATTAAGCTTGGGCATGCATCAATGTAAAATGCTTGCTTCTTTTGAGCACTCCCTCCAACTATACACACAAGGCAAAAATACATTTTCTATGCAACTACCATCAACATTTGCAAAATTTTATTTATACCATCCATTATTACAAGTAAGAACAGAGGCTACAAAGGAAAGCTGGCAGGATATAAACTTCACCTTGGCATGCACTACTGCTACTAAGATGTATCAAACAGACTAGACATTGAATTTTTTTTTTACAGAGACAAGAAAAAAATGCTAGTGAGCTATTTCCTTGAGAGCACATCAGTACAGGCAAAAGAGGCACAGTAGACCCATCAACCTCTTAACTTCTATACCATAGAAACTGACAGAGACTGCTACATACTCAATTTAGGCTGCTGTTGCATGCTCTCTGCAACAGAACTAGTAGTAACAACTAGAACAAAGTCATCGGTAAAAAAAGCACATGTTTAGCATGAACTGAAAGTAGTTAGTGTTAGTTCCATTCTAGGCGTATTAACAACATCAGCTTATTTCATGTTCAAAGTTGTTTGAGCAGGGATATAATTCAATCTGCCTGATATTTGGCAGAACAGTCAATAAATTGAAAGCTTCTTAAATAAAACAATTGTAGTGTGAACAACAGCAAACAATCTTTCTAAAGAGACACTGGTCCGAGTGTACCATACATATTTAGCTTTTGAAGGACAAATTTTTTGAACAACGTATCCTATCCTCCAATATCTAGAACTAATTCAGTTACGGCCCTTAAAGATGGAACAGTACAGCAACTCTTATTGGCACTACATGTTAACATTATTAGAATTTAGAACATGGTATCTTCTATCAATAATAGACAGTTGCTACATATCGATCGCTAGGTTATCTACCATAGACAGTTCAGTGTACAAAGGATTGAGCACAAAGTTCAATGCCGAAACAGACTAAAGTTTTAATAAAGTAATGAGGTTCAATTCAACACAAGTCAAAGGACTGACCACTAGATTCATGTGAGCACACAATTTTAAAATCAGCACAACTGCAAAACCTACACATTGACAGCCACCAGTGAATCACATTGTAAATTCAATGAACTTGCAGTTGAAGAAACCATCAAAAAGAAAGATTGGCTGCCTAGTAGTTATTTTTTCTTGCAGGTCGTTAGTATTACAAAAATTGCAGCTCGCTCCGGCAGCCTAGATGCAGAGACGAAGGAAGCAGGAGCATGGGTGGAAGCTGAGGTCGGGAGGATAGAACTTGGGAGGAGCCCAGGAGCTCGTCGGCGTCGGTGCAGCGTCGTGCTCGCGGGACGTAGCCTAGGGGAAAGGAGGGAAGGGGGGGGGGGGGAGGCGAGGAATCACCTGTGGGATAACGGCCGGCGTCGAGGAGGCGGCGGGCGGCGGCGCGTCGAGGAGGCGGCGGCGCCTTCTTGCTCAGTCTCTTGCTTCCCCGAGCCCTTCCTCGACGGGGGCCTTCTAAACGCGCACCTCCCGCACACGATTTTGCCCAAGCCCATGTGCGAGCTGGGGGCCTTTTTCCCTCAGTTAGGGTTTCCCTGCTTCTCCCGGGGCGACTTGTCGCCGCCGTCGAGGTTTTGCCTTCCCTGCCGCCGATCTACGTCTCTGTTGCCCTGCTGAAAGCGATCAAGGGGCGAACTTGGTTTCGCCGCCCGCTTTTGGCCAGGACAGGGTCTCGGCGGAGTTTAGGGTTTCCCAACAACCCGATCTGCTTTCCATCGGGTTAGTGAATCGACATGGCTGCTGATGGGGTTCCGGGCTCCTCTGGACTCAGCGATGTGGAGAAGATGATGATGGCACTAGGCCTCCGGGAAGAGGACCTGGATGACGTCGTCTTTGATGAGAAGGATGTGCCGCCAGAAACACCACGGTGGGTAGCGCTGATCAAGGTCAACACCAACAAGAGTTATAGCCAGACGTGGTTCTTCAGGAACATGCGTTCAGCTTGGGACGTAGCGCAGGAAGCGAAGTTCAAGCCTCTAGAGGAAAATCTGTACTCTGTTCAGTTTACTTGCTTGGGAGATTGGGAACGAGTCACGCAAGATGGGCCATGGAATTTCAGGGGGGATGCAGCGCTCATGGCACCGTATGATGGAATCTCAAAGCCATCTACGATTAAACTGGAGACTATTGACATATGGATCCAAATTCATGATGTGCCAGACTTATATGCTCATCTAGTCGGTCCTCTAGCAGCCAAGGTGGGTGAAGTCCTGTTTGCGGAAGCGCCGTCCCATGATTTCAAAGGGAATTTCTACCGTGTGTGGGTGCGCATTAATGTCCACAAACCCCTCAGAAACGCGGTATCAATGATCAGAGACGGGCAGAGACAGATCTACAAAGTGAAATATGAGAGGTTACCGGACTGGTGTGCGGTATGTGGGATGCTGGGACACCTCTATAAAGAGCATGGTAATGGAGTTCACCCTCCCTCAGCGCTAGTCTTCAAAGAACTCCGGGCCGAGTGGTTCATGAACAACCGTAGGGGCCCTGGTGAGGGAGGAGGCCGTCGTGGTGGTCGCCGTGGAGGCCGCTCTGGTGGCAGATCAAGAAGTATGCCGGAGAGAGAGCCGGATAGCAGCTATGAAGAAACAGCAGACCAAGTAGAGAAGACGGATGTGGATATGTATGATCCTAGCAGGAAAAGGACGAACACTGCTGTAGTTAATGAAACCGATAAATCGGTTGGGCAAGTGGTGGGGGCGCTGCCTAATAACAGCATGACGGTCACCGGGCTGGAGCTCGCTGTCGTGCACCAGAGTTCTACTCCGATGAGCCCTCCACCGAAGAGGGAGGCAAAGAGAAACAAGACCGAAGAAGATGGCAAGACTGACAATGCAATGGTAAAGAAGAACTTGGCGGGCTCCCTGGAGGAGCGCCGCCGGGCCCAATGAGTGTGTTAAGCTGGAACTGTCGTGGCGTGGGCAACGCTGCGACAGTTCGCGAACTCCGCACTTTAGCGGAGACTTTTGCCCCTACCCTTCTATGTATTGTAGAAACACAGATTGACAGAGTAAGGGTAGAGAATCTAGCTGCTACTCTTGGTTATGACAATGGCTACGATGTAAGTAGTCAAGGTAGAAGTGGAGGATTAGGGATTTTCTGGAATAATACAATAAGTGTTGAGATTTTGGGCTACTCTCCGTATCATATTGACTGCTCTATTCTTGAGGAGAACATGTATCCGTGGAGGATGACCTTATTATATGGGGAGGCACAGACCCACCTACGGCATCAACACATGGGACATTATGAAAGGGATCAGCAGTTTGAGCAACGATCCATGGTTGTGCATAGGAGATTTTAACGAAGTTCTACGTCCGGATGAACAAGAAGGAATAGGAGAAAGAAGTAATACTCAAATCCAGGGATTCCGGGATGCTGTGGATGTTTGCATGCTCATGGATATGGGATACCATGGACACTTTTGGACATATGAGAAAAAAGTGGCTGGAGGAAGCTATACTAGGGTAAGGCTTGATCGAGCTATGGCAACAACTGAATGGAATGAGAGGTTTCCGACGGCCTTCTTAAAACATCTGACGGCTGCCTCCTCTGACCACTGCCCTATATTGCTTAACATGCTTGATGCGCCGGTCCGGAAGATACCGACCTTTAGGTATGAGGTAATGTGGGAGGCGCATGAAGACCTGGGCGACACTTTGCTGCAAAGCTGGGCAGCGGGCGGGGCAACAGCAAGAATGCAAGAGCTTCGTGATAAGCTGGGCATGGTTGCAGCTGATCTTGGCGGTGGAACAAGAATACTTTTGGCTCCGTGCGCAAGGAAATCAAAGGCCTTAAAACCGAGCTTGAACGGTTGAGGGCTAACCCAGCAAGGACGGGGCCGTCTCACGTCGAGTTGAAGATCAACGAGAGATTAATCAAACTTTATCATAGGGAGGAACTCATGTGGAGGCAGCGGTCCAGACTGGAATGGTTATCGGCGGGGGATAGAAACACTCGCTTTTTTCATCTTCGTGCAAGCCAGCGACGTAAACGGAATATGATTAAAGCGCTTGCGAATTCTTTGGGTGTAATCATTGATGATCCAGGAGCATTGAGAACGATGGTGTCAGATTTCTATAGGAGTCTATATACCTCCGAAGGTGTAAATGGATTGGATCAAGTCATCTCGAAGGTGCCCGCAAAGGTAACGCAGCATATGAATGATATTTTGTTGGCCCCATATAGTAATGAGGAAGTGAAGACTGCTCTTTTCCAGATGTTCCCGACGAAGGCACCGGGGCCCGATGGTTTCCCGGCTCATTTCTATCAACGACACTGGGATATCTGTGGTGAAGAGGTCACCCGTGCTGTGCTCAGGATAGTCAGAGGTGAGGAAAGTGCTGAATGTGTGAATGACACTGTTTTGGTGCTCCTCCCGAAGGTTTTGAACCCAACTCAGCTTGCACAATTTCGTCCAATAAGCTTATGCAATGTCATATACAAAATTGCTTCAAAGGTAGTTGCCAATAGACTCAAACAGATACTACCAGATATAATATCTCATGAGCAGTCAGCTTTTGTTCCAGGCAGGCTAATAACTGACAACATAATATGTGCTTACGAGTGTCTTCACTTTATGAAACGGAACAAATCCAAATCCAACAGCTTTTGTGCTTTGAAGCTGGATATGATGAAAGCCTATGATAGGCTTGAGTGGGACTACCTGCAGGCCATGATGGAGAAGTTGGGCTTTGCACAACCTTGGGTTGACACAGTTATGAGCATGGTCAGGTCCGTCTCTTTTTCAGTTATGTTTAATGGTGAGAAGCTAGAGCAATTTGTTCCATCAAGAGGAATTCGGCAGGGAGATCCCATCTCTCCTTATCTTTTCTTAATTGCAGCAGAGGGCCTTTCGTGCCTTTTAAAATCCAGTTCTGAGTCGTCGGGTCTTGAGGGAATCAAGGTGGCTCCTACAGCTCCGGTTGTGAACCACCTCCTTTTTGCTGATGACAGCCTGTTGCTTTTTAAGTCAAGCTCTGAGGGTGCGACTGCGGTATCAAACCTGTTGGAGACATATTGTAATGCATCTGGCCAAAGGATCAATCACGACAAATCATCTATTTTTTTCAGCAAGGGATGCACACAACAGAGACGAGATAGTGTCAAGAACATTCTGCATGTCCATAATGAGTCATTAAGTGACAGATATTTGGGGATGCCCACAGATGTTGGCCAAGCCAAGATGGGAAAATTTAAGTATCTCAGAGACAGGATATGGGAGAAAGTAAGAGGATGGATGGAGAAGCTTTTATCAGCTGCAGGAAAGGAAGTTCTAATAAAATCCGTGGCCCAAGCTATACCGGTATATTCCATGGCATGCTTCCGGTTGCCAAGAGGACTTTGTGATAATATAACGTCGATCATTCGACAATTCTGGTGGGGGAGCAAGCAGGGCAAACGGAAACCAGCTTGGGTGTCTTGGGATGTGATGGTACACCCCAAATACTTGGGAGGCTTGGGATTTCGAGACATGGAGATCTTTAATCTGGCTTTGTTGGCCAGACAATCGTGGAGGCTTTTGCATGATCCATCGGCCCTAAGCGCACGCATCCTAAAAGTTGTTTACTACCCGCAAGGCTCTATTCTTGAAGCTGAGTTGGGCAGCCACCCATCACAAATATGGTGGGCTATCATCGATGGGAGGGATGTTCTGAAGCAAGGTCTAATTCGAAGAATAGGCAATGGTGCGACCACGGACATATGGGAAAGCAACTGGCTCCCCAGATCGGGTCCGATGAGACCCATCACGGCGCTAGTAGCCAATCCTCCCAGGCTCGTCTCGGAACTGATTGACACCACCACGGCTACTTGGAGAGAGGACCTCGTCCGCTCAGTATTCATACCGTTTGACGCAGATGCTATCTTGGCTATCCCATTATGCACACGCAACATTGATGATTTTTGGGCTTGGAGTGCGGAACGCCGAGGTATTTTCTCAGTTCGGTCGGCTTATCAGATGGTGTTAAACACCAAATTTCAGAGGGAGGATTGGATAGATGAAAATGCGGGGAGCTCAGATTTGTCTTCAGAAGGACATGCATGGAATTCGTTATGGCATACTAAGGTACCTTCGAAGCAGAAATTTTTTGCATGGCGGCTAGCCCAGCACTCAATGCCTTCCGCTGATGTTTTACATCACCGCAACATGTCACACACTCCCCATTGCGCTCTCTGTGGAGCTCAAGACTCGTGGAGACATGCTTTGTTGGATTGCACTATGTCGAGATGCATTTGGGCTTTGTCAGATGAGCGCTTGGTGGAACAGATTAGTCTAAACAACGATGCAAACGCGAAGAACTGGCTGTTCACTCTGCATGAGGCTCTAACTCCAACAAAATTTGTGAGACTAATCATATCCCTCTGGGCGGTGTGGAGAGCGAGGAGAAAGGCGATCTATGAGGATATATTTACCAGCCCAATGTCAACACATCAGTTCATCGAATCTTATCTGAATGATCTCAAGAAAATTGCAACACCTAGACCGGTGGTGAGTGCCCAGCCTCATCCTGGGCCTACACAGTGGCTACGTCCACCAGTGAATTTGGCAAAAGTAAATGTGGATGCAGCAACAAGAAGAAATCAGAAGAGGGGAGTGGTAGCCGCAGTATGCAGGGATCACAACGGAGTGTTCTTGGGTGCCTCAGCGATCAGTTTTAGGGGAGTTGATGACCCTACAACCCTGGAGGCAATGGCAGTCCAGGAGGCTCTTGCCCTAGCTCAAGATCTCAATGAACCGAAGATATATGTAGCTTCCGATTGCAAGGTGGTGGTGGACGACATCAAGCAACAGTGTCTGGCAAGCTACGGTGCGATTATACATGAAATAGTAGAGGCAAGTAGATCTTTTACTATTTGTAATTTTGTCCACGAGTTTAGGAGCTCGAATTTCGAGTCTCACAATCTAGCGAAGCATGCTCTTATATTAGGTGTGGGCCGCCATGTTTGGTTAGGACACCCCGGAAACCTTTCGTTCGTCCCTGTAAACGTTGTGACGTCTTAATAAAGCTTCGTGGGATTGCCTCAAAAAAAAATGTGCGAGCTGGGGTGCCCCTGTTTTTTTCTTTCATTCCTTCTTGTTTCTTTCTGCTTTTATTTTTTGCTTCCTTAAAAAATCCGGGATTACTGAAAAACAATCACGAATTTAGGTAAAATGTCATATATTTCAACATGATGTTCCAAATTTCGGAAAAACTCACAAATTTGAAAAAAATCAGGTTTCAAAAAATGTTCAAGAATTTGAAATATGCTCTTGGATTTCAAAAACATTAAAAAAATAGTACAAAAACATCAAAAAATTGTCCGAATTTCAAAAAATATTCACAGTTGAAAATATTAATGAATTCAAAAAATGCTTCACATATATCAAAAAAGTTCTCTGATTAAAAGTATTCACGAAATGAGAAAATGTTCATGAATTTCAAAAAATGGTGACCATATTTCAAAGAATGTTTGTCAATTCAAAAATTGTTCACCAATTTTAGAAAATGCTGACGAATTTCAAATTATCCCCTAAATTTCAAAAATGTTCGTCGATTAAAAATATATTCATGTATATCCAAAAATTCATAAATTTTCTCCCAAAAATAAAAAAAACATGAATTCAAAAAATATTTCGAATTATAAAAGTATTCCCCAATCTAAAAAAGTTCTGAATTTTAAATTAAAAAGGAATTAGAAGAAAAAACAAAAGCGAAAAAAGGAAAAACGCCGAGAGAAAGGCATGTGAAAACCCGAATATGGGTCGGCCCGTATCTGCGCATCTAGGGGGTGCGCATTTGTAGGGTATTACCTGACCTACGCGGGAAATAGGAGCTACCCTCCTCGAGGGTTGTGAGTCGCGTGGATTGGAAAGGATTCACGCGGATCGCCAGGCTAGGTCGTCCAATCCCTGCGTACCAAATGGGCTGACGAGGTTTTTTGGGGTTTCTAGTTCACGCGGGGATTCTCCTCATATTGTTGTGAACTTGTTGACAAAGGGTTTTTTCAACAACAAAAACTTGTGGATCCCTCAAAAAAATTTGTGGATAGAGGGAAAAAAATTCCCCATGAAGTTACCCTCTCGTTTGTACTCCAAAGGAGATCACCGTCACCATGAGGGCTTCTGATCATTTCCACCATATGAGTTCATCGGCGATCTGCAGGAGAATAACTTCGGGATGGCGTCGGAGAGCTCCTCCTCGGAGGGAGTGAGCGGAGAGGTGCCCCTTGAGGATATGCTACGACATCTGGATCTCCTGGATGGAACTAGATGACGTCGTCGTGAGAGAAGAAGCAAATGGATGTGCAGAAGCAACACAATGGCTAGAAATTGGCAAGGTTGTGACAAAGAAATCTTTCAAGCCCACGGCGCTGTTTGAGACGCTCGAGTTTGTAGGGAGGCAGGGACAACTTGTTCATCTTCTAGATGTTTCCGCTTGGGGGATTGGAAGAAAGTTGTTCTGGCCAAATCCGCAGACCACGATTCTAGTTCCTGTTGGTTTAACGATTGTCCTGATATGATCAGGTCCATTATCTGTAATGAACTATGAATGAATGAGAAGGAGCTGCCCATTTCTCAAAAGGAAAAAAACTCACGACGATGCCACCGCTTGACACATCATCTTCGATTGACCAATACGTATGAAAGAACTAGGGATTGTGCAAGTGAAGAATAAACAAAGAATGGAAGACACATGAACTAACACTCAAAAGCTGTTGAATTTGTACTCAGGATTGCAGAATGACACATAGCAACCGATCAGTCCCGAAAGATGGTATGATTAACAGGTTTTTCATCACCGGACAAACAGGAACACAAACATCCAGGTCTCTAAAATTTCAACATAGGTCAAATCTAAACCGTACAATGTAAAACTTATATTTTGAAGGAAATCTGGAGGGCAGGGCGTCAGATTGCAGATTTGACAGCACGGCACATAGGAGCACACCAATCAGTCCCGAAAGATGGTGTGTTTTGTTATACTATTTTCATCACTTCCCACCCAATTAACTAGACATAATATTGAGTAAAAACATAAAAAACAACAGTATTCGAGAACAAAAGGAAAGCAGATGCGAACCAAAGAACAGAAGATAAAGAGAAAGAAGATGAGACTCATATATGCCCTGAGACATCCAAGGATCAAACAACATTAGCTCTCAAGCCTGGCTGGGCGGAGGCAGCAAATGTGAATGTTTTGAGAAACAAACAAGCATTAAATAATCATCACAGGCCACGCATTTTGCAAATATATATGGCCAGCATTGCATCAGACATCCAGGCTATCAGCTTGGAAGAAAAAAACAAACATGAAATAGCATCAGGTGGATATCAGCAGAGATACAATGTGCATGTCAATAGGTACTTTTAACAGCCAAAAAAGGCCCAAAACAACATACAGCCAAGGCACTTCCACACTCAGAATCCTAACATTTTCCCCAATAGAGAACTCAAGAGTGCAACATTACGAAGTAGCTTCCAAACCCTCGTCTTCTCAGTTCACCACAAAATTATGAAGTAACAGGTAAATACGACATCCTTAGCACAGTGAAGTAGAAGCCTGCCAGTTTGGAAACATGGCCAGCATAAGCACCATCATCAACAACACAAACTAGCGCACAGTCTCATTGCGTCAGCAAAAGAAGCGATACGGGCCTTGTCATGCCTCAACACGCAGAAGGGGTCCTCCACTGACAAGTCAATGGCGTGCTGTAAAGTCCAGCAAGGGGAAGCAGGGCAAACATAAATACCACTGCCACTGTTTCCACCTGATGGCACATTGCCCTCACCAACGGAACATGAGATAGGGTCTGCCTCCATTACCACATCATCACTGTCACTGCTGCTACTTCCACCTGATGGCGCATTGCCCTCACGAACAGAGCCTGGCACCAGGCCTCCCTTCACTAGAACATCATCACTGTCACCGTGAACGATGCCCAAGGTCTTTATCCCCTTCTCCAGTATGTAACTGACAAACAACTGCTCACGGTCCAGGCCTTGGAATCCGTGGAGGACAAACTTCTTCAGATGAGAGAGGCAGTCGGCAGAGCCCAGGGAATTCCAGGTCTCAGCACAATCTCCACTATCAGGTGACGAGGATTGAATGGACTGGAATAGAGTAAAAGAAAAAAACAATGTCAGTGTCTAGCATATCAATCCTCAACTTGCACCCAAGTACAATTGGAAGTGCTAGAACAGATACCTATACTATCAATCTGGAATGTATAGCAGTGAACAACAAGTACTGGAATAAGCTAATATCCATAGTATTATCTTGAATCGCAATTGATAAACAAGTGTGGGGATGAACAGATATCGATATGACACGAATACTACCATGATGTGAAGCGTCTCCAGACGAGGAAAGCATCTGAGCAGAGTGTGCAGCATCTTGACCTCCTTGTCATGCGAAAACCGCACCTTGACAGCCAGTATCTTCAAACATGGCAGCATGGCGCCATCTTTCACAGTCATCCCAGCCTGCCATTTGAGGCAAATTAAACATGAGAACATCATTTGGTTGCACAATCACGCAACGGATGCCAAGTGCAGATCACAAAAGCTAGTACTACTAAAGACGCGGTTACCCTGATGACGGTGCCGCCAATCTCAAGTGTGTGGAGCTGGAGGTCCAAGACGCCGAGCACCTCCAGCCTGGGCGCATGGACAATCTTGATGGGCCTCCTCCGCTCAGAAACGGAAACGCTTTCGAAGAGCAGGCGCTCCAAGCAGGGGGCGTCCTCGACGATGATTTTGTCGAAGCTGCATATCCATTCTGCCGCCACACGGAGGCTGCGGGACTTGATGCGGGGACGCGCAGGGCAGTTGTACGCGACGGCAAAGGAGAGGATCTTCAGCTTGGGGCAGTGCGCGAGCAAGGCTTCGAATTTCTTGTCCTCGATGATGGAGTGGAAAAGGCCGAGCTCGTGGAGGTTGGGGAAGGCGGGCCGGCGGGCGGCGGTGATGTCCGGGAAGTGCCAGACGCCGATGTAGAGGCGGGTGAGGGAGGCGCAGCTGAGGATGTCCTTGGGGAGCGGCATGTTGAGCGGCCAGGGGCGGTTGAAGAGGATGAGGTCCTGGACGTTCTTGGCGGCGAGGCCGGCGAGCAGGCGCTGGAGCGCGTACTCCTGGTGGTAGAAGGAGGTGCGGGTGAGGCGCGCGGCGCGGACGGGGCCCGGGTGGGCGGCCACGCAGCGGGAGACGGCGCGCACGGCGTCGAACATGCGGCGCGCGTCGTCGGTCCTGAAGTGGGCGTCGTCGACGAGGAGCGGGGTCGCCGCCCAGGCGCCGCGCCAGCGGGCGGAGAGGACCATGGTGCGCGCGGCCTCCTTGGTGGGGAGGCGGGAGACGATGTTGGAGAGCAGGCCGCGCGGGAGGCGGCCGGTGTGGTCCCGGCCGTCGCCGCCCTGCGCGGCCGGGGAGGCGGCGGCGTCGTCGTCCTCGGAGTCGGAGGAGGTGAGGGAGAAGTGGTCGTCGTCGGAGTCGGAGTCCTCGGGCGCCGGGACCAGGGGCGGCGGGAGGAAGGAGGTGATCTGGTGGACGATGCAGTCCATGCGGTCCTGCGCCGACATGCCCTCCAGCGCCATGTTGTTGAAGTGCTCCTCGATGTCGGCGTAGCTCTTGAATTCTCGTTCTCCTCCTCCTCCGCGTGCGGCAGCGGCCATGGCGGACGAGGCGGCGGAGGGCGGCTAGGGTTTTGTCGGGGTTCTGCGAGTGCGAGGCGAGCGAGCCAGGAATGGGGAACTGGGGACTGTTGTGGGGTGCGGTGGACCGCGGTGGACTGGCTCGTAGTAATAAGTGGGTGGTGTAGACGGCCCAGTGGCTGGGCGGTTGGTTAAACCGAACCGTCCGGTTCGGTTCTTGGGGTTTTGAACAAATTCATTGTTTGAGAAATGTACAGGATTGCTGGGCTTGGATGTTCGAGAGATCTGGCAACTTCAGCTTAAGAGCATCTCCAACAGCCGCGCTAAAGCGCCACAAAAAACCTGTTACAAGGTGTTGCATGGCTGGTTTTATACATATCATCATACGGCCCAAGAAATACATTGAATGAAATCACAAGGCTGCTTCCAAAGAAGCTGTATTTAAAATGCAGCGCTATGACTAAAAATGTATGCATTTTTAAAAGTTGAAATTTAAAAAAAAAACTAGATAGATTGCATAGATTAAACGATACAAAGCTATTTTACATCCGAAACATAGATTGCATAAAATAAAAACGACAAACGATAAACATAGATTGCATTAACAAAAAAAAAACTACTCTAAGTCGCTATCATCGTCACCACTATCATCCTCGGTGGTGTCGTCTGAGGTAGATAGCCAGATGTCCAGCCACCGCTCATCGTTCGACATGAAGAACGACCGCCCACCTGCTGCAACGAGGTCGGACTGCGATTCGCCAACGCCTTCCGCCGACGCCGTCCAACCGCGACGCTGCGGCGCTTTTGCGTGTCCTCTCGCGGCGCTTTGCCCAAGAGGGCTTGCTCGTGGCGACGCCTCCGGTGGCGCCGGCGCCATCCGCCATGACCTCTCGCCCTCTGGCGACGAGGAGGCGGCGTTGCCGCTGGCGTGTTCGCACGGTCTTCCGCCGTGTTCGAGACGAGGCGTAGGGGCGAGGTTGAGCGCTTGCTCGAGCGTACACATCTTGAAAGTTCATCTGCCGCTGCCGCCTAGGGCGCCACGCCGCCGCGTCGACGCTGCTGGCGGCGGCTGTCGCGCCGCCCCAGTGACGTGCCGAGGGCGAGCCGGAGTTCGCCGGAGCGTATCTCCGCGGTGTAGCTGCCGTTGGGCCGCAGGCGGACGCCGCGGTAGCCGGACGCTCCTCGGCGGCGCGGCGGCATGGCGGCGCGTCGGTGGCGGGGCGCTGGAGCGGCGCGTGGCAGAGAGGGAGAGGGAGAGGGGAAGAGATGTGTGTGGAGAAGGCGCGTGGCGCGCGCAGCTTTTATAGGCGCGCGCGAAGCGGCGCGCCAAATCTTGCGCTATGAAGCTGGCGCTTTTCACGCTGCAAGAACGGTTCCCGACGCTTGTTTCCCACGGCCACGGAGCGCGCAAACCGCCCAGCAGCTTAAAAGCTGCGTTTACCGCGCGCGCATCGTTCGGGACGACTGTTGGAGATGCTCTAAGGTCTGCTTATCGCATGATTGGCTAGAGGAACGCCCGGGAATCTTGAACAGAAAACAAGAGGAAACCGGCTGGGTAAATTTATGGAAGACTACTTGTTCCTGCTAAAATTCGGGTATTCTTATGGAGACTAGCGCATCAATCTATACCAACGGCGGATGTGAAAATGCACCGGAATATGGCAACAAGCTGCACGTGCTCTGTATGTGGTATGCCGGACTCATGGAGGCATAGTTTGCTGGAGTGCTCAGTAGCACGATGTGTATGGTCGTTGGTCGATAACGAGTTAACTGATGAACTGTTGGCCAGCACTGAACAAAATGCTAAGAGATGGTTGTTCTCTATGATCGAGCAGCTTCCCCATGATAAATTCATTAAGCTAACTGTCACCCTTTGGGCTATATGGTGGGCACGGCGAAAGCTAATCCACGAGGGGATGAATCAGAGCCCCCTGTCGACCTATACGTTTATTTCCCATTTCATAGCCGAGTTGGGGGAAGATCGGTGCCCTATTCCCAACCAGGCGAGAACCGGGTGAACAGGAGCTCGGAGGAGATGGATACCTGCTACAGAAGGCTATGCTAAGATCAATGTCGACGCTGCCGTCTCACGGGGTACCAGCACTGTGGCAGCTGTATGCAAAAACAATATAGGAGGATACTTGGGGTCCTCGGTGTTCGTCATTCGCGGACTGACGAACCATCCAATTCTGGAAGCTATCGCATGTAGAGAGGGCCTTTCCCTTGCGGAAGATCTCGGACTTCAGAACCTGATGATTGCATCAGATTGCGAAACAATGGTGAAGCATATTAAGGAGAGAGCAGAAGAAAACTACGGTGGAGTTGTGAAGGAGATTACATCTTGGCAAACTCTTTTCAATTCATGTATTTTTAAGTTCGAATCTAGGAGCTCTAATACCGAGCCACACAATCTAGCTAGGTATGCTATTACATTAGATCAAGGCCGCCACTTATGGCTGGGACTTCCTCATAGTACTAATGTAATACCCGTTGATATACCAACTCGTGAATAAAGCCTAGCTGATTTTGCTCAAAAAAAAGATAAAACAAGACCGAATTAACCTATATATCAAGGAAAGGAAACAAAAGCAAGCACACTTCTTTAAAAAAAAAACTAGCTCATATATTTATTAACCAACTATTACAAGCGTTCATTACAAAATTCACCATTCAGAGCGGACACTGTTAACTAGGATACCATCGGATCTATTACCAAAGCTAAACTTAGCAATCATATGGGCCACCACAATGGCCGAGCGATTGATCTTGGAAATCTTAAGATTAGATATAAGCTTGGAGATACACATCGCTTCCTTTTTCAAATCCATCAATGATGACCTGTCAAATTTTTTATTTGCAAAGATCGCAACCACAAACGCACAGTCAGTCTCTAAAATTATAGGATTTTGGAGACTAATACTTATATAAAGACCGGCAGGTCAAGCCCGGAGCTCCGCCTCCTCCACGCTTTCACAAAAGCCTAATGAAATCCCAGGAGAAGGTGATGACCCTCCCAGCTGAGTCCCTGGCCACCATCCCCACACTCGTCACATTAATGCTCGCCACAAAGCTTGCATCGATGTTGATCTTTATATAATTCGAAAGAGGTGGCTGCTATATCACTTGAGATTTCGAAGGATTAGGGGCAGTACTTAATCCGGCCACCAGACTTTTACCTTTATTTTTTGAGTCCACTTCTGGATAGGAATGGCAGGCGACAAACAATGACCAATAATTATATACAAAGCTTGCATAGGCTGAGACATATTCTCTCCCCTTACCAAAAATCAGGTCTTCAGAAAATGAATATAATTTGGCCACGCATAGTAAAGCTTAATTGATCCAAAAGAATAAGAAACCAATCAGCCTCAGTATACTTAAAAGCCTCCTCCGCAGGCAAAACCCAAATATCCCTCACAACCATGCGCAACGCATATATCTTTGGGCAGATGACTAGCACACGGAAGGTACTTTCATCTTTCACTCCACAGATAGAACAGGTCGAAGTGTGGTTTGATGGTGTAAAATTCTATTTACCTGGACAACCAAGCTATCGGTAGCGACATGCCATGCAAAACTACGGATTTTCTTAGGACATTGGCCTTTCAAATAATATCTCAAATTTTCCTCTCTCCCAACATTGCACCATTATATTGGCCCTCGTCATATTTGCGGTCCTTTAGACGAAGCGCAAGCGTCAAGCTTGTACGCTTGCGCTTTTAACCAAGAACATCACATTCTTCTTAAAGTGCCAGGCAACAAAATCACCTTACACAAGCGACTGAAACCGCAAACTTAAGATCTCCTCTGCATCATGTGGATAAAACACATGCATAATCAAATTCTCATCCCATCTCTTTGGTCCACTCAAAATCGGGTCAGATACCCATTTGATCTTGGTCCTATTCTTCTTTGCGGTTACTTTAAGGCCTGAGGCTCTTGAAAGCCAGTTATCTCTCGGAATATTAATATTAAACCCATCACACGCTCTTGGAAGCCTGCGGTTACTTTAAGGCCTGAGGTTCCACGATACAAGGCACTTATCTCCCACGTTCAAACTTTTATGTACTTTCTTGATTTTCCTTTTAACATGTCCAAGCTTGTCACTCTTCCACTCAGTCAGATGAACTTGCATGTGCATTAGGGTGTTGATTATCCCAACTAGACCACCCTCACCCAAGCCTTTTTTCCATCCTTACATGAATGTTGCATCACATGGCTCTTGTTATGCCAAGCATCTTCATTATAAAGGCTTGTGCCCCCTCCCATTCTCCTCGTGCATCAACCATTGAATCTTGGCTGACACCACACAATGGTCCAACCTTGGCGAGGGAATATATGCTTAACCATAGTTGCCTCACACACATTGCATGAACGCCAGATCAGCTAGGAAACGATCCAACCTAATCTTCACAATATCTAACTCCTTCCTGCATATTGTCCCATATATAATGTACACCAGAGTATGCTAGGTCTTGGAACTAGAAGAAGTCGACAACTGAACCAAAACCATTCATCTACCATTCTGCTATGTCATTTGCACTAGAATAACCAAGCCTCTATTTGAGGCCAAGTTTTTGCTCCAATATTCACCCACTTGGGTGAAAGCAACTTTTGAATGTTTGGCTGAGTGGCACGTGTATTATTTTGGGATGGGGTGGTGTACAGTTTATCTGTGAGCTTAGTTTGCCAGTGAAAATTTTCTTAACGTGGCCTATACGTTCCTATGTGTGCTTAGCAAATTCTGTTATGTGTGGGCCACGTTCAAACGTTGACCAGGCTGGTTGTGCTTCTCTTCTTGATTGTGTGCGTGTATGGGCTGGTATGAGTTGGGCTTTTCGTTCTTGTGTTTGTTTCCCTGTGGTCCACATGTGCTCGGTGCCGTTTCGCGTTGCCGCATTGATCGCATGATCTAGAGACGCCGCTCATATTAATCGGTGCCGCTTTGGACGTACAATCTAGATATCTCGCCGCTGTACATTTTTTGCTACGTGTTGCCCAATTCAAACGTTGATATGTGATGTGGCTTCTCCTGCCTGCGTGAACGGTGCCGACTCCATCCAAGGTTCTGGATGCCACTTCTTTCGGTGTTTCTGGTCATCGTTCGATGCTTCTGGTGGCTTGGTTCCTATAAATAAGAGGTCGGGCTTCGCATCGCTGGCCAGCACGCCGCCGGACTTGCATACCGCAGCATTGGGCAGCCCCGCAGCCCTGCCATGGGCAGCGCCTCGACGCCTAGATTCGACCTATTCCGGTGGCAACGTACGGCGACTGTTCATGGCGAGGCAGACGAGGCAGCCGTTGTACCTGCACTGAAGCATGGCGTTCTTCTTCTGGTCGTGGGGTTGATGCAGTGCACGCCACCGCGCATGAGCAGGATCTCCCGATTCGAGCTGGTGGAGGAGAGCACCTGGCTAGGGCGCTCCACGGCGGCTCTCGGGTACGATATCCACTAAGAAGGTGAGTCTGTCCTTCATTGTGAAATCGTGCTGCGGCCGCAACGTGCCGCTCCCGGAGGGCTTCTAATGGCACGCGTTTGGCTACTCCCGACGCGACCACGGCCTGGGAGCTCTGTGCGAGCAGGCCGGGGAACGCAATGGAGCTTGCGAAGAAGGCAACTCGTCCGTGATGTATGGCTACCTGATGCTGCTCCGGAGTTGGGCCCTATTCACGCTGTCGCGGACGTACATTGTTTCCGACGTCGGCCGCGCGGGTTCGATATCATGGATTAGGCCGTGTACAGCGGGATGGCCAATGGTGGCGAGGAATCAATCACCCGCATGACCAATTATTTCTTCAGGTCCAAGAATGGCAAGAGCGAGGAGGAGGGCATTGTGGTGTCCATCAGCCCGCCCAAGAACGTCATGGAGAACTAGCCCAATCCGTCGGCGGCTCGAGCTCATTGATATGGCATGCGGTTGACGCCGTGGAGGTCGCCACCACTGCAACTGCTGCCTGTGGCCATCGACCGCCTCCCTCCATGGCCGCCGAGCTATGTTTCTCCTCACAGCCGCGTATGTCCATGTCGTCCCTATTAACCCATGGCATCATCTGCTTCAGTCCCACCCATACAGGCCATCATTGTAGCATGCAAGGCCTATCTTACAGTTCGTATGGATCTGTATTTTGACGTGTTGAGCGTCTTGCATTTCATTTACTGTTTCTTATTTTGTGTTCATATATGGATTCTGACAGAATTCAGTCGCTGTTGGAACTCTGCTTTCATGACTCCTGCACATGTTTGTAGATATGATTGTAACATATGTTGTTTATGTTTTTCTCATTTTTTTTGCAGCCTCAATGGAATAACTGGTATAGACATGTTTTATATTATTGGGGAGTATATGGCAGGCTGCACTGTCTAGGTGCACGTAGCGAGGTAGGTCGGATGGCATCAGGGTGGTGGTTTCCGATTTTGTTGCTGGTTGGTGCATGTCCTGGTTAGGCATGGTTTTCGAGGATGACTTGCTACGTGCATGCATAATAGCAGGAGTTGATGTGACTACGTACATTTGTATAGGCAGTTCTAATATATATTTTTCGTTTGCATGCGTAGGTTGTGATGAGTTTCGTGCGTAGTGGTCGAGAGATCTTTTCTCCTGGCTGTTAGCGGCTGTAGTGTTGTTTTGCATGGTTGTGCCGTGTTGGTTTTCCTTTGTTTAAAGTCCGCTGCCGCGTAGATCGTAGGTTCTCATGGGTGCTGATATTCTAGATGGTCGTGATTACGTGGTTGGATTTATTCACACCATTGTATAATGTTCAAGGCTCTAGGCTCAGTAGAAGAAGCAACTTTTAATTTGTTACATGTACCTAAAATAACCACGATTGCTAAGAAAGTAAAAAAAAAACATTTGCTCCCTAGAACAATAAGTGTGTGTCCACCAAGAAAGAAGAGAAGATTAGGCCAAAGCAAATCATCATAGTAAAATAAACGATTATATAGAGGTATCAACACAGGGCTGCCATTTTTGTGACATTCATTGATAACATGATGGTCCATGCATTCTAGCTCAGTTAATTTTGATGTTTCTTTAGGTTTAATGCTTTGGGGTCAGAATCATTTTTTTCAATAAACTGAAGCCTCATTGTGATATAATCCCTAGCTGTTTAGGTAATCAAACTGAAGACTTCACTTTAATTCGGCCACAATAAATAGTTGCCACTTTTCAAAGTGCCGTATTTGGCTATCCTAACTTAATTGCAATATAAGATACTCCAACCAAGTTATCCATCATGTTACATACGTAACTACTTGGGTGCACTTTGAATTAGTTTATTTCGCTCATATGCAAGAAGGGCAAGCGGGGACAACAGATACATACTTCTGTCCAATAGTGATTTCTGAGGTCTTCTTGAAGACTTGAAGAAGAGAAAGCAACACTAATACGTCGAAGTTAAAAGTTAAAAAAAAACACAAAGCTATGTTTTCCAATGACCGACCAACCTAATTATACATCAACGATTCTCGAACGCTCAAGCAAAGAAATGATATCCAAATTAGCAACCAATCAAACAATCAAAAAACTAACACACGAGTTTTCCTTCTACCATGTATGTAATTTCAACATCAAGTACCTATATAGCACTGTATCATTTCATCACCGGCACACCTGCAGCGGGCGGTCAAACATGGATGCTATGAATTACCAAAGAATTGAAAAGTTGTCATGCAATATCAATATGATTTCCTTTATCTACAATATATCGACTCTTTTCTTTCCAGTCGACAATGCTTTTCTCTATGAAATATTTCAGCATCCATACCAATATGATTTTTTGCATATACCATGAAATGAAAAAAGGGTGAAAAACTCATTATTTTCAAGATTTATATTGTAACTCATTTTTCACCAATTATGTATACTTACTAAACAATATGGTTTAACCTTCTTCTCATATGTGTTGTATGCGGGCATCAGGACTAAACAATATGGGTTTACCCATTCTCATATTTCTTGTATCCATCCATGCATCAATACAGAAAATATTTTACCCTCTTCTCATATTTGTTATATGCAGGAATCAAGTTGTGGTGAATTTGGATAACACACTATTAACATACATAATAAGATCTTTAAGGGTGAAAAAACACCACTAGCTATGTTTCTCGGTGTTGTATATTTGTTTTCCCTCTGAATGTTGTAAGATAATGACCAGCCTAAAAGCTCAGTGAAAATATTTTTGCCTGGCTTCTGGCTGAGAAAATATTTTTCAATGGGTTAATTATCCTTTTGCCCTCAGTGGCGTCCATGTGCTCAGTTTTGCCCTCAGATGCGAATTGTCATCAGTTTTGCCCCTAGTCCGAGCACATCAACTACGACGAGGCCAAACGGCCATATTTGAGTCCATTCCGTCCGCCGCGTTAGTAGTTGTGGGTCCGGAGCTTACACGGGACCGCGTGGACGTGGGTCCGAGCGACATGTAGGCCCGTGCAACTAAATCCCCAAATCATTCTAGCTCACACCCATCCGCCTGCCGGCTGTCCTGCGCCGCCGCCGCCACACTGCGCCATGCCAAGACTCGCCCGCCACCACCTGCACGCCGGCTCCCGCCGCTACCTCCTCGCGCCTCGCCCACGGCTACTGTGGACGCCCACCACCTTCCTGCGACGCCACGGGTGGGCGCCCGCCACCTGCCGATTTGCGACGCGCCTCCTTCCGTGCGCCCGGCGGAGCGCCAAAGGTGGGGGCTGCTGGAGCTATTTGAACTAGGAGGAAGAACCCTAGGGCGAAATGGTGAGCAGCGGCGACTCGAGTATTTGGCGAGGCAGGCATTGGGCCGAGATCCGCCGATCCACGATCGGGTTCCCGAGGGGTAAGTCTCGCCTCTTGTTTAGATTGAGCTTAGTTGTGCATTTGAACACTCGATTCGAGTAGGTTTGCCCAATTAGTGTGCTGATTGCGCTTTGTTTTTCGCCGTTAGGATGGAGTTGCGGTTTGCTTTCATGGTGCACATTAGAAGGGACCGTACATGTTCGATGCAAAGGATAAGAAGAAATACCAAGGAGGTTTTGATTATCGGTTGCCAATGGCTAGTAATTGGAGTTTCGCACAATTTGGGGAGGTAATTTGTAGCCAATATGCTTGGGGTTTGCTTGATGAAGTGGTATACAAATACTATGATGGGGAAAAGAATTGGGTGACAGTTAGTAATGATGAAGAGCTAGCTACCATGTTTGTTAGGCATAAAGAGAAAGATAATTTTCATGTGAGGCTGCAAGTTGATGTGCTTGAGCAGCAATTGGACCTAGGATGGCGGGTGCAACATCTCGGGAGAATCAAGTCGTCATAATGGCATCTCTAGCCGTAATAGTTCAGTTGGTGCACGGCGACGTGGTGGCTCGACAAGTGTGGGCAACAGCAGAGGGTCCCCTTGAAGTGGAGCCCGATGGCTACAATTCAGGGGTTGATGAAGAGAAGTTATATTCTGATGTTATTAGGAATTTACGACGGGCACCTCGGACTGAAAACCAAGATGAGGCTCACAATGCAGTCCGTGTGGATGATGACGCGATGGGTGAGGACGAAGACCTTGCAGCTGTTGAATGGGACCCTTTGAACCCTCAAATGGAAGAAGGTACAGTTTTTGCATCCATGAATGAGTGTAGAAATGCACTTGTGACATACTGCATCAAGGTAGAACGTACTTTCAAAGTTGACAAGAGCGATCAAGCACGCTACTGAGTGCATCGTCCGACCGAGGGTTGTCCATGGAGGCTGCTTGCATCTAAAATGCGGAATAGCACTAATGTTCAGGTCAAAGTGAACCCTTTTAAGCACACATGCCAGGAATCAACCCTTAGGAAGGATACAATCAGAGAGCCAAGTCAAGATGGGTGGCGTAAGAAGTAAAAAGTGGGTGAAAGAAAACCAGCAAGTGGGTCCAAAGGAATTGCGAAGAACATCAAAGATAAGTTCAAGATAGATTTACCATACATGAGGTTGTTCAATGGTAAACAACATGCTATGGATTCTATTTATGGTAACTGGCAGGAAAGTTTTCAATTGTTGTATTCATTCAAAGGTGAAGTGGAGAGGACAAGCCTGTAGTATTGTAGATATTGATCACCACACCGTGGAGTACACATTCGTGGGAGTGACAAAGACCAAGGAATGCTTTAGAAGGGTTTTTGTCTGCTTTGAGGCTTGTCGCTGGGTTTTTTAGCAGGCTGCAGCCTTATTTGGCTATTGATGCCACCTTTCTCACAGTGGAGGTTTAAAGGACAGTTAGTAGCAGCTTGTGCAGTTGATGCACATAGTTTTGTATTTCCAGCTTGCCTATGGTGTGCTGGAGATGAGTCTGAGGAGAGCTGGACTTGGTTTTTGCATAATCTCCGCTGGCTATTGCACATCCCAATGGGTTGGTCATTCATACAGATGCTGCAAAGGTTTAGAAGTGGCCGTGGACAATGTGTTCCCTGGAGTAGAGCATAGGGAATGCATGCGTCACCTTGCTACAAATTTCATGAAGAAATTCAAAGGAAAGGTGTATACCGACAATTTATGGCCAGCATCTTTGACATGCAGTGTGAAGAAGCACAACTACCACTTGAGGCAGTTATACATGAATCCCAAAGTGAAAGAATACTTGGAAACACACCACTCCAAATTATGGGCCGAAGCCAATTCAAGAAGTGAGCAAAGTTGACTATGTGCACAATAATCTAGCGTAGTCTTTCAACTCAACGATTCGAAAACTAAAGGGTCATTATGTGGTGGATTTGCTTGACAGGATAAGGATAGAATACATGCAGAAATTTCATTATCGTGCAGGAATAGCCGAGGCAAAATTCATGGGCCACATTATCATCCCCGCCGTGATGAATGAACCAAAGCGTAAGACAACAGCTTGAAATGAACATGACGCTTTGCTCGGGTACCACAAAGAGATATCATATTTGGATAAAGAGAAGAGGGAATGGAGATATCCAAAGGATTTAGAAGCTAGAACTTGCAGTTGTAGGCAATGGCAGATAACTGGGTTGCCATGCATTCATGCCTTGTTTTTCATCACTTCTCTCCTGTGTCCAAGAGGAACATACAACAAGATGTGCATGATTACTACTCATTGTAAGGTTCAAAGCCACATATGCTTATGCCTTGCCTGCTATGGGGAAAACAACAATGGGACATGGTGGACCCTGGATTCAAGCTTTGCGCCCAGCTCAAGAGAGCAGCAGTAGACCAAGGAAGAGTCGAATCAGACCTCGCAGTCAAGGAGCTGGACTTGGAGCGAGGAAGCGAGGTGCACAAGGTGTGGTGGGTCTGGTCATTTTGGTAAGTATTGTGATAACACAGAGATCCAGCGCTCGGAGAGAGTTTCGATGAAGGCTTCATGAAAATGTTGGTCGAGCGGCGGTTGCCTCAACAGATGATGAAAATGATGGTCAACAGCCGGTTGCATCGATGAGGATTTTGACGAGGTTCCAAATGATGATGGTCAACAGCCGCATGATTTTGACGATGATTTTGACGATGATCCAAAATATCCTCCAAAAAATGATTCACGTGAGGCTCCAAATGGTGATCCAAGTGAGGCTCTAAATGGTGATCATGGTGATCCAAGTGAGGCTCCAAATTATGATCCAAGTGAGGCTCCAAATGATGATCCAAGTGAGGCTCCAAATGATGATCCAAGTGAGGCTCCAAATGGTGACCAACCTTCTGTTGTTGTGAGGTATGCTAGGTATGTAAATCTTGCAAGGGTCAAATACTACTGTACATCTATCACTTGACACGATCTCATTACCGTTTATGTTTGGACCCTTTATGTTTTGCACAGCTCTATGGTAGGTTTGAAGAAGACGCGCAAGGTACCGACAACCAAGAGAAGAAGAGAAGAAACAATGAGCACAAGGTGCACGAGGAGCAAAGTGATGGCAAGAAGCTCAAGGAATGCATGAAGCCCCAACGCTATCTATGAACAACTATGAAACATTATGAATAAGGAATGATGTTGTATTATGACCCAAACATTTATCACTTGACATGTTGTATTTCTGTTGGATGATGTTGGACCTATGTTAGAAGTATGTTTGACATGATGTTTAAATATCTGTTGGATGATGTTTGAATGAGCACATGGTTTTTCCTTTTTTGATTTTTTGAATTTTGTTTTGCTCATTTAAATTCTGGTCAAACCTAACTTTGACCAAGATTTAAACAAGTCTAAAACATCAAAATGAAAAACTATGCCTGGATACTTCTTAGTCAATCCAAAATGAAGTTGTGGTTAGGTTTTGAAATTTTCATGAAAATGTGCTAAAAAGAGGGTCCAAAGGTAGGGTAAACGGCCTCATTTCTAAGCAAGGTTTTTTCGACCTTATCTAAATCAGCAAAATAACTTTCCTACACATATATTCTATATGTACAGACTATGTGCGCTGGTTTTTCCATTTTTGATTTTTTAAAATTTGTTTTGCTTATTTGAATTCTGGTCAAACTTAACTTTGACCAAGATTTAAACAAGTGTAAAACATCAAAATGAAAAACTAAGCCTGGATCCTTCTTAGTCACTCCAAAATGAAGTTGTGGTGAGTTTTTGAAATTTTCATGTTCATTTCCCAAAACACTTCTCTTCACTTCATACAAGAGAGTTTGAGATACTCGAGATATCATACAATACACATGAACTTATCATTTAAATGTATGTAAAGCTTGTTTATCAACTTAAATCGTTAGTATATGACATAAGAAGACTATGTGCGCTGGTTTTTCCATTTTTGATTTTTTAAATTTGTTTTGCTCATTTGAATTCTGGTCAAACTTAACTTTGACCAAGATTTAAACAAGTGTAAAACATCAAAAATGAAAAACTAAGCCTGGATCCTTCTTAGTCACTCCAAAATGAAGTTGTGGTGAGTTTTTTGAAATTTTCATGTTCATTTCCCCAAAACACTTCTCTTCACTTCATACAAGAGAGTTTGAGATACTCGAGATATCATACAATACACATGAACTTATCATTTAAATGTATGTAAAGCTTGTTTATCAACTTAAATCGTTAGTATATGACATAAGAAGACTATGTGCGCAGGTTTTTCATTTTTCTGATTTTTATTTAATTTATTATGCTCATTTGAAATATGGTCAAACATAGCTTTGACTGCTCCAAACCCCTCCCAAACCCCGCTACCCTAGCGCTGAATAAGGACCGTTCATCTAACCCTAGCGGCGATCAAGGGCCGTCGATCTAACCCTTCTAGAAGGAATCTGCGAGGAGGAGGGGGGCGATCCGCGAGATGCAATCTGATTGGCTGGGAGATTGTTTTTTTAACAAATATCGGGCGCGCTGGATGGACCGTTGGGCCGTCTCGTTGTCTGGGCTCGAGACCGCAGAATAGCCCGCCTCAGCCTTTCCTGTGCCTTGCATGCATGGACGCTACGTGGGTTTGCGCATGCGCGGGAGGCGGCGACGCATGCATGCATGCGAGTGAGGCGAAGCGAGGCGCGCTAAGGCGAGCTAGGCTAGCGAGGCGAGCTAGGTGGTTCAATCAGATGGTTCAGGCAGCGATTCACATGCACCGCCCGTCAAAGATGCATCGTTTTCGTGCAAAAATTTAAGTGTGCAAAACGTAACGGATACACACACGCGTCCGGATTCACACACGCATCCGGATTCACACACGCCACACACGCACTGCTCTCATCCTTTCTACCCTTCTCTCTTCCTCTCCCACCCACAGGCCTATAAATGGGGTGCCTCTTCCTCTCCCACCCACAAGCCAGATCCGATCCTCTCCAACTTCAAACACCCAAGCGACCGAGCCCTCCCAAGCGAGACCAAGTGAAGAAGATGCAGTTCAACGGGCCGACCTTCACCGTCCGCTGTGGTGCCGGAGCTGCGCTACCCACCGGGCGTGCTCGTGGAGAGGGAGCTCCGTGTGGGCTATTTCAAGGTGGAGGGTTCCGTCGAACTCACCCGCGCCTTCCTCGAGCCGGCTATGCCCACCTCCCACGGGCTCGCCGAGGATGTTCACCTCAACGAGGTTCGTGACCATGGCGGCATCCTCCTACTGCTCACGGTCACCTTCACCAACCCATTTGACGCGCCAGCTCCTCGGCCAAGTCTTTTGGTGCGGCTGCAGGCCATCTTCTTCACCATCTACAACATCTACACCAACCACGAGCGCATCTTCCCGCTCCAGCCGATGCACTCCTTCCGCATTTGACGACGAGGAGGAGGTGTGAAGATGAAGACGGTGTTGAAGGGAGCGCGCCAAGGTGGAAGAAGGAGGTCAAGCCCGAGTCGAGCTCGTCATGTTTGGTTTTTATTTTGTTGCTTTTCTATGTCGTGGTCGTGTCGTGGTCATGTTTCGTCATGTGTCCGTGAACTGTCCGTGAAGTTATCTAAGTTATTGTAATGGTACGGTGTGTTCCATCTTATTATGTGTGTTAAAAAATGTCCGTGCCCAAACTTATCATTTCTTCCCTAAACAAGTCATGAAGTTCGAGAACTTGTGGTTTTCGGAGGGGTGAGAAGCCCTCTGTTTCATTCAAACAAAAGTCATGAACTAACATGCAAATTTATTCCTTTAAATCCTAAACCAAGTGCCACTCTATCCCTAAACCAAGTGCCACTCTGACCAAAATCATGTGGTAGTGCAACATACATTTTCAACCTTCCAACCCTCCAAAATTTAAGTGCAAAACAAAGGAAAACCACTCCCACGCTGTGCAAACATTCACGGTCTCACTATTTTTTTAGAAAAATTCACAGTCTCACTATGTATACCTTCCTTCCCTACCCATGTCAAAGTCTTGCCATCTGTCCTAGCGGTTATCAGCGCAGCCCTAAACACCACAAACCCACGCGGTCTTGGGTTCGAGTCCCCAGCCGCACCAATTTTTGTGCATTTTCCATCCTTCATTTTTTAGACATATTATGTTTTTCTCAATGTAATGCCCTTAAAAATGTTCATTTATTTTGGCACCTGCATAAACCTCTACCAGAGCTGAGGCACATTTTCCATGACATTTTGGTCTTTGATTTAAATCACGGTGTATTTGAATTGGATTAATTAACAGCTCCAAAAAATTCTAACCTTAATTGTTTGGCTCGAATAATTCAATTAGCTTCCACAAAAGTTTCAGCATTAGATTTACTGCCTAAATTAAACCAGAATGGAAAACAGAAAATACGCAAGAAAACCCCTGAATGGGCCTAATTGGATGCAGTTGGCCCATTAGTCTAGCCTGCACTTGGCTCTACACTCTGAATTTGGCCCAAGAGCAACCTTTTTTTTGGACAGAAAGGCAGAGCAGAGAGCTGCATTTCATTGATCAAAAGTTTCTGAATTCCTAATTTCTTCTCTTTTTTTCTAACATATTTAAATGTTGGTCACTTCTTCTCTTTTTGTTTCAACATTTAAACAACTTTAACCAACATTTAAACTAGGTGAATTTCTGAAACAATTTCAAGATTACAAATTCCTTCATAATTCATGCCTTTCCATACATTTTCAACATTACAACCAGTGCGATTACCATACCTACAAATGCCCAAAAGTATTTGCAAATGGGTATTGGTAGTGCTTGATCTTCAAGCTTCCTAACCTTCTTATTCAACATCCTAAGCTCAATAGCTAGCTCTCTGTCAGTGCGTGCTTCGCCATCCATCTCTTCTTCCGGAGCTCGTGGTGTGGCCACTGCCGTTCGTGGCAGCATGCATAACCATTCTTCATGCTCTTCTTGCAGTTCATTCATCGTAGTCTTGGCGAGCATCGACCCAAAAAAGAAGCATGTCACCGCATGAACACCAAACAGATCAAAACCCATTGCTCAAACATCCCGACGACGAAAATGGTGCAATTGCCCGATTCTTACCCCATTCTCGCTGCACACGAGAACGGACGATTCTGGTTCCTCGGTGTCCGAGAAACCTTCGATCAACGCCCGCCCGGCACCGCGGACAGACGAAGACAGCAAGTCCACACGCCGCTCGGCTCAGATCCGCGAGGTGGCGCGGAGCTTGAGGAAGACATGGAGCTCAGAGCCGGCGGGGATCTCAACGCCGCCGCGCCTCCATCGCTAGCTTCCCACCGCGCGCCCTCCACAGCTAGCTTCCCGCCGCCGTGCTCTCTCTCTCTCGCCGTGGTCACCGCCGTGTTCTCGTCGCCGTGGTCACCGCCGTTGTCGCCGCTTATATAGCACACCCGCCAACGGCTCTCGCTCAACGGCTCTTTGCTGGGTCCCACAAGCCACGCGTAACGGTTCTGAATAAATTGGCCGCTTCGCCGCTGGTCCCACCTGTAAGGGCCGAGTCAAAAGGTTGACCTGACGGAGACGGCAGAGTTCACGGAACGAGTCGGTGCGCACGGACTAGGGGCAAAACTGAGGACAATTCGCGTCTGAGGGCAAAACTGAGCACATGGACACCACTGAGGGCAAAAGGATAATTAACCCTTTTTCAATTGCTATGTCAATGCAAGTTAGTCAACGGCCAGACAACAAAACTGCAATAGATGGGTATACCTATTGAATTTTTTTCCTACACATAAAAAATGGCACTTCCAATTTAATGCACAAACAATATCTTTGATGTATAGCTGAAGTCTATATGCTCATAAATTACCAATTCAGTCGTAGGTTCATGCAAACTTTTTGCCCCAAGTATGAACTCTATCATGTTAACTACTGATATGACACTCCCTCGGCTAATGGTGCTAATGGAAGGAAGTTATCATCGTAGCATATCCTTTGTTTTATAGAATGGCATGATGTGAATAACTGAAACTTATTAAAGATGTATCAACGTGTATTTCTCTGTTTAGCAACATTTATTGTAAATAGTAAACATATTCCATATGGATACACCGTAGCGACGGGCGCGGCGTGCCGCCGCGCGGGATATGCTAGTATTTAACTATTGGCAAGAATTTCATTGAATATTCCCCCACACAGCCAGGGTAGACCACTCGCCCCCCTAAGCCATCTCAACATATCCCAACTCAATGATCGCTCACTCCTCCGAGCCTTGGCATAAAGGCCAGTAAAATGCCACGCCTTACGATATATTCTCCACCTTACATCAATATGTTACGCAGAAACGTAGTTTAAAGCAACATCTACCTCATGTGACCAAAACAGGTCCAAAACGCCACTTAAGCCTATACACCTCTTGAGGGCCACTGCAAAATCCAAATGGGTTGTCAGTTTTGATACTCTCTTACCACCGATTTCTGTCTCAAACATGAATAGAAAATCATATATCAATTTCACTTCCGCGGAGGAGGTAATGGGAGATGGGGTTCAGGCCCGTTCAGAGGTAGAGGACGTGGCAATAATGTTGTTTACAGAAGGGTGGGTATGGATGCAAATAATGTGCATGGAAAGGGTCATGGTGGGAGCGTGTCGATGCTTGTTGATCTTTTTTATGATGAGTCGTCAAGAGACTCTTAGGGAAAAGAAGAGGAAAGCAATGAGGCTGCAACTGCGGAGCAGCCTCGCCGGGACAAATAGGTTGCTTGTTGTGGAACTATCGTGGGCTTGGGAACCCGGAGACTGTTCGAGAGCTCCGGTCTTTCCAGTGTTGTGAACCAAGATCCCAAGGAAGGGCATAAACTTATGTCGCCGATACAAATGTTGGTCTAAAATCGCTCGACCCAAAAAACCATGTGATTCCATTGAAGCCATGACATGTTCTTAGTTCTCCCCCATGGAGCACCAGTATCTCCATGCACCGTGCAACACGACCACCGTGCCACTGGTTGCATAAGCACGCCACTATGCATCGTGTAGCAATGCGCTAAACCATCATTTGTCACGCCTCAGCCGCCGTGCAACCCATGCACAACGCACAAACATTGTGCCAAATCACCGCCCACCGCACCTTTGCAGCATCGCCATCGGGGATATGCCACTGAGGTCGGCCGAGGTTCCCTTGCCGAAGTAGTTTCACCCACGATGGAGGGGGGGGGGGGGGGCATTTTTAAAACGGAGACAAAAGATTTGCCTCATCTATTAATTAAGTAGAAGAGAATTGCCCAGTTAATTAACGAAAAATCGGGCGAAAACCGTCACAAACCGTTGAGCGGCACACCAAGATATCCCACGCACACCTTTACAAGAGTGCCTCGTCAAGCTAGCACACAAGCGTCATCGTCATCACTTCTCCCCAAACAGGCGTCATCGCCATCCCTAATCCCCGAGCAAGCGACTCCGACTTCTCCGTGGACGAACGTCGAACCAACACTCACCGCAGAGGTTGTGTAGGAAAACATGCAGATCCATGCCAGAACTCAACCACCCACATCGAGGGCTACGCAACTCCGACTCTGAAGCAAAGATCCAAAGGAGAACTATGCGAGACTGGCGTCGTGGAAGACCACCGAACGGACCACGTGTTGCCTGTCATCGTTGCCACAGGGCCCCGCCGCCGCAGCTCCGACTTCACCACAACAACCAAACCGAGATAATCCTACGAACACGCCGAAGAAGAGCCGACTACCACTGCAATGTCTCCGACTTCACTTGCCCTGTCGTCGTTGCCACAGAAGCCTCGATGCCACACCAATGCATACCACCAACCTCCCAACACACCAGCTGGTCCCTCTGACCGGATTGAACTCCAAAATCGATGCCCTCGAGAGGGAAACGACGCCAACACGCCGCCAACGACCGACCCTCCAGGTCTGGGGTTTCCCCCGGAGCTATCCCTCGCAGAGGAAGAGAGAGCATCCTGTCGACGCCTTCAAGAAGGTTACGGCGTCCACAGACGCCACCGTCACAGGCTCCGGTCATGGCCAGAGACGGGTTTTCACCCAGCCCTCGTAATCCTCCGGTCGACAACCAAACCGCAGCCCACCTTCCTCGCTGCATCTCCACACGCCCTCCACCTTGACAGCCAAAAACTACAGCCTCTTCACCACATCAGGAAGAGATACCTCGTCTGCAGGTCGCTGCCTAGAGCGGCCACCAGGCCGGCGGAGTCCGCCCCTAGCCGCCAGCCCAAAATGCGCGCTGTCGTCAGACCGCATCATACCGCCGGCGCCCGCCAGAAGCGCTCAAACCGCGCCGCCGCTAACGCGCATCGCGCGACCTCGTCACACTGCGTCGCGAACCGCCGCCCCTTGCCACATCGCACGATCCGCGCGGCAGCCTCTGTAGATCTACGTGCATCACGCTCTGGCGCCTCCGTCGCGGCCTCGAGTGACCACGACACTCCTGCCGTCGTTAGATCGACGAACCCCTTGACGGCGTCCCTGAATGCCAGATCCCGCGCTGCTTGAGGCCCCCACGAGCCAACCGACGCGCCGCCCCTCCGCTCGGACCACCGGAGCCTCGCCAGCCCGCGCCGAAACCACGCTCGCCCGCCCGCCCAAGGCCGCCATGCCAGATGCGCCCTTGCGCCTTATGGAGAGATGCCCGCCGCCTCCCTGAGCTCCGACTGGCTTTGCTGGCGGCCTCCTCAGCGGCGGCGAAAGTGAGGGCTGGAGGAGGTGGGAAGGAGGCGGCGGCAGAGAGGTTCCCCCGTGCCGCCAGAGAGAGGCGACGCGGGGGTGGATAGGACTGGGGAGGGGGGGGGGGGGGCAGTTTTGTGTCCGCGCCGGTAGGATGCAAGAAATCCAAGCAAACAACCTCTCCTTGCCAGAGGTCAGGGCCATTTCGATTCCTATTTTAATGATTCCTTCTTTACAATTTTCATTATTAGATTCTTCTTTCATGGTTTTGTTAGTTGGACCATCTATTCTTGTGCTGCCAAGAAGTAAATCTTAAAAGGAGAAATCAATGAAGTGCCATGTTGATTTACAGCAAGGACCCAAGAAAATGAATTAGAACCTCTGCATCAACGAGCGTGCAGAAGATACTTTTCCTTCATGAAAACGGAATCTTGACAGGAAATGCACCAGTTTGTGTTCACTTTGATGGTAAATGTAATATCCAGAACCTCAAGAGTACAGAACTAGGAGCATCGACACAAGCGCTTCAATCGGGGACGTACTATTTATAGAACAAACCATATTTGAACGCAGCAGGATCAGCAAAGCAAAATATAGCATTTCCGCTTCAGAACGATTTCACGGAAGCATTCCGACCACAGAAAATTAGAACCCGCAGTAGACAAAGCGACTCAAGTTCCCCATCCTTTGGAGATTCGAGACACGGAGAAGGTGGGTCATCAAGGGGCGAGTCACATGATTCGAGTCTCACCAAAACAAAGCCCTAGACTTTGTTTCGGTTCTGGCTGACACCGATTCGTGCACCAGGTTTAAGTGGAATTCAAGTGAGTCCTTCAAAAAATAAGCGCAATCCAAGCGATTCCTTCAGAAAAAAACGCGTTTCAGACTGTTGAGACAGAACTAGGTAGACAGAGCAATGAATTTATTCGTATGAAAGAACTCAGGGTTGAGAATGGAGACACATGAACTAACACTAGGTAAACAACAGTATCAACAAGAAGAAGGACGAGATATCCAAGGCTTGTGGAAATACACATACAGAAAATTTACATCCTCAAGAACAATAACTACCGACAATCAGAAGCTGTTCAATTTGGTTCAGAAATTGCAGAATGGTAGCATGGATGCATAGCGACCAATCAGTCCCGAAAGATGGTATTATTAATGTTTTTCATCACTGGACAAACATGAACAAATACACAAACATCCATGTCTCTAAATTGGAGATTTGACAGCATGGCACAAACAGCAATCAGTCAAGGAAGATGGTGTGTTTAGTTAGTGTTTTCTAGGCAATATATACACAATATCAAGAAAAAACATGTAACAATAGTATCAAGAGCAAAAGGTTGGGAAGATAGGACCAAAGAAAAAAACAAAAAGAGACAAAAGATGAGACTCATACAGCAACTGCGAATGTTTTGAGAAACAAGCCTTGGGCATACATTACCACCCACTGAACTAACACCAAATGCAACTAAAGCAAATATATATGCCCGGCATTGCATCAGACATCCAAGGAAGGATCAAACAGCATTAGCTCTCAAGCCTGGCTGGGCAAAAGCTCTTAGGCGGCAACTGCGAATGTTCTGAGAAACAAGCCTTAATTTTATCATCATTTGCGATGCAGGGGCATATTGAACATACTATGTTTACAGTGCTGAAGCTCATTTTGAAACACAATGTTGACCAGGAAAATAACAAGGCTCAGACATCCAGGGAAGGAATTAGCAGCATCAGCTCTCAAGCCTGGCAAGGCCAAAGCTCTTAGGCAAAAACTGCGAATGTTTAGAAAAACAAGCCTTAAATTTAGCATCATTGCCGTACTTATCCCAGCAACAAATCACAGAATGAAGACTACCAATGCGTGAAAACTGATTCTTGCCCCAGAGAAGAGCCATTTGAGCAAGCTAAGTCAGAAAATAAGGACCGACATAAAATCATGCACACTGTACGAAAGCACTGAAATGGGGGGGATCCCAACCAAGACAAGGCACACAAAAGTCAAACAAAGAACACTTGCAGCTAAACTTCAAAATCTGACAAAATAAAGGGGGCCAACGATATGCAATGAGCAGCATTTAGCATCATCAGAAAATAAAGACTTCTCATTCACAGTATAACAGCACTGTGTCAGAAGGTGTCCTAAGATTGTTTCACATGATACTGAACACAAAAACCAAATTAAAATAGAAACGATATGTTTTCATCGCAACAAACTCCTCAAAAGCAAAACAAAGAACCTACAAAACATATTAGAACCAAATAATAAATAAAGGAATTAAGCTACAGTTCAGATAGGCAATCACAAAAGGCCGCAAAAGTACATTGCCAGATAAAAACTAGAAGAGGCAACAATTTAACCAGAAGATATCAATTTCAACAGTAAAATGCGCATAGGCAGATTAGTTCAAAGTTCACTTATTCATACTTGACCGTACTGCTATTCCAGCAACTGTTTAAACGAAAACAACACAACTCGCGGGGACTGGATGGTCCATGAAACCAAACACAGTAGTAGGACTTGACACAAACGAGACTAACACTTCACATGAGCGACAGGGGCACCCAGCAGAGCACCCAGGGCAATTACTGACCACCGCGGAGGCGGAGCACCAGGTGGAGAGTGGATTCCTTCTGGATGTTGTAGTCGGCGAGGGTGCGGCCATCCTCCAGCTGCTTGCCAGCAAAGATGAGACGCTGCTGGTCCGGGGGAATGCCCTCCTTGTCCTGGATCTTGGCCTTGACGTTGTCGATGGTGTCTGAGCTCTCAACCTCCAGAGTGATAGTCTTGCCAGTAAGGGTCTTCACAAAGATCTGCATACCACCACGGAGACGCAGGACAAGGTGAAGAGTGGACTCCTTCTGGATGTTGTAGTCAGCAAGAGTGCGGCCGTCCTCCAGCTGCTTTCCTGCGAAGATGAGGCGCTGCTGGTCCGGGGGGATGCCCTCCTTGTCCTGGATCTTGGCCTTGACGTTGTCGATGGTGTCTGAGCTCTCAACCTCCAGAGTGATGGTCTTGCCAGTAAGGGTCTTCACAAAGATCTGCATACCACCTCGAAGACGCAGGACAAGGTGAAGGGTGGACTCCTTCTGGATGTTGTAGTCAGCAAGGGTCCTGCCGTCCTCCAGCTGCTTGCCAGCAAAGATGAGGCGCTGCTGGTCTGGCGGGATGCCCTCCTTGTCCTGGATCTTGGCCTTGACGTTGTCGATGGTGTCTGAGCTCTCAACCTCCAGAGTGATGGTCTTGCCAGTAAGGGTCTTCACAAAGATCTGCATTCCACCTCGGAGACGCAGGACAAGGTGAAGGGTGGACTCCTTCTGGATGTTGTAATCAGCAAGGGTACGGCCATCCTCCAGCTGCTTGCCAGCAAATATGAGGCGCTGCTGGTCCGGGGGGATGCCCTCCTTGTCCTGGATCTTGGCCTTGACGTTGTCGATGGTGTCTGAGCTCTCAACCTCCAGAGTAATAGTCTTGCCAGTGAGGGTCTTCACGAAGATCTGCATGCCTCCCCGAAGACGCAGGACAAGGTGGAGGGTGGACTCCTTCTGGATGTTGTAATCAGCAAGGGTACGGCCATCCTCCAGCTGCTTGCCAGCAAATATGAGGCGCTGCTGGTCCGGGGGAATGCCCTCCTTGTCCTGGATCTTTGCCTTGACATTGTCGATGGTGTCCGAGGACTCCACCTCAAGGGTAATGGTCTTGCCAGTGAGGGTCTTGACAAAGATCTGCATGCCTCCCCGAAGACGGAGTACAAGGTGGAGGGTGGACTCCTTCTGGATGTTGTAGTCAGCAAGGGTCCTGCCGTCCTCGAGCTGCTTGCCAGCAAAGATGAGGCGCTGCTGGTCCGGGGGGATGCCCTCCTTGTCCTGAATTTTTGCCTTAACGTTGTCGATGGTGTCAGACGACTCCACCTCAAGGGTGATGGTCTTGCCTGTCAATGTCTTCACAAAGATCTGCATCTGCAGACAAGAATCCCAAACAGGATGGTTAGCCTCTAGAAGCAGACAAAGCAAACCCACATTATAAATACTAATGCTTCTATACATCAAGTCATAGAGAATAAACAGCAGCAGCAGCATATTTTCTTGAAAAGACAGTATGCTCATCAGAGAAAAGACTAGACACACAAAATTACTATTGGATTCGATTTTAAGCAGGCTAACATTATATCTGCTTAAACTCTCTATGAAATAATCCAATAGTAACTTATAAGCTTTACATCACGCCATAGAGAATAAACAATGGGCAGCAGTATATTTTCCTTATTGATTAAAGAGGAACTGACAGACCATGTATCACAGAAAATCCACTCCATATAGCTATCGGATATTATCATCTTCTCTAAGAAATTAAACCTAACTTTGAGAGGGAAAACAACCAACAATCAATCCTAGGCCTATAAGGAGCTTAAGGATGATCCTGGTACAAAAAGAATATGATCACGAGCGACGGATCTGGCACACAAAGCTACTACTGGATTCGATCATGAAGACTTGAGCGAATCTATCAAGCAGGAACGGACGTCCTAGTAGAGAAAACATGCTTATGAGATCAGACGGCATCATGAATTTGTCCCGAAGACGAACAGATCTACCTACCCTCTAAAAAAATTGCAGGAAAAAACACGACATCTACAGTCATGACCCCGACGATTCATCTACACGCAGAATTCCTACGAATTCTCTTAAAGCTGTACCTATCTAACATACGCGATTGATCGGACAACAGGCTTCGGTCCCGCAACATCAGATCGGAGCAGATCCGGCGAAATTCGACAGTAATAATCCTCCAACTACCAGGGAAACGAGGATCCAGACGGTACTGGGAGAGGGGAAGGGAATCGCCGTACCTTGGGGCGGCGGGGAGGACAGGAGGAGGGGAGCTGGAGTCGATCGGAGACGAGATCGGCTTGGGGATTTGATGGTTCCGATCGCCGGAGCGGTGGTGCGTATTGGATTGCGGGCTGGAGGTGGGTGGGTATTTATAGCGGCTGGTGACGGGCCGGGGTGGAGAAGGAATCCCGTGCCGTGACGCTCCTTCCTTTCTTCCGCGTCGGTGTTGCCACGTTGACGTGGCTTAATTGTGGCCGTTCACTTCTCGAAATAAATAAAAAAAACTTCTCGAAATAAAATTCCAGCCACCTAATTTTGACTTGACAGGTTCATATTTCTTTTCTAGCTGTGTTGTTCTGATGCCAACTTCATGGATTTAGGTTTTTTTTATCCGTTTAGATCGGAGGTGTGTCATCGTTCAAATCTGATGAGTGTGTCGAATCGGCTAACCCATTTCAACCGTCCAACCGAATTTTCTGTAGCAAACATATCTATTCGCGTCTAAATTCAGGTCCAACATTATAGTTCATGTTGGCATACGTGCCAGCTGCCGGCATACATGTCGGCCTAAAAATCGTAATAGTTCATGTCAGCACAAAAAAAGCCATAAGTCATGCATCTTGGTCGTAGTTCATGCTGCCGTCATACAAAATGATCGTGCTCTCAGCCATAGTTCGTCCGTATAGCTTGAGCATCATCTTTCGCCTCTTCTTGAACCAAACCTTTTTCGTTGGGGACACGTTGCTCAAGTTGAGGCCTCGACCCATCTTATTCTTTCTTTTTGTTGTAAGTCAAAAAAGAACTGACGCTTTCGGTGCGATTCGAACTAGCGACCACACTGTTTATTCACGTGATGCACTACCACTCCAGCGTCTAGCGTTTGTTGCTCAACTTCTGCCTCTTCTCATTTTGTTCCTACGTTTTTCCTTTTTTCTATTCCTATTTCTTTTTCACTTTTTTCATCTTTCTTTTTAATTCGGAACGGTTTTGTTCTGTTTTTTATTCCCTTCAGTTTTTCGCTTTTTATTCAGAACGGTTTTATTTGGTTTTTTAATCTTTAATCTTTATTTTCTTTTGCTAATTTGAGCGAACTTTTTTTTAAAATCGATGAACTCTTTTTGAAATTGAAAAACTTTTTTCAAAATCGACGAACTCTTTTCAAAATCGATGAACTCTTTTCAAAATCGACAAACTCTTTTCAAAATTGATAAACATTTTTTTGAAATCGGTGAACTCTTTTCGAAATCGGTGAACTCTTTTCAACATCGACGAACTCTTTTTAAAATCGATGAACTTTTTTTCAAAATTGATGAATTTTTTTCAAAATCGATGAACTTTTTTCAAAATTGATGATTTTTTTTCAAAATCGATGAACTATTTTTCAAATCGATGAACTCTTTTTACAATCGATGAACATTTTTTCAAAATCGATTAAATTTTTTCAAAATCGATAAAAAATTTTCAAAATGGACGAACTCTTTTCAAAATCAATGATTTTTTCCAAAATCAATGCAATATTTTTAAAAATCGATGAGCTTTTTAAATTTTATGAACTTCTCTAAAAATAGATGATCTTGTTCTCTAATTTACTTTTTTTGCAAAATATTTTATATTGGTTTTCCTGCAATTTTAACGTTTTACTAATGAAACCTTAAGTAGGTATGTTTTCCTAGATTTACAGAAGAGTTAGGACGGTCTAGTGGTTACCGCGCTAAGTTATGAATGATGTCGTATACTTGGTTCGAATCCCAGCCATATTTTCATTAGTTTCCTTCTTTTTCTTCACGTTTCTGTTTCAGTCAGTTGTTGGGCCGGCCCACTAGGCATCGCTAGCAAGCGCCGCTAACGCCAACCAGCGCCGTATAGGAGCTCCCCTTCATTTTATCCTCCCTTCTCTATTATGAGACCTAGAGAGATCTAGGTCTAGCTCTAATTAGATCAACTCTAAATTAGAATTAGAACGAAAGAACTAGAGGAGGCTTCCAAACTGTGTGTTTAATTGTGGCAAAAACCTCTACTCCCCTTGCGTCGGCCTTACGAGGTCCAATTCGGCCCACTCTAGCTTGTCCAACAAGCTAAGGGACGCCTCCAGAGCCGCCTATTCTACCGTCGACAGCGGTCGCAAACCATAGAGGCGGTTGGGTTCTCGTGCATATAGCAGTAGCGCTGGTCAAAACTAGGCGCTACTGCTACTTAGTAGTAGCGCTTGTCATAAAAGCACGCTACAATTATAGTTGTAGCAGTAGCGCGTCTGCGCAGAAAAGCGCTACTAATATAATTCCCACACTGTTGCCGGTAGGCTAGGAATAGTAGTAGCGAGCCTGTGCGAAACACATTGTTGCTAAGTTCGTTGTAGCAGCGCGTTTCTATGGTAGAGCGCTACTGCTAAGAAAAAGAAAATAAGTAGAAAAATAATTGAAAACGAAAGAAATAGAAAAAAGAGAAATGAAAAAAAA
Source organism: Aegilops longissima (assembly GCA_021605205.1). Classification (NCBI taxonomy): domain Eukaryota; kingdom Viridiplantae; phylum Streptophyta; class Magnoliopsida; order Poales; family Poaceae; genus Aegilops; species Aegilops longissima. The sequence goes on from CM038681.1 coordinate 121,942,832, forward strand.
TAGAGAAGAAAGGCATAGCAGTAAAGCGTGTTCTCACAAAGCGCTATAGTTTATTTAGCAGTAGTGTTTTTCTGTTCACACGCTATAACTAAGTTTCTTAGATAAAAGGAAAAGAAAAAGGGAAATAAATAGCTACTTCCTATAGCAGTAGCGCGTTTTAGTGGAAAGAGCTATAGCTAACTTAGCTATAGCGTGTTTTTCTTACCAGCGCTACTGCTAGTTTGACTTAACCACGCGCGGGCTCAAAATTTTGCTAAGTCCTTTCCCCTCCCTTCTCCCCACAGTTAGTCGCCTTGCCTCCCATAGAATCGTTCCCCGAGTCATTGCCGATCGCCTGCCCGAGCCGGGCGCCTGGCCACCCTCATCTGCTCCTCGCCGCCCTTGCTCTCTCCTCCTCCTCCGTCGTTGCCGCCGAGTCACACCATCGCCGCCGCCACCGAGCCACACCCCGAGCCACCTCGTATGCTCCTCGCTACCCCTGCCCCCCTCGACGCCCTGCCTCCCCGCAACCGTTCCCCCGAGCCACCCTCAACAACCTCCTCTTTGTAAGCCCCACCCCTCCTCTCTAGGTTAGTTAACTTAGGTGAATTTGGTTATGAACCCTAGGAATTAGCAGTAGTGGTACTAGTAGATGTTAATTAGATTAACTTAGGTTAATTAGGTTAGGGCAGTAGAGCAGCAGCATATAACACCTTAGGAATTAACTTAGGTTAATTAGGTTAGGGCAATAGTGGTACTAGTAGATGTTAATTAGATGTTTTTTAGTTAGGGAAGTAGGGTTTTACTAGGTTAATCAGGTGAAGTTAAATGAATGACCTAAATGAATGAAATTAGTAGTTAACTGCATTTTTAGGACAAATTTGTATATGCTTAAGTACATAACTAAATATTATTTTTTGGACAAATTTGTATATGCTTAAGTAGTTAACTAAATATATTATAGGGTTGTATATATGGTTGCTTGAGTACTTATATAGTTGTTCTGCACCCAATGTATGCTTAAGTAGTTGTATAATTCCTAGGGTTCATCAATGGGTGCTTAAGTAGTTGTAGATGCTTAAGTAGCTAGCTAGGGTTCATCTAATTAGTTAGTACTTGTAGATGCTTAAGTACTAGGGTAGTAGGGTTTAACTAGATGTTAATTAGGGCAGTAGGGTTTATTTTAGAGAAAAAATTCAGTATAAAAATATAAATTTCTATCAGTGCTGCAAGTGTACTAAGTTCTTAGTTTTTACTGATTTTTTATTATGGCAGAAATTTAGGACATAATTTGAATTGAGTTCTAGGGTTCATAATTTGAAATTTGTGTAGATTTTCTTGAAGTGTGAAACATTGAAGTGGTCATGATATATGAAAATTCCTCAAATCTGTTTGCTCATGTTTATCTACTGTTGTAGTTTCTCATGTACATGTTCTTAAGTGGTCCTATTATATATACGCAACATTGAAGTGGTTCGATTGTGCCCAAGTGGCATTTTGTTGTTTCCTGGGAATGAAGCCGAGTGGCCTATGTTTTGCCAAAATATTGATTCATTTCCATTCCGGCAATTTCAGGTGCTCGATTTGTCCACTTTTTAGCAAAGGTCATGCCGAAATTTTCCGTGAATTTTGGGATGACTTGTGCTACAAACTAGGACATATCGAGTGCCCGGGATTTGCCGCATGGGGAAGGAATCAACGTTCCTGCAAAACATAGGCCTTTTTATGTCATTATTCATTTTATTAGGTCTAGAATTAATTGACTAGATTTAATCGTAGGAAACATGGCTAGCAACGATGAAGGACAGGGTTCTGGTGACTGCGACAATGTCCACCTTGCGGCAGACGAATTTTTGAACCTTGCCGATGATCAACGGTTGTTGTTGCTGGGCCCACCTGTCACATCGAGACCGGCGCCGAGACTGACATTGAGACCCAGACCGACACCGAGACTGGCAAAGCCATAGAACCAAAACCGAAGAGGAGATGTCGACGCCCAAACCAACTCCTCACTACTATACCAGTGGTCACGGAGGTGGACGACAGCAATTTTGCGCCAAAACTGCATGTGGAAGCGCGCTCGTGCTACAACAATCAAATAGGCTGCATCGTACGGACGTACGCCACCATCAACGATGAGGCACTAAAGAAGATACGAAATATGAAGCACTCCCTCCTAACCCTGCTGCACTAGAAATTCTTGTTCCCAGGCCGGGATGAAATCCAATATACGGAGCCAGAGAAAGACCCGGCAATGAAGAAGATAAACAGACGCGCCATGACCAAGTTTAGCAATGCGTTGGCCGCCTGGAAAGTAAGGGTGAAACATCGGATCATCAACAAAAACAAACCCTACTTCGTGATTGTAAAGGATAATCTGACAATCACGGAAGAGTAGTTTTAAATGCCCCTTAAATCTGGTCAGTCAAGTGATGGTCTTTAAGCCTCCTTCTTTGCTTCTTTTCTTGATATGTAAGATTTGCTCACACATCTGTTCAATTGCTTGTTTGTATCAGCCAGCCATACTAGGACTGTTTGTTTTGATTACTTGTTGTTCTTGACTAACACTCTAACAGAGTTTGTCAACGATTTAAACACTAAGGGTTGTTGTAGTGGGGGCTTGTCTAACTCATAGGTGACATAAAGGTTTGACTGTACACTAAAGTAGGCTCTCTAAGAGTACTTGGAGATCCAGTTTGAAGGTATGCCTAGTTTTTACATGGTGCTCGCATAGTAAATGCTCATTTCATTGTGTGCAAGAGATGTGGCATGTTTCATTATTTGGTGTTGTTTTGTTATAATCTCATCCTTTTGTGTTGTTCACAGACTGGAAAGAATGCATATTTATCTTCCAAGGAGACAAGTAACTAGTTTGTGTCACCTTGCAGAGGGGGTGCAATGAAGATAAGATTGAGGATTTCCAAATACAATATGTTAGGAAGGAGCCTTGCAAGAGAAGGAGGAGCAGCGCTAAGCTTGTTCAACCAGTTAAGGTAAGTCACTGTATCCAACTCAACAGTTCAATTGCTTGTTTGTTTCAGGCATAGTTAAATTGCTCTTTTCAATTGCTTTATTTGTCCTCAGTTAATGGGATGCCCAAACAATGATGCCTGGTGTTGGGTACTTGTATAACTATTAGTTGACATAATTAAATGCCTTACCATTTAATTACTCTGGCGAAGTGTGCCTGAAGCTTTAAAGTCTATTAACCAACTATTACTACATGAGGCTCACAATCTAGTTTATACTAGGCTAATGATTGCATAGTTTGCTGTAGTAGGTTTGTATGAATCCCTTTGTTGTTCATTATGCTCCCTAAGACTTTACTTGAGCTATAGAATGGTCAACTGCTTGCTTACTTATACGCAACGTGTTGTCTAAATTTGTAACCTGTTTGTGTTTTGGATTTGACCCCAAAATCATGCTCCTCTGGTGAGCTAAGAGAGATTTATGTATGCGGGCTGCACAGACTACCATTTTTATAATTTTTAAAATATCACCTGCTTATGCTTCATGACGTGTAACATTGTTGTTAGTCCTGTTTTGCCATGTACAAAATAGTCTGTCTTTGCTCGCTTCACTGTTGTAACTATATTTTTTCCCTAGTCATGTGTACTTATAGAAACATTTCAGGATGAAGTGACATCAACACAAAGATCTGCGAGCAGTGCGGCATGGCTGTTACCAAATGATTATGGATTGGAATTGGAATGTGTTGATGTTCTCGATCATCAACTAGAGGTGGTAAGACAACATGTTCATGATTCTCAACGCACAATCAATAAGTTGAGACTGGACTTGCAGGTATTAGATGCAGGAGTCAAAAAAATGAAACGAGACACTGAGGTAACCATGAAGGAATTATAGATTTTGTAGACTGAAATTTGTGCTATCTGAATCCGGCCAATCATATTTTCTGAAGAGACTATAGTTCAAATGGTAAGTTTTGTTGATGCGTGTCCATGATGTATGAGCTTTATTTGTCTAGTGTATGTAATTTGCTGTTTGTGTACGCTTTATTATCACTGGCGCCAAACTATAATGCCCAGTGTGTATATTCGGCTGTAATTTGTTTATTGTATAGTGTAGGATTATTCTACGTTTCTATGCCTTAGTCTTTTATTGTATAGTGTATGTTTTTAGAGGCGATAGTATAGAGTAGGATAATTCTTGAATATGCTATATTGTTGAAACGGGGGCTAACACGCCCAAACATTTCCTGGACGCCATACAAATGAACAAACATGTGTAGTCAAAGCGGGCCTTAATCGAGCTGGTCAAAATAATATTTAGTGGATCCGAAATGATGTGGCCCACCGTAACAATGGCTCTTAGCAGGCTGTTAACAGGCCAAAAGCTCGATGGGGCCATATAAATGGAAATGGCCCGCGGGCCTCTAGCAGGCCAAAATAAATGTCAATTTTGTCTTGGCCCTTTTACTTTACGGGCCAGTAAGAGGCCGAAAGTATTATGGGCCAGAGAAGGCCCAATTTGCAAACTAGGCTTTTAACAGGCCGAAAGTCGCGTCGGGCTGAAATTTTGCCCCGCGGGAACATGGCCCCCTAATGAACCCAAAGTCAAAGGCCCAACTATTGTGCGGGCCGTTAACAGTCCGAAAGACAAAATGGGCTAGGAATTGTCCCATTTACCGAATGGGCTGAAGACAGGCCTAAAGTCACAATGGGCTAGAATTGGCCCAACTGTAGAATGGGCCGAGAAAAGGCCGAAAGACGTTCTGTGCCGTTAACGGGCTGGAACTGGCGATGGGCTGCTAACAGGCCGAAAGAAGCTCGGGCCGTAATTGGGGCCAAAGACGTAGCGGGCCGTTAACGGGCTGAAACTGACGATGGGCTGAAATTTGTCAAATCTAGAAAGGGCATTTGATGGGCTGATTCTGTGTAACTTTTGTATGAGCCGTGCTTGTGAATGGGCCTCACTCAAGTAGGCTGCTAATGGGCTGACCCGCTTATTTTGATAGGCCCGACCTTTTAACCTGAATGGGTGATACGTCTCCAACATATCGACTTTTTCTCACGCTTTTCCTCTTGTTTTGGACTCTAATTTGCATGATTTGAATGGAATTAACCCCGGACTAACGTTGTTTTCAGTAGAACTACCATGGTGTTGTTTTTGTTCAGAAATAAAAGTTCTCGGAATAGAACGAAACTTTGCGAGGAATTTTTATGGAATAAAAGAGGATTTTGGGAGCCAAGTCCCACCAGAGAGGGGCCCCTGGGTGGGCACAACCCACCAGGGCGTGCGCCCCTCTCCTGGCACACCCAGGTGGGTTGTACCCACATGGTGGCCCCGTTTGACGACCCCCCTGATACTATAAAATCACATTATTCCAGAAAAAATCAGAAAAAAAGAATTATCGCGATCCATGAGACGGAGCCGCCAAGCCCTGTTCTTCCTGGAGGGCAGATCCGAGTCCGCTTGGGGCTCCGGAGGGGATCTTCGTTCTTCGTCATCACCAACCCATCTCCATCGCCAATTCCATGATGCTCCCCACTGGGAGTGAGTAATTCCTTCGTAGGCTCGCTGGTCGGTGAGGAGTTGGATGAGATTCATCATGTAATTGAGTTAGTTTTGTTAGGGCCTGATCCCTAGTATCCACTATGTTCTTAGATTGATGTTGCTATGACTTTGATGCTTAATGCTTGTCACTTTGGGCCCGGGTGCCATGAACTTAAACCGTTTATGAATTCATCATTATATCCATGTTTTAGATCCGATCTTGCAAGTTATAGTCACCTGCTACGGTTATGATCCGACAACCCCGGAGTGACAACAACCCGGCCCACTCTCGGTGATGACCGTAGTTTGAGGAGTTCATGTATTCACTATGTGCTAATGCTTTGTTCTGGTTCTCTATTAAAAGGAGGCCTTAATATCCCTCAGTTTTCAATATGGACCCCGCTGCCACGGGAGGGTAGGACAAAAGATGGCATGCAAGTTCTTTTAATAAAGCACGTATGACTATTTACGGAATACATGCCTACATTATATCGATGAACTGGAGCTAGTGTCGTATCACCCTAGGTTATAACTGTCACATGATGAATATCATCCAACAAGTCACCGATCCAATGCCTATGAATTTATCTTATATTGTTTCTTGCTAAGTTACTACTGTTGCAACTGCTATTGTTATTGCTACAATATCACTGCTATCACTGTTACTGTTACCATTACTACTGCTGCTATCATCAAAACTATCATACTAATGTGCTACTGATCACTGCAGATAATTAATATACAGGTGTGGTTGAATTGAAAACTCAGCTTCTAATACCTTCAAATATTCTTTGGCTCCCCTTGTGTCGAATCTATAAATTTGGGTTAAATACTTACCCTCGAAAACTTTGCGATCCCCTATACTTGTGGGTTATCAAGACCTTTTCCGCGCCGCTGTCGGGAGCATAGCTATATTTGTTGAGTCACTTGGGATTATTATCAATTTATCACTATGAAGAATCTGAAGGATCCAAAGACCAAGATATTTCCCTCAAGAACGAGGGGAGGTAAGGAACTGTTATCCAGTTCTGCTTTAGATTCACCTTCTGTTATGAATAAACTTGCAAAACCACCATCACATGCTATTAATTCTGATATGTCGCAAGTTATTGATGATACTACTTCTACTATGAATGATGCTTATGATGATGCTAGTACCATGCTTGCTAATGATGATGTGCCATTTGGTGAATTACTTGATGAACAAATTGCTAGAGTAATACAAACATGATGTTGAATCTGATGATGAGCTTGAAACTGAAACTCCTGAAACACTTGCTAGAGCTAGCCCTCCTAGATATGAATTTCCTAAGGTATCGGAAGGCTATGTTATGAGTGAAGAGGCAACTAGAGATATTCTTGCTTGTAAGGATAGAGATGATCTAGAGAAATTATTACACAAGTATAAAGAAAAATCTCTGAATGCTAGAATGAAATGTGATCCTGAATTTGCTACTTTACCTATTGTTATTGCTGATAAGGATTATGAATTCTCTGTCGACCCAAAGTTAATTACTTTGGTTGAATCTGATCCTTTCCATGGTTATGAAACCGAAACTGTTGTGGCACATCTTACTAAGTTGAATGATATAGCCACCCTTTTTACTCATGATGAGAAAACTCGATAGTACTTTATTCTCAAATTATTTCCTTTCTCATTAAAGGGTGATGTCGGTGTCAAAACCGGCGGATCTCGGGTAGGGGGTCCCGAGCTGTGCGTCTAAGGTCGATTGTAACAGGAGACGGGGGACACGATGTTTACCCAGGTTCGGGCCCTCTCTATGGAGGTAATACCCTACTTCCTGCTTGATTGATCTTGATGAATATGAGTATTACAAGAGTTGATCTACCACGAGATCGTAATGGCTAAACCCTAGAAGTCTAGCCTATGAGATTAGGATTGTCCCCTATGGACTAAACCCTCCGGTTTATATAGACACAGAGGGGGCCAGGGTTGTACAAAGTCGGTTACAGAGAAAGGAATCTACATATCTGAATCGCCAAGCTTGCTTTCCACGCAAAGGAGAGTCCCATCCGGACACGGGAAGAAGTCTTCTGTCTTGTATCTTCATAGCCCAACAGTCCGGCCCATGTATATAGTCCGGCTGTCTAAGGACCCTTAATCCAGGACTCCCTCAGTAGCCCCCGAACCAGGCTTCTATGACGAGGTGTCCGGCGCGCAGATTGTCTTCGGCATTGCAAGGCGGGTTCTTTCTCCGATTTCTTCACGGTCCCTGACGTAAAGAGAAGTATCTGGCTTTTCATTTAATGTCGCGCTCATCGGCTTCTGCACATTCATGATTTCAGCTTCCACGTGTCGAGCGAATATGAGAGGTCAGGGCACTTTTGCACATACCACCCTGACCATGTGAGAAAATTGTCTATTTAAAGAGGCGGGGATCTTCAGATCTAATCCACACCATCTCCCCAAACAAGGAATTCTCGGAGACTGCCTGCAGAAACCACCCCAACACGGCTAGTGCTCCCAGCTCTTCCTCCTGCCCCCACGGCCCCAAAAAGGACAATTGGGAAAAGTGCTCCGTATCCCATAACCAACTGGTGAAGTTGCAGACAGGGCCCCCCCGCACAGATCTAGTCCCCGTTCGAGCCGGATTGGCTTCCTTCGACGATGGGGAGCAGGCGAAGAATTTCCCCAACCCATCCAGGGGGAACAATTATGCTTTGTTCCCTACTTGTTGAGAGTTGTCGGATTTCCAATCCATCCATTCCTCCGAGGTCTACTAGAGTATTATGGCCTCCAACTGCACAATTTCACTCCTGCCTCCATCCTGCATATCGCGGGTTACGTTGCTCTTTGCGAGCTATTCCTGGGTTACGAGGCCTGAGGGAGTCCTGGACTAGGGGGTGTCCGGATAGCCGAACTATCATCACGGCCGGACTCCAAGACTATGAAGATACAAGATTGAAGACTTCGTCCCGTGTCCGGATGGGACTTTCCTTGGCGTGGAAGGCAAGCTTGGCGATACAGATATGTAGATCTCCTACCATTATAATCGACTGTAACCCTAACCTATCCGTGTCTATATAAACCGGAGGGTTTTAGTCCGTGGGACTAACAACAATCATACCATAGGCTAGCTTCTAGGGTTTAGCCTCTACGATCTCGTGGTAGATCTACTCTTGTACTACCCATATCATCAATATTAATCAAGCAGGAGTAGGGTATTACCTCCATCGAGAGGGCCCAACCAGGTAAAAAAGCGTGTCCCTTGTCTCCTGTTACCATCCGCCTAGACGCACAGCTCGGGACCCCTACCCGAGATCCGCCGGTTTGACACCGACATTGGTGCTTTCATCGAGAGTTCCTCCGTGTCGCCACCGATAGGCCCGATGGCTCCTTCGATCATCAACAACGACGCAGTCCGTGAGACTTTTCTCCCGGATAGATCTTCGATTCGGCGGCTTTGCATTGCGGGCCAATTCGCTGGCCATCTAGAGCAGATCGAAGCTACGCCCGCCATCGGTCAGATTTGAAGTTTGAACTATACGGCCGATGTCCGCGGAGACTTGACCTTCGACGGATTTGAGCCGCAGCTGCCGCCGCCAGACCGTCTCGATGGGCATGATCTAGATCTGCAGCCGAATAAAGGCCCTCGAGGCCGCACTCAAAGATCCACTCCGACCCTTAATCCGAGACGGATTCCCGATCGAGGACGAGTGGTTGACACCGCCTCGGGGCTACGATCTCACGGCGATTGAGCCAACTCCATCCCTGTCCTTTGCGAAGACCTTGACTCTGTGGTGCCGGACTCCTCTCCGGACTCAACCCTCCGCGCCCCGCCAATCGAATCCGATTGGGCGCCGTCATGGAGTTCACTGCCAGGACATCTTTTCAAAGACTCGCCTTTGGCGACATCCTGAATTCGCTAAAGTCTCTCTTTATCAGAGAGCCCTGCCGGACTACGGACAGAAGGTTGGGATACGGACGACGAAGAAATTCAACGCCCACCCACCACCCACTTTGTAGCCACCGCCGATGATTTAACCGACATGCTCGACTTCGACCAAGACATCGACGGTATGGACGACGATGCCGGAGACGACCAAGACCCAGCGCCTACAGTGGCACCGAAGGCCACCTCGCCATACGACATATACATGGTGGATATCCCAAAAGATGGGAACGGTGATGGAACAACGGAGGATGACCCTCCAAAAGCAAACCAAAGCGCCCGACGCGTCGGTGGCCGCTCTAAATCCCGCCACAAAAAATGGTGATTCCGCACAGAGATAATAACACTCCGGACAAGGTGCGAAAACAACCCTCCAAAGCAGACTCGGCGCAGGAGGAGGAGAGAGCAAGTCCGCACGACAAGGCGGCAGAAAGAGAGGTCGAGGACGATAATTATGCGCCCAAGATGAGGCAAGCCTCGACGACGACAATTTGTCGTGCCCGAGGATCCCGCCGAACAGAACGCTTTCAAACGCAGGCTTATAGCCACGGCGAACAGCCTCAAGAAAGCAGCAACAGCTTAGAGTCGACCAAGACCTGCTAGGTGACAGATGGATCAAGTCCTTGCAGCCAAGAGTATGAACTCGAACGCCCCTCCAAAAGCTACCCCAAACACAGGCCGTTGCCTCGATCAGAGGAGGAAGCACCCAAGTCACCAGCGCACGACATGGCAGACCGGCCACCCCGTGGCCGCGACAGAGAAGCCTCTCGACACTTCGCTCAAGCCACACCCCGACGCCGCTCAAAAAGTACCAAGGCAAGGGAAAATGCGCCGGACTTGCGAGATATATTGGAGGATAAGGCAAAACATACAAGATCAATCTACGGATCGCGTGGGCGCCCAACGACGCGGGATGATTACCGCCACGCCGGATACGAAAACTCCGCGGGGCGAACACAATAGACAAAGCTCATTTGAGCTGCGCCGTGATATAGCCCAAGACGAGGCGCCACACCCACTATGCTTCACGATGAAGTAATGGATCATCAAATCTCGAGGGCTTTAAACCCGTAAACATCGAATCATACGATGGTACCACAGATCCTGCGGTCCGGATCGAGGATTATCTCCTCCATATCCACATGGCCCGCGGTGATGATCTACATGCCATCAAATACCTCCCCTCAAGCTTAAAGGACCAGCTCGAATTGGCTTAACAGCTTGCCGCCAGAATCAATTGGTTGTTGGGAGGACCTCGAAGCCGCATTCCTTGATAACTTCCAGGCACATATGTGCGACCACCGACGCCGATGACCTTAGCCATATAATTCAGCAGCCAAGAATCGCCGCACAGTTCGACACGGTTCCTAACAAAGAAAAATCAAATCGTTGATCGTTCGGATGCGAGAGGCCCTTGCAGCCTTCAAACATAACATCCGCGATTTAATGGCTTGCCCGCACCTAGGACAGGAAAAGCCGAAATCCATGGCAGCCCTCACAACACTCATGACCCGTTTTTGTGCGGGAGAGGACAGCTGGCTAGCTCGAAGCAACAACTTGGCCAAACACCCTGATAGTTCGGATACCAAGGACAGCAACGGTAGGTCGTGTCGCAACAAGAACAAGCGCCGCATTAACGGCGATAAATCTGAAGATACGGCCGTTAATGCCGGATTCAGAGGCTCTAAACCGGTCAGCGGAAGAAGCCATTCAAAAGAAATACCCAGGGCCCGTCCAACTTGGACCGAATACTCGATTGCTTGTGCGAGATACATGGCACCCCCGAAAAACCAGCCAATCACACCAACAGGGATTGTTGGGTGTTCAAGCAAGCAGGCAAGTTAAGTGCCGAACTCAATGACAAGGGGCTGCATAGCGATGATGAGGAAGAGCCCCGGCCGCCGAACAATAGAGGACAGAAGGGCTTTCCCACACAAGTGCGGACGGTGAACATGATATACGCAACTCATATACCCAAAAGGGAGCGGAAGCGCATACCGAGGACGATACGCGATGGAGCCAGTCGCCCCGAAGTTCAACCCATGGTCTTCCTGCCCGATCACCTTTGATCGAAGGGACCACCCCACTAGCATCCGTCACGGCGGTTTCGCCGCATTGGTCCTTGACCCAATTATCGACGGATTTCACCTCACCAGAGTCCTGATGGACGGCGGTAGCAGCCTGAACCTGCTTTATCAGGATACAGTGCGCAAAATGGGCATAGACCCTCAAGGATTAAACCTACAAAGACGACCTTTAAAGGCGCCATACCGTGTAGAGGCCAATTGTACGGGCTCGCCACACTCGGTGGTCTTCGGATCCCGGATAACTTCGGCGAAGAGTTAATCTTCGACATCGCCCCGCTCCGCAAGCGGCTATCATGCATCGCTCGGATGAACCGTGATTGCAAAGTTCAATGCGGTGCCACACTACGCATACCTCAAGCTCAAGATGCCAGCCCTCGAGGAGTAATAACGGTCAATGGAAACACCGAACGCTCTCTCCAAACGGAGGAGCACACGGCGTCCCTCGCGGCGGAGGTACAAAGCAGCCTCTCACAGCAATTCTCGTCCGCCACTAAGCGTCCGGACACTATCAAGCGCTACCGAGTAACCTACAACAAGACCGCTGGCATGATTCAAGCACGCAGAGTAATCCGCCCCAACCCCAGCCCTCGCGAAATCGCTGGTTAGTATTACGCGTACATAATTACGCCCGGAGATACCATGGGCATATGGGGAGGGGCACCACCACGCACGCCAAGAATGCGGCTCGACCACACCGGGGCCCCGATTGTGTCATTCTTTTCTTTTTTCTTTTTCTCACTTTCGGACTCCGCTTTCCAAAGTCCTATCCGCACTAGAATCGCCGAACTTACGATGCAACAGCCAGGAAGCGTAAAGCCACGAGTATTCAGTGGTCTCTATTACGAGCATTATACCTGTTTTACATACCATCCCGCAGCTTACCCCTGGAGGGGGACATGTTAGATAGTCCCATCCCTTGCTTATCACACTATTTGTATCGTTTTGCTTTCATTGTAGTACCTTTTTGATATAAACAATACATCGCTTTTGCCTATTATTGCACTGTTTTCTTTATCTATATATATGTTCATTTCATGACATGTTGCACCCGTACACTTTGGTACGGCCAATACACCAGGGCTTAAGTACCCCAAAATTATGGTGTGATAAGTTCAACACTTTCACAAGTGCGGCACCTCAACTTATAGCATTATATGAATCGGCTCAATCATGTCTTGGGTCAATAGTTGGTTTGCCCGGCTCCGTGTTTTGGTACCTTACGCCCGCTATATCGGCTAAGGTAGCACGGAGAACCATCGCGATTGTGCCCAGCTTGAGCTGGGTCGAGCACCTCAAAGGAGAAAGCTAAACTGACCGTCATGATAGGGCGAGAGCTGGTCGCTGTTCGAGAGGTTTTTTCGGTCCCTAAAGACTTATGCCGCTTAGAGCGAGGAACCGGAGTTGTCCGCCAAGGCGTGATAGCGCCCAAGTCGGTCTTCCGAATACTAGGGGCTTCACCAAATTTAAAATTATAGAATTCTATGGCTAAGTGAGAGTGTTCAAGCATTATAAGTCCGTTGCCTTGTTCGTTATGCTGAGCGCCCCTAGATGGACCCAAGAATGGGAACAAGAGTGCTCAAGTTTATCCCAACACCCCAAAGACTGTGGCATGGCGGTGAAGCCAACGACTTACCATCTCTCAAATTTGATAAACGGCCGCACGTAAGGTAATATTTTAAATTAACAAGCGTTGCTTAGCGATATGAACAAGTTTTCAGCGTACAGGATAACAAATGCGAGTCTATAGAAAAATCACATCTTTGGAGCACTCATCCGCTATTCGACGGGCACCCTTCAGAGGCCCTCATAGTACATTTCAGTGTGCGATGCTCCTTGCCCTTCGGTGGTCCGTCCGTCACAAGCTTCTCCGATCCAGTTTGCCCTGAAGCAGACTTTAGCACGGGCAAGGGCCCGACAGACACCTTCAATGCGCATAGAGCGCTTGATGACTTCAATCCGTGGATGACGCCCACCACCACCGCACCAGCCCAAAGTAGCTCCTGTGCATGGCCTCCAATGGCCACAACCAACTATAAGGCCCTTCATGGCCTGTTCGGCGACCTTGTGGAGCTCGACCAGCTGCTTTAGCTGGTCGCTTAGGGGCACCGGATGTCCGCCTCAAAGATATTGAGACCGAACACCTTCTCCATTGAGCTCCCTCCTCGTCATGGTAGAATGCGGCAAGATCGCACACTCATGCAGGGCAAATCTGAACGCCCCCGAGAGCTCCGAATCCGGGTAAGTAATAGGTAATTCACTTTCACATGCTTGCTTTGCATAAAGAATGCCTTACCCGCCGCTATCTTCTTTAATGATTCAATTTCTTGAGGGCTTTTTCGGCCTCGGCCTTAGCAGCTTTGGCACTCTCAAGAGCCGAGGCAAGCTCGACTCTCAGTTCGAGTCACGCCCAAACCCTCGTGTTTTCCACGAGAATCTGAGCTCTTGCCGCACCTCCGCCAGCTGCGCCTCCCTTTCTCTCGCTCGGTGCGTTCCAGCCGCTTTGTTTTCGGCACGGACCCTTCTTCGTGGTCGCCACTGCTCAGGGGCCCCTCAGCACCCATGTTATTCCTGTTATTTTTGCAACTGAAACCTTTCTATAAGGTATTTCTTTAATAAGGTACTACTTACCTTCCTTGTCCTCGAGCTGCTTCTTGGCTTGGCCGAGCTCGTTCTCGGACCGCCGAGGCTTTGCTTCAATGCATTGACCTCCGCAATCGGGCGGCAGAGGTCAAGCAATAAGCCTGCATTCCCATATTGACATACTTATGTTAGACTCTCACAGATATCTTTTTAGATCCTTAGTCCGGCTTTTCTTTTCAACACCGAACTAAGCATCGTGGGCTACCGCCTATGCGGTAATATTTTTACATATTCTAAACTTACCTCAAAGCCTGTTAGAAGGCTGGTACAGCTTCGTCAGCCCCTCTTGGCGGATCGAATCGTCCGGATCACCGCACTCATAACAAAGGCGGTGTTCTTCCTCGATGGAGGCGCCTGTTAAGCGCCCAAGAGCTATCCGTGCCTCCGTTGGACGGAGGACACGGCGCCTTACCCTTCTCTTACGAAGGGACCGCTTGCGGACTCGAACCACTCAAGGTTCCGCATGGAGTCCGGACAAGGGTCGGGCTTAGAGCCCCGGGGTCTTGCCCCCACGCTGGAGTCCGGAGGTCGCCTTGTGGCGCCTCGCGCCACCTCCTCTTGACCAGGCCCCCTTGGGGCACCACCTCGGCCGTCTGCAGCGTGAGGCGAGGAGGCGGTCGAAGCGGCACTTCCATTTCCGACGAACCTGGGGACCCGCTGTCAAGCGGCTAGCTCGCTTTGGGCGGGCTGCATGATTGTTCGACATTAGAGAACACTGTGCAATAATAAAAAGCCATGGGTATTCGGACACTTACATCTCGCCAGGCTTGGCCTTTGTTGGCCAATCCTCCTCGTCGCTGTCAACATTGGTGGAGAAGTCCGGAGGAAGGGTTCTTCCTTTCTTGATTCCTCCGCCTCCCGGGCTAGCGGCCTTCCTTTTCCTCTCCTCCCCACCGGGGAGAAGCTTTTTTCCTCCTCCTCGCCCTCGGGAGAAGATTCTTCTTCAGAATCGACACAGACTTGCGCGAGGAGCTCCTTCAGTTCCCGTGGCCTCCTTCTTGGTTTTCTTCTCCGCACCACATGGGTACCGGAGCCAGCAACCTCCGCTAATCGGGCGTCCGCTGGTCTTCGGCAAAGGAGCCGGACAGTTAATCTGTCCGGACGCCTTCAGCCATCTGTCAAAGATTAGGGAGTTTTAGATCCCACGAGAGTCAATCTATGAAAAAGAGTCCCGTAAAGGGTAAAATAACTTACCTCGCCGCTTGACGTCGCGAGCTGTATCCGCGATCTTTGTTAGCGGATGTCGGGCTTCAGTGTCTTGAACAAGACTCTCCGAGCATCTTCGCACGTAGTGTCAAGAGCCGCTCAAGGTTCGTGCTGCGCCGGATCGAACTCCCACAAATTAAAGGCCCGTTGTTGGCATGGGAGAATCCGCGGATGAGCATCACTGATTACGCTGACAAGCCTAAGATTCTTGTCCACCAGGTTTCGGACGCATGTTTGGAGTCCGGATAGCTCGTCCGAATTCCCCACGCCAGCCCGTCTCTTTCCATGACGAGAGCCGTGGGGAAGCCAGATCTGAATTCAGGGGCCGCCACCCATTCGGGTCGCGTGGCTTGGTGATGTAGAACCACCCCGATTGCCACCCCTTTATTGTCTCCACAAAGGCGCCTCGAGCCATAGGACTTTGGCCATCTTGCCGACCATGGCGCCTCAAGACTCGCTTGACGGCCACCCACTACCTTCGGCCCGACATTGAAGATCTTCACCATAGGCCGAGGTGGGGCTGGATGCAGAGGAAGGCCTCGCACACGACGATAAACACCGAGATGTTGAGGATAAAATTGGGGCCAGGTCGTGGAAGTCCAGCCGTAGTAGAACATGAGCCCCTGACAAATGGGTGAAGTGGAAAACCTAGTCCATGGAGGAAGTGGAGGAGAAACACCACCTCTCATGGGGCCTGGGGTTGGAATGAGCTTCCCGTGTCGGGCAGCTCAGGCGCGATGTCGCGGACAAATATCCGCCTCCCGCAGCCTTGTGATGTGCCCTCCATGACGGAGGAGGCCATCCACCTGCCTCCCGCCTCCCGACATGGTTGGAGAAGGTTGAGGTGGGATGTGCGGACTTGGGCGCTGGAGCTCGAAAAGGCTGAAATGGATGAGCAAAGGAGGAAGAAGGCGAGGTGAAAAGGTGGATCCTTATCCCCTTATATGGACAGACGGGTTATGCGCCCCTCCACCGGGTAAAACTCGCTTATCTCCCAAGCGTCGTAATCAATGGCGTGGATGGGTTACCCACGTCCGTATTGATGAGAATCCCGAATAAGGGGGCACGATCTATGCTTTGATAAGACGTGCTAAGGAAACCGCCGCTAAACGCGCTTAAGGTGGAACGGTAAAAACGATTCAGATAAAGGCCTGGCCGTGGTGTGATGTCACGCCATGAATACGCCAGCAGATCTGTGCAAAAGTTATTCTCTCTACGGTGGTATGTGGAACTTGTTTTGCAGAGCCGGACACTATCCTTGTGTTCAAAACCTTCTATGAAGTATTCGGAGGAGGAACCCGCCCTGCAATGCCGAAGACAACATGCGCGTCGGACACGTCGTCATTGAAGCCTGGTTCAGGGGCTACTGAGGGAGTCCTGGACTAGGGGGTGTCCGGATAGCCGAACTATCATCACAACCGGACTCCAAGACTATGAAGATACAAGATTGAAGACTTCGTCCCGTGTCCGGATGGGACTTTCCTTGGCGTGGAAGGCAAGCTTGGCGATACGGATATGTAGATATCCTACCATTGTAACAGACTCTGTAACCCTAACCTATCCGTGTCTATATAAACCGGAGGGTTTTAGTCCGTAGGACGAACAACAATCATACCATAGGCTAGCTTCTAGGGTTTAGCCTCTACGATCTCGTGGTAGATCTACTCTTGTACTACCCATATCATCAATATTAATCAAGCAGGAGTAGGGTATTACCTCCATCGAGAGGGCCTGAACCTGGGTAAAAACATCGTGTCCCTTGTCTCCTGTTACCATCCGCCTAGACGCACAGTTCGGGACCCCCTACCCGAGATCCGCCTGTTTTGACACCGACAAGGCCCATTTTGAGTTATGGAAGAAGCTATTCTGCTTTGTCCCTTGTAATCAAGAGGGGTTAATATTTCAAGTGGGTGGCGCCGAAACATGGCGTATCGCCGGGACCGGATATCTGTCCGGCACGCCGAATAATACATCCGAAGAATGGCCTTCCGAATGGTCCTATATTGAGGACGTCTCCCTTCCCGACCAAGTCCGAATGGGTCTTCCTGAATTTTCAAGTGCTCCATTGAAGAAACGCCTCAGCTGGCGTCCCCGGAGCCCCGGGGAGGGAGATAGCACGGAAGTCCATCAATTGATGAGCAAGATAAAGAGGCTCGCCCAGTTCGGATTGCCAATAGTCAAGGTTAGAGGTTATGCGATATCCATAATGCGGGGGGTCCAGCCACTCCACTACCGAGGGCACCCTGATACGTCTCCAACGTATCTATAATTTTTTATTGTTCCATGCTATTATATTATCTATTTTGGATGTTTAATGGGATTTACTATACACTTTTATATTATTTTTGGGACTAACCTACTAACCGGAGGCCCAGTCCAAATTGTTGTTTTTTTGCCTATTTCAGTGTTTCGCAGAAAAGGAATATCAAATGGAGTCCAAACAGAATGAAACCTTCGGGAGAGTTATTTTTGGAACAAACGCAATCCAGGAGACTTGGAGTAGACGTCAGGGAAGCAACGAGGTGGCCACGAGGGTCCAGGGCGCGTCCCCACCCTTGTGGGCCCCTCGTGGCTCTCCTGACCGACTTCTTTTGCCTATATATACCCATATACCCCGAAAACATCCAGGAGCACCATAGATTGGGAGTTCCGCCGCAAGCCTCTCAGAGCCACCAAAACCAATCGGGACCCTTTTCCCAAGACCTCGCTAGAGGGGGATCCTCACCAAGGCCATCTTCATCATCCCGGCGCTCTCCATGGCGAGGAGGGAGTAGTTCAGCCTCGGGGCTGAGGGTATGTACCAGTAGATATGTCTTTGATCTCTCTCTCTCTCTCTCTCTCTCTCTCTCTCTCTCTCGTGTTCTTGATTCTGCACGATCTTGATGTACCGCGAGCTTTGCTATTATAGTTGGATCTTATGATGTTTCTCTCCCTCTATTCTCTTGTAATGGATTGAGTTTTCCCTTTGAAATATCTTATCAGATTGAATCTTTAAGGATTTGAGAACACTTGATGTATGTCTTGCATGTGCTTTTCTGTGGTGACAATGGGATATTCACATGATCTACTTGATGTATGCACTACAAAAAAAAGCACTTCCGTGATGATACGTGTTTGTCATAGTCGGTCGCGTTTTTTGTCATGCATGTACATCCATGACAAATTTATGACAGAATCAAGATAGTCATACCTGTGTTGTCGTAGAAGTGTTCCATGACATTACCAAAATTATCATCACGGAAGTGTCCACTTCCATGAAAATAAATCCCGCGTCACAGAAGTGCTTTCGTCAAGGGTGACCGACACGTGGCATCCACCGTAACGGTACGCCGTTAAGCTATCGAGTCGGGTTTTGGATCCGATAACCCGTGAACAGCCCCGACCAATGGGGATTTTCCACGTGTAAAATCATCATTGGCTGGAGGAAACACGTGTCGGCTCATCGCTGGGATGATGGCATCCACTCATTGGATGTAAGGCGCTGTGATACGTCGACACGTGGCACGCCCAACAGAGGCCCATTCTCGTGAAAAGCCCGCCCATTTGACTTGGTCAAAGGTGGCGGGCGCCCATGGAAAGCTCGTTAACGGCCTATTCGCATATAGCCCATTTACAGCTCGCTAACCCAAGGCCCGTTACGCCCTATCCGAATTAGGCCCAAGATCGCCGTCTGGGCCACCCAATATGGTTCCAGCCCGCTTTCGCCCATGTATGGCCCATGACGCCTTTCGCCCATATGAGGCCCTATGTAACTCTTGGCCTATTAACGGTCCGTGGTGAAACCGCCCGTAATGAACAAAGGTATCACTTTACACCCATTAACTAATTGGTGGTGAAACTGCCCGTAATGAACAAAGGTATCACTTTATACCCATTAACGGCCGTTATTCCGCTGGGCGCTTCTCGCCCATGTTATCTTTTTGCCTTCTCGAGCCCATTTATTCTTGGGCTCATTTACAACATTCGCTTACTTATGGCCCGTTATCGCTATTTTTCGCTTAGGGCCCAATTCAGCCCGTGGTTACAGTCGGCCCGTTTGTGGTCCGTTAATACATTGGGCCGTTTTCATAGCGTCATGAAATACGGCCTATTAACAATGGCCCGTTATGGTCGGCCCATGAACGGACGATTCCAACTCTAGCCCGTTTACGACCATAATACGGCCTGTTATTGGCCCATGTTATCATACTGCCCGTATAAGGCCCATTGATGATACGTCCCGTAGAAGGCCCATTGTTTCTACGGCCCGTAGAAGGCCCATTGTTTCTACGACCCGTAGAAGGCCCACTGTTTCTACGGCCCGTAGGAGGCCCAGTGTCACTACAGTAAGTATTAGCCCATGGTTATTGTAGCCTAGTTTTAAAAAGTAGGTTATTGCAGCCACTAGCAAACCGCGAAAAAAGAACTGCAATGACTAAAAGCAAACAAATAAACAAGACAACAAGGAAATAAATAAGCAAGCAACTTACGCTAGGCTATCACGGCTATCACATATTACATCCACTGGGCATCAAAGTTCGCCACCAGTGCAAATAAACGCACCGACAAAAGAATATACAAAACTGAGAGCACTTCAGAAGGCACTAGGCCTGGCAAGCTCGGGCCCCGCAAGCAGCTGAAGAAGCTGAGTAGACCTCAGCCAGTCAATGATAGATGCATCAACACTAGATTTAAGGCATGATGGTGTGCGCGGCAGTCCTCCTCGACATCTTCATTGCATCTTTGACTTCAAGTCGAGCTGAGCTGAAGCAAGCCTTTCCGCTTTAAGTTGAGACTCAAGAAGTCGAATCGATTGAGGCAGCGATCGCACGAGAGGTTGTCTCACACCTGCCGGTGAGTAGCTTCAACTCACTGCCTTCATCAAGACAGACCTTGGGGTCATCTCGCTGTCCTCAAGATGGTTTGGCTCACTATCTTCCCTAAAGTTCTGCCTCGAGTAAGAGATACGACTCAAAGAGAAACAAGGAGACACTTAACAGGTTTCACAATTATATAAGCAAATAAATGGATCTGTTCTGCATAAGGAACATGTTTTTACAACTACAATTTGAACTGGTAGTTGTTGCAAACATCCAATCAGATGTAAACAGCAAAGCAAACAACAGTGGAGGAAATGATGCCTATCCAAATCCATACTAGAACAAAGTTTGAAGGATTGAGAAGGATGAACTTACATTACATGTTAACACGGGCTGGACGAAGCCCTTCTCCATGTTGATGGAAGGATAATTCAATAAATTCCCCAAAGAAAATTCTTTATAAGCGCTGCCATTATTCTACATTTTGCAAAGAGTAAATATAGATCAAATAATATTGGAAGAAACAGAGGATAATGAAGCTCAAAAGTGCACTAGTGATACATAATCAAATAGCAATTAATTAAGTACAGCGTTACAAGGCAAAAGGGAGAGAGTAATCGACAAGAGCAATGCAGAGCCCATTATTGTTTTGAGATCGTATGATCCTTTGAGCAAGGAGATTCATCTGAAATTAGTTTTCATACAAGAGACAAGGTAAGGCACAAGCAGAAATTTAGGAGTTCAAATTATGAATTGATATCATAGACAAGACTGACTGCTGGGCTCCCAGCAGTTCTAATAGGGTTTGGCCACCGGAGTAGGGGTAAAGTGTGGTACAGTTGGGCTGTGTTTTCTGTGGCTGCTGATCTATCTGATTTAACAGTATCACTACCTTTTCCAAATACCTAGTTTGTACTCCTTGAGGATCTGCACTCACCCTCTTCCTTTTGGACATCTATTACGAAAGAACAACATTTGACTGAAAAACATAGTGTGACGACACATGGAATAGGTACGTAAAATGGATAGGTATGGCATATAATCATATATGATGCTTAAACTAAGCAGATGGTGTAACAAAGTAGAAGTAATGCAAGAGGTCGATGCAAAATATAAAGCACTAATACAACTTTGCAAAGTTAGAGCAAGCACCTTGATGGGTGAATAAGATAGGCCATCCTCCACCATGCCAAGTTTGTTAGCCAAAGGATCGCTCCGCAATATTCCTCTCGTCGCCCATTCTCATATTCATTTTGATAATGTTCAATATCCGACATGCATGAAAACATAAAAACAAGTGAGATTTTCTTTGTAATGCGTAAGTGATTCTAATCCAATACGCCTCCCTCAGAAACCCATTTGTGCTATCTCTGCAATTCTTTTAAAAGATGTCATGCATGCTGTAATTTGTTGTGTGCATTAATATAATGTGGCCTACTACTCAAAATATGAGAGCTCCGTATGATGACACTTCGCAGATGATAGCTTCAACATATAGTAAAGAAGAACAAGTCGACCGACCGACAGATTCAAAATATACTAAGGAGAACAACTCGACCACCAATGACCACAAGAGAAGAGTATCATCTTAAAGACGAAAGCGTAAGAGCAAGCAGATTGAAGATATTACAAGTCTTTCAATACAATGTCGGTTGGCCACCCATGATGAACCAGAGCGCACAGAGAAATACTATTCTTTCCGGTCTCTCCATATGTGGCTCACATGCATTTCAAACTAAAGTAGGAACATTTAGCTCACCAATTAAACATCTCTCGCTTTTAGTAATATCAGCAATAATATCGATATGAATTTGTACAACTAAGCTTGTTTAGCTCGATGGGTGGAGCAAAGCTATTACGACACCTAACCACGTAGCTGATTGTGGTCATCATAAAATGGGGAAAACATAAGCATGATGAGTACAGTGTTGACCGTGGCAGTTAGATGGCAGATATGAAGCTGCAAACCGCGCAAAGGGTAGTTAGCAACCGATGTTTTCTTTTAAATAACAACTGATTTGGTATGGACAAGAAAGTACGGTCAACAAGTGACAAGGAAATGCAATTATGTTGTCTCTCTATATATCGCGACATGCATTTGGAAACTCAAGTGGGACCTTTAGCTAACAAATTAAATGTGTTGGTTAACTAATATCAGTATCATATCACAATCATATTTGAACAACTAAGCTTTCGAATTATGAGTGTTGTGTTGTTTAGCTTGAAGGGTGGAGTAATGCTAGTACGACAGAAAGCACATACGCAGATCATAGTAGAGTAGATAAAAGGGAAAACCCTAAGCAACAAGAGAAAATCAGGAAAGTGGAACTAGCTGGACCAAGGGTGGCGCACATGCTTTTCAAACTAATATAGGAACATTAGGTGACCAATTAAACATTCTCTGCTTTTAGTGATATGAGCATCATATCAGATTCAGATTTCAACACGTAAGCTTTGGGTTGAGGTCTTGAGGAGCAGTGCTAGCACGACACGAAGCACCTACGAGGATGGTAGTGAATATAAAGGGGGGAAACCATAAGCTTTACGAGTATAGTGCCCGTGCCATGGCGGATCTGAAGGTGCAAACCGGACAAAGCTACTTCGCAACCAATATTTGCTTTCAACTAG
This sequence comes from Aegilops longissima, assembly GCA_021605205.1. Lineage (NCBI taxonomy): Eukaryota > Viridiplantae > Streptophyta > Magnoliopsida > Poales > Poaceae > Aegilops > Aegilops longissima. The sequence continues at coordinate 121,965,602 of CM038681.1, forward strand.
CCACTACGATTTGGTACGGACAAGAAAAGTACAGTAAACAAATTACTATCTATTTTCCGGGTGAGATCAATAACTTAAGCACATATGGAAGAGTACCACCTCTCTTGCGACGCCGTGTAGGCCTATGCTGATACGTTGAGGGTGCTGCGGGTGCGATGGTTGTCGACGGCGGGGAAGAAGTCTTTAGACGGCAGACGGCCGGGTCGGGGGATATATCCTGTTGCCGTGGACAAGGCGGTCGTAGGAGTGGCAACGACAAGGTGGACGACGGCGCCGATGAAGCGAGAGGAGGCGATGAAAGGATCCTGGTCCAGCGCTGTGGATGAGAGACATCCATATCTTGCAGTGGACGACGGGGTAGGGGTAGCGGCTCCGGCAAGGTGGAGGATGGGTGGCGGACGGAGGAGGCTGACCGCAGTGCGGAGGTTGTCGTGCCGTCGACGGTGTATGAATGGGGAAATGGAGGGGAGGGGGGCAGGGATCTGAAACTTTGGGACGCACTTCTCTGAAATGGGGGAAAGTTACGAACTTATCCCCCGTTTAAAATTCCGGACATCGCGTCGGTTGGGGATAGGACGGTAATCTCGCATCTCCCAAATATTTGCCGGTAACTATTTCGGTGAGGAGAGGGTGTTTTGTCACCACGGTTGGCGCCCACTTGTATGAATGGGGCTGACAGTAGGGCGGTTGTGTCACGCCCGATGGAAGTTACACATCTGCCCTATTTAAAATATTAGCCTACATCGATTTCAGACGAGGAGAGTTTGTTTTGCCGCCCACCGTGTATGAATGGGGAAATGGAGGAAGAGACACATGTCTTTCGGACGAGCTTGAATCAAATGTGTTTTGTCGCCCACGCTTACGCCCCACCGTGTCTCGAATGGGCTCAGAGGTCGTCGTGTCACGCCTCGATTGAAGTTACTAGTCTACCCCTATCGACAGCAGTAAATCCGGTCGATAAGGATGTCAAGTGTCAGGGGTAGACAGTAATTTCCATCTCGCAAACACTTGCTTCGGGCAGCCCACAAATTATAGTGGGTGTTTAGCCGCTTCGTTCAAAACTTGGGAGAATTAGGGTGTGTTTGGTTCGGGAACGAAGTGTAATGGAATGTCATGTTTCCGTTCCACTAGAATGGGTCGGTTCCATCCTTGTGTTTGGTAGGGGTAGTTCCAAGGAATGGAATGGTTACGTTTTGATGTTTGGTTTGATGGTTTGGTACATGGAATGGAATGGATTTGTAAGTTCCTACAACTGCAATCTGCCTCGCTGAACTGAACCGGACAAGAAAGATCCAGAGCGACAAAGTCTCTCCCAATGCAGACAATACATATTTCAGTGTTAACTAAACAGAGAACATAGCTCTGATTATTATCACAGATTTTCCTTGGATCCAGTAAAATTAATTTGCAGAACAGAGTTGTGAGCATCACCAAATCGGACTCAAGGAGTTCTGTCTTGAGCATCAATGAATCGAATCCATACATCCAGGCAACGTACAGAGGTGTGAGCGACAAGAACTGGACCCAACCATGAGATAAACAACAGCTACAAGAACAGAATGCGACCGCTGAGCGTGGCGGCCGGCTGGATGCGCGGCTTGGCCTTGGCTCCCGGTGGCGCGAGCTCAGGCCTCAGGCGCGGTCAACAGCCGGCGCTTGGAGCGGTTGCTTCGTTGCTCCCCGCCGTGTGCCGCCGTTGTTGCCCCACCGCAAGACCGCCATGCACCTGCTCATTCGGAGGAAGACGAGACAAGGGAGCCGGCGTTGCAGATCGAAGGAAGAGGGCCGGCGGCGCAGACCAGAGGAGGAGGGCGGGCGGGAAAATCGCGGGAGGGGGGAAACAAGAGAGACGAGCGGCACGACAGAGGATAGGCTGCGGCCTGCGGGAGTGCGAGGAGAGGAGCGTTCCGCGTTGTCCGCCCAATCTAGAGGTATCACCCCATTCCGGATCTGGGCCGAATATTCGTTCCAGGGGAACCAGTTGGTGACCGTTCCACCTCTATACCGAACATGAGAACGAGGCCCAGGAACGGGTTGGACCCGTGACATTCCGGTCCATTACTGCAACCAAACACACCCTTAGCATTCACGTTTGCCCTGGGACCTGGCAAACTAAATTCAAATCCAATTTGTATTCGATTACGAATATCCACAGATAATTATAGGTTTTGTTATTTATTTCTTCCAAACCACAACAAAGATTTATTCCACCTTTATATATGATTATGATTTAGAAATGCCGTGATCTTCGAATTCAGTAGGTTGGATACACTCTGATTCAAACAGTTATTTCATCCAATACAATATGCTCACACGAAAAACAGTTCACCTTATGTCAATCATACAAGTACTGAGGATTACCTCGCCTAAAAAATTCGGGTCATTACAACACATGGACAACATAGGGGGTCTTGCAACATAATCCATTCAGAGACATGACACAACATGCAAGTACAATAATCTAATGACAATTTCAACTGGTATCTAAAGAAGAACCGGATTATCTTCGGCTTCAGATAGCGTAAACAAGCAGACCTCCTCCGCCTTCAAATGCAACATTCTTACTTCCTCCGATTCTTGGGTTGCTTGCATAATGCGTGCCGCTAATTCCGTAATTTCCAGCCTCAAGATAAAGATTACTTCATTCATGGCAGCCACACCATCTCTTTCTGCCTCTAGTAGAGCCTCAAGCACTATAATATTTTTGCTCAGACTGCTCTCCGTCGGTGTTGCCTCTGAACTGCAACCATCTGGTAACATGGATGGCGCACTACTTCCACAAATAGATTCTGGGGTTGTACATTGTGTCCTAGTGTGAACGGTATCCTGAAAGGTTTCCGCTGGACATAAGTAAGAGATAGTTATTGTATGATCCAGGCAGTAAGCTTACATGGTAAACGACGGACGAATTATTGCCGAGCATGGAAAACTATTTTTAAATGGTTCGAAGCAGCATCAGCCGAAAAGAAATTAAAATGGTAAGATGAAACTAGGGATGTAAGTGGCAAATAAACGACATCCGCCAGTCCCATCTAGTTAGTTTTTGCTACCTCCCTAGTTCATTTTCCTCAAAAAACAAAAACTCTTTTGAACTATCATACCACTAGTGTACTTTAATCGGGATTAAACGGGGCCTAGTTGACATCCCTAGTTGAAAGGGAGTGTACAACCGCTATATTTAAGTTGCCAAGGCATCTAAGAAGTTGAAATAATCTGAGAAAGCACTTAACAGTGTGGCCTCATATAAACTACGAAGAAAGTCTTGTGATGAAGTTGAGAGGAAAAGTTAAGGACTCAGATGAAATAGGCATGCATTTCTTTACATTAGTACAGCAGGCACTGCTGACATATTGGCCAACTCAGGTATAGCGTAACAACAAACAAGCATTCAAATCAAGCAATATAGCAAATCAGACAACTGAAGTATTTGTAATTCGGTAGGATTAAACGTTGAGGGCACAAGCCAAGAAAGCAGCCCACTCGCATTACATTTCACATGTACTAAAACACACTGGCTTACCATATGTTGCTGTGAAGCCTAGCTGCTATTGCAATGTTCTTTGAAGATATCGTCAGCATCCCATGGTTGCAAATCTAGTTGTTGTAGTTTATTCTGCACCGTCTATTTAGGTAAAACTAATTTTAATCGCATGCACTGGTCTGAATTGATCATTAATGGTTCATCTAAACTAATGAAAGAAGGGTGTGTGCATACACGACAATATATCTGCTTCCCTCTATTTTTATGCTTGTTCGAGGTGCCAGCCCCAAAAGAACAAATATTTTGCTTGATGGGGTTGGCAGCTCCATAATTAATAGAAGCATCAAATTAGTCATGCAACTTGGGAAGATCAAGAACACACAAACAAGTAATGAACAGAGGCTCGGAGCAAAGATATAATAGCTAGCATCGTAAAATGTAGGGTAAAATGAACAAAAGCAGCGGAACCACATGCTAGTTTGCTGATGTGTAATTAAGCATAGAGAATATTAAGCGATCCGATGGAACCAACAGTGGCATCGTAACAAAACTAAAGCATATTAACTATATGTGCACCGGTATGTAATTTAGCACATGTAACATGTTCACTTTGCCATAAGTATGGCCCTACAGTGCAAGCGTAATAACGCGCCTCATGAAAAACTGAATGATGCCTCAAGAAATTCAAAGGTGCGGTGCTTATGCTAGAAAGTGAACGAGGCGCCGCCGTTGGATAATAGTACCGATTCTCGGCGGCGATGGGTATCGTTGTCATACTTGATAGCTAAGGATCGTCGATGATGCTCGTGTTGCGGTTGAGTTTGGGCGGTATGTCGCCATCGCTGAAGCGGCTCCGGTGCTACGGTGATTCTGGCGCTGTCGACATACAAGAAAGCTCATTTGTGGTAAGTGAACAGTTGCACGATAAAGAGAAAACTGAAGGAGTACAAATCGAAATAACTGATGAGGCTGCGACGCCGGTAAAGCAGGGCGGTGGAGTTGAATATGGCGTCCGTGGAGCGGGTCCGGTCAAAGGGACGAAGGCTTCGTGGTAGCGTTGTACAATGCTTTCAAGTGAGGCGGATCTGCTGTCATGACGAGGGCTTGTATGAAGGGCCAGCGAAGGGGCGGACGAGGGAGTCGATGAAGGGCCTACGCTGTGGTGGACGAGGGCGCCGTTAAGCAGATCCATTGCGGTGGACCATGATGGCGGTCAAGGAGATCTCGAGCGGTGGGCAAGCCGATCAAAGCGGCTCCGTGAAGTGGTGAGTTGGCAGTTGGGGCTTCCAAGGTGCGGAAGGTAGATCCGGCGGGGTGTGAGGTCCACCGCTGCAGCGGAGGACTAGATTCGGCGGCTTGCCGTGGTTGGGGGGTCGGGGAGGGGAAGGGGAGGGGATCTGGGAAGAATGTTGGGGGCAAAGAGGGGAAAACAATGGAGTTACCAAATCAGCCCTTTTCCATCCATGTGACAGGGGTAAAACAGGAATATCGCATGGCTAAACTTTCGGGCGCGTGATATTTCGATGTGAGCGGGAAGTTTGAAAGCTTTTGGCGCCTAAAATTATAAGTATTCTGCTCTCGTACGGCCGACTATGATATCATGGCTGACAATTTGTTTGTTTTGCACGCAAAAACATGTGCAAGTTTTGAAAATCAATTTCTCCAACTCGAAACTTAGATTGTCCATTCAATTCAAATATGGATAATTGAGCTACTACAAGCAAATACCATCATACGGTCCAATTCGAATGAAATTCCAAATGTGTTTATCCTAAATATGATGACAAAAGCAAAAATGTGTATGTGTATGAATAAAGTGAATGATTATAAAGTTTGAACATGCCCGTATGTGCATATCTCTAGGTTTGATATATGAATTTGAAATCACGAAATCCCGCTTAAAAATGTACCTCCGCTTAAATGAATTACAAAAGCTAATGATGGAGTCAATTCCAAAATTCCAATCTTAGGTTTGTAATTCCGTTCATCAAGGTATATCACGCATGTTCAAAAGTATCGCTATCTCATAGTACAAACTGTGAAACAAATTGATCAACCATGAGTGCACAATATCTCAATTACGCTAAAGTCCCTCAAATATAGACACCTCACTCTTTTATCCAAGTCAACCCCCCCCCCACCACCACCACACACACACACACACATAGAGAAGTCGTCCTCTCCCCAAACACCAACACACGAGCACATTAACACCCCTCTCTTGTAAAGTCCGGACCCCAACATAGGTCTCTATCACTTTGTCTCTCGGGCATGCACACATCTCTTCCCTCACTCTCTAGGTCTCCCGCTATCTCTCTTACTCAAGCACACGCACTATGTAGAGTGTATATTTCCCATACACACAAACGCCGCCCCAAACGCCTATCTCCCTAGTTATGTGGTTCTCGCAAGACTCACCTCACACACCACCCCACTGCAAACAAGCACACTTTGTCTCCTTGTGCACCACTCTCCTCTTTCTATCTCTCCCACATGCGGACCCACCCCAGCTCCTTCCCTGTATACATATATGTCGTGACTCTTTGCATATCTCCCTAATGTATAATTGTTCTCGATTTCGCACATTGTTCTCTACACCATCTATTCTAGATCTCTCATGAAGTCCCTATCACACACACGATGACTCGCTTCCCTTGCGTCTCCGTTCATAGGCCAATTTCGGACAACATCAACATTGTCTCCCTATCTATACGCCATTTATGGACACAAACGACCCCTCTCGCCTCCTCTCTTCCTCTCTCTCTCTCTCTATCTCTCTCTCTCTCTCTCTCTCTGTCGCTAGATCTCTCTTTCTCTCGCTCTCACACCCCTCTTCCACACACACACTCGATGTCTCTTCCAAATAGTCTGCTCCAACCGCCCGCACCCGTGCTATCTCGCTACTACACATGTCACACCATTCCCCCTTCCCTTATACTAGGTTTACATCATCAGTGGTCTCTCTACTCCACATACACTCTCTCCCTGTCACACACAAACGCGTGCACAAACACACACAGACACGCACAAACACCCATTTATCTGGATCGTCATCTCTCCCCATGTCCGCATGTGTATCTTACACACTCACTCTCTAATTATGTATATGTGTCTCCACGTTACACAACACAAAGCCCCATGTACATGTCTCTCTCTATCCACCACACACATAGACACGAAGAATCTGTTATCATTGCCTCAGTCTCTAAGATATCACACACGCACACTGCCTCTCTCTCTCTCTCTCTCGCAAACACGCTCAACAAGGGTTTCCCCATGAATAACTTACCGTCTATTCATCAATAGTCGTGGCAGTACGGCGAACACGAAACGTGAAAAAAATAAATCTACACGTGCTTAGACCACCTAGTATGACTACTAGGACTAGAGCAAGCCAAAAAGCGCGCCGCCGTCACCGCCTCCTTGTCGGCGACGGGAAAATCTTTCTTTTACACAGTCGAGAAGTCATTGTGCTAAGGCCCCACATGCCGAGGCCTTGAATAGAATGTAGATGCTTGTTTACGGAAGCAAGTATCGATAATACGTTTGTATCTCCATACTTATATTTCTTCGCTTATAAAAAACCGAGTTGGTGATGATGGTACGTGTGCCATCTTGCAATATAGAACGTCCGATCTATGTCTGACGGATGGAAATTAAACTAAAAGATACCCGCACCCCTCTCCACATTTGCAGACAAGGCCTTCCCTCGTTCATCCTTATCTCCAACAAACCTCATTGTTGAACAATTAATAAAGGAAGCCTCGAACAAACTGCCTGGTGGCCGCGCCGGCGCCGTCAATCCCCATGCCTCCGCCACCCAACCACCAACCACCACCACACCCCACTCCTCTTCACCTTATCTCATATTTCTCGAGATATCATTAGTTTTACACATGGGATTACTCCCATGAGGTCAATCACAACAAGTGTTTTATAAAAAATGCATCTTGATGTTCCGTGCAATGCACGGATCTTGCTAGTACTCCTACACAAGACTAACTTGGTGATGTCATGGTGTTCCGCCATCCGTCATTTCGACCATTAGATCTACATCTAACGATTGTGAGGTAAGTTGTTGCCTTTTCTCACCAACATCCCACTTGTCTACCAATTTGCGAAAAACCCATAATTAGTATCTTAAAACCAACCACATCCCTCCTCGACCTCACCAAAACAGCCCAAGGAATATATTTTAATTGAAACATACTATATCTCTAGTGACATATGTATATCAAAATTAGGGTGTTTTGTACCAAGTTTGTGAATAAGTATTATTCTAATTATGATTCGCTACAACGGACATGAACAGTGCTAGTATTTCCAATCATGCATTTTTTCCTAGTATTCCATAGTTTCGAAGTTTTCCATCAAGATATTAGTCGCTCATGGTTGATATTTACTTTCAATCATGTACACATATGCACTATGTAACTAGCCTTGCTTATTGGCTTCCAAAGCTTAACTTTCACTCCTACTTACAATATGTAGAGTATTTAACAAAAACTACCACTTTCAACCAGCCCTAGGAAGAATCCATTGTACAAAAAATAGCAAAAACATACCCAAAATTTCTTAATCCACGCCAAAAACTACTACCTAGTACTCCTACCGATTAGGTTCGTTTAAACCCATTTATGACTGGATTGGCCCACACGTCCGTGCTGACGAGGCAGCTTAAACCAACACATTTTGTTTGACCGTTGACACGAGCGACCCACATCTGACCTTCTATCCTGTTATTCCCCCTCAAATCATTATTTTTCCTGAACATTACTTCAAACAATACTGATGCGTGTTCGTCGGTGGCGCCGGTGATGAGCGAGTTGGCCGCCGCTCCGCCGGACGGGCCGGACGCTGCGCTGGCCTCCGCACGAGTTGGCAGGCTGGCCCGAGCGTGACCCACTAGCGAGCAAGCCGCCGCGCTGGCCTTCGCTCGAGCCAGATGGCTGGCCTTAGTGCGGCGCGCACGAGCAAGCCGTCGCGCTGCCATGCCAATCTAGCTAGCAAACCTTGCAGACAAGCAGCTGGACGGAGCTATCTTGGCTAGCTAGCTGCCGCGAGCGCCAGACGGAGCTGGCATCCGGGCTGCCGCAACATGGGCTCCGCACCGCCGGCGGTTTTGACCCCGCCTTCTGCCGGCGGCGGTAGCTACGTCCCATGGCCGAGGATGACTAGGTGGACGGGCCGGAGGTAGGAGGTCACTCAAGGATTTTTGTTGGTAATAGCATGTATAATGGTTGATAAGGTAGTCTTATCTTAAGTCTGCCACGTATGCAAGTGGTAGTAGTTTCTTGGCATTTTAGTGGTTTCTTGCATTATTAGGGGTTTCTTGTAAGGAACAATGTACGTACTACTAGCGACAAAAGGTGATTCTAGGTTGCGTTGTACTCCATCGAGTACTACTAGTGGTCGCGGGAGTGTATACCTCGTTTTGTGGGTTCGATCCCGGCCGAACGCACGGCGACCTTTTAAAAAAAATATAGTACTACTACACTTTGCTGCGAGCCAATATTTTACACGGGTAGTTTGAGTTTTGAAGTCAAACGGACGTGCGGCCCCACAATCTGGGTGCACTGGACAACCTAGCCACGTGAACGGGTTTTCCTTCCCAGCATCCCGTGGCTCGCGTGCTCGCCCTAGCCGCACCTCGCTTGCAGCTTCCTCATCAGCTAGTAGCATATTTAAACTAGCGCCTCCCAATTAAGCCCGAGGAGCCGGAAAAGCCTGGCAGGGCATTGGGAACTGTGCAATATGGCTCTGTATGTAAAGTGCTCTACTACTACTCTGTAGCTTGTGGCGTTGCACGCATGGACTTCACTCCATTATCGGCTCTACTATAAAAGAAATTCCTCTTGACGTGTTTTTTTTGAAACGGAGGCAAAAGCTTTGCTTCATCTCATTCATAAAGAAGGAACTACTAACAAAGTTTGACGAGATCCATTACACCTCCACAAATGGAAGCGAAAAGCCTAGTCTCGCTGTATCAAATAACTCAAATGTTCTGCCCCCGCAGTAACCTCGCTGATAAACAGGCTGCTAGTGTGTGCGTGAGAGGAGCGGCTGAGTAGGCCAGCTCCGTGAGAGGAGCGGCTGAATAGAGCACCGAGAGTACCCACTAGGCCACTACGCAGGTGTACTTCCCCTGCATTGATAGTACATCGATGGTTCTAGAGCATGAGTACCTCCACTTCCAACCGTAGCTCCTTGGCCCCGAGATTCAAGAGTTCAAAACTGGTGCACTATACTACTAGTAGACTAGACTAGAAGTACAAGACATCGCACTACTAGTTGAGAAAAGTAGTACTAGTATCTGCTACAAGACGCAGTACGCACTCTACGTCACATAATGTAAGACGTTTTTGACACTAGTTGGCGGTACAAAAATGGCAAAAACATACCCAAAATTTCTTAATCCACGCCAAAAACTACTACCTAGTGCCAAAAAATTCCTACTAGTGCTATTATTTACAGATAATGCAATCCGATAACGCTCCATAAGGCTAGTACTTAGTAGTAAATAATAGCCTCACCCTTCGCCGAGGAACGATCTACTGCTTGAAGGGACGAGGCCTGCATGTTACTACGCCTTATCTCCTCCTCGCCAGCCTCCTCCCAAGAGAAGGCAGTTCGTCGCTGCTCCCATGGATTCGCCAGCGGTTCTCCTCCTCGTCGGGCTGGGAGACCTTGACGACCATCCTCTGGGAGAAATCGCACGCCGCTCCGACGTCCTCACCGCCGCAAGACTCGGTGCTTCCTACACCAACTTTTTCAAGACGCTTCTTAAACAGGCTTGGGAAAAGGCCATGCTTGTTGGTCTTCCATGCGTCCTCGAGGAGAAGGTTCTTCTATGGGACAATCCTTCGAACAGTCCATCGCTCCTTGGCCATAGTTGCATGTTGACTCCGCTAGAGTTGCCGACGTTGAGAGGTAGTCGGATTTTGTCCGATGAGCAGGTCAGTAATGGAGTTTGATCACGTAGTACTTAGTTATTCCATTTCCATCCCGTAATTTCTCTGTTGCCCACCGTCTTATATATAGGTCTGGGTCGATGCCAACGAAGATTGGCTTGCATACCTTCGGCCGGATACCACCATCATTTTGCACAACATCCACAATAAGGCGGCCGCCCGGTGAGACCCTTCTCCACCATTGGGATCGGCCTTCCGGACCGGCTGGGCTTGAATACGTATGATGATGCCTACATGAGATTGAAGAAGATAGCAATTGCGCACTACCGACAAAGCGACGCGGCTACGACGATTACTATCTCATCACGGTGTTCGACATAAGGATTGCCATCAATGCAAGAGGCAGTAACGGCAGAGGCTGGCGCATGTTGGCAGCGATAGATTTGTACCCCTACACGTTGGAAGACGTCGTGCGCCATCTAGGCCGCATCTTCGCGGTGACAAGCCAGGGTGTAAGTGCATCTAGTGCCACCCCTAGTTGGTTTTGTAGTATTGACGACAAATGTGGTTGAGGGACTAATGCGTATGTGAGAATTGCAGGATAACACAGGTAGTGTCCCCCATTGATTCGGTTTACCTACCAAAGATGACCCCTAAAAATGTATGAAGACATTGACGACAATGGTGGCATGTGAAGATATTCACATTGAAGACTATGACATGAGAAGACATTGAGTGAAGACTATGGAGCGCGAAGTCTGTGTCGTTTTGTTGTTTCTTTTTCTTCTTTGTTGAGTCATAGGAACCACCGTACTGTTAAGTGGGGTCCAAGTGATCAAAGTCAGAATGACTGAAGTGATGCTCAACCCAAATCCTATGTCTTCGAGCGAAGACAATGAGAGCAAATTTTATCCAGGGCTGGATGAGTCAGCTTTGCTAGTAGCCCAAGTAAAGTTGCCGTGTGTGTTTGAAATCTGACCGTTGGAACACGTGTCAGTTCCTTAGTGACCCAGGGTCATTTCGGACATAACAGGTCGGGTTGCCTAGTGGCTATAAATAGCCCACCCCCTACACCATAAATTGGTGGCTGCTCAGAGTTAGTGCACGGTTTTTGTCGTTGGAGAGCAACCCACCTCGAAGTCTTTGAGAGAGAGAAATTCTTGCGAGGACAAAGCCCAAACACCCAGAGCCAAAGAGTGTTAGGCATAACTGAAGTCTTTCTGTCTGTGTGACATGAAGACTTATTACACTTGAGGACTGTGAATCCTCCAGCCGGTTAGGCGTCGCGTTCCGAGCATCCAAGAGTCATTGTGGATTGCCGGTGAACGCAGTCTGTGAAGGTTCGGAAGTCTACCTTGAAGACTTACCAGAGTGATTGGGCGAGGACTGTGTGTCCTTAGTGAAAGTGCTAGTTATCGACTAGAGGGGGGGGGGTGAATAGGCGATTTTTAGGAAAGTCTTCAAAACACGGATGTTTCGAAGACAAACAATATAAATGACCTAATTGATATACAGCGGAAGATAAACTACAACAAGCAAACCATAGTCTAGTATGCAATAACGTGAAAGTACAAGACTAATAGCAGCTTGGTAGTAGGATCAAGATGGAAGATAGTGAGAAGCCAATCAACAAAAGTAGTCAAGCAATGAAGTCAAACAGGTATGACAAATAGGCAATGACTTCACGAAGACAAACTCTAAGTAAGGTGAGGGAGAAGATAGAACCACCACTTGTTGAAGACACATGATTTGTTGGACCAGTTCCAGCTTTTGACAACTGTACATCTGGTTAGGGAGGCTGAGATTCAACTCAGAAGACCGCGTCTTCACCTTATTCCCCTTGAGCTAAGGACACATAGTCCTCGCCCAATAACTCTGGTAAGTCTTCAAGGTAGACTCCTGAACCTTCACAGACTACGTTCACCGGCAATCCACAATGACTCTTGGATGCCCAGAACGCGACGCCTAACCGACTGGAGGATTCACATTCCTCAAGTGTAATAAGTCTTCGTGTCACACGCATGTAAAAGACTTCATGATGCCTAACACTCTTTGGCTCGGGTGTTTGGGCTTTGTCCTCGCAAGGATTTCTCTCTCAAAGGCTTCGAGGTGGGTTGCTCTCAAACGACAAAAGCCGTGCACTAACTCTGAGCAGCCACCAATTTATGGTGTAGGGGTGGGCTATTTATAGCCACTAGGCAACCCGACCTGATATGTCCGAAATGACCTGGGTCACTAAGGAACCGACACGTGTTCCAACGGTCGATTTCAAACACACACGCAGCTTTACTTGGGCTACAAGCAAAGCTGACTCATCCACTCTGGATAAGTTTTGCTCTCATTGTCTTCGCCAAGACATAGGATTTGGGTTGAGCATCACTTGACCATTATGACTATGATCACTTGGACCCCACTTAACAAAGACGGTGGTTCCTACGACTCAACAAAGAAGAAAAGGAAACAACGAAATGACACGATCTTGGCCCATAGTCTTCACTCAATGTCTTCTCATGTCATAGTCTTCAATGTGAATATCTTCACATGCCACCATTGTCGCCAATGTCTTCATACATTTTTAGGGTCATCTCCTGTAGGTAAACCGAATCAATGGGGACACTACTGCGTTATCCTGCAATTCTCACAAACGATTAGTCCCTCAACCACATTAGTCGTCAATACTCCAAAACCAACTAGGGGTGGCACTAGATGCACTTACAATCTCCCCTTTTGGTGATTGATGACAAACTGGTTGAAGTTTTCAACGGGATAAAATATGTGAAATTGTAAAGGATAGGAATTGTCTTCATAAGTGGCAAAGGCTCCCCACGAAGATGTGCATATAAGTAGTTTGCTTTTGGAATGCAAATGCACATGGCAGGTTGTACTTGTGGAGATCCTCTTCAACTTATGAAGATAATTCATCATGCATGAGATGATATAGCTAAGAGAATGACATGCATAATGAAAAATGGACGTTTGCAGAATGATCCAAGTGCGGAAGTTATCATCGCACATGCGGAATTTATCATCACACCAGAGTAAAGCAATTAAGTAGCAGACGACCATCGAGTTTAAGTGTTACAACTCAAAGAACCAAATGTATCAAAAGGGAGAGTTGTAAACACTAGGCAAAATATTATGCAACCGCCCTTATGAACCCGCTTGAAGACTATCAAACTCATATGCTTCTCCCCCTTTTGTCAGTATGGACCAAAAAGGTTTGAAGACATAGAGCATCTACTCGTCCTCTTCAGAAGTAGATGATTCAGCAGGGTTGTCGTTGTTGGTTGGCGGTGCGGACGAGCTTGGTGCAGTGTCGATGTGTGCAGAAGTAGGAGGCGGTGAAGTAGCATCGGCTTCATCATCGATCACTCTGGCATTGACAGTTGCCGCGGAGGAAGAATAGTCAGAGTCTTCAAGTGATGGAGTTCGTCGTAGGACTGCATTCCGTGGAGGAGTGGAGTCAAACTTGAAGCGTTCGATGAAGCCATCGCCTTGAAGATCTGCTTCAAAGACCGAAAGCAGGTCAAACTCTTCCATGATCGCCGACAGGTCTCGTGAGTGACAAAAGCATTCTTGGTGGCAAGGTTTCGAATGCGATTGACGTCCACCAAGAGGCTTTGCATTTGTCGCTTGAGCCAGGAGTGATGCTTATCTTGTTTCTGATGTAGTGCGACAAGAAGTTCTCGATCATTGAGGACTCGAGAGCGCTTCCGAGGCCTTTGGCCAATTGTGCTCTCAGTGGCTTCAGTCCGCAGACGATGAGGCAGACATGTGTTCCCAGCCAGAGGATAGACAAGAGATACTGCTGGGACGCCTTCAATGGGTTGAGAGAAGCTATGGTGATCTGCATTCTGAAGACAAAGTGGCGTTTTGCGGGCTCGGGGTATATGGCTTCAATGGATATATCAACCTCTGGTAGAAAGATCGATGGTTGCGGCGGAGGGCTAATAGTTGATAGCGATCGCATCTTGATGAGGCGATGACCCATGGAGCATAAAATTTCAGACCAAACAGATCAGATCCAGACGCAGCCAATTGTCGGATGAAGAATTGTTGCGTGTTGAAGCTGATGCCATTGAGGATGTAAAAGACCAATGTCTTCATTGCTCCTTCAAGATTTGCAGATGATGAATGCCCTTTGATATGCCATAGAGTTCGCCTGATGATGTGATATATTATACGAGGCAGATACTCAAGGTCATCAGCAAAGAAGTTCTGAGGGTATTCAGCGTCATGCGGCAGTGGCTTCATCATGCTCAACATCTGACTCATGTCAGATTCTGGCTTATGAAATATGCTCTCCAGTGCATCGCGGTGGAGTTGACAATTTCAAACAGCTCTCTGGGAGTGGGTAGACCTGTGAGCTCAATGACGTCAAGAGCTTTGGCTTCATGATGAACATTTCCTGTCATCCACTCGAGAACCCATGTCTTCGTGTCTCTGTTGTAGCCGCGGATGTGGAGGGTTGCATAGAATTGAAGCACAAGTTCTTCATTCCAGTGTTCTTTGTCTGTAACGAAGCCGAGCAGACCTGCATCACGAAAGCAATCAAGTGCTTCTTCTAAGCACGGTAGTCCGGCAATGGCTTCAGTGTCGAGGCGCATATGAGGGAAAATGCGCCCTTGATCATACAGCACGCATGAGTAATAGCTTCTTTGCTGATAGCTCCAGAACCGGTCAGATGATATCCTTGGCCTTGTGTAGGGGTTCTTTGCTCTGTCAAAGAAAGTGTTGTGGGATTTGAAGCCATTTGCATTGAAAGAACTCAGAGAGGTGGCAAGTGCTCGAAAACCTTGGCAGTCTTGGCTTTGGCTTCGGACCCGAGGCCTATGCGCAATATGATAGTCGAACCGAGGACCCGAGGCATGAGGCGGAGGGACCGAGCAGTGCCATCTTCTTGTGATTAGTGACCATAGTTGTATGCTTGCTCAATTCTGTAGGGCCTTGGTGGCGGAACTGGAGCAGTGGCAACAACTGAGGCTTCAGGCTGCTCAGCAGATGCTTCGGGAGCAGTTGCCTCATTGGCTTCAGGCACATTTCCTTCATTGGCTTCAGGAGCTGTTGGTGTGGGCTCCACATTTGCTTCAGCCATAACCACGTCATTGGCTTCATTGGTGTTGGAGGTGGCAGCCTCGATGTTTTCAACCTCCACTTGAGGAGCTGGAGGGTCGGGCACTGGCACGTTGATATCAGGAATAACTTCTTCAATTACAGGGGGTGTAGGGACACGTTCTTCTTCTTCTTGGGTGTCTTCGGCTGATGCAGCCAGATTGTCTTCAGCAGCTTTGGCTTCAGACTAGGAGACATTCACAGTTGGAGTGGCTTCTGAAAACACTTGACGTGCAACAGGTTGGTGGTGCACTTCTCCTTCGAACGCTTCGAGAGAGTACTTGAGGCCTTTGACCTTTGCGAAACTGCGAAATGTCAAGGCGCCTTTGGAGATGGGGTTACCTGAGCCTCAAAGTCTTCCTCTTCTTCTTGCTGTTGTTGTTGGAGAGTGACTTGTTGTTGGGGAGTACTAGGGGAGTCTTCTTGTTGCGGGCGATAAGCCCATGAAGCATCCTGAGCAATTGGCGTCAGAGGACGACCAATGCTGACGAGTTCGCTGTTCGTACGAACAGGCGATGATACCACATTGTACTCGATTTGAGGAAGAACTTCATCATCTTCAACATTGTCATCGTGACCAATGTCTTCAGCAGTGATGGGATCAACTGCTGGATTCTCTTCAGCTTCAGGAGCCTCTGTGGAAGCAGGCTCATGAACAGTCATGCGAAGTTCTTGGGTTGCAGACGCGGGACGAACCACTGAAATGGGTTCAACAACCAAGGGCTCTGAGGGAGCAGCCCGATTCTTCTTGGTCTTGAGCTTCTTCTTGGAGGGAGCAGCATCAGAGGCTTCAGGAAGTTTCCTTTTTCTGGCTTCAGCCTCGGCAGCCCTCGTCTTCTTCTGTTCAGAAGCGGTTGACCGGACCTTTGGCTTCGAGCCAGTCATACTGCTTGGGAAGACTATGCGGGGTTCTTCCTGTTGGGGAACGTAGTAATTTCAAAAATTTTCCTACGATCACGCAAGATCATCGTGATGGCATAGCAACGAGAGGGGAGAGTGTCCGTCCACGTACCCTCGTAGACCGTAAGCGAAGCGTTATAACAACGCGGTTGATGTAGTCGACGTCTTCACGATCCGACCGATCCAAGTACCGAACGACGGCACCTCCGTGTTCAGCACACGCTCAGCTCGATGGCGATCCCGGACTCGATCCAGCAAAGTGTCGGGATGAGTTTCACGAGATGACGGCGTG
Source organism: Aegilops longissima (assembly GCA_021605205.1). Classification (NCBI taxonomy): domain Eukaryota; kingdom Viridiplantae; phylum Streptophyta; class Magnoliopsida; order Poales; family Poaceae; genus Aegilops; species Aegilops longissima. The sequence continues at coordinate 121,982,298 of CM038681.1, forward strand.
GTGACGATGTTGATGCTCCACCGACGCAGAGCTTCGCCTAAGCTCCGCGATGATACTTCTCCGGCGCAGGCTTCGCCTAAGCTCCGCGACGATATGACCAAGTGGAATATGGTGGAAGGGGCACCGCACACGGCTAAGGAAAGATCCGTAGATCAACTTGTGTGTCTTGGGGTGCCCCTGCCCAGTATATAAAGGAGACAAGGGGAGGTGGCGGCCCTATAGGAGGCGCGATTAAGGAGGAGTCCTACTCCCACCGGGAGTAGGACTCCCCCTTCCTAGTTGGACTAGGATTGGAGGAGGGAGAAGGGGAAGGCGCCCCCTTCCTTGTCCTATTCGGACTAGAGGGGGGAGGGGGGCGCGCAGCCCACCTTGGGCTGCCCTTCCTCTTCTCCTATGGCCCATTAAGGCCCATTGACCTCCCGGGGGGTTCCGGTAACCTCCCGGTACTCCGGTAAAATCCCGATTTCACCCGGAACACTTCCGATGTCCAAATGTAGGCTTCCAATATATCAATCTTTATGTCTCGACCATTTCGAGACTCCTCGTCATGTCCGTGATCACATCCGGGACTCCGAACAACCTTCGGTGCATCAATACTTATAAACTCATTATGAACTGTCATCGAAACCTTAAGCGTGCGGACCCTACGGGTTCGAGAACTATGTAGACATGACCTAGAACTATTCTTGGTCAATAACCAATAGCGGAACCTGGATGCCCATATTGGCTCCTACATATTCTACGAAGATCTTTATCGGTCAAACCGCATAACAACATACTTTGTTCCCTTTGTCATCGGTATGTTACTTGCCCGAGATTCGATCGTCGGTATCCAATACCTAGTTCAATCTCGTTACTGGCAAGTCTCTTTACTCGTTCCGTAATACATCATCTCACAGCTAACTCATTAGTTGTAATGCTTGCAAGGCTTTAGTGATGTGCATTACCGAGAGGGCCCAGAGATACCTCTCCGACAATCGGAGGACAAATCCTAATCTCGAAATCGCCAACCCAACATCTGCCTTTGGAGACACCTGTAGTACTCCTTTATAATCACCCGATTCGTTGTGACGTTTGGTAGTACCAAAGTGTTCCTCCGTAAACGGGAGTTGCATAATCTCATAGTTATAGGAACATGTATAAGTCATGAAGAAAGCAATAGCAACATACTAAAAGATCGGGTGCTAAGCTAACGGAATGGGTCATGTCAATCAGATCATTCAACCAATGATGTGATCCGTTAATCAAATAACAACTCTTTGTCCATGGTTAGGAAACATAACCATCTTTGATTAACAAGCTAGTCAAGTAGAGGCATACTAGTGACACTCTGTTTGTCTATATATTCACACATGTATTATGTTTCCTGTTAATACAATTCTAGCATGAATAAGAAACATTTATCATGATATAAGGAAATAAATAATAACTTTATTATTGCCTCTAGGGCATATTTCCTTCAGTCTCCCACTTGCACTAGAGTCAATAATCTAGATCACATCACCATGTGATTCACACCCATAGTTCACATCGCCATGTGACCAACATCCAAAAGGTTTACTAGATTCAGAATCTAGTTCACATCGCTATGTGATTAACACCCAAAGAGTACTAAGGTGTGATCATGTTTTGCTTGTGAGATAATCTTAGTCAACAGGTCTTTCACATTCAGATCCGTTATGTATTTTGCAATTTTCTATGTCTACAATGCTCGCACGGAGCTACACTAGCTAATTGCTCCCACTTTCAATATGTATCTAGATCGAGACTTAGAGTCATCCAGATCGGTGTCAAAACTTGCATCGACGTAACCCTTTACGACGAACCTTTTTTCACTTCCATAATCGAGAAACATATCCTTATTCCACTAAGGATAATTTTGACCGCTGTCCAGTGATCTACTCCTAGATCACTATTGTACTCCTTGCCAAACTCGGTCAGGGGTATACAATAGATCTGGTACACAGCATGGCATACTTTATAGAACCTATGGCCAAGGCATAGGGAATGACTTTCATTCTCTTTCTATCTTCTGCCGTGGTCGGGTTTTGAGTCTTACTCAATTTCATACCTTGTAACACAGGCAAGAACTCTTTCTTTGACTGTTCCATTTTGAACTACTTCAAAATCTTGTCAAGGTATGTACTCATTGAAAAAACTTATCAAGCGTCTTGATCTATCTCTATAGATCTTAATGCTCAATATGTAAGCAGCTTCACCGAGGTCTTTCTTTGAAAAACTCCTTTTAAAACATCCTTTATGCTTTGCAGAATAATTCTACATTATTTCCGATCTACAATATGTCATTCACATATACTTATCGTAAATGTTTGTAGTGCTCCCACTCACTTTCTTGTAAATACAGGCTTCACCGCAAGTCAGTATAAAACTATATGCTTTGATCACACTATCAAAGCGTTTATTCCAACTCGAGATGCTTGCACCAGTCCATAGATGGATTCTTTGAAGCTTGCACATTTTGTTAGCTCCTTTAGGATTGACAAAACCTTCTCGTTGCATCATATGCAACTCTTCTTTAATAAATCCATTAAGGAATGCTGTTTTGACATCCATTTGCCAGATTTCATAAAATGTGGCAATTGCTAACATGATTCGGACAGACTTAAGCATCGTTACGGTGAGAAAATCTCATCGTATTCAACACATTGAACTTGTCGAAAACCTTTTGCAACAAGTCGAGCTTTGTAGATAGTAACACTACTATCGTGTCCGTCTTCCTCTTGAAGATCCATTTATTTAACATGGCTTGCTGATCATCGAGCAAGTCAATCAAAGTCCATACTTTGTTCTCATACATGGATCCTATCTCAGATTTCATGGCCTCAAGCCATTTCGCGAATCTGGGCTCATCATCGCTTCCTCATAGTCCGTAGGTTCATCATGGTCTAGTAACATGACTTCCGAACATGATTACCGTACCACTCTGTGCGGATTTTACTCTGGAAGACCTACGAGGTTTGGTAGCAACTTGATCTGAAGTTTCATGATCATCATCATTAACTTCCTCACTAATTGGTGTAGGAATCACTGGAACTGATTCCTGTGATGAACTACTTTCCAATAAGGGAGAAGGTACAATTACCTCATCAAGTTCTACTTTCCTCCCACTCACTTCTTTCGAGAGAAACTTCTTTTCTAGAAAGGATCCATCTTAGCAACAAATATCTTGCTTTCGGATCTGTGATAGAAGGTGTACCCAATAGTTACCTTTGGGTATTCTATGAAGACGCATTTCTCCGATTTGGGTTCGAGCTTATCAGGTGAAAACTTTTCACATAAGCATCACAACTCAAACTTTAAGAAACGACACTTAGGTTTATCGCTAAACCATAGTTCATACGGTGTCATCTCAACGGATTTAGATGGTGCCCTATTAAACGTGAATGCAGCTGTCTTTAATGCATAACCCCAAAACGATAGTGGTAAATCGGTAAGATACATCATAGATCGCACCATATCAAAATAAAGTACGATTACGATGTTCGGACACACCATAATGTTGTGGTGTTCCGGTGGCGTGAGCTGTGAAACTATTCCACATTGTTTTCATTGAAGACCAAACTCGTAACTCAAATATTCATCTCCACGATCAGATCGCGAAACTTTATTTTCTTGTTGCGATGATTTTCCACTTCACTCTGAAATTCTTTGAACCTTTCAACTATTTCAGACTTATGTTTCATCAAGTAGATATACCCATATCTACTCAAATCATCTTGTGAAGGTCAGAAAATAACGATACTTGCCACGAGCATCAACATTCATTGGATCGCATACATCGGTATGTATTATTTTCCAATAAGTCAAGAGCTTGTTCCATTGTTCCGGAGAACGGAGTTTTAGTCATCTTGCCCAAAAGGCACGGTTCGCAAGCATCAAATGATTCATAATCAAGTGATTCCAAAAGTCCATCGACATGGAGTTTTCTTCATCGCTTTACACCAATATGACCTAAACGGCGATTGCCACAAATAAGTTGCACTATCATTATTAACTTTGCATCTTTTGGTTTCAATATTATGAATATGTGTATCACTATGATCGAGATCCAATGAACCATTTTCATTGGGTGTGTAACCATATAAGGTTTTATTCATGTAAACAGAACAACAATTTATTCTCTTACTTAAATGAATAACCGTATTGCAATAAACATGATTAAATCATATTTATGCTCAACACCAAATAACACTTATTTAGGTTCCACACTAATCCCGAAAGTATAGGGAGTGTGCGATGATGATCATATCAATCTTGGAACTACTTCCAACACTCATCGTCACTTCCCTTCAACTAGTCTCTGTTTATTCGCAACTCCTGTTTGAGTTACTACTCTTAGCAACCGAACCAGTATCAAATACCGAGGGGTTACTACGAACACTAGTAAAATACACATCAATAATTTGTATATCAAATATACCTTTGTTCACTTTGCCATCCTTCTTATCCGCCAAATACTTGGGGTAGTTCCGCTTCAATGACCAGTTCCATTGTAGCAAAAGCACTTAGTCTCGTGCTTAGATCCGGACTTGGGCTTCTTCACTCGAGCAACAACTTGCTTGCCGTTCTTCTTGAAGTTCCCTTCTTCCCTTTGCCCTTTTCCTTGAGACTAGTGGTCTTGTCAACCATCAACACTTGATGTTTTCTTGATTTCTACCTTCGCGATTTTAGCATCGCGAAGAGCTTGGGAATTGTTTTCGTCATCCCTTGCATATTATAGTTCATCACGTAGTTCTAGTAACTTTAGTGATGGTGACTAGAGAATTCATCAATCACTATATTATCTCGGAAGATTAACTCCCACTTGATTCAAGCGATTGAAGTACTCAGACAATCTGAGCACATGCTCACTAGTTGAGCGATTCTCCTCCATCTTTTAGCTATAGAACTTGTTGGAGACTTCATATCTCTCAACTCGGGTATTTGCTTGAAATATTAACTTCAATTCCTGGAACATCTCATATGGTCCATGACGTTCAAAACGTCTTTGAAGTCCCGATTCTAAGCCGTTAAGCATGGTGCACTAAACTATCAAGTAGTCATCATATTGAGCTAGCCAAACGTTCATAACGCCTCGCATCTGCTCCTGCAATAGGTCTGTCACCTAGAGGTGCATTAAGGACATAATTCTTCTGCGCAGCAATGAGGATAAACCTCGGATCACGGATCCAATCCGCATCATTGCTACTAACATCTTTCAATACAATTTTCTCTAGGAACACATATGAAAACATAGGGAAGCAACAACGCGAGCTATTGATCTACAACATAATTTGCAAAATACTACCAGACTAAGTTCATGATAAATTAAAGTTCAATTAATCATATTACTTAAGAACTCCCACTTAGACAGACATCTCTCTAGTCATCTAAGTGATCACGTGATCCAAATCAACTAAACCATAACCGATCATCACGTGAGATGGAGTAGTTTTCAATGGTGAACATTTTATGTTGATCATATCTACTATATGATTCACGCTCGACCTTCGGTCTCCGTGTTCGAGGCCATATCTGCATATGCTAGGCTCGTCAAGTATAACTTGAGTATTCGCGTGTGCAAAACTGGCTTGCACCCGTTGTAGATGGACGTAGAGCTTATCACACCCGATCATCACGTGGTGTCCAGGCACGACGAACTTTGGCAATGGTGCATACTCGGGAGAACACTTCTTGATAATTTTAGTGAGAGATCATCTTATAATGCTACCGTCAATCAAAGCAAGATAAGATGCATAAAGGATAAACATCACATGCAATCAATATAAGTGATATGATATGGCCATCATCATCTTGTGCTTGTGATCTCCATCTCCGAAGCACCGCCATGATCACCATCGTCACCGTAGCGACACCTTGATCTCCATCATAGCATCGTTGTCGTCTCGCCAACTATTGCTTCTCGACTATCGCTACCGCTTAGTGATAAAGTAAAGCAATTACATGGCGTTGCATTTCATACAATAAGCGACAACCATATGGCTCTCGCCGATTGCCGATAACTTCGGTTACAAAACATGATCATCTCATACAATAAAATATAGCATCACGTCTTGACCATATCACATCACAACATGCCCTGCAAAAACAAGTTAGGCGTCCTCTACTTTGTTGTTGCAAGTTTTACGTGGCTGCTACGGGCTGAGCAAGAACCGTTCTTACCTCGCATCAAAACCACAGCGATAGTTTGTCAAGTTGGTGCTGTTTTAACCTTCGCAAGGACGGGCGTAGCCACACTCGGTTCAACTAAAGTGAGAGAGAGACACCCGCGGTCACCTTTAAGCAACTAGTGCTCGCAGCGGTGAAACCAGTCTCGCGTAAGCGTCTGGCGTAATGTCGGTCCGGGCGCTTCATCTCACAATACCGCTGAACCAAAGTATGACATGCTGGTAAGCAGTATGACTTATATCGCCCACAACTCACTTGTGTTCTACTCGTGCATATGACATCAACGCATAAAACCTGGCTCTGATACCACTGTTGGGGAACGTAGTAATTTCAAAAAATTTCCTACGATCACGCAAGATCATCGTGATGGCATAGCAACGAGAGGGGAGAGTGTCCGTCCACGTACCCTCGTAGACCGTAAGCGGAAGCGTTATAACAACGCGGTTGATGTAGTCGTACGTCTTCACAATCCGACCGATCCAAGTACGAGCGTCACGGCACCTCCGTGTTCAGCACACGTTCAGCTCGATGACGATCCCCGGACTCCGATCCAGCAAAGTGTCGGGGATGAGTTTCGTCAGCACGACGGCGTGGTGACGATGTTGATGCTCCACCGACGCAGAGCTTCGCCTAAGCTCCGCGACGATATGACTTCTCCGGCGCAGGGCTTCGCTTAAGCTCATGACGATATGACCGAAGTGGAATATGGTGGAAGGGGGCACCGCACACGGCTAAGGAAAGATCCGTAGATCAACTTGTGTGTCTTGGGGTGCCCCCTGCCCCCGTATATAAAGGAGACAAGGGGGAGGTGGCCGGCCCTATAGGAGGCGCGCAAGGAGGAGTCCTACTCCCACCGGAGTAGGACTCCCCCTTCCTAGTTGGACTAGGATTGGAGGAGGGAGAAGGGAAGAGGCGCCCCCCTTCCTTGTCCTATTCGGACTAGAGGGGAGGGGCGCGCAGCCACCTTGGGCTGCCCTTCCTCTTCTCCTATGGCCCATTAAGGCCCATTGACCTCCGGGGGTTCGGTAACCTCCGGTACTCGGTAAAATCCCGATTTCACCGGAACACTTCCGATGTCCAAATGTAGGCTTCCAATATATCAATCTTTATGTCTCGACCATTTGAGACTCCTCGTCATGTCCGTGATCACATCCGGGACTCGAACAACCTTGGTGCATCAATACTTATAAACTCATTATGAACTGCCATCGAAACCTTAAGCGTGCGGACCCTACGGGTTCGAGAACTATGTAGACATGACCTAGAACTATTCTTGGTCAATAACCAATAGCGGAACCTGGATGCCCATATTGGCTCCTACATATTCTCTGAAGATCTTTATCGGTCAAACCGCATAACAACATACTTTGTTCCCTTTGTCATCGGTATGTTACTTGCGAGATTCGATCGTCGGTATCCAATACCTAGTTCAATCTCGTTACTGGCAAGTCTCTTTACTCGTTCCGTAATACATCATCTCACAGCTAACTCATTAGTTGTAATGCTTGCAAGGCTTTAGTGATGTGCATTACCGAGAGGGCCCAGAGATACCTCTCCGACAATCGGAGTGACAAATCCTAATCTCGAAACGCCAACCCAACATCTGCCTTTGGAGACACCTGTAGTACTCCTTTATAATCACCCGATTCGTTGTGACGTTTGGTAGTACCCAAAGTGTTCCTCCGGTAAACGGGAGTTGCATAATCTCATAGTTATAGGAACATGTATAAGTCATGAAGAAAGCAATAGCAACATACTAAAAGATCGGGTGCTAAGCTAACGGAATGGGTCATGTCAATCAGATCATTCAACCAATGATGTGATCCCGTTAATCAAATAACAACTCTTTGTCCATGGTTAGGAAACATAACCATCTTTGATTAACAAGCTAGTCAAGTAGAGGCATACTAGTGACACTCTGTTTGTCTATATATTCACACATGTATTATGTTTCCGGTTAATACAATTCTAGCATGAATAAGAAACATTTATCATGATATAAGGAAATAAATAATAACTTTATTATTGCCTCTAGGGCATATTTCCTTCACTTCCTGCCTTGAAGGTGCAGCTTGGTCAGTTGATGATCTCTTCCTCTTTGCAGCCATTCTGGGGTCAATCCCAGGACGGCCAAGAGCCTTGCGCTTCTCAGCCTCATTGTAGGCTAGCACACACTTGTCAGCCAGACTCTTCATGCGCTCACGAGAGCCTCTGGCTTCTTCACGCTTCTTGAGAAAGGCTTCTTTGAGGCCGTGCAGCATGACCTTGAAGTTTTTGACATCTTGCACGCTAAGTGCCGCCATATGCTTCTTGAACTGAGCTTTTTCATAGTCGATTTTGTTCTTCAGTTCAACAATGCGCGGAGCAAGAGCTAGCTCAGAAGCAATGGCTCCATTGAAGGAGACGATGAGGCCAATAGGAAGTTGCAGATCTTCAAAGCTGATGTTTGGGGTGTCAAACCACTCATCAATGAAGTGATGGATGATTGCCACATCAAAGAGAGGCAAATTGTTGAAGATTTCTGCTTCTTCTTTGCTCTTGATAAGTTGCTCAAGGGCATCATCTGCAAGATCTTCATCACTGGACAGATCAATGTGCTCTTCTCACAGAATGGCAACAGGAGTCAGTGTCAGTTCAGTATTCTTGACAATTTTCTTTCTCTTCTCCGTCTTCTTGGAGATACGGGATTGATCTTCAGGTTGCACACTGGCTTCAGGAGGTGCAGTAGCCAGTGGATTCACACGTGAAGCTTTTGGAGGAGCAGCTGACTTTGAAGCCTTGACTTTCTTTTGCTTCTGCAGCTTTGGAGCAGGAGCAGGAACAGGAGCTGGGGCTTCATCAGAATCAGCATCGTCATCAGAGTGATCCACTTTGGCACCTTGGACCAAGATGTAGGTGATGAGGCCATCAAGGTTTGAAAAGGGACCGATGACATTGGGTTCAAGATCACGTGAGCCGTCGGCCACGGGGAGCGAGGGGCGAGGGTTGAAGTCTAATCCCAATGACTTCTTGTTTTCCTTGGCGAAGCCTTTGCGTCTTTGGAAGTTGCGCTTGAAGAGATTATCGTCCGACACGGAGCAAAGGCGTTGGGTCGGCATTCTCAGGCTGAGGTCCACGGACCATACAAGGATAGAAACCTTGTGCAATAGCTTCAGCCATGTTCTAGGGTGGAAGGCCTCGAAAGAGAATATCACCCAAGGGCTTCTGATAGCATTCTTCTCGGCATATTCCTGGGTCACGAAATTGTACTTGAACCATTGTTCAACCCAATATCGTCGAATCCATTGGATTCGCGTCTTGCGCTGATTGTAACTCTCTTCGGGATCTGTCTTGTAAAGCTCTGCGAGGTCATCAGGCAGATCTTTTGAGGTTCCCTCACGACGCTGTCTGCCACCCTTCCTGACTGATTTATCTGTAGCCATGAGCTTTAAACTGAATGGCTTCACGTTCAAAGGCTTCAGAGGCTTGCGTTTGCTAGACAAACAGGAACTGGCTTTGGGAGAGTTAGTTTGATGCTGTAAGAATTCTGCAAACGAATGCGCACTTATGAGAACCAAGGGATTCTCCCACGGACATGTACCGTGACAGCATTAGAGATGCGAGGAAGGGAAGAGGTCATATGCATTCTCAGAAGATTTTGAAGATAAATCAGTTTGAAGACATTGACCTCATGATGCGAAGACATTCACTTATATGCTAAGAGTTGGTTCCAGATTTGTAAGAATCCGTGAATAAGTACAAGTGAGGAATCTAACTAGTTGTGAAGCTTAAGTGAATATACTAGGCAGTATGAGATGCGAGATGAGAATAGATCTAACATAGTATGGGCAGAAACCAATTTTGGTAAGTAGGATGAATCTTGAAGATCAAAAAGATGGTAAAAATAGAGTTATATTTACCACTCGAAGAACTGCTAGACGGGAAGAAGAGGAGGCCGAGCAGTTCAATCCACCGTGCCCTAACTTGGCGACGGAGGACACCTACGGTGGCGGCGGAGATGACGATGTTCGCGACCGGCGTGAGGACGGCGTCGGAGAAGTCGCGGCAGCTAAGCGCTTCGTCGCCGGCGTCGTCGAGAGCTAGCGGTGGCGCTAGGCTTTTGACGAGGTGGAGAGGTGGAAGAAGGTCTTCTTTACTGCAGGGGACATGTTTTTATAAGGAGGTGTGCGGCACAGCGCAATTACGCAGGTGCCCCTGGCGTTCACATCTGAGGGGCACATGGCAAGCATGCAACATACTCTGAGTTGTCCCACGTTCCCACGCCCGCCAGGTTTGTCGGATGGTCGTTCCGGCTTCTCCGGATTTCAACGATGAGATGAATCATTTAAAACAGACTTAAAGTTTGTCCTGTGTCTTCTGGCGACAAGGACGCAGAAAGACATTCGACAGCTTCAATAGAATGCATATGATTTGGACAGATAGAGTTTGAGATAGAAAGCATAGAGATTGGGGTCCGATCACATTCACTTAGTTCAAAAGATTCAACTTGGAAGACTTAGCTATAAGTGAATGCTGTAGAGGACAGATATATATATATATATATATATATATATATATATATATATATATATATATATATATATATATCGATAGCAATCAAATCAACATAGTGAAGAAAATCATGAAGATAGGTTGAAGTTGAAGACAAATCAAATGCAAAGATATTGCAGAAATAATGCCATGAGTGAAATACTTCAAACAAAGAAATTTGGTGGTGGCGTTACCCACCGTATAGGAAGTATTAGACCCAGATACGACGCACAATTATCGTGGCGCTCCGAAGTCAATTTCCACGTTAATGTATTCACACTCAGAATGTAAGTCTTCATTAATTGAAGATATATGTTACTTCGTGTGTTGCACATCTAAGTCATCAACATGCATAAGTGTTAGGATGTGTGCTTGATCACAGGACATTTGAGGATTCCAAGATATTTAGCTCACACCATAACTTGCAAAACCTTTTCTCATCCAAGGGCTTCGTGAAGATATCTGCTAGTTGCTCTTCAGTGTTGACGTGAATGATGTCAATATCTTTCTTCATGACATGATCCACGAGAAAATGATGGCGAATTTCAATGTGCTTTGTCTTGAGTGCTGGACTGGATTGTTGGCAATCTTGATGGCGCTTTCGTTGTCGCAGAAGAGAGGTACTTGTTTCAGATTGATGCCATAGTCCTTGAGAGTTTGCTTCATCCATAGAAGCTGAGCACAGCAAGATCCGGCAGCAATGTATTCAGATTCAGCGGTTGAGAGTGATACAGTTACGCTTCTTTGAAGACCAACAGACAAGTGATCGTCCCGAAAGTGACATGTGCCCGATGTAGACTTGCGATCCACCTTGTCACCAGCATAATCAGCATCCGAAAATCCAATCAAATCAAATTTTGAGCCCTTTGGATACCATAATCCGGTGTTGGGGTGTGAGCCAAATATCGAAGAATTAAACTTCACAGCTAAGTGATCGATTCCTTTGGTGCCGCTTGGAATCGAGCACACATGCAAACACTAAGCATAATATATGGCCTAGATGCACATAGATAAAGTAAGGAACCAATCATGGAGTGGTATACCTTTTGATCGAACTCTTTACCATTGTCGTCGGGACCCAGATGGTGTTTGGCTGGCATTGGTGTCGTGTATCCTTTGCACTCTTGCATTCCAAACTTCTTCAGAAAATCTTGGAGGTATTTTTTTGAGATATAAAGATGCCATTCCTTTCTTGTGAATTTGAAGACCAAGGAAGAACTTGAGCTCTCCCATCATGGACATCGATATTGTTCTTGCATCATGTATCCAAATTCATCACTATACTTCGGTTGGTGCGGCCAATATAATGTCATCCACATATATTTGGCATACAAACAGTTCACCATCATATGTCTTCGTGAAGAGTGTGGGATCAAGGGATCAGGTTTGAAGCCTTTGCTCTTGAAATCTTTGATCGTATCATACCAGGCGCGAGGAGCTTGTTTGAGGCCATACAATTGCTTTATTTAGCTTGTACACCATATCAGGATGTTTATGATCTTCAAAGCCAGGGGGTTGAGCGACATATACTTCTTCTTCAATCTTGCCGTTGAGAAATGCACTCTTCACATCCATTTGATAGAGCAAGATGTTGTGGTGGTTAGCATAGGCTAGTAGTATGCGAATAGCTTCAAGCCTAGCTACAGGAGCAAATGTTTCATCAAAGTCAATTCCTTCAACTTGAGTATATCCTTGAGCCACAAGCCGTGCTTTGTTTCTGACGACTTGACCATGCTCATCTTGCTTGTTTCGATATATCCATTTGGTGCCAATAATGTTATGCTTGCGGGTCGGGCGCTTGACAAGTTCCCAAACATTGTTTAGCTTGAACTGTTGAAGTTCTTCTTGCATAGCTTGTATCCATTCGGTTCCATAAAAGCTTGACAACTTTCTTGGGTTCTGATATTGACACAAAAGAAAAGTGCCCACAGAAATTTGCTAGTTGTGTTTCTCTTGAGCGAGTAAGCGGACCAGGTGCATTGATGCTATCAATTATCTTCTCAATCTGTACTTCATTTGCAACACGAGGATGAACTGGACGAAGACTTTGCTCTTGCTGATCATTGTCATCATTGGAAGGATTGTCTTCAGGCTGAGCATTGTTTTCAGGTTGGTTAGGTGCAGAAATGATAAGTTCTTCTTCAGGTTGTGCTTCAGAAGGCATAATTTCACCAGTTCCCATTAGCTTGATAGATTATTTGGTGAAGCTTCGTCTAGTGTACTTGGCAGGAACTCTCTTTGTGAACCATTGGTTTCATCAAATCGCACGTCTCTGATTTCGACGATTTTGTAGAGATAAAGGTTGAAGACTACGTAGGAGTGCGAGTCCTTTCCGTAACGAGCATGAAGCCTTCGTGAGCTTTAGGTTCAAATTTTGACTTGTGATGGGGATCCTTGATCCAGCACTTAGCCCCAAATACTCAAGTAGGCGACATTTGGCTTCTTGCGATAAGGAGCTCATAGGATGTTTTGTTGAAGCTTATGGATATAAACACGGTTGATGATGTGACAAGCTGTATCAATAGCTTCAGCCGAACTTTCTTGGTGTCTTGTACTCGTCGAGCATTGTTGAGCCATCTCAATGAGGGTTACTGTTCTTGCGCTCCACGATGCCATTTTGCGAGGTGTGTATGGGCGAGAGAACTCATGAGTGATTCCATGGTATCGAGATAAAGATCAAGTCCGATGTTCTTGAATTGATTGCCATTATCACTTCGATATGCTTGATCTTGGCGCCATAATTGTTCATTGCTCGATTGGCGAAGCGTCTGAAGACATCTTGCACTTGAGTCTTGTAGAGAATTATGTGCACCCATGTGTATCTTGAGTAGTCATCAACAATGGCGAAGCCATAGAGACAAGCAGTTGTTGTGAGGTAGATTAATGAGTAGGGCCAAACAAATCCATGTGTAACAGCTCGAAGGGTTGAGATGTCATCATGATTGTCTTGAGGGTGCTTTGCCTAGTCATATTTCCAACTTCGCAGCACCACACAAATGATCCTTCTTGAACTTGACACCTTGATGCCTATGACATGCTTCTTCTTGGCGAGTGTGTGTAAGTTCCTCATGCCAACATGCCCCACCTCCGATGCGAGCCAGCGTTCAAGCTTTTGCAAGAAGACATCTGACAAGCTGTGGACCTCTTGAGAAATCTACCATGTATAGATCATCTTTCCTATACCCTTCAAAGACTAGAGACTTGTCGATTCCATTAGTACAAAGCAATGATATTTTCCGAATATCACAATCATGTTCAAGTCACAAAGCATTGAGGCAGGACATCAAGTTGAAACCAAGGGATTCAACAAGCATCACTTATCCATGTGTTGATCCTTTGAGATTGCAACTCTACCTAGACCCAATACCTTGCTTTTACCAAAGTCGACAAATGTGATGTGACTCTTGTCGATGGGCGTAAGGTTGAGTCCATGAGAAGACTTTGATCACCGATCATATGATTAGTGCATCCTTGTCCATAATCCATTACGAAGCATGAGGTGTCATACCCTCGATACAGTTAGGGGATAGGCTTCACCAAGAGCATTGTGAAGCATAAACATTTGACGGGCAAGTGGATTATTGAAGCTTAAATCAAGATTAGGACTGATAGGATGAATGGCAAACGATTCAGGAACAAAATACATAGTGAGACCATTTGGGCATTTGATCTTGTGCCCTACAAGATGTTTTAGGTCCCCACTATAGCATCGAGGCCCTTTGATTTTCGGCTGGAGACCCTTTCCTGGAAAAGAGAGTTAATTCTTCTTAACCACCCACATCTTCAAGGGTGGCTTAGAAGCCATGAGTCTAAGTGCAGCATCTGAGAATTTCGGCTTTGGTGCCCTAGCAAATAGCCTTGCAGGAGATGAATGATACTCGTATGAATAAGCAGAAAAGTTCTTAGTTTTATGAACATAGCGGTTTGAAGACACACGCTCATATTCATAAATTTGAGTACGGTTTCCCTGCAAAAAAATTGGCGTTAGGGTGACTCAGGTGAGTCCTCTGTCTGTATGAAGCCTTTGGACCATATGACGCCTTAGGTCTGGGGTTTGTCTTCTTCCCGGTGGTGTCATGATGACATTCACTTGGAAGATTCTCAAGACAGCTTTTGGGAACCCAGATCTTCTTCATAGGCGGTCCATTCCTGCAGTTAGTACCAATATACTGGCAAACACTTCACCATTCTGATTCTTGAACAGCTTATAGTTTGCATCAAAGGATTCATCAATGATAATAGGGTTAGCATGTAAAGCCGGATAAGGTGGATGGATCCATTGAAGGTCCGTTTGCACAACCCATGTGGTTTTGGGATCTGCTTAGGCTTCTAGTAGGAACCATCAATGTTCATTTCCTCTCAACCCAACACCCTCTTTCCTAGGGTTTCGGTTCGATGTCTGCATTTTGAGGACATCATAAAGTGTCGATGCCCTTTCGGACTTTTATACATCCTGTTTCAAGCAATGTCTTCAACCTAGCATTTTCATCGGCAATAGCGGTGGTATCCTCCAGAGAGGGTTAGTTACCACATTAGTAGTTGAAGACAATGCAACAATAGCAGCAGTTGAACATTCAAACAGAGGTAGCGATATCACGCTCAAGACATTTTAGACATGGTGGTTCAAATCCATCTGGCGGGAACTGATCTGTTGGCGCTAAGTGACTCATTCTCTTTTGAAGATCTTCATGAGCCGCTCACAATTTCTCAAGCTCTTGCTTCCTTTGAAGATAATCATAGGAGAGCTTTTCATGAGTAGTTGAGAGTGTTTCATGGCGACTTTCAAGTTCTTGGTACTTAGCATGAAGATTTTAATGTCTTCAACTAAGGGCGTGAGCGTGTCATTTCCGCGTCCAACAGGTCATCGCTTTTGTCTAACAGTTTTGAGTATGTTCCATAGCTCTTTGTTGTTCGGTTGCAATTTTAGCAAGTGTTTTGTAGCTGGGTTTGGATTCACAATCGAGTCATTTTCACTTGATGTTTGAAAGTAAGCATCACGTGATTTTACCTTGGCACCGCGTGCCATGAAGCGATAGGTGGGTGCAGGGTCGTCCTTGTCATCGACTTGACGTTGGTGTAGAAGTCATTGTCTTGATGTTGAAGATGGACTTGGCAACATAGGCTGTGGCTAAAGCCGGACTTACAGCGCCAGGGTCGTACTCCTCTTCAGACTCCACCTCCACCTCCTCAGAAGCAGACTCCTCCTCTGAATCCATTTCCTTCCCAACAAAAGCACGAGCCTTGCCAGATGAGCTCTTCTTATGATATGAAGACTTTGATGAGGACTTGGAAGAAGACTTTGAAGATTTCTTCTTCTTCTTGTCATCAGAATCATATTCCTTGCTCTTCTTCTTCTTCTTCTTCTCATTGTCCCACTGTGGACACTCAAAGATATAGTGTCCAGTTTTCTTGCACTTGTGACAGGTTCTCTTCTTGTAGTCATGAGTGGAAGCTTCATCATTTCTTGAGCTGGATCGTGAAGACTTTCTGAAGCCTTTCTTCCTAGTGAACTTCTGGAACTTCTTCACAAGCATAGAAAGTTCCTTTCCAATGTCTTCAGGATCATCAGAACCGCAGTCAAATTCAACTTTTGCCTTCAAAGCACGAGTTCGGCCATAGTTGGGACCATAGATATCTCTTTTCTCAGAAAGCTGGAACTCATGTGTGTTGAGCCTCTCAAGTATATCAGACGGATCGAGTGTCTTGAAGTCAGGACGTTCTTGTATCATGAGGGCAAGGGTGTCAAAAGAGCTGTCAAGTGATCTCAGTAGTGTCTTGGCGATTTCATGCTTGGTGATCTCGGTGGCGCCGAGAGCATGAAGCTCATTTGTGATGTCGGTGAGGCGATCAAGCGTGAGCTGGACATTTTCATTGTCGTTTCTCTTGAAGCGGTTGAAGAGGTTCGCGAAGAACACGATCCTTTGATCTCTACGGGTTGAGGCGCCTTCGTTGACCTTGGATAGCCAGTCCCGACTAGCCGGCGTTTCTAGAGCACTCACACGACCATCTTGTCCTTTGGTCGATGACCACGATGATGTTCTTTGCGGAGAGTCGAGTTGGATGAACTTCTTGACATCGGCGGGGTGACACCTTCACCAGTTTTGGGAGCGCCGTTCTTGACGACATACCGTCGACATCAATGGCTTCAAGATGCATGCGCATCTTATTCTTCCGATAGGGATAGTCGGTTCCATCGAACACGGGCAAGCAGCGGAGACTTTGATTATCCCTGCGATCGACATAGCTAAAACTCGGTGGTTAAACCGAATCACACGAACAAGGAGTACCTTGCTCTAATACCAATTGAAAGTGCTAGTTATCGACTAGAGGGGGGGTGAATAGGCGATTTTTAGGAAAGTCTTCAAAACACGGATGTTTCGAAGACAAACAATAGAAATGACCTAATTGATATGCATCGGAAGATAAACTACAACAAGCAAACCATAGTCTAGTATGCAATAATGTGAAAGTACAAGACTAATAGCAGCTTGGTAGTAGGATCAAGATGGAAGATAGTGAGAAGCCAATCAACAAAAGTAGTCAAGCAATGAAGTCAAACATGTATGACAAATAGGCAATGACTTCACGAAGACAAACTCTAAGTAAGGTGAGGGAGAAGATAGAACCAGTCACTTGTTGAAGACACATGATTTGTTGGACCAGTTACAGTTGCTGTGACAACTGTACATCTGGTTAGGGAGGCTGAGATTCAACTCACAAGACCGCGTCTTCACATTATTCCCCTTGAGCTAAGGACACACAGTCCTCGCCCAATCACTCTGGTAAGTCTTCAAGGTAGACTCCCGAACCTTCAGAGACTGCGTTCACCGGCAATACACAATGACTCTTGGATGCTCAGAACGCGACGCCTAACCGGCTGGAGGATTCACAGTCCTGAAGTGTAATAAGTGTTCAGGTCACACAGACAGAAAAGACTTCAATGATGCCTAACACTCTTTGGCTCTGGGTGTTTGGGCTTTGTCCTCGCAAGGATTTGTCTCTCTCAAAGGCTTCGAGGTGGGTTGCTCTCAAATGACAAAAGCCGTGCACTAACTCTGAGCAGCCACCAATTTATGGTGTAGGGGGTGGGCTATTTATAGCCACTAGGCAACCCGACCTGATATGTCCGAAATGACCCTGGGTCACTAAGGAACTGACACGTGTTCCAACGGTCAGATTTCAAAGACACACGACAGCTTTACTTGGGCTACAAGCAAAGCTGACTCATCCAGCTCTGGATAAGATTTGCTCTCATTGTCTTCGCTCTAAGACATAGGATTTGGGTTGAGCATCACTTCAGTCATTCTGACTATGATCACTTGGACCCCACTTAACAGTACGGTGGTTCCTACGACTCAACAAAGAAGAAAAGGAAACAACGAAGCGACCACGATCTTCGGCTCCATAGTCTTCACTCAATGTCTTCTCATGTCATAGTCTTCAATGTGAATATCTTCACATGCCACCATTGTCGTCAATGTCTTCATACATTTTTAGGGGTCGTCTCCAGTAGGTAAACCGAATCAATGAGGGACACTACCTGCGTTATCCTGCAATTCTCACAAACGCATTAGTCCCTCAACCACATTTGTCGTCAATACTCCAAAACCAACTAGGGGTGGCACTAGATGCACTTACACTTAGCTCAAGGGGAATAAGGTGAAGACGCGGTCTTCTGAGTTGAATCTCAGCCTCCCTAACCAGATGTACAGTTGTCACAGCAACTGGAACTAGTCCAACAAATTCTGTGTCTTCAACAAGTAACTGGTTCTATCTTATCCCTCTCCTTACTTAGAGTTTGTCTTCGTGAAGTCATTGCCTATTTGTCATACCTGTTTGACTTCATTGCTTGACTACTTTTGTTGATTGGCTTCTCACCATCTTCCATCTTGATCCTTACTACCAAGCTGCTATTAGTCTTGTACTTTTACGTTATTGCATACTAGACTATGGTTTGCTTGTTGTAGTTTATCTTCCGCTGCATATCAATTAGGTCATTTCTATTGTTTGTCTTCGGAACATCCTTGTTTTGAAGACTTCCCTAAAAATCGCCTATTCACCCCCCCCCTCTAGTCGATAACTAGCACTTTCAATTGGTATCAGAGGAAGGTACTCCCTTGTTCTGTGTGATTTGGTTTAACCACCTGGAGTTTTAGCTATGTCGACTGCAGGGATAATCAAAGTCTCCGCTGCTTGTCCCGTGTTCGATGGAACTGACTATCCCTCTCGGAAGAATAAGATGCGATGCATCTTGAAGCCATTGATGTCCTCACGGTATGTCGTCAAGAACGGCGTTCCTAAAACTGGTGAAGGTGTCACCCTGCTGATGTCAAGAAGTTCATTCAATCTGGACTCTCTTGCAAAGAACATCATCTGTGGTCATCGACCAAAGGACAGTATGGCCGTGTGAGTGCTCTGAAACGTCGAAGCTAGTCTGGACTGGCTATCCAAGGTCAACGGAGGCGTCTCAACCCGGAGAGATCAAAGGATCGGTGTTCTTCGAACCTCTTCAACCGCTTCAAGAGAAACGACAATGAAAATGTCCAGCTCACGCTTGATCGCCTCATCGACATCACAAATGAGCTTCATGCTCTCGGCGCCACCGAGATCACCAAGCATGAAATCGTCAAGACACTACCGAGATCACTTGACAGCTCTTTTGACACCCTTTCCTTATGATACAAGAACGCCTCGACTTCAAGACACTCGATCCGTCTGATATACTTGAGAGGCTCAACACACATGAGTTCCACTTTTCGAGAAAAGAGATATCTATGGTCCCAACTATGGCCGAACTCGCGCTTTGAAGGCAAAAGTTGTTTCCTCATCTGAAGAAGAATATGACTGGGTTCGATGATCCCAAGACATTGGAAAGGAACTTGCTATGCTTGTGAAGAAGTTCCAGAAGTTCACTAGGAAGAAAGGCTTCAGAAAGTCTTCACGATCCAGCTCAAGAAATGATGAAGCTTCCACTCATTACTACAAGAAGAGAACATGTCACAAGTGCAAGAAAACTGGACACTATATCTCTGAGTGTCCACAGTGGGACAATGATAAGAAGAAGAAGAAGAGCAAGGAATATGATTCTGACGACAAGAAGAAGAAGAAATCTTCAAAGTCTTCTTCCAAGTCCTCATCTAAGTCTTCATCTCATAAGAAGAGCTCATCTGGCAAGGCTCGTGCTTTTGTTGGCAAGGAAATGGATTCAGAGGAGGAGTCTGCTTCTGAGGAGGTGGAGGTGGAGTCTGAAGAGGAGTCCGACCCTGGCATTGCAAATCTGGCTTTAGCCACAGCCTATGTTGCCAAGTCCATCTTCAACACTGAAGACAATGACTTCCACACCAACGCTGAAGCTGATGACAAGGACAACCCTGCTCCCACCTACTGCTTCATGGCACGTGGTGCCAAGGTAAAATAACGTGATGCTTACTTTCAAACATCAAGTGAAGATGACTCTGATTGTGAATCCAAACCCAGCTACAAAACACTTGCTAAAATTGCAACCGGACAACAGAGAGCTATGGAACATACTCAAAAACTGTTAGACAAAAGCGATGACCTGTTGGACGCGGAAATGACACGTTCACCATCCTTAGTTGAAGACATTAAAAATCTTCATGCTAAGTACCAAGAACTTGAAAGTCGTCATGAAACGCTCTCAACTACTCATGAAAAGCTCTCCTATGATTATCTTCAAAGGAAGCAAGAGCTTGAGAAATTGAGAGCGGCTCATGAAGATCTTCAAAAAGAGAATGAGTCACTTTCGCGCTCAACATATCAGTTCCGCTCAGGATGGATTTGAACCACCATGTCTAAAATGTCTTGAGCGTGATATCGCTACCTCTGTTGCTGAATGTTCAACTGCCGCTACTGTTGCATTGTCTTCAACTACTAATGTGGTAACTAACCCTCTCATGGGAGGATACCACTCGCTATTGTCGATGAAAATGCTAGGTTGAAGACATTGCTTGAAACAGGATGTATAAAAGTCTCGAAAGGGCATCGGACACTTTGCAATGTCCTCAAAAGCAGATTCTGAACCAAACCCTAGGAAAGAGGGTGTTGGGTTCGAGAGGAAAATGAATGTTGATGGTTCCTACCGAAGCCCGAGAAGTATCCCAAAACCACATGGGTTGTTGCAAAGGGACCTTCAAAGGATCCATCCACCTTATCTGGCTTTACCTGTATAACCCTATTATCATTGATGAATCCTTTGATGCAAACTATAAGCTGTTCAAGAATCATAATGGTGAAGTGTTTGCCAGGTATATTGGTACTAACTGCAGGAATGGACCACCTATAAAGAAGATCTGGGTTCCCAAAAGCTGTCTTGAGAATCTTCCAGTGAATGTCATCATGATACCACCGGAAGAAGACAAACCCAGCACCTAAGGCGCCATATGGTCCAAAGGCTTCATACGCATGAGGACTCACCGAGTCACCCTAACGCCAATGTTTTGCAGGGAAATCGTACTCAAATTTATGAATATGAGCGTGTGTCTTCAAATCGCTATGTTCATAGTACTAAGAACTTTTCTGCTTATTCATATGAGTATCATTCATCTCCTGCAAGGCTATTTGCTAGGGCTCCAAAGCCGAAGTTCTCAGATGCTGCACTTAGACTCATTGCTTCTAAGCCACCCCTGAAGATGTGGGTGGTTAAGAAGAATTAACTCTCTTTTGCAGGAAAGGGTCTCCAGCCGAAAATCAAAGGCGTCAGATGCTATTGCTGGGGACCTAAAACATCTTGTAGGATGCAAGATCAAATGCCCTAATGGTCTCACTATGTATTTTGTTCCTGAATCGTTTGCCATTCATCCTATCTGTCTTAATCTTAATCTGAACTTCAATAATCCTCTTGTCCGTCAAATGTTTATGCTTCACAATACTCTTGGTGAAGCCTATCCCCTAACTGCATCAGAGTATGACACCTCATGCTTCGTAATGGATTATGGACAGCGGATGCACTAATCATATGATCGGTGATCAAGTCTTCTCATGGACTCAAGCTTACGCCCATCGACAAGAGTCACATCAAATTTGGTTGACACCGGTAAAAGCAAGGTATTGGGTCTAGGTAGAGTTGCAATCTCAAAGGATCAACACATGGATAAAGTGATGCTTGTTGAATCCTTGGTTTCAACTTGATGTCTGCTCAATGCTTTGTGACTTGAACATGATTGTGATATTCGAAAATATCGCTGCCTTGTACTAATCGAATCGACAAGTCTCTAGTCTTTGAAGAGTATAGGAAAGATGATCTATACATGGTAGATTTCTCAAAGCAGGTCCACAACTTGCAGTATGTCTTCTTGCAAAAGCTTCGAATCTCTGGCTCGCATCGGAGGTGGGGCATGTCGGCATGAGGAACTTACACACACTCGCAAGAAGAAGCATGTCATAGGCATCGAAGGTGTCAAGTTCAAGAAGGATCATTTGTGTGGTGCTCGCGAAGTCGGAAAGATGACTAGGGCAAAGCATCCTCAAGACAATCATGACGACATCTCAACCCTTCGAGCTGTTACACATGGATTTGTTTGGCCCTACTCACTACTCTACCCTCACAACAACTGCTTGTCTCTATGGCTTCGCCATTGTTGATGACTACTCAAGATACACATGGGTGCACATTATTCTCTACAAGACTGAAGTGCAAGATGTCTTCAGACGCTTCGCTAATCGAGCAATGAACAATTATGGCGTCAAGATGAAGCATATCGGTGACAACGGCATCAATTCAAGAACACCAGACTTGATCTTTATCTGGATAACATGGGAATCACTCATGAGTTCTCTGCTCCATACACACCTCAGCAAAATGGCATCATGGAGCGCAAGAACAGAACCCTCATTGAGATGGCTTGAACAATGCTCGACGAGTACAAGACACCAAGAAAGTTCTGGCCTGAAGCTATTGATACAGCATGTCACGTCATCAACCGTGTTTACATCCATAAGCTTCTTAACAAAACATCCTATGAGCTCCTTACTGGCAAGAAGCCAAATGTCAGCTACTTCAGAGTATTTGGGGCTAAGTGCTGGATCAAGGATCCTCATCACAAGTCAAAATTTGAACCCAAAGCTCACAAAGGCTTCATGCTCGGTTACGGAAAGGACTCGCACTCCTACAGAGTCTTCAACCTCTATCACTACAAAATCGTCGAAACTGTGGACGTATGATTTGATGAAACCAATGGTTCACAAACAGAGTTCCTGCCAAGTACACTAGATGAAGCTCCGCCCAGCGAATCTATCAAGCTGATGGGAACTGGTGAAATCATGCCTTCTGAAGCACAGCCTGAAGAAGAACTTATCATTTCTGCACCTAACCGACCTGAAGACAATGCTCAGTCTGAAGACAATCCTCCCAATGATGACAATGATTAGCAAGAGCAAAGTCTTCGTCCAATTCATCCTCGAGTTGCAAATGAAGTACAGATTGAGAAGATAATCAATAGCATCAATGCACCTGGTCCGCTTACTCGCTCAAGAGCAACACAGCTAGCAAATTTCTGTGGGCACTTTTCTTTTGTGTCAATATCAGAACCCAAGAAAGTTGCTGAAGCCTTTATGGAACCAGAATGGATACAAGCTATGCAAGAAGAACTTCAACAGTTCAAGCTGAACAATGTTTGGGAACTTGTCAAGCGTCCTGACCCTCGCAAGCATAACATAATCGGCACAAAATGGATATATCGAAACAAGCAAGATGAGCATGGTCAAGTCATCAGAAACAAAGCACGTCTTGTGGCCCAAGGATATACTCAAGTTGAAGGAATTGACTTTGATGAAACATTTGCTCCTGTAGCTAGGCTTGAAGCTATTCGCATACTCCTAGCCTATGCTAACCACCACAACATCTTGCTATATCAAATGGATGTGAAGAGTGCATTTCTCAACGGCAAGATTGAAGAAGAAGTATATGTCACTCAACCACCTGGCTTTGAAGATCCAAAAATCCTGATATGGTGTACAAGCTAAATAAAGCAATCAGATGGCCTCAAACAAGCTCCTCGCTACCGGTATGATACAATCAAAGACTTCAAGAACAAAGGCTTCAAACCTGGATCCTCGATCCCACACTCTTCACGAAGACATATGATGGTGAACTGTTTGTATGCCAAATATATGTGGATGACATTATCTTGGCCGCACCAACCGTAAGTATAGTGATGAATTTGGATACATGATGCAAGAACAATATCGATGTCCATGATGGGAGAGCTCAAGTTCTTCCTTGGTCTTCAAATTCAATCGAAAGGAATGGCATATTTATATCTCAAGAAAAATACCTCCAAGATTGTCTGAAGAAGTTTGGAATGCAAGATTGCAAAGGATACACGACGCCAATGCTAGCCAAACACCATCTGGGTCCCGACGACAATGGTAAAGAGTTCGATCAAAAGGTATACCGCTCCATGATTGGCTCCTTACTTTACCTATGTGCATCTAGGCCAGATATTATGCTTAGTGTTTGCATGTGTGCTCGATTCCAAGCGGCACCAAAGGAATCGCATCACTTAGCTGTGAAGCGAATTCTTCGATATTTGGCTCACACCCCAACACTCGGATTATGGTATCCAAAGGGCTCAAAATTTGATTTGGTTGGATTTTCGGATGCTGGTTATGCTGGTGACAAGGTGGATTCCAAGTCTACATCAGGCACATGTCACTTTCTGGGACGATCACTTGTCTGTTGGTCTTCAAAGAAGCGAACTGTATCACTCTCAACTGCTGAATCTGAATACATTGCTGCCGGATCTTGTCAGTGTTCGCTTCTATGGATGAAGCAAACTCTCAAGGACTATGGCATCAATCTGAAACAAGTACCTCTCTTCATGCGACAACGAAAGCGCCATCAAAATTGCCAACAATCCAGTCCAGCACTCAAGACAAAGCACATTGAAATTGGCCATCATTTTCTCGTGGATCATGTCATGAAGAAAGATATTGACATCATTCACGTCAACACTGAAGAGCAATTGGCAGATATCTTCACAATGCCCTTGGATGAGAAAAGGTTTTGCAAGTTAAGGTGTGAGCTAAATATCTTGGAATCTTCAAATGTCCTGTGATCAAGCACACATCCTAACACTTATGCATGTTGATGACTTAGATGTACAGCACACTAAGTAAAGTATATCTTCAATCAATGAAGACTTACATTCTCAGTGTGAATACATTAACATGGAATTTGACTTCGGAGCGCCACTATAATTGTGCGCCGTGTCTGGGTCTAATACTTCCTATACGGTGGGTAACGCCACCACCAAATCTCTCTGTTTGAAGTGTTTCACTCATGGCGTTAGTTCTGCAATATCTTCGCATTTGATTTGTCTTCAACTTCAACCTATCTTCATGATTTTCTTCACTATGTTGATCTGGTTGCTGTCTATATATATATATATATATATATATATATATATATATATATATATATATATATATATATATATATATATATATATATATATGTAACATCCCAAATTTTCAATTTGGAATGTTATACATTAGGTCATCATGCATATCATATTTTCTCGCATTTTTCCGATCCTAGAAAATTTCAAGCAACTCAAGGACCCTCGAGAGAGTTGAGATTTCATTATTTTCATATTTGGGATTTCTCAAATTTTGAAAATAGGATCATTTGATTTATTTATTTATATTCCAAAGTTTTTCCGATAAAAAATTAAGAGAGGGAATAATATGACTTTCCCAACATTTAGGAAAAATGAAGATTTAATAAATAAATCAAATTGTGGTTTTTGAAAGTTTATTTGCTTTAGGGAAAAAATGAGTATTTTAAAATATGCATTTTGCCCGCTTTTAAAGTTCATTTTGTTCGACTCATTTTTAGGAGTCGGGGAAAATTAATTTTATTTAATTTGGAGTTTGTTTGGTTTTATTTTTAATTGCTCGTTTTGTTTTTTTTTTGAAAAAAACGCCGCCTTCCGCTTGGGCCAAGGGCCCAGCCCACACCGCCCAACTCCTCCTCCCTCACTCTCCTTCATGGAGGAGTCCCGCCGTCGCCGCCACTGGCCGAGACCGGCTCAGGCCACGCCGCCCGCCGTGCCCCCTCCCCAAGGCACTAGCCCCCCCTTTATAAACCACCGACCCCCCCTCTCTCTCATCCCAGCCCGCCGCCTCGCTTGCCGAGCCCCGCCGCCGCCGCCGCCCGCCGCCCGCCGCCGCCACCGCCGCCACCACACCCCCCCACGGACCCGCCGCCACCCCGCCGAGCCGAGCCTCGCTGGCGACTCACGGAGGTAGCCACCTCGCCGCCCACCCCGTCCGGTTTTATTCCAAAACCGATCCGTTTTTTCTCGTTGTTCGGTTTTTTTAAAACCTAGATTGGTTTATTTTTTTCGGTTTTATTATTTAGTGAACGCTCACCGACCCGTTCGTTTTAGTGAACGTGTTCGTCGGTTAGTTTCTCATTAACGAACGTCCGCTTGGTTAACTGCTCGTCGCTTTTTCTTTTAATCGGATTTAATCCGTTATTTTCCGAATTCGATTTCGATTCAATTTTCAAATCAGTTTATTTTCTCGCCGCTTATCGGAATCAGTGATTCAAGCGCCTGGAGTTTCGTTTCGAAACCGCCGTTCCGACTAACCTACTTAAACCAAGTTTTGTTACTGTAAAATTTTGACCTAGTTTCAAGTTGCTAAAACCGAGTCGTTCTCTCTCGACTTTCGACTTTCGTTGCTTTATTTGATTCGATTATTTTTGTAACCAGGGTTCTTAAGTTGAACTCTCTGGTTAGATCTTTTATTTGAGATTTCCCTGTGCATTAGATGAGTACTTATTGTATGCTTGTTGTTTGTCTGCGTTAGATCACCCGGAGTGCGCCGCTTGTTACTTCGAATCCCTAGGTCTCGCGGATCATCAGCAAGGCAAGTAACACTTGATCATATCTTTTCTACTACCCAGTTTTATGCATTAGATCAACCCTCAAACACTTGCATGTTTAGGATCAACTTAAATTGTGGGATGGGAAGTAGATTGAGGTAGTACCTATTACCTGTTTTACTTATGAAACCTTGGGAGTTACTTCTACGTTTGCTTATGATGCCATGCTATGCTAGTAGACGTGGATTGGGTGAGTGAATATCCATGACAGATGTGAGATTGTTAATTAATGGTTTATCTAAGGTGGCAACCTAAACACACATCTGGGTGGATTGAGGCACCTGGTTTCTATCAGACTTGCTCAGTATTTCTTCGGACCGCCACCCGTGCTCTAAGGGATCATGAGATTATTTAAACTAGAAACTTCCGTGCAGCCACAAGCCAATATGGGCTCGCATAGTTGAGTAAGTTGTGCGAACTCTTATGGGTAGGCTAGCTGATGTAGGGGATGTAGGTTGGTACGGTCTACCCACATGTAAGGTGCTAGTGCTTCTGAAAGACTATGTCTCGGTCATCCGTTTCTCAAACACCATGTAGTGCGAGAACCAAGCGGAGGCGATCGAGTCTTGTGGGGAAAAGTGCGCAAACCTCTGCAGAGTGTATAAACTAATCATGATTAGCCGTGTCCCCGGTTATGGACGTCTTGAGTATCTAGTAATTGAATATCATGTGAATCTCAACATGTTACTTCTAATAAATGTTATTGGGTTTTGATGAGTACTTTTAATTGGGATTGAGGATGCTGTCAACCATTCTCAATGTTTAACAACCACCATGATAGTTAAATAAAATTATTCCTTTGTTGTAGGGAAAATTAGCTTTATGCAAAATGTAATCAGAGAGCTTTACCACCAGCCATATATGCATGTAGTATAGGCTTATTCCTTCATTACTCTCTATGTGTTACATTGCCAAAGATATTCCATGTGTCAACCTGTTTTGGGCTGCAACTTTCACGTTGCGCACTTTTCGCATTTACGAGTAAGGTGTTAGGTCGTGGTTCTATACTCGGTGATGCCGATGGAGTTGATGGACTCACTTATCTTCCAAGCCTTCCGCTTGTTGTTATTAGATGGCCTTAAGCCATATTATTGTAATAAGTTCCCTTGTGGACAACGTTGTAATAAGTGTGTGATTGCTACTCGCTATAAATCCTTCAAGTACTCGTGTGGTGTCGGCATTATCGATCCAGGATGACACCGAGCACAAAGACTTGATCCATTCGGTCCGGTCGCTACAGAGATGGTATCGAGCACACGCCGATCAGAGGACACGACCACTAAGTTAAAGCCATAGATCACTACTCTCTTCTCATTTTCTAACTCCTCATCTTTTCTACTCTTTAGGATGACGGACGCCAAGATCAAGTACGCCCAACCAGATGAAGGCACACCTTTAGATTTCACTTGAAGGAAGTCACCAAGTACTGAACATTGGACTACCCAGTTTCACCGAACTTTCAACGCCACTTTGCTCAAGAGGAGCGCCGAAGATTCAAGCTCACGTTCCAGAAGGACATTCGCCCCAATCACCAAGCCTATAGATAGTGTTTTCATTGCACCAACTTGAGTCCGGAAAGAGCATGGCAGCTCATATCACCATGGGACGCATTGGAGAAGTTTATCAAGAAGACCTCAAGGACACTATCTACCAGATTTGCGGACGTCGAGATGAACAATGGGAGATAGTCAGCACCAAGAAGGATAGATCCATTGCAGATTTCATCCAGGAGTTAAATCAGCACATTTGACGCCAGGAGAACCAGATGTGCAATGATATGCTGGAGTTGCAGGATGCAAAGGGAAGGATCATCGAACTTGAAGAAGAACTAAAGACTACACGCAAGGACTACATGGACGAGATCGTAGCTCTAGCAAGACACAATAACGATCTTAAGTACAAGATCGAAGAACTCAAGAAGAAGTTGGCGCTCAAGAATGAAGACAAGTACGTCGGCTGTCCAAGCAACTACATCATCATCGATTTACACCGATTCGGATCCAAGTGAACCCGACTTTGAAGACGAGTCGAGCGTACATCATGGAGTCTTCCACCGTTCAAATTAGTAGAAGTCCCCACATATTAGTAGTATTACCTCCATGTAAACATTATAGTACACGCACTTTTGCGATAGTTAGATCGTTGTAAGCCCTTTGTTTGATTGAATGAAGTGATTTTGTGTGCATTTGCTCATGTGCATTTGGGTAGTGATTCCCCTTAGACCTCATTCTATTCTTAATTTCGCCTTTTCTAAACCCATCGATGCCTCCGAGACGCGACCCCGGGTTCATTTTCCCGCCAGAGATCACCCAATTGATTCAGCAGCAGAATACCTTGATTCAAACATTGGTGCAGAACCAGGGCAACAACAACAACAACAACAACAACAACAACAACCCACCACCACCACCACCCGCGGATCACTTGACTCGTTTCCTTAGGCTGAATCCGCCGGTGTATTCCAGTAGCACCGAGCCGATTGTAGCAGATGATTGGCTCCGCAAGATAGGAAGGGAGTTGACCACTGCAGGATGCACAGATGGAGAAAGAGTGAAGTTTGCTGCACACCAGCTTGAAGGACCCGCAGCAGCATGGTGGGAGAATTTTACAGCCACTTACCCCGTAGACACTGTCACATGGGATCAGTTTCAGCAAGCTTTTCGCACTGCCCATGTTTCAGCAGGAGCCATGGCCATGAAGAAGCGTGAGTTTCGCAACTTACGCCAAGGAGGAAGGACTGTTGGCCAGTATGTGGATGATTTCAGCAAGTTAGCACGTTATGCCCCAGATGACGTTGCTACAGATGCGGCTAAACAGGAGAAGTTTCTAGAAGGACTGAATGATGAGTTCAGCATGCCGTTGATGGTAGCAAGTTTCAACAACTACCAGGAGTTGGTAGACCGAGCCCTCATGATTGAAGGGAAGCAGCAGCAAATTGAGAACTGCAAGCGGAAGTATGGACAGGAAAGTATAACTCGAGCCCAGCAGAAGCCTCGTTATACCCCTAAATCTGGAATTCAGTTTCAGCATACCCATGGAGGAGGTAATTCGCATAACCATAATGGCACTAAGAATGGGAACGGGAATGGAGGAAGCAATGGACAGAACCGCACCAACCCGTCAACACCATCCAAGGTAGACCTGAGTCACATTACTTGCTTTAAGTGCCGTAAGATCGGGCATTATGCAAATGAATGTCCGTAGGCCGAATGGAAATGGCAATGGAAGCTCGAAAGAAGCCAAACCCTTTCAACAGGGGATGTGAACCACATTGATGTGGAGGAGGTTGAAGATCAGCCCGATGCAAGAATCGTAAGTTTTGGTTAAGTCATTTATCGCAGTTGTTCTTTTCGATCATCGTGCATCGCATTCATACATATCAAGGGATTTGTGGATAAGTACAAATTACCGACCCAAGCCCTTAGGTCACCCATGCTAGTAACCTCACCCGAGCAGAATACATGGCTAGTAAATGGTGTGATCGATCGCCATTGAGGATTGGACACTATGTTTTCCCCTCGCACCTAATAGTTCGGAATCCCAAGGATTGGATGTGATATTAGGCATGGATTGGTTATCAAGTATGGAGGAACATAGATTGCACCACAAAGTCAATTTTGCTCACCACCCCGTAAGGAAGAAGGATCAAGTACGATCTCGACACGAGCCGAGGAGAACGCAAGTAAATTGCTTATCGTGAGGTGGTGCAGAAGAAGTACCAGTGGTAAAGGATTTTCCTGATGTATTTCCGGAAGAGTTGCCAGGAATGCCACCGGATAGAGACATTGAGTTTTTGATTGAGCTATTACCAGGAACAGGACCAATATCAAAGCGACCATACAGGATGCCCGCACAGGATTTGGCGGAAATCAAGAAGCAGATTAAGGAATTGTTGGACAAAGGTTTTATTCGCCCAAGTTCTTCACCTTGGGGATCACCCGTACTGTTAGTGGAGAAGAAGGATGGATCGTTAAGAATGGTTGTTGATTATCGTGGATTAAATGAAGTAACAATCAAGAACAAGTACCCACTACCAATGATAAATGATTTGTTTGATCGCTTGCAAGGAGCTAAAGTGTTTTCCAAGATCGATTTACGATCAGGGTACCATCAGTTGAAGATTCGGGAGCAGGACATACCCAAGACAGCGTTTACCACGAGATATGGACTGTATGAGTATACCGTTATGTCATTTGGACTGACTAACGCACCAGCCTATTTCATGAACCTGATGAACAAAGTGTTTATGGAGTTTTTGGATAAGTTCGTCGTGGTGTTCATTGATGACATTTTGATTTTCTCGAAGGATGAAGAGGAACACAGGGAACATTTGCGATTGGTTTTGGAGAAACTAAGGGAACACCAGTTATATGCCAAGTTCAGCAAGTGTGAGTTTTGGCTAAAGGAAGTTGGATTTCTTGGACATGTTATATCCGGAGAAGGAATAGCAGTTGACCCTACAAAGGTTGAGACCGTAACCAAATGGGAAGCACCAACGACAGTTGGAGAGATTCGGAGTTTCCTTGGACTCGCAGGATACTACCGAAGATTCATTGAGAATTTCTCAAGGATTGCAAAGCCTATGACAGAATTGTTGAAGAAGGATAACAAATTCATATGGACTGAGGACTGCGAGGCAAGTTTTCAGGAGTTGAAGAAAAGATTGGTTACCTCACCAGTTTTAATATTGCCGGATCAAACCAAGGGTTATGAGGTGTATTGTGACGCTTCACGTTGAGGACTTGGAGCAGTGCTTATGCAGGAAGGAAGAGTTGTTTCGTATGCTTCACGACAACTTAAGCCTCATGAGTTGAATTATGCCACACATGATTTGGAGTTAGCAGCCGTAGTGCATGCGTTGAATACATGGAGACATTTTCTCATTGGAAATCATTGTGAAGTGTACACGGATCACAAGAGTTTGAAGTACATCTTCACACAAAGGAATTAAATCTCGAGATGAGAGGAGATGGTTAGAGCTTATCAAGGATTATGATATGAGATTGCATTATCACCCCGGAAAGGCTAACGTTGTAGCAGACGCATTGAGTCGTAAGAGCCACGTCAATACCCTAATGATGGGAGGAATACCCAATGAGTTAGCCGAGGACCTTCGAGAGCTATGTTTGGAAATAGTTCCGAGAGGCTATGTAGCAGCATTGGAGATTCAGTCAACACTGATGGACAAAATCGAGAAGCCCAAAAGGCGGATAAGGAAGTTGCCTCTATAAAGGAGAAAATGAGCAAAGGAAAAGCTAAAGGATTTCGTGAGGATGAGCACGATACCCTATGGTTTGAAGACCGTGTTTATGTGCCCAATAACCCGTAGATCGAAGTTGATTTTGCAAGAAGCTCATGATTCACCCTATTCGATTCACCCAGGAAATACCAAGATGTATTTGGATTTGAAGAATACTTTCTGGTGGACCGGAATAAAGAAGGATATTGCGGAGTATGTAGCAGTTTGCGATGTATGTCAGAGAGTAAAGGCAGGACATCAGAAGCCAGCAGGATTGTTACAACCATTGCCGATACCCGAATGGAAGTGGGATAAATTAGGCATGGATTTCATCACAGGTTTGCCAAAGACTCGCTCAGATATGACTCGATTTGGGTTATAGTCGATCGCTTAACGAAGGTAGCTCATTTCATTCCAATAAGACTACCTATAGCAGTGCTAAGTTGGCAAAGATATACATGACCAGAATTGTGTGTTTACACGGAGTTCCGAGGAGCATTGTATCAGATAGAGGAACCCAATTTACCTCGAAATTTTGGAACCAGTTGCACGAAACATTGGGAACCCGATTGGAATTCAGTACAGCTTTCCACCCACGCAGACCGATGGACATACCGAGAGAGTCAATCAGATTTTGGAGGATATGCCGAGAGCTTGTGCACTAGATTATGGATCTAGTTGGGATGATAATTTGCCATATGCAGAATTTTCTTATAACAACAGCTACCAAACCAGCTTGAAGATGGCACCTTCGAGGCTCAGATGGAAGGAGATGCAGGACACCGTTGTCATGGGACTAAACCGAGACCGCCGATTGTTTGGACCAGATTTGATTAAGGAGTCTCAATGAATGTTAAACTGATTCGAGATAGGCTCAAGGTAGCCCAGTCCGCATGTAAGAGCTATGCAGATTCAAAGCGCAAAGCGATTGAATATGAAGTTGGAGACAGAGTATATCTTAGAGTATCCCCGCTTCGAGGAGTTAAGCGTTTTGGAGTTAAAGGAAAATTAGCACCACGATTCGTTGGACCGTATAAGATTTTGCAACGCATGGGGAAAGTTGCTTATAAGCTGGAATTGCCAGAAGGATTGTCAGGAGTTCATGATGTATTCCACGTTTCTCAACTGAAGAAATGTCACCCCGAGATAGCAGAGATACCGTTAAGAGACACAGTGCCTCTGGAAGCAATTCAGTTGAAGGATGATTTAACATATGAGGAAAAACCAGTCAAGATTCTCGATTATGCCAGCAGAGTTACTCGCAGCAAGGTTATCAAGTTTTGCAAAGTTCAGTGGAGCCACCACACGGAAGATGAAGCCACCTGGGAAAGAGAGGAAGTTTTGCTCAAGGACCACCCTCACCTATTTTCTAGCCAACCCAATCTCGAGGGCTAGATTCATCTTAAGGGTAGGTTTGTAACATCCCAAATTTTCAATTTGGAATGTTATACATTAGGTCATCATGCATATCATATTTTCTCGCATTTTCCAATCCTAGAAAATTTCAAGCAACTCAAGGACCCTCGAGAGAGTTGAGATTTCATTATTTTCATATTTGGGATTTCTCAAATTTTGAAAATAGGATCATTTGGATTTATTTATTTATCTTCCAAAGTTTTTCCGATAAAAAAATTAAGAGAGGGAATAATATGACTTTCCCAACATTTAGGAAAAATGAAGATTTAATAAATAAATCAAATTGTGGTTTTTGAAAGTTTATTTGCTTTAGGGAAAAAATGAGTATTTTAAAAATATGCATTTTGCCCCGTTTTAAAGTTCATTTTGTTCGACTCATTTTTAGGAGTCGGGGAAAATTAATTTTATTTAATTTGGAGTTTGTTTGGTTTTATTTTTAATTCTCTCGTTTTGTTTTTTTTTAAAACGCGCTTCGCTTCTTTGGGCCAAGGGCCCAGCCCACCGCCGCGCCCAACTCCCTCCTCTCGGCCTCCTCATGGAGGAGTCTCCCCGCCCGCCGCTGGCCGAGACCGCCTCGGTCACGCCGCCGCCCGCCGTGCCCTCCCCCAAGGCACTAGCCCCCTCCTTTATAAACCGCTGACCCCCTCTCTCTCATCCCGCTCCTCCGCCGAGCCGCCGCCGGCCACGCCCCGCCGCCGCCACCCCCGCCACCCGCCGACCCGTCCGGACCCCGCCACCACCCGCCAGAGTCTCAAGCCCGCACGCGACTCGCCGGAGGTAGCCACCTCGCCGCGCCACCCCGGTCCGGTTTTATTCCAAAAACCGATCCGGTTTTTTTTCTCGTTGTTCGGTTTTTTTTTAAAACCTAGATTGGTTTATTTTTTTTCGGTTTTATTATTTAGTGAACGTTCACCGACCCGTTCGTTTTAGTGAACGTGTTCGTCGGTTAGTTTCTGTTAACGAACGTCCGTTTGGTTAACCGTTCGTCGTTTTTCTTTTAATCGGATTTAATCCGTTATTTTCCGAATTCGATTTCTGATTCAATTTTCAAATCAGTTTATTTTCTCGCTCGCTTATCGGAATCAGTGATTCAAGCGCTGGAGTTTCGTTTGAAACCGCCGTTCCGACTAACCTACTTAAACCAAGTTTTGTTACTGTAAAATTTTGACCTAGTTTCAAGTTGCTAAAACCGAGTCGTTCTCTCTCGACTTTCGACTTTCATTGCTTTATTTGATTCGATTCTTTTTGTAACCAGGGTTCATAAGTTGAACTCTCTGGTTAGATCTTTTACTTGAGATTTCCCTGTGCATTAGATGAGTACTTATTGTATGCTTGTTGTTTGTCTGCGTTAGATCACCCGGAGTGCGCCGCTTGTTACTTCGAATCCCTAGGTCTCGCGGATCATCAGCAAGGCAAGTAACACTTGATCATATCTTTTCTACTACCCAGTTTTATGCATTAGATCAACCCTCAAACACTTGCATGTTTAGGATCAACTTAAATTGTGGGATGGGAAGTAGATTGAGGTAGTACCTATTACCTATTTTACTTATGAAACCTTGGGAGTTACTTCTACGTTTGCTTATGATGCCATGCTATGCTAGTAGACGTGGATTGGGTGACTGAATATCCATGACAGATGTGAGATTGTTAATTAATGGTTTATCTAAGGTGGCAACCAAAACACACATCTGGGTGGATTGAGGCACCTGGTTTCTATCAGACTTGCTCAGATTTCTTCGGACCGCCACCCGTGCTCTAAGGGATCATGAGATTATTTAAACTAGAAACTTCCGTGTGCAGCCACAAGCCAATATGGGCTCGCATAGTTGAGTAACTTGTGCGAACTCTTACGGGTAGGCTAGCTGATGTAGGGGATGTAGGTTGGTACGGTCTACCCACATGTAAGGTGCTAGTGCTTCGAAAGATCTGTGTCTCGGCCATCCGCTTCTCAAACACCATGTAGTGCGAGAACCAAGCGGAGGCGATCGAGTCTTGTGGGGAAAAGTGCAAACCTCTGCAGAGTGTATAAACTAATCATGATTAGCCGTGTCCCCGGTTATGGACGCCTTGAGTATCTAGTAATTGAATATCATGTGAATCTCAACATGTTACTTCTAATAAATGTTATTGGGTTTTGATGAGTACTTTTAATTGGGATTGAGGATGCTGTCAACCATTCTCAATGTTTAACAACCACCATGATAGTTAAATAAAATTATTCCTTTGTTGTAGGGAAAAATTAGCTTTATGCAAAATCAGTAATCAGAGAGCTTTACCACCAGCCATATATGCATGTAGTATAGGCTTATTCCTTCATTACTCTCTATGTGTTACATTGCCAAGATATTCCATGTGTGACCTGTTGGCTGCAACTTTCACGCTATGCACTTTTCGATTTACGAGTAAGATGTTAGGTCGTGGTTCTATACTCAAGATGCCGATGGAGTTGATGGACTCACTTATCTTCCAAGCCTTCCGCTGTTGTTATTAGATGGCCTTAAGCCATATTATTGTAATAAGTTCCCTTGTGGACAACGTTGTAATAAGTGTGTGATTGCTACTCGCTATAAATCCTTCAAGCACTGTGTGGTGTCAAGATTATTGATCCAGGATGACACCGAGCACGAGACTTGATCCATTCGGTCCGTCACTATATATATATATATATATATATATATATATATATATATATATATATATATATATATATATATATATATATATATATTGTTCTGTCCTCTATAGCATTCACTCATAGCTATGTCTTCCAAGTTGAATCTTTTGAACTAAGTGAATGTGATCGGACCCTAATCCCTCTATGCTTTCTATCTCAAACTCTATCTGTCCAAATCATATGCATTCTATTGAAACTGTCGAATGTCTTCTCTGCGTCCTTGTCAGCAGAAGACACAGAGACAAACTTTAAGTCTGTTTCAAATGATTCATCTTTATTGTTGAAATCCGAGAAGCCGGAACGACCATCCGACAAACTCAAGGGCGGGGAACGTGGGACAACTCGAGTATGTTGCATGCTTGCCACGTGCCCCTCATATGTGAACCGCCAGGGGCACCTGCGTAATTGCGCTGTGCCACACACCTCCTTATAAATACATGTCCCCTGCGGTAAAGAAAACCTTCTTCCACCTCTCCACCTCGGCAAAAACCCTAGCGCCGCTGCTAGGTCTCGACGACGCCGGTGACGAAGCGCTTAGCTGCCGCGACTTCTCCGACGCCGTCCTCACGCCGGCCGCGAACATCGTCCTCTCCGCCGTCGCCATAGGTGTCCTCCGTCGCCAAGTTAGGGCACGGTGGATTGAACTGCTCGGTCTCCTTTTCTTCCCGTCTAGCAGTTCTTCGAGTGGTAAATATAACTCTATTTTTACCATCTTTTTGATCCTCAAAGATTCATCCTACTTACCAAAATTGGTTTCTGCCTATACAATGTTAGATCTATTCTGTCTGTATCTCATACTGCCTAGTATATTCACTTAAGCTTCACAACTAGTTAGATTCCTCACTTGTACTTACTCACGGATTCGCATAAATATGGAACCAACTCTCGCCAGATAAGTGAATGTCT
The DNA here is from genome assembly GCA_021605205.1 of Aegilops longissima. Classification (NCBI taxonomy): domain Eukaryota; kingdom Viridiplantae; phylum Streptophyta; class Magnoliopsida; order Poales; family Poaceae; genus Aegilops; species Aegilops longissima. The sequence continues at coordinate 122,019,165 of CM038681.1, forward strand.
TCGCATCATGAGGTCAATGTCTTCAAACTGATTTATCTTCAAAATCTTCGAGAATGCATATGACCTCTTCCCTTCCCTCGCATCTCTAATGCTGTCATAGGTACATGTCCGTGGAGAATCCCTTGGTTCTCATAGTCTGCATTCGCTTGCGTAACTCTTACAAAGATCAACGTAACTCTCCGAAGCCGCCTCGTTTGTCCAGCAAACGCAAGCCTTTGAAGCCTTTGAACGTATTGAAGCCATTTAGTTTGAAGTTCATGGCTGCAGATAAATCAGTTAGAAAGGGCGGCAGACAGCGTCGTGGGGGAACCTCAAAAGATCTGCCTGATGACCTCGCAGAGCTTTAGAAGACAGATCCCGAAGAGAATTACAATCAACGCAAGACGCGAATCCAATGGATTCGTCGATATTGGGCTGAACAATGGTTCGAGTACAATTTCGTGACCCAGTAATACGCTAAGAAGAATGCTATAAAAAGCCCTTGGGGTGATATTCTCTTTCGAGGTCTTCCACCCAAGAACAGGGCTGAAGCTATTGCACAGGGTTTCTATCCTTGTATGGTCTGTGGACCTCAGCCTGAGAATGCCGACCCAACGTCATTGCTTTGGTGTCGTGACGATAATCTCTTCAAGCGCAACTTCCAACACGGAAAGGCTTCGACCAAGGAAAACAAGAAGTCATTGGGATTAGACTTCAACCCTGGTCCCTCTGCTCCCTGTGCTGACGGCTCACGTGATGCTGAACCCAATGTCATCGGTCCCTTCTACAACCTTGATGGCCTCATCACTCACATTGCGGTTCAAGGTGCCCAAGTGGATCACTCTGATGACGATGCTGACTCTGATGAAGCCCCAGCTCCTGCTCCATCTCCTCCCCCAAAGCCGCTAAAGCCAAAGAAGGCTAAGGCTTCAAAGTCAGCTGCTCCTCCAAAAGCTTCACGTGTGAAGCCACTCGCCATCGCACCTCCCCGAAGCGATGCAGCGGTCAAGATCAATCCCGTATCTCCAAGAGGACGGAGAACAAAAAGAAAATTGTCAAGAATACTGAACTGACACTGACTCCTGCTGCCATTCTGCGAGAAGAGCGCATTGATCTGTCCAGTGATGAAGATCTTGCAGATGATGCCCTTGAGCAACTTATCAAGAGCAAAGAAGAAGCAGAAATTTTCAACAATTTGCCTCTCTTTGATGTGGCAATCATCCATCACTTCATTGATGAGTGGTTTGACACCCCAAACATCAGCTTTGGAGATTTGCAACTTCCTATTGGCCTCAGCGTCTCCTTCAATGGATCCATTGCTTCTGAGCTAGCTCTTGCTCAGCGCAGCGTTGAACTGAAGAAAAAAATCGACTATGAAAAAGCTCAGTTCAAGAAGCATATGGTTGCACCAGCGTGCAAGATGTCAAAAACTTCAAGGTCATGCTGCACGACCTCAAAGAAGCCTTTCTCAAGAAGCATGAAGAAGCCAGAGGCTCTCGTGAGCGCATGAAGAGTCTGGCCGACAAGTGTGTGCTAGCCTACAATGAGGCTGAGAGGCGCAAGGCTCTTGGCCGTCCTGGAATTGACCCCAGAATGGCTGCAAAGAGGAAGAAGCCTTCAACTGACCAAGCTACACCTTCAAGGCAGGAAGAACCCCGCATAGTCTTCCCAAGCAACATGACTGGCTCGAAGCCAAAGGTCAGGTCAACCGCTTCTGAACAGAAGAAGACGAGGGTTGTTGAGGCTGAAGCCAGAAAGAGGAAACATCCTGAAGCCTCTGATGTTGCTCCCTCCAAGAAGAAGCTCAAGACCAAGAAGAATCAGGCTGCTCCCACAGAGCCCTTGGTTGTTGAACCCATTTCAATGGTTCGCCGTGCCTCTGCAATCCAAGAACGACGGATGATAGTTCATGAGCCTGCTTCCACAGAGGCTCATGAAGCTGAAGACATTCCAACAGTTGATCCCACCGCTGCTGAAGACATTGGTCATCATGACAATGTTGAAGATGATGAAGTTCTTCCTCAGATCGAACCAAACCAGATCATCGCTTTGTTCTCACGAACAAATAACTCATCAAGATTGGTCGTCCTCTGGCGCCAATTGCTCAGGATGCATCATGGGCTGATCACCCACAGCAACAAGACTCCCCAAGTACTCCCCAACAACAACAACAACAACAACAACAACAAGAGAACGACTTTGAGGCCCAGGCAACCCCATCTCCAAAGGCGTCGCCAACATTTCGCTGGCTTCCCAAAGGACAAAGGCCTCAAGTCCCTCTATCGAGCGTTCCAGAAGGAGAAGTGCACCACCAACCTGTTGCACGTCAAGTGTTTTCAGAAGCCACTCCAACTGTGAATGTCTCCGAGTCCGGCCAAAGCTGCTGAAGACAATCCGCTGCATCACCAAGACACCCAAGAAGAAGAAGAACGTGTCCCTACACCCCAGCTATTGAAGAAGTTATTCCTGATATCAACGTGCAAGGCCGACCCTCCAGCTCCTCAAGTGGAGGTTGAAAACATTGAGGCTGCCACCTCCAACACCAATGAAGCCAATGACACAGTCATGGCTGAAGCAAATGTGGAGCCTGCACCAAATGTGCTCAAGCCAATGAGGCAACTGCCTCAAGCATCTCGCCGAGCAGCTGAAGCCTCGCTTGTTGCCACTGCTCCAGCCCGCCACCAAGGCCCTACACAATTGAGCAAGCATACAACTATGGTCACTAATCACAAGAAGATGGCCTGCTCGTCCCTTCACCTCATGCCTCCGGTCCTTAGTTCGACTATCATATTGCGATAGGCCTCGTGTCCAGAAGCCAAAGCCAAGACTGCCAAGGTTCCCAGGCACTGCCACCTCTACAGGGTCTTCCAATGCAAATGGCTTTAAAGCCCACAACACTTTCTTTGACAGAGCAAAGAACCCCTACACAAGGCCAAGGATACATCTGACCGTTTCTGGAGCTATCAGCAACGAAGCTATTACTCCTGTGTTCTGTATGATCAAGGGCACATTTTCCCACATATGCGCCTCGACACTGAAGCCATTGCCGGACTGCCATGCTTAGAAGAAGCACTTGACTGCTTTCGAGATGCAGGTCTACTCGGCTTCGTAACAGACAAAGAACACTGGAATGAAGAACTTTTGCTTCAATTCTATGCTACCTCCACATCCGCTGCTACTACAGTAGATACGAAGACATGGGTTCTCGAGTGGATGACAGGAAATGTTCGTCATGAAGCCAAAGCTCTTTACATCATTGAGCTCACAGGCCTACCCACTCCCGGAGAGCTGTTTGAACCTGGTTGTCAACTCCACTACGATGCACTGGAGAGCATCTTTCATAAGCCAGAGCCCAACATGAGTCAGATGTTGAGCATGATGAAGCCTTCGCCACGTGACGCTGAATACCCTCAGAATTCTTTGTTGATGACCTTGAGTATCTGCCTCGCATAATATATCACATCATCAAAGCGAACTCTATGGCCTATCAAAGGGCATTCATCGTCGCAAAACTTGAAGGAGCCATGAAGACATTGGTCTTTACATCCTCAATGGCATCAGCCTTCAATACGCAAGAATTCTTCATCCGCAATTGGCTGCGTCTCGATCTGATCTTTTGGTCTGAAATTTTATGCTCCATGGGTCATGCGCCTCATCAAGATGCACTCGCTATCAACCATCAACCTTCGCTCGCAATCATCTCGATCTTTCTACCGAGGTTGATTTGTCGCTTGAAGCCATATACCCCGAGCCCGCCAAAACGCCACTTTGTCTTCGTAATGCGATCACCATAGCTTCTCTCAACCCATGGAAGGCGCCCAAGCAAAGATCTCGGTCTATCCTCCGGCTGGGAACACTCGCCCGCCTCACCGCAAGCAAACTAAAGCTACCGAGAGCACTATTGCACAAAGGCCTCTGGCGCTCTCGCGTCCTAAATAACCGAGAACTTCTTGTGGCACTACATCGTAAACAAGATAAGCATCACTCCTGGCTCAAGCGACGATGCAAAGCTCTTGGTGGACGCCAATCGCATTCAAATCTTGCCACCAAGAATGCTTTTGTCACTCATGAGACCTGTCGGCGATCATGGAAGAGTTTGACACTGCTCAGTGCAGAAGCAGATCTTCAAGATGATGGCTTCACTGAACGCTTCAAGTTTGACTCCACTCCTCCACGGAATGCAGTCCTACAACAAACTCCTTCACTTGAAGACTCTGACTATTCTTTCTCCGCGGAAACGGTGAATGCCAAAGTGATCGATGATAAAGCCGATGCTACTTCACCGCCCCCTACTTCTGTTCGCATCAACACTGCACCAAGTTCGTCTGCGCCGCCAAACAACAACGAAAACCCTGCTGCATCATCTACTTCTGAAGAGGACGGGTAGATGCTCTATGTCTTCAAACCTTTTTGGTCCTTACTGACAAAAGGGGGAGAAGCATATGAGTTTGATAGTCTTCAAGCGGGTTCATATGGGCGGTTGCTTTATATTTTGCCTAGTGTTTACAACTCTCGTTTTTGATACATTTGTTTTTTTTTGAGTTGTAACACTTAAACTCGATGGTCATCTGCTACTTGTTTGCTTTACTGTGATGCGATGATAAATTCCGCATGCGCGATGATAACTTCCGCACTTTGATCATTCTGCAGACGTCCATTTTTCATTATGCATGTCATTCTCTTAGTTATATCATTTCATGCATGATGAATTATCTTCATAAGTTGAAGAGGATCTCCACAAGTACAACCTGCCATGTGCATTTGCATTCCAAAAGCAAACTACTTATATGCACATCTTCAGGGGGAGCCTTTGCCACTTATGAAGACAATTCCCTATCCTTTACAATTTCACATACTTTATCCCCGTTGAAAACTTCAACCAGTTTGTCATCAATCACCAAAAAGAGGGAGATTTTAAGTGCATCTAGTGCCACCCCTAGTTGGTTTTGGAGTATTGACGACAAATGTGGTTGAGGGACTATTGCGTTTGTGAGAATTGTAGGATAACGCAGGTAGTGTCCCCCATTGATTCGGTTTACCTACCGGAGATGACCCCTAAAAATGTATGAAGACATCGACGACAATGGTGGCATGTGAAGATATTCACATTGAAGACTATGACATGAGAAGACATTGAGTGAAGACTATGGAGCCCAAGACCGTGGTCGCTTCATTGTTTCCTTTTCTTCTTTGTTGAGTCATAGGAACCACCGCATTATTAAGTGGGGTCCAAGTGATCAAAGTCGAATGATCAAGTGATGCTCAACCTAAATCCTATGTCTTCGAGCGAAGACAATGAGAGAAAATCTTATCCAGAGTTGGATGAGTCAACTTTGCTTGTAGCCCAAGTAAAGTTGCCGTGTGTTTTGAAATCGACCGCTGGAACACGTGTCGGCTTCCTTAGTGACCCAGGGTCATTTCGCACATAACAGGTCGGGTTGCCTAGTGGCTATAAATAGCCCACCCCTACACCATAAATTGGTGGCTGCTCAGAGTTAGTGCACGGCTTTTGTCGCTTGAGAGCAACCCACCTCAAGTCTTTGAGAGAGAAATCCTTGCGAGGACAAAGCCCAAACACCTGTGGCCAAAGAGTGTTAGGCATCATCAAGTCTTTCTGTCTGTGTGACTCAAGACTTATTACACTTGAGGAATGTGAATCCTCCAAATGGTTAGGCGTCGCGCTCGAGCATCCAAGAGTCATTGTGGATTGCCGTGAACGCATCTCAGGAAGGTTCTGGAAGTCTACCTTGAAGACTTACCAGAGTGATTGGGCGAGGACTGTGTGTCCTTAGCTCAAGGGGAATTAGGTGAAGACGCGGTCTTCTAAGTTGAATCTCAGCCTCCCTAACTAGATGTACAGCTTGTCACAAAGAATCGAACTGGTCCAACAAATTATGTGTCTTCAACAAGTGACTGGTTCTATCTTCTCCTCTCCTTACTTAGAGTTTGTCTTCGTGAAGTCATTGCCTATTTGTCATACCTGTTTGACTTCATTGCTTGACTACTTTTGTTGATTGGCTTCTCACTATCTTCCATCTTGATCCTTACTACCAAGCTGCTATTAGTCTTGTACTTTCACGTTATTGCATACTAGACTATGATTTGCTTGTTGTAGTTTATCTTTTGCTGCATATCAATTAGGTCATTTCTATTGTTTGTCTTCGAAACATCCGTGTTTTGAAGACTTTCCTAAAAATCGCCTATTCACCCCCCCTCTAGTCGATAACTAGCACTTTCAATTGTTATCAGAGCAAGGTACTCCCTTGTTCTGTGTGATTTGGTTTAACCACCTGGAGTTTTAGCTATGTCGACTACAGGGATAATCAAAGCTGTGACAATGATTCCCGTTTCCCACTGCTATGGATCGTGCCATCCATGAAGAACACCTGGGACTGGAACCTGGAGGAGGACATGTAGCCCATCTATAACGTGTAAGTGGAGTACGGTAACTGTGAACGGCAGCGCTGTGAATATATGTAGACTAGTCGTGCACAAAATTATCACATGAATTGGAGATGAACTTGTGTGGCATACTGGCATTTGTCCTTTAGAATTTATTACTAGTAAATGTATTATGTGTACGTGCAACTTGTGTGGTTGTTGCACGGGCTCCTGTTCATCCAGCCTCCACCGCGCGCTACTCCACCGGCTACTGTTCAACCACCCCTCCACGGGCACCCCTCCACCGCTCATCTGCTCATCCAGCCCTCCACACCACGGGTCCTGCTCAACCACCCTCCACGGCCACCCTCCACCGCTCACTGCTCATCCAGCCCTCCACACCACGGGTCCTGTTCATCCAGAGGCAACGCCACCGCCACTGCTCATCCAACCCCCCCCACCCCGAACGGTCACTGCTCATCCAATCGATCGGCTTCAGCTAGCAGCAGTAGTGAAGGAATCACTCGATCGGGTTCAGTTAACAGCCATCGATCGATCGCTCGAGTTTAGTAACGCATAGCCTGCAGTGCAATTGCTCGGGTTCAGTTAGAGCCCAACGCCTCACTCGGGTTCAGTTAGAGCCAACACCTCGCACGTGTACGAGAGAAACGCGCATCGCTCAGCCCCCGACCTCCCACCATAACCGGCAACTCCCTGAAATTTTCCTCCCCCTCGCTTCTACCACGGTTTTTTCCATCATGGACGGCCCAAAGAATGTCATGCAGCTGCGTCTCCGCCCGCCCAGACAAAAAGCCCATTTTCTCATCATGATTTTTGTCATAGAAGTAGGAGCCCACCACATCTATGATGATACCGAGTTTTGTCACAATTATCGTCATAGAAGTGTCATATGTATGACAGAAAAAAATTTCGTTCGGCCCAAAATGTCACGGATGTGTCTTTTTTTTGTAGTGCTTAGAGCAGATCTGTAGTCGTATGGACCTACTCAGCACCGTCCGTCTGGCCGCATGCTCGGTGTCTTTGTACCGTCTACTCGTCTGCAACCGGCCAGCTCTTTTCAAGACACCCTGCTTGCTGATGCCCGATCCTCGTAAGTAGCCTAGACACCGACTTGACGATCCTACGAAGGTTGCCGTGGTGCCCCTCGACATGCTACCACTATCCGTCCACCTGTCCTTCATGCGCGGCCACCATCGGGCGGGCATGAAGGCCAACTCGATCGCCCTCATCCACCACACCAGTAGTCTGTGGCGCCTCGTGGATATCTACACCCAGCGAGAGATCACCTTCCATCGTTGGATACCGCCGCCATCGAGCCTCGCGTCCCGCGGACACTTCGCCTACTACGCACGTAGACGCCGTCAAGCTTTTGGCTCGACCTCTATTTGCGAAAGTTGTAATCTGCGGTGCCCACACCATCGTAAGACTACATGGATTACAAGCTCATTGCCTTGTTCAACATGGGATTAGTCTATCTCGAATCCGGCCGCCATACATGGTTATGGCTCATCATCAATCTGTTGAGGCAACATTTCGGCTCGATGCTATAGTACACAATGGCATCGTTCTACGCGGCCGACGCACAGATTGGCTGCCTATACCGGTGGAATCTATCGTCGTAATTGTTCTATCTCATCTCATCTTTACCTTATGAATACGATCGCTGTTCATTTGTTACAAATTTAGAATGCATAGCATGTCTATAACCACATCATTGCTATATGTTCCTCTCATTTCCTAGATTTTTATGACCACACATGTTATTGTTAGAGTCATGTATGCTGCTGCTATATGTTCCTCTCATTTCCTAAATATGCACATCCGTTTTCTAATCTCTACCAATAGTTTTACTAGTTCATATACACATATCATTATATTGAAAACACATAAAATTCCCTTTTCATATTTACATCCTTATTTTTGTTGTTTTTTTCCCACCCAACGCTGATTTTTTTACCACTGGCTTTCCCTGAAACCAACTCAATTGTCCCATGTCTTATTTGCTTACAAAAACAAAACGATTTTTTGGCAAATCAATAAGTTCTTAAAAAATGTTTATCATTTCGGGATTACAACAGTTTGACTCCACCAAATATGCAAAATAAGGTTGAACTTTTTGACTGTGGTCCTGGGCAGAAAATGGGCTGTAATAAATTACTTAAGAATTAGCAAATGGGCTGCAAATTATAAAAAATAGCAAATGGGCTTTATGTTGTCTGCCACAGATTTGGAGGCTGACTTGTGGGCCTACACAAGGTTTCTTAAAAAAGAAACTTAGTTAACAATCGACTCTACTAGTGTAGGATCGTTAGATGTCAATCTAACGGCAATCGTGCTTCTTCGCCTCTCGATCTTCCCGCCCAACCGCCAAACCAGCGCCGTCGGAACCGCTTTGCTCCGCCTCCCATGGCCGGGCAAGTCTTGCCGGGCAGGCCTCACGGCCCCATCATACTTCCATCCTCGGCATGTCTATCCTCTACTCACCCACACCTCCCGTTATTTTACGGCGACGGCAAACGAACCAATCAACCTCAGACTTTCCATCACAGGCAGCCACTACCGTGTCTTCGCCGGCTCCGTGTCGTTCCCTTTGTAGGCCTCGCCGTCGTCCACCGCCGTGGTACTCTCGACGTGGCGTGGTCAACAATGTCCATCCAACGGCCGTAGTGCTTCTTAAACCTCTGGTCTTCTTGCCCCAGCCGCCCAAAGTAGCGCCGGTCGTGCCGCATGCTCCTGCCTCACGTGGCCGGCTATGCTGCCGCGGAGGCCTCACCGTTGCTACCTCTTGAGCACTGCGTTGGATTTCCCCGAAGAGGAGAGGATGATGCAGCAAAGTAGCGTAAGTATTTCCCTCAGTTTTTGAGAACCAAGGTATCAATCCAGTATGAGGCCACGCACAAGTCCCTCGTACCTACACAAAACGATAGCTCCTCGCAACCAACGCGAATAGGGGTTGTCAATCCCTTCACGGTCACTTACGAGAGTGAGATCTGATAGAGATGATAAATAATATTTTTGGTATTTTTGGTATAGAGATGCAAAGTAAAAGTAAAAGGCAAAGTAAAAACAAAGCAAGTATAAAAGTGATGGAGATTGATATGATGAGAATAGACCCGGGGCCATAGGTTTCACTAGTGGCTTCTCTCAAGAGCATAGGTATTCTACGGTTGGTGAACAAATTACTGTTGAGCAATTGACAGAATTGAGCATAGTTATGAGTATATCTAGGTATGATCATGTATATAGGCATCACATCCAATACAAGTAGACCGAAACGATTCTCGCATCTACTACTATTACTCCACTCATCGATCGCTATCCAAAGATGCATCTAGAGTATTAAGTTAAAAACAGAGTAACGCCTTAAGCAAGATGACATGATGTAGAGGATAAATTCATGCAATATGATAAAACCCCATCTTTTATCCTCGATGGCAACAATACAATACGTGCCTTGCAACCCTTTCCACATCCTTTGGTAAGGACACCGCAAGATTGAACCCAAAGCTAAGCACTTCTCCCATTGCAAGAACTACCAATCTAGTTGGCCAAACCAAACGGATAATTCGAAGAGACTTGCAAAGATAACTCAATCATACATAAAAGAATTCAGAGAAGATTCAAATATTATTCATAGATAAGCTGGATCATAAACCCACAATTCATCGGTCTCAACAAACACACCGCAAAAAAGAAGATTACATCGAATAGATCTCCACGAGAGAGGGGGAGAACATTGTATTGAGATCCAAAAAGAGAGAAGAAGTCATCTAGCTACTAGCTATGGACCCGTAGGTCTGAAGTAAACTACTCACACTTCATTGGAGAGGCTATGGTGATGGTGTAGAAGCCCTCCTTGGTGGATGCCCCTCCGGCGAAGCTCCGGAACAGGCCCCAAGATGGAATCTTGTGGATACAGGAAGTTGCGGCGGTGGAACTAGGTTTTGGCTCCTGTTCTGGTCGTTTGGGGGTACGTAGGTATATATAGGAGGAAGGAGTACGTCCGTGGAGCAACAGGGGGCCCACGAGGCAGGGGGCGCGCCCTGGGGGGGCACCCCCCACCCTCGTGACCGCCTCTTTTGTTCCTTGGAGTAGGGTCCAAGTCCCCTGGATCACGTTCGGTGAGAAAATAACGTTTTCGAAGGTTTCATTCCGCTTTGGACTCCATTTGATATTCCGCTTTTGAAACACCGAAATAGGCAAAAACAGCAATTTCGGCTGGGCCTCCGGTTAATAGGTTAGTCCCAAAAATAATATAAAAGTGGAAAATAAAGCCCAATATAGTCCAAAATAGTAGATAAAGTAGCATGGAGCAATAAAAAATTATAGGTACATAGGAGACGTATCAGGCATCCCCAAGCTTAATTCCTGCTCGTCCTCGAGTAGGTAAATGATAAAAAGAGAATTTTTGATGCGGAGTGATACTTTAGCATAATTTCAATGTAAATCTTCTTAATTTTGGTATGAATATTCAGATCCGAAAGATTCAAGACAAAAGTACATATTGACATAAAAATAATAATACTTCAAGCATGCTAACTAAGCAATTATGTCTTCTCAAAATAACATGGCCAAAGAAAGTTATCCCTACAAAATCATATAGTCTGGCTATGCTCCATCTTCCCCACACAAAATATTTAAATCATGCACAACCCCGATGACAAGCCAAGCAATTGTTTCATACTTTAGCATTTTCAAAACTTTTTAAATCTTCACACAATACATGAGAGTGAGCCATGGATATAGCACTATATGTGGAATAGACTGGTGGTTGTGGAGAAGACAAAAAAGGGAGAAGATAGTCTCACATCAACTAGGCGTATCAACGGGCTATGGGGATGCCCATCAATAGATATCAATGTGAGTGAGTAGGGATTGCCATGCAACGGATGCACTAGAGCTATAAGTATATGAAAGCTCAACAAAAGAAACTAAGTGGGTGTGCATCCAACTCGCTTGCTCACGAAGACCTAAGGCATTTGAGGAAGCCCATCATTGGAATATACAAGCCAAGTTCTATAATGAAAAATGCCCACTAGTATATGAAAGTGAAAAGATGAGAGACTCTCTATCATGAAGATCTTGGTGCTACTTTGAAGCACAAGTGTGGTAAAAGGATAGTAGCATTGTCCCTTCTCTATTTTTCTCTCACTTTTTTTTGTTTGTTTGTTTTTTATTTTATTTGGGCCTTTTTTATGGCCTCTTTTTTTTCTATTTTTTTATATTTTTCGTCCAGAGTCTCATCCCGACTTGTGGGGGAATCATGGTCTCCATCATCATTTCCTCACTTGGGAAAATGCTCTAAAGAATGATGATCATCACACTTTTTTTCTTACAAATCAACAATTACAACTCGATTCTTAGAACAAAGTATGACTCTATATGAATGCCTCCGGCGGTGTACCGGGATATGCAATGAATCAAGAGTGACATGTATGAAAGAATTATGAACGGTGCTTTGCCACAAATACAATGTCAACTACATGATCATGCTAGCAATATGACAATGATAGAACGTGTCATAATAAACTGTAGTGACCCGACCCGAAAACGGTCAAGTCTCTGTGTAGCTATACCATCCCAAGATCATGCTGGCACACACAGTACATTGATGAAAAGATTCAAAGTTCAATCACACCTGAATTTATTACACGATTCTCATATCGAGTCTTTATTACAATAGAATAAATTCGGCCGAAGGCCAACTCATGAGAAATAAACTAAATAAAGTTGCGGAAGCGTGAGATTTAATAGCGAGTCCATCCGACTCCATAGGGCAATCGCCAAGCGTGGATCGTAGCCTCACTCCCGATCGAAAACTCCTCGCAACATAAGACGTTGCAGCCGTGTAGGTCAGCATTTTGAATATGCCGCAAGTCAAAGAGAACAACAATAAAATTACTAACACTATATGCAATTTGGCTGTGGGGTTCTAAGTTTCATTGTTTTGCTAAAAGCCGCTTTTTCCTACAACAAGGACTTGTTTGCAAATACTACAAAATGTTGGTAGTTATTGAGATGGTTCCGCCAACCAATGTCTCATTCCCAATTATTAAAATAACCCCTCAATTGATTTACTAATTTTGGTGTTGAGATTTCAAATACTCCAAGTTCCAGAGGCTCAAATTGTCCAGAATCGGGACACGGCTAACCGATTAGATCTTCACTGCAAAGGTTTATGACTTTACCCGCAAGAATCGCTCCTCCTTTAAGTCTTCGCACTTCCCGGTGTTTGAAGACGGACGAACGTAAACAGGTCTTCCAAGAGTTCCTCCGGGCCACCGCCGCACCCATCCAATCCTACCGTTCTTCTACATCTCGTAGCACCGTCCGCCAGAGTCACACCTAGGGTCGACCAAGCCGAGCCCATAGTGGCTTGCGGCTGCATGTAAGCTTCCGGTCAATGGGGTATCCATCCGCCTCTTCGTGGCTGGGTGAAGCTCGCAAGATGTCATGGCTCTTCTCCATGCATCCCGCCAGCCGCTGGTTTCTCCAGGTGCCCACAACCGCCCTCCACCCAAGAGTGAATTTTGAAGTCCATCTTGAGCTTGAAGTCATGGGGTTGTCATCATCTTGACTCTCACATCTCCCTTATGAATCACTCAACCAACCCCGCTCACGAGCATAGCAAAATAAACTACTTGCCTCGGCCATGGTAACAAGGGGAATTGGTTTCATCCTACCTCATGATACTACTCAAGAACATAACTTAAAATTCTCCTACTGCATGCATGGTGGGGAGGTATAATTCTAATGCAATAAAATCATAGGCATTGTAAAAGAAAACATGGTCAAATGACTTGCCTTGCTGACGGTCTTCGAAAGTTAGGGACTCGTGATAGCAGGCTTCGCACTCCGAAAATTCTACCGAAGCAAACAACAATCGTATAAGCATAAAAACATACAATCACTTAACATAACAGCATGCTAACATAAAACACACAAAACAATTGAACCAAAACCCAAAGAAAACTCGAAGAAATCCAAGCCATCAACTAACAAGAAAATAAAATAAACCTTTTATTTTCTGTAAATAAAAGTTCATGTTCTAAAGCTACAGAAACTAATCTAAAATAAACTATAACATAGGTAAAATAAAATTATTTACTAAAGAAAACAATAGGAAAACAGTAGCTAGTTAAATAAACAAGAAACACATGATTTTGACTAAAACTATTTTTTATTAACCTAAAATACCCAAATAAAATTCCTACTGCTAGGCAAAGTCAAAACAAAACAGTGACAAAAAGAATCACTAAATTAAAATAATCCTAACTCATTTTATAGCAGAATTACTAATCTGTCTAAAACTAAAATAAAACAATTTCTAATAATTTAAACATGGCTAAACATATTTTCTACAGAAACTACAACAAATTTGCAAACTAACAAAAAAAGAATCAACTAAAAATATTAAGTAACCTAAAAGATATGGATTTTACAAAACTGAAACTATTCTGTTAAAAACAGAAACGAAAAAATAACTAAAAAGAAAAACTAGCGCTAACGAGTCTATCTAGCGCTCAGGCGATTTTATAACTAACGCACGCCCGCGGTTAACAGAAAATAAACTGATCGGGCCGGCCTAACTAAACCGCTAACTAAACCAAAATAAACCGTAACTAAGCCGGACTTTTTAAAATAAAACATACCCCTTCGTAGATCTAATCTAGGCCCTAGATTCTAGATCGGACGGTGGTGGGCGGTTCCGGCGACTCACCATGCTGTGGCGACGACGGCGACGGACGACGGCGGCTCGGCGCGACGACGCAGCGTTCGTTCGTGGTCGGGGAAGACGGCGGAGACGTCCGGCAAAGCGGCGGAGCGAGGGAGGTCGAGGTGGAGTCGGTGGAGCTCGGGGGTCGGAGACGAGCGGGCAGGAGTAATGAGCAAGGCGGCGCTGGTTCCGCGAGAATCATGGGCGAGGTGGAGGAGTTAGGCGAGGGAAAAGGTGGGGAACGGGTCGAGGGGCGGGTATTTATAGGGGCGGCCGACTTGGAGGAGGGGAGAATCGGGAGAGAATCCGTGATCTCCGGATTCAAGGGCGGCGGCGACGCTGGTTTAGCGTGGAGAGGAAGAAGAAGGGTGGGGCCAGCGGCGTCGAGAGAGGAGGAGAGGTTTGGCCGGGCGACCGAGGGGAGGGTTTTCGGCCGGGCGGCTCGGGCAGGCCGGCTCGGTCGGTTGGCTGGCCGAGCCTGGCCACAGGGCTGCCTCATACTGGCTGGGCAGGTTATTCTGGCCGGCGCCTGGTTTTCTTTCTCCTTTTTTTGAATTAGGAGAGGAGGAATATATAAAAATATTTTTTTATATAGGACATATATATATCAAAATTATCAGGGGAATTTATCCTATAATTTGAACATTTTTCCAGGGGCAAAACTCAAACTTAAAAAAAACATTTTCTAGAAATCCCAAATAAAATCAAATTTGAATTCAAACTTTTTGGCAAAATTTTTCATCTGACATCTTTCGAGTGTCATGTTTACTCCTCTCATACTTTTTCTCAAGTATTTGTCAGGCATTGTTTTTGAAATAAATTTCAACTGCCAATTTGAATTCAAATTCCAACAACTCAAAAGCCTCTGAAATAATTCAAATGTCACTCAATTCAAACAATAATGCATAGATGCTTAGCTATAATTGTAAAACATTCCAAATGGGAAATTTGGGATGTTACATAAACGGAATGGTGGAAAATTGCATGGCAATATATCTCGGAATGGCTATGGAAATGCCATGATAGGTAGGTATGGTGGCTGTTTTGAGGAATATATGGTGGGTGTATGATACCGGCGAAAAGTGCGCGGTATTAGAGAGGCTAGCAATGGTGGAAGGATGGGGGAAAAATGCGTATAATCCATGGACTCAACATTAGTCATAAAGAACTCATATACTTATTGCAAAAATCTAGAAGTTATCAAAGCAAAGTATTACGCGCATGCTCCTAGGGGGATAGATTGGTAGGAAAAGACCATTGCTCGTCTCGACCGCCACTCATAAGGAAGACAATCAATAAATAAATCATGCTCCGAGTTCATCACATAACGGTTCACCATACGTGCATGCTACGGGAATCACAAACTTCAACACAAGTATTCTTTAAATTCACAACTACTCAACTAGCATGACTCTAATATCACCATCTTCATATCTCAAAACAATTATCAAGCATCAAACTTATCTTAGTATTCAACGCACTCAAAACAACGTTTCACATATCTTGAATACCAAGTATATTAATATTAAGCAAATTACCATGCTATTAGTGACTCTCAAAATAATCTAAGTGAAGCATGAGAGATCAATAGTTTCTTTAAAACAAATCCACCACCGTGCTCTAAAAGATCTAAGTGAAGCACTAGAGCAAAAATTATCACGCTCAAAAGATATAAGTGAAGCACTATGAGCAAAACTATCAAGCTCAAAAGATATAAGTGAAGCACATAGAGTATTCTATCAAATTCCAATTTATGTATGGCTCTCTCAAAAGGTGTGTACAGCAAGGATGATTGTGGTAAACTAACAAGCAAAGACGCAAATAATACAAGACACTCCAAGCAAAACACTTATCATGTGGTGAATAAAAATATAGACCCAAGCTTTGACTTTTTGGTGTCCTTGGATTATCTTGGGGTGCCATGGGCATCCCCAAGCTTAGGCTCTTGCCACTCCTTGTTCCATAATCCATCAAAAGAATTTACCCAAAACTTGAAAACTTCACAACACAAAACTCAATAGAAATCCCGTGAGCTTCGTTAGAGAAAGAAAACAAAAGACTACTTTAAGGTACTGTAATGAACTCATTCTTTATTTATATTGGTGTTAAACCTACTGTATTCCAACTTATCTATGGGTTATAAACTATTTTACTAGCCATAGATTCATCAAAATAAGCAAACAACACACGAAAAACAGAATCTTTCAAAAACAGAACAGTCTGTAGTAATCTGTAAATAACGCAAACTTATGGAACTCCAAAAATTCTACCAAAATTATACAACCTAGACAATTTGTTTATTGATAAGCAGCAATTGGAATCAGTATTTTATCAGGTTCTGGTGATTTTTAATAATTCGGGCACTGAGCGCAAAGTTTCTGGAAATTACAGCAAGATCAAATAACTATCATCCAAGAAGATCCAATAGGTTTAACTTGGCACAAACACTAATTAAAACATAAAACCACATCTAAACAGAGGCTAGATGGATAATTTATTCCTAAACAGGAGAAAAAGCAAAAAATAAAAAATAAAATTGGGTTGCCTCCCAACAAGCGCTATCGTTTAACGCCCCTAGCTAGGCATAAAAGCGAGGATAGATCTAGGTATTGCCGTAGTAATAAGATAGATCGGTGAAACTCATTTCATATTCTCTACATTCAGCAGCAAGTTTTCTTTGAGGCAAGCAAAAGTAATCAAAAGGGCTAAATTTAATAGGGCAAAAATCCCCAAGATCAATTTTAGGAGGTATAGGTTCCTCTTTTGGCCCTTCATAATGCACAACCAATTCATCATTATAAGCGTTCTTTTGACAGAACCTTGTGAGTCTACACTCAAGAGAGTATCCTAACTCATTATTTTGAATAGCCAAATCATCATTAAGTTCAGAGATTCTGTCAATTAAAATATTGGTTGGCACCTTTTTTCTAAGGTTTTCATTGAAAGCAACATAGTCAAGAGATTGAAAACGCATAATTTCTTCTTGATCAAAGAGGATAGATTCTATGGGAGGACGGCCGGCGTCCACCCTATAATGCGCAAAGATTTCTTTGGCCTCTTTTATTATAAATCTGAATTCATGAGCCAAAAAGATAGTAGCGGCACGCTTAACAGAGGAGTGTTTGATATTAGAAAATTCTAGAAAAATCCTTTGTATAGAAGGGTGCATATGCATAAATTGCCTTTCAAGTTCAACGATAAGCATGGCAATGACGTCCGCAAGACTACTAGTTCTATGAAGAATAGAACTGCCCATAGAGGGCAAAGCACTGACACAAGTAAAGAAATCTTGAATAACTCCTTTTCCAATAATATTACCACTACCGTTTCGAAATCTCTTTGTATGATAGGTAGGGGATTCTTCAGCGGGAGCATCAGAATTTTCTATGATATTGTTATCGCCCAAATCGGCGATAACTTCCCCAATTTCAGACATCGCGACAAACAAGCAAACTAACACACGAGCAAACAAGCGGACGAGCAAAAGGCAACGGGAAAAAGAGGAGGAGATTGGGAAAGAGAGGGCGAATAAAACGGCAAGGGTGAAGTGGGGGAGAGGAAAACGAGAGGCAAATGGCAAATAATGTAATGCGAGAGATAGGGATTGTGATGGGTACTTGGTATGGTTGACTTGCTCTTGCGTGAGCCTCCCCGGCAACGGCGCCAGAAATTCTTCTTGCTACCTCTTGAGCACTGTGTTGGATTTCCCCAAAGAGGAGAGGATGATGCAGCAAAGTAGCGTAAGTATTTCCCTCAGTTTTTGAGAACCAAGGTATCAATCCAGTAGGAGGCCACGCACAAGTCCCTCATACCTACACAAAACGAGCTCCTCGCAACCAACGCGAATAGGGGTTGTCAATCCCTTCACGGTCACTTACGAGAGTGAGATCTGATAGAGATGATAAATAATATTTTTGGTATTTTTTGTATAGAGATGCAAAGTAAAAGTAAAAAGCAAAGTAAAAACAAAGCAAGTATAAAAGTGATGGAGATTGATATGATGAGAATAGACCCGGGGGCCATAGGTTTCACTAGTGGCTTCTCTCAAGAGCATAGGTATTCTCCCCATACTACTCCCACCGCTGGCCAGGCCATGCCTCCACTCACCCACTCCCCCTGTTATTCTGCAGCGACGGCAGCCTCACACCGCAGCCGAACCAGTGAACCCTCGTACTCCTCTCCGCATGGGCATCCACTGCCGCGTCTTCCCCGGCTCCGCGTTGTCCCCTTCCTAGTGTTGGGGAACGTAGCAGAAATTCAAAATTTTCTATGCATCACCAAGATCAATCTATGGAGTAATCTGGCAACGAGGGGAAGGAGAGTGCATCTACATACCCTTGTAGATCGCTAAGCGGAAGCGTTCAAGAGAACGGGGTTGAAGGAGTCGATTGCCGTGATCCAAATCACCGGAGATCCTAGTGCCGAACGGACGGCACCTCCGCGTTCAACACACGTGCAACCCGGTGACGTCTCCCACGCCTTGATCCAGCAAGGAGAGAGGGATAGGTTGGGGAAGACTCCGTCCAGCAGCAGCACAACAACGTGGTGGTGGTGGTGGAGGAGCGTGGTATTCCAGCAGGGCTTCGCCAAGCACCACGAGAGACGAGGAGGGAGAGAGGTAGGGCTGCGCCAAGGAGAGGAGAAACTCATCTGTTGGGCTGCCCCTTTGCCTCCACTATATATAGGGGGAGAGGGAGGGCTGCGCCCCCACCTAGGGTTCCCTCCCTAGGGGTGGCGGCAGCCCCAATCCCCATCTGGGGTGGCGGCCAAGTGGGGGGGAGAGGGAGGCGCACCAGGCATGGGCCTTTAGGGCCCATCTGCCCTAGGGTTTGCCCCCCTCTTCTCTCTAGGCGCATGGGCCTTGGTGGGAGGCGCCCCAGCCCACCTAGGGGCTGGTACCTTCTCACACTTGGCCCATGTATGCCTCCGGGGCCCGTGGCCCCTCCCGGTGGACCCTCGGACCCCTCCGGTGGTCCCGGTACACTACCGGTGATGCCCGGAACACTTCCGGTGGCCAAAACCATACTTCCTATATATCAATCTTTACCTCCGGACCATTCCAGAACTCCTCGTGACGTCCGGGATCTCATCCGGGACTCCAAACAACATTCGGTAACCACGTATATCTATTCCCTATAACCCTAGCGTCATCGAACCTTAAGTGTGTAGACCCTATGGGTTCGGAAACCATGCAGACATGACCGAGACATTCTCCGGTAAATAACCAACAGCGGGATCTGGATACCCATGTTGTCTCCCACATGTTCCACGATGATCTCATCGGATGAACCACGATGTCGAGGATTCGATCAATCCCGTATACAATTCCCTTTGTCTAGCAGTATTGTACTTGCCCGAGATTCGATCGTCGGTATGCTGATACCTTGTTCAATCTCGTTACCGGCAAGTCTCTTTACTCGTTCCGTAACACATCATCCCGTGATCAACCCCTTAGTCACATTGTGCACATTATGATGATGTCCTACCGAGTGGGCCCAGAGATACCCCTCCGTCACACGGAGTGACAAATCCCAATCTCGATTCGTGCCAACCCAACGTACACTTTCGGAGATACCCATAGTGCACCTTTATAGCCACCCAGTTACGTTGTGACGTTTGGTACACCCAAAGCATTCCTACGGTATCCGGGAGTTTCACAATCTCATGGTCTAAGGAAATGATACTTAACATTAGAAAAGCTTTAGCATACGAACTACACGATCTTTGTGCTAGGCTTAGGATTGGGTCTTGTCCATCACATCATTCTCCTAATGATGTGATCCCGTTATCAACGACATCCAATGTCCATGGTCAGGAAACCGTAACCATTTATTGATCAACGAGCTAGTCAACTAGAGGCTTACTAGGGACATGGTGTTGTCTATGTATCCACACATGTATCTGAGTTTCCTATCAATACAATTATAGCATGGATAATAAACGATTATCATGAACAAGGAAATATAATAATAACTAACTAATTTATTATTGCCTCTAGGGCATATTTCCAATAGTCTCCCACTTGCACTAGAGTCAATAATCTAGTTCACATCGCCATGTGATTAACACTCACAGGTCACATCGCCATGTGACTAACATCCAAAGAGTTTATTAGTGTCACTAAACTAGTTCACATCATCATGTGATTAAGACTCAATGAGTTCTGGGGTTTGATCATGTTTTGCTTGTGAGAGAGGGTTTTAGTCAATGGGTCTGCAACATTCAGATCCGTATGTACTTCGCAAATCTCTAGGTCATATTGTAAATGCTGCTTCCATGCTCCACTTGAAGCTATTCCAAATGGTTGCTCCACTATACGCATCCGGTTTGCTACTCAGAGTCACTCGGATAGGTGTTAAAGCTTGCATCGACGTAACCCTTTACGCCGAACTCTTTATCACCTCCATAATAGAGAAATATGTCCTTATTTACTCCAAGGAAAATTTTGACCGTTGTCCAATGATCCATTCCTGGATCATTCTTGTACCCCTTGACTGACTCGTGGCAAGGCACACTTCCGGTGCGGTACACAGCATAGCATACTATAGAGCCTACGTCTGAAGTATAGGGGACGACCTTCGTCCTTTCTCTCTCTTTTGTCGTGGTCGAGCTTTAACTCTTAACTTCATACCTTACAACTCAGGCAAGAACTCCTTCTTTGACTGATCCATCTTGAACACCTTCAAGATCATGTCAAGGTATGTGCTCATTTGAAAGTACTATCAAGCGATTTTGATCTATCCTCATAGATCTTGATGCTCAATGTTCAAGCAGCTTAATCCAGGTTTTCCATTGAAAAACACTTTTCAAATGACCCTATATGCTTTCCAGAAATTCTACATCATTTCCGACTCATCAGAAATTCTATAGTGCTCCCACTCACTTCTTTGGAAATACAAGTTCCTCATGAACTTTGTATAAACCCAAAATCTTTGATCATCTCATCAAAGCGTACATTCCAACTCCGAGATCCTTACTCCAGTCCTTAGAAGGATTGCTGGAGCTTTGCATACTTGTTAGCGTCTTTCAGGATTGTCAACACCTTCTGGTTGTATCACATACAACCTTTCCTCAAGAAAATTGTCGAGGAAACAATGGTTTTTTTACATCCTATCTGCAAGATTTCATAAATGATGCAGTAACTGCTAATCCAATTCCAACAGACTCTTAGCATCGCTACGAGTGACAAAGCCTCACCATAGTCAACTCCTTGAACTTGTCGGAAAACATCTTAACGACAAGTCGAGCTTTCTTAATGGTGACACTTACCATCATTGTCCGTCTTCTTCTAAAATCCATCTGTACCCAACAGCCTTTACGACCATCAAGTAGTTCTTCCAAAGTCTACACTTTGTTTTCATACATGGATCCTCTCTCGGATTTTATGGCCTCAAACCATTTGTCAGAATCCGGGCCCACCATCGCTTCTCCATAGCTCATAGGTTCATTGTTGTCTAGCAACATGACCTCCAAGACAGGATTACCGTACCACCCTGAAGCAGTACCTGTCCTTGTCGTCCTACGAGGTTTGGCAGTGACTTGATCCGAAGCATTTTGATCACTATCATCAGCTTCCACTTCAATTGGTGTAGGTGCCACATGAACAACTTCCTGTGCCTTGCTACACTCTGGTTGAAGTGATGGTTCATTAACCTCATCATGTCTCCACCATCCTCCCACTCAATTCTTTCGAGAGAAACTTTTCCTCGAGAAAGGACCCGTTTCTAGAAACAATCACTTTTGCTTCCGGATCTGAAATAGGAGGTATACCCAACTGTTTAGGGTGTCCTATGAAGATGCATTTTATCCGCTTTGGGTTCGAGCTTATCAACCTGAAACTTTTTCACATAAGCATCGCAGCCCCAAACTTTTAAGAAACGACAACTTAGGTTTCTCCAAACCATTGTTCAAACGGCGTCGTCTCAACGGAATTACGTGGTGCCCTATTAAAGTGAGTGCGGTTGTCTCTAATGCCTAACCCATGAACGATAGTGGTAATTCGATAAGAGACATCATGGTACGCACCATATCCAATAGGGTGCAACTATGATGTTCGGACACACCATCACACTATGGTGTTCCAGGCGGTATTAATTGTGAAACAATTTCCACAATGTCTTAATTGCGTACCAAACTTGCAACTCAGATATCCATCTCTATGATCACATCACAGACATTTTATCCTCTTGTCATGAAGATCTTCAACTTCACTCTGAAATTACTTGAACCTTTCAATAATTCAGACTTGTGTTTCATCAAGTAAATATACTCAACATCTACTCAAATCATCTCGTGAAGTAAGAACATAACGATATTCATCAGCATGCCTCAAAGACTCATTGGACTGCACTATTCAAAATGTGTTACTTCCAACAAGTTGCTATCTTGTTCCATCTTACTGAAAACGACGCTTTTCAGTCATCTTGCCCATGTGGTATGATTTGCATATCTCAAGTGATTCAAAATCAAGTGAGTCCAAACGATCCATCTGCATGGAGTTTCTTCATGCGTATACACCAATAGACACAGTTCGCATGTCTCAGACTTTTCAAAAACGAGTGAGTCCAAAGATCCATCAACATGGAGCTTCTTCATGTGTTTTACACCAATATGACTTACATGGCAGTGCCACAAGTAAGTGGTACTATCATTACTATCTTATATCTTTTGGCATGAAAATGTGTATCACTACGATCGAGATTCAATAAACCATTCCTTTTAGGTGCAAGATCATTGAAGGTATTATTCAAATAAATAGAGTAACCATTATTCTCCTTAAATGAATAACCATATTGCGATAGACATAATCCAATCATGTCTATGCTCAACACAAACACCAAATAACCATTATTTAGGTTTCACACCAATCTCGATGGTAGAGGGAGCGTGCGATGCTTGATCACATCAACCTTGGAAACACTTCCAACACATATCGTCAGCTCACCTTTAGCTAGTCTCCATTTATTCCGTAGCTTTTATTTCGAGTTACTAACACTTAGCAACCGAACCGGTATCTAATACCCTGGTGCTACTAGGAGTACTAGTAAAGTACACATTAACATAATGTATATCCAATATACATCTATCGACCTTGCCAGCCTTCTCATCTACCAAGTATCTAGGGTAATTCTGCTCCAGTGGTTGTTCCCCTTATTATAGAAGCACTTAGTCTCGGGTTTGGGTTCAACCTTGGGTTTCTTCACTCGAGCAGCAACTGATTCGTTGTTTCA
The DNA here is from genome assembly GCA_021605205.1 of Aegilops longissima. Taxonomy (NCBI): domain Eukaryota; kingdom Viridiplantae; phylum Streptophyta; class Magnoliopsida; order Poales; family Poaceae; genus Aegilops; species Aegilops longissima. Next base: position 122,042,493 of record CM038681.1, read on the forward strand.
TGAAGTATCCCTTTCTTGCCCTTGCCCTTCTTGAAACTAGTGGTTTTAACTAACCATCAACAATTGATGCTCCTACTTAACTTCTACTTTTGTGGTGTCAAACATCGCGAATAGCTCAAGGATCATCATATCTATCCCTGATATGTTATAGTTCATCACGAAGCTCTAGTAGCTTGGTGGAAATGACTTTGGAGAAACATCACTATCTCATCTGGAAGATCAACTCCCACTTGATTCAAGTGATTGTTGTACTCAGACAATCTGAGCACAAGCTCAACGATTGAGCTTTTCTCCCTTAGTTTGCAGGCTAAGAGACTTGTCGGAGGTCTTATACCTCTTGACGTGGGCACGAGCCTGAAATCCCAATTTCAGCCCTCGAAACATCTCATATGTTTCGCGACGTTTCGAAATCGTCTTCGGTGCCTCAACTCTAAACCGTTTAACATTACTGAACTATCACGTAGTTATCAAAATGTGTATGTCAGATGTTAGCAACGTCCAGAGACGACGTTCGAGGTTCAGCACACCGAGCGGTGCATTAAGGACATAAGCCTTCTACGAAGCAACGAGGACAATCCTCAGTTTACGGACCTAGTCCGCATAATCGCTATTATCAACTTTCAACTAAATTTTCTCTAGGAACATATCTAAGCAGTAGAACTAAAGCACGAGCTTACGACATAATTTGCAAAGACCTTTTGACTATGTTCAGGATAATTAAGTTCATCTTATGAACTCCCACTCAGATAGACATCCCTCTAGTCATCTAAGTTATTACATGATCCGAGTCAACTAGGCCATGTCCGATCCTCACGTGAGACGGACTAGTCATCATCGGTGAACATCTTCATGTTGATCGTATCTACTATACGACTCATGCTCGACCTTTCGGTCTCTTGTGTTACGAGGCCATGTCTGTACATGCTAGGCTCGTCAAGTCAACCTAAGTGTTTTGCGTGTGTAAATTTGGCTTACACCCGTTGTATGTGAACGTTAGAATCTATCACACCCGATCATCACGTGGTGCTTCGAAACAACGAACTTTCACAACGGTGCACAGTTAGAGGGAACACTTGCTTGAAATTTTAATGAGGGATCATCTTATTTACTACCGTCGTTCTAAGCAAATGAGATGCATAAACATGATAAACATCACATGCAATCAAATAGTGACATGATATGGCCAATATCATTTTGCTCCTTTTGATCTCCATCTTCGGGGCTCCATGACCATCATCGTCACCGGCATGACACCATGATCTCCATCATCGTGTCTCCATGAAGTTGTCTCGCCAACTATTACTTCTACTACTATGGCTAACAGTTTAGCAATGAAGTAAAGTAATTACATGGCGTTATTCAGTGACATGCAGTTCATACAATAAATAAAGACAACTCCTATGGCTCCTGCCGGTTGTCATACTCATCGACATGCAAGTCGTGATTCCTATTACAAGAACATGATCAATCTCATACATCACATATCATTCATCACATTCTTTTTGGCCATATCACATCACATAGCATACCCTGCAAAAACAAGTTAGACGTCCTCTAATTGTTGTTTGCATGTTTTACGTGGCTGCTATGGGTTTCTAGCAAGAATGTTTCTTACCTACGCAAAACCACAACGTGATATGTCAATTGCTATTTACCCTTCATAAGGACCCTTTTCATTGAATCCGATCCGACTAAAGTGGGAGAGACTGGCACCCGCTAGCCACCTTATGCAACAAGTGCATGTCAGTCGGTGGAACATGTCTCACGTAAGTGTACGCGTAAGGTCGGTCCGGGCCGCTTCATCCCACAATACCGTCAAAACAAGATTGGACTAGTAACGGTAAGCATATTGAACAAAATCAACGTCCACAACAACTTGTGTTCTACTCGTGCATAGAATCTACGCAATAGACCTAGCTCATGATGCCACTGTTGGGGAACGTAGCAGAAATACAAAATTTAATACGCATCACCAAGATCAATCTATGGAGTAATCTAGCAACGAGGGGAAGGAGAGTGCATCTACATACCCTTGTAGATCGCTAAGCGGAAGCGTTCAAGAGAACAGGGTTGAAGGAGTCATACTCATCGTGATCCAAATCACCGGAGATCCTAGTGCCGAACGGACGGCACCTCCGCGTTCAACACACGTGCAGCCTGGTGACGTCTCCCACGCCTTGATCCAGCAAGGAGAGAGGGAGAGGTTGGGGAAGACTCCGTCCAGTAGTAGCACAACGGCGTGGTGGTGGTGGAGGAGCGTGGTATTCTAGTAGGGCTTCGCCAAGCACCACGAGAGACGAGGAGGGAGAGAGGTAGGGCTGCGCCAAGGAGAGGAGAAACTCATCTGTTGGGCTGCCCCTTTGCCTCCACTATATATAGGGGGAGAGAGAGGGCTGCGCCCCCACCGAGGGTTCCCTCCCTAGGGGTGGCGGCAGCCCCAATCCCCATCTGGGGTGGCGGCCAAGTGGGGGAGAGGAGGCGCACTGGGCATGGGCCTTTAGGGCCCATCGCCCTAGGGTTTGCCCCCTCTTCTCTCTAGGCGCATGGACCTTGGTGGGGCGCCCAGCCCACCTAGGGGCTGGTCCTTCTCACACTTGGCCCATGTATGCCTCCGGGCCCGTGGCCCCTCCCGTGGACCCGGACCTCCGGTGGTCCCTGACCTCTTCGGTGATGCCCGGAACACTTCCGGTGGCCAAAAACCATACTTCCTATATATCAATCTTTACCTCCGGACCATTCCGGAACTCCTCGTGACGTCCGGGATCTCATCCAGGACTCCGAACAACATTCGGTAACCACATATATCTGTTCCCTATAACCCTAGAGCCATCGAACCTTAAGTGTGTAGACCCTACGGGTTCGGAAACCATGCAGACATGACCGAGACGTTCTCCGATCAATAACCAACAGCGGGATCTGGATACCCATGTTGGCTCCCACATGTTTCACGATGATCTCATCAGATGAACCACGATGTCGAGGATTCGATCAATCCCGTATACAATTCCCTTTGTCTAGCGGTATTGTACTTGCCCGAGATTCGATCGTTGGTATGCCGATACCTTGTTCGATCTCGTTACCGGCAAGTCTCTTTACTCGTTCCGTTACACATCATACCGTGATCAACCCCTTGGTCACATTGTGCACATTATGATGATGTCCTACCGAGTGGGCCCAGAGATACCTCTCCGTCACACGGAGTGACAAATCCCAGTCTCGATCGTGCCAACCCAATGACACTTTCGGAGATACCGTAGTGCACCTTTATAGCCACCGAGTTACGTTGTGACGTTTGGTACACCAAAGCATTCCTACGGTATCCGGAGTTGCACAATCTCATGGTCTAAGGAAATGATACTTAACATTAGAAAAGCTTTAGCATACGAACTACACGATCTTTGTGGTAGGCTTAGGATTGGGTCTTGTCCATTACATCATTCTCCTAATGATGTGATCCCGTTATCAACGACATCCAATGTCCATGGTCAGGAAACCGTAACCATCTATTGATCAACGAGCTAGTCAACTAGAGGCTTACTAGGGACATGCTGTTGTCTATGTATCTGAGTTTCCTATCAATACCATTATAGCATGGATAATAAATGATTATCATGAACAAGGAAATATAATAATAACTAACTAATTTATTATTGCCTCTAGGGCATATTTCCAACACCTAGGTCTCGCTGTCGTCCACCACCCTGGTGCTCTCGACGCGGCGTGGTCAATGTGGTCAACGACCGACTTCCATCGGAAGAGTACTGTACGTGGAGAGGCTGATAGCTGGGTCCACGGCAGCCGCAAGGAAGTGCCTCTTTATTACGCGCAAAATAATTATTCCTCCACTTGACAGCAGGGACCCACCGGACGGGCCACCAGTATTTTGCGGAAAAAACATTTCCCCCTGACTACTGTGACCCACCGGACGGGCCATCGTATTTTGCGAAAAAAACTTTTGTCCCTGACTGCTGGGACCCACCGGACGGACCACCGTATTTCATGAAAAAACGTCACCCTCCCCCCCGCCGCTGTCATCTCGGACCCACCGGAAGTGCCTCCTTATTACGCACAACAAAATGAATACTCCCCCTGCTAGCTGGAACCCACCATGGTGGGAGGCTGACTTGTGGGCCTACTAAGTTGATGGGGACTGAGGGCTTTGTCAACTTAGTCAATATGAACGATTCTAGCTCCATTGACCGTACGATGTCCATCCAATGGCCGTCGTGCTTCTTCAATCTCTGCTCTTCCTGCTCGAGCCGCTCAAACAAGCGTCGGCGGGACTGCTCGCTCCTCCTCCTCACAGCGGCCGGTCTTTGCCGCCACAGCCTCACCGCCCCACCAGACTCCCATCGCTGGCCTAGCCATCCATCTACTCACCCACACTGCTGTTATTTTCCGGCGAGGGCAGACGAACCAAGAAACCCTCGTGCAACGTACTCCCCTCCGTGTGGGAAACAACTGCCGAGTCTTCCCTGCCTCCGTGTCGTTCCCTTCCTAGGCCTGGCCGTCGTCCACCGCCCTAGTGCTCTTGGCGCGGCGTGAACGTGGTCAAGGAACGGCTTCCATCGGACATGGACTGTACATGGAGAGGCTGACAGCTGGGTCCACGGCCTCAGCAAGGAAGTGCCTCCTTATTACGTGCAAAATAATTATTCCTCCACCTGACATCTGGGACCCACCGGAAGGGCCTCTGTATTTCATGAAAAAATGTTCCCCCCGCTGACATGTCGGACCCACCAGTTATCTTCGCACGCAAGGAAGTGCCTCCTTATTACGCACAAAAAAATGAATACTCCGCCTGTTAGCTGGGACCCAGTATAGTGGCAGGCTGACTTGTGGGCCTACTAAGTTGACGAGGACGGAGGGCTTTGTCAACTTAGTCAATATGCATGATTCTAGGTCCAGTGACCGTACGATGTCCATCCAATGGCCGTAGTGCTTGTTCAACCTCTGGTCTTCTTGCTCCAGCCGTCCAAACCAGCGCCGGTCGTGCCTCGTGCTCCTGCCTCCCGTGGCCGGCTGTGATGCGGCGGAGGCCTCACCGCCCCCTACTACTCCCACTGCTGGCCAGGCCATCCCTCTACTCACCCACACCTCCTGTTATTTTGCGGTGACGGCAGCCTCACCCTCGTACTCCTCTTCGCGTGGGCATCCATTTCGTCTTCCCGGCTCCGTCGTCCCTTCCTAGGCCTCGCCGTCGTCCACCGCCGTGGTGCTCTCGGCGTGGCGTGGTAAATGTGGTCAACGACCGACTTCCATCGAAGAGTCTTGTGCGTGGAGAGGCGACAGCTGGGTCCACGGCGCCGCAAGGAAGTGCCTCCTTATTACCGCAAAATAATTATTCCTCCACCGACGCGAGGACCCACGAGCAGACCATCGTATTTCAAAAAACGTTTCCCCACGCTGGGACCCACCAGCTACATCTTCGCACGCAAGGAAGTGCGTCCCGGCAAAAAATGATTCGTCCCCGATCGCTGGAACCCACCAGCTACATCTTCGCACGCAAGGAAGTGCACGGCGGTCGGGACCCACCTGGTCGAAGCGTCGTGGCGTTGTCATTCTGGTGTGACGTGTACGTCCATATATACTGGTCGATGTAGAGGCGCACACGTGTAAATAGTAGAGGCGCCGCGTAGCATGTACACGTCGCACAGCGGCGTGGTGCAAGAAAGAAAATCTGACCATGTATGTGTACATACGGGCGGGGTCTCGGCATACTACCGCACATACGTACATGGCTGGGTCGGAACGGAGAAACAGCGTCGTCGTCGTGTTCATGGGGAGCCAACCGGCTGGGTCGGAACGGAATGTGTGGTCGTGTTCGCCGGGAGGGCTTGGGCGGAACAGCGATGGAAGCGAGGCTGGCGTATCGCTGGCGGAGGAAGCGGACCTCCTACGTTCGGAGCAGGGTCCTGTTGATCGGGAGGGTGTGGCGTGCCGCAAAACGGAGGAAACAGACCTCCTACGGTCGAAACAGGGTCATGTTGATCGGGAGGGGTGTGGCGTACCGCAAAATGGGCCAAACGGACCTCCTACGGTCAAACGGGGTCTGTTCAACCGGAGGTGTGGCGTACCGCAAAGCGGACCAACGGACCTCCTGCGGTCGAAACGGGGTCCTATTCATCGGGAGGGTGTGGCGTCGCAAAACGGGACTCCACGGGATCTGTTCATCTCCACCGTCGACCTCCTCCGGCCTCCACGGGCTCTGTCGACCTCCTCCATCCTCCACGGGCTCCTGTTCATCCGGCCTCCACCGCCGCTTACTCCACCGGCTCTTGTTCAACCACCCCTCCACCGTCTCTGTTCATCCAGCCCTCCCCACCACGGGGTCTGTTGAACTACCCTCCACGGGCACCCTCCACCGTCTACTATTCATCCAGCCCTCCACACCACGGGGTCTGTTCAACCACCCTCCACGGGCACCCCTCCACCGTCTCTGCTCATCCAGCCCTCCACCACACCACGGGTCCTGTTCATCCAGAGGCAACGCCACCGCCATCGCTCATCCACCCCCGCAACGCTCACTTTGTCATCCAGGCAGGCAGCATCGATCGACTTGATTAGCAGCGATTGCGAAGAATCGCTTCGATCGTGTTCGATTCCACGACCATCGATCGATCGCTCGGGTTCAGTAACGCGTAGCCTGCAGTGCAATCGCTCGGGTTCAGTTAGAGCCCAACGCCTCGCTCGGGTTCAGTTAGAGCCAACGCCTCGCACACACGCGCGTACGTGTACGAGAGAAACGCGCATCGCTCGGCCCCCGACCTCCCACCATAACCGGGAACTCCTCGAAATTTTCCTCCCCCTCGCTTCTACCACGGTTTTTTCCGTCATGGACGGCCCAAAGAATGTCATGCCGCTACGTCTCCGGCCCGCCCAGGACGAAAAGCCCATTTTCTGTCACGGTTTTTTTGTCATAGAAGTAGGAGCCCACCACATCTATGATGATACCGGGATTTGTCACAATTATCGTCATAGAAGTGTCATATGTATGACAGAAAAAAATTCGTTCCGCCCAAAATGTCACGGATGTGTCTCTTTTTTAGTGATGTTTCGGTGATCAACTTGCGGCTTCAGTGACCTTGTGAATTTATGCATAGGGGTTGGCACACGTTTTCGTCTTGACTCTCCGGTAGAAACTCGGGGCACTCTTTGAAGTACTTTGTGTTGGTTGAATAGATGAATCTGAGATTGTGTGATGCATATCGTATAATCATACCCACAGATACTTGAGCTGACATTGGAGTATCTAGGTGACATTAGGGTTTTGGTTGATATGTGTCTTAAGGTGTTATTCTAGTACGAACTCTATGATAGATCGAATGGAAAGAATAGCTTCGTGTTATTTACTATGGACCCTTGAATAGATCGATCAGAAAGGATAACTTTGAACTGGTTTCGTAGCCTACAATAATCTCTTCGTTTGTTCTCCGCTATTAGTGACTTTGGAGTGACTCTTTGTTGCATGTTGAGGGATAGTTATATGATCAAGTTATGTTATTATTGTTGAGAGAACTTGCACTAGTGAAAGTATGAAACCTAGGCCTTGTTTCCTATCATTGCAATACCGTTTACGCTCACTTTTATCATTAGTTACCTTGCTGTTTTTATTTTTCAGATTACAAAAACCTATATCTACAATCCATATTGCACTTGTATCACCATCTCTTCGGCGAACTAGTGCACCTATACAATTTACCATTGTATTGGGTGTGTTGGGTACACAAGAGACTCTTTGTTATTTGGTTGCAGGGTTGTTTGAGAGAGACCATCTTCATCCTCGCCTCCCACGGATTGATAAACCTTAGGTCATCCACTTGAGGAAATTTTCTCTGTCCTACAAACCTCTGCACTTGGAGGCCCAACAACGTCTACAAGAAGAAGGTTGTGTAGTAGACATCAAGCTCTTTTCTGGCGCCATTGCCAGGGAGGTGAGTGCTTGAAGGTATATCTTTAGATCTTGCAATCGAATCTTTTAGTTTCTTGTTTTATCACTAGTTTATTCTATAAAAGAAAACTACAAAAAAATGGAATTAAGGTTGCCTCATATGCTTCATCTTTTTAATGTCTTTCGTGAAAATGATGGAAAGGAAAATTGTGCTCAAGTGCTAGAAGAAGAATGCATTATAATGTTTGGCATACAATCTTTGAATGATGAGCATGATTGCAATGTTGTTAGTACGAATTCCTTGAATATCCATGATGCTAATGATATGCAAAGCCACAAGCTTGGGGATGCTATGTTTGATGAAGATGATATTTTTAGTCCCCCAAGTTTTGATGAGAAAATATATTATGATGATAGCATGCCTCCTATTTATGATGATTATAATTACGAAAGTGGATTTGGAGAGGTCATGACTTTATTTAGTGATGATTCCACTATTTTGGAAGAGGTCCCAATTGATTATGAGAACAAAGTTGCTATATATGATGATTATTATGATGACATGTATGCTATAAAGATTAATGATAACCATGAAACTTGTCATGTTGATTTTAATTTTCAATTGGATTATGCCTCACATGATAGTTATTTCGTTGAGTTTGCTCCCACTACCATTCATGAGAATAAATTTGTTTATGTGGAGAGTAATAAAAATTCTATGCTTGTGCATCATGAAAATAGTGCTTTATGTGATGGTTATATTGTTGAATTCATTCATGATGCTACTAAAAGTTATTATGAGGGAGGAACATATGCTTGTAGGAATTGCAATAATATCAAGTTTCCTCTCGATGTGTTGAAAATCTTGAAGCTATACTTGTTTTGCCTTCCTATGCTAGTTGATTATTGTTCCCATAAGTTGTTTGCTCACAAAATCCCTATGCATAGGAAGTGGGTTAGACTTAAATGTGTTAGTAATATTCTTCATGATGCTCTCTTTATGTTTCAATTCTTATCTTTTATGCGAGCATCATTGAAATCATCATGCCTAGCTAAAAGGCATTAAAGAAAAGCGCTTGTCGGGAGACAACCCAATATTTACCTTTACTGTTTTTGTGTGTTCACATGATTATGCTACTGTAGTAATCATGTTCTATAGCTTTTGTTTCAATAAAGTGCCGAGTAAGACCTTTAGGATAGCTTATGGTGATAGTTGTGTTGATCCTACTGAAAATCAGAAACTTTTGCACCCAGTAAATTAGTTTTGATAATTCACAGGAACATTATTTTGATCTGATTCTTTTTGATTTGGATTGGTACACAAATTTCTCAGGTTTTCCTAATTTGTAGAATTTTTGGAGTTACATAAGTATTCGAATGATACAGATTACTACAGACTGTTCTGTTTTTGACAGATTATGTTTTCTGTGTGTTGTTTGCTTATTTTGATGAATCTATGAGTAGTATCGGAGGGTATGAACCATAGAGAAGTTTGAATAAAGTAGATATTACACCAATATGAATTTAGAATGAGTTCACAACAGTACCTAAGTGGTGGTTTTATTTTCTTATACTAACGGAGCTCATAAGACTTTCTATTGAGTTTTGTGTTGTGAAGTTTTCAAGTTTTGGGTAAAGATTCATGGACTATGGAATAAGGAGTGGCAAGAGCCGAAGCTTGGGGATGCCCAAGGCACCCCAAGGTAATATTCAAGGACAACCAAGAGCCTAAGCTGGGGGATGCCCCAGATGGCATCCCCTCTTTCGTCTTCGTTCATCGGTAACTTTATTTAGAGCTATATTTTTATTCACCACGTGATATGTGTTTTTCTTGGAGCATTATTTTCTTTTGTTAGTATTTGCTTTCTGTTATTTAGATTAATGTTTTGCATCTATATTTTTGAAAGGATCGAGAAGAGGTGTCTAGAGGGGGGGGGGTGATTAGACACTAAGTGAGAAAAGTTACAGTTTTTAATTTCTTTTAGTTTAAGTGGAGTTTTGGCACAAGTTTAACATTCACAATACATATCAAGCAAGCATGCAAAGAGTATATGAGAAGGGGAAAGTAAAGCATGCAACTTGCAAGAATGTAAAGGGATGGGATTGGAGTGTGCAAACGCAATCGGAGACACATAGGTTTTTGTCGTGGTTCCAATAGGTGGTGCTATCGTACATCCACGTTGATGGAGACTTCAACCCACGAAGGGTAACGACTGCGCGAGTCCACGGAGAGCTCCACCCACGAAGGGTCCACGAAGAAGCAACCTTGTCTATCCCACCATGGTCGTCGCCTACGAAGGACTTGCCTCACTAGGGTAGATCTTCACGAAGTAGGCGATCTCCTTGCCCTTACAAACTCCTTGGTTCAACTCCACAATCTTGTCGGATGCTCCCAAGTGACACCTAGCCAATCTAGGAGACACCACTCTCCAAGAAGTTACAAATGGTGTGTTGATGATGAACTCCTTGCTCTTGTGCTTCAAATGATAGTCTCCCCAACACTCAACTCTCTCTCACATGATTTGGATTTGGTGGAAAGAAGATTTGAGTGGAAAGCAACTTGGGGAAGGCTAGAGATCAAGATTCGTATGGTAGGAATGGAATATCTTGGCCTCAACACAAGTGTAGGTGATTCTCTCTCAGAAAATGTATGTTGGAAGTGTAGGCACATTCTGATGGCTCTCTCCACGAATGAAAAGTGGGTGGAGGGGTATATAAATCCTCCACACAAAATCTAACCGTTACACACAACTTGCCAATCTCGGTGGGACCGAATCGTGAAACTCGGTCAGACCGATTTAGCAAATAATGTGACCGTTAGGATTTTCGGTGGGACCAACATGCAACTCGGTAGGACCAATATGGTTAGGGTTAGGGCATAACGTAATCTAGGTGAGACCGATTACACAAACTCGGTGGGACCGATTTTGGTAATAAGCTAACCAGAGAGTTGGTCAGGCAAACACGGTGGGACCGATTCGCTCATCTCAGTTGGACCGAGATGTAACGAAGAGGAACAGAGAGTTTGCATTGTAATCTCGGTAGGACCGATTACGCAAACTCGGTGTGACCGATTTTGGTAATGGATACATACAGAGAGATTACAATCCCATCTCGGTGAGACCGAGATCCCTATCGGTGAGACCGATTTGCCTAGGGTTTGTGGCAGTGGCTATGACATCTGAACTTGGTGGCGCCGGATAGAAAGAATCGGTAGGACCGATTTTGACTTTAGGTTTAGGTCATATGTGGATGTGAGAAAGTAGTGGAGGGTTTTGGAGCATATCACTAAGTATTTTGAGCAAGCAAGCCATTAAGCAACACCTCATCCCATCTTGATAGTATTGGCTTTTCCTATAGACTCAATGTGATCTTGGATCACTAACATAGAAAATGTAGAGTCTTGTGCTTGGAGCTTGAGCCAATCCTTTGTCCTTAGCATCTAGAAGGGGTTCCACATCCTCTAGTCCATCCCACTTCATTGTTGAGCTTATCTGAAACATACTAGGTAAAAGTGTTAGTCCAACAAGAGATATGTTGATATTAATTACCAAAACCACCCAGGGAGCACTTGTGCTTTCAATTTTCTATAAAAATGTCAAGGATAGCCTTTACCATGCTTATTTTGCAAGTATACATGTTGCTATTTCAAAACAGAAAGTTTACCGCTGTTGCAGAAAATCCCTAAAAAGTCAGAAAATGATAAAATGTTGAAACTTTTTGCATATTGAGCTCTGATAAATCTTCTACAGTGTGGTAGACTTTCATAATTTTTGGAGTTAGGGAAGTATGATGAATCTTGCATTCTTTACAGACTGTACTGTTTTGGCAGATTGCTGTTATGTTTGCATTGTTTGCATATGTTTGCTTGTTTAATGATTCTATTTGAGGATAGGAGTATTAAATATGCAGAGATATTTAGTATGCAATGTTGAATAATAATTTTTGTGATTTGTTACAGTAGAAAATGATAAGGTTTTTGCATTGGTTTATACTAACTTATGTCACGAGTTCTTGTTGATTTTGGTGTGGATGAAGCTTTCGAGATTTAGGAAACCGAGATATAAAAGGAATTAAGGAGACACAAAAGCTCAAGCTTGGGGATGCCAAGGCACCCCAAGATAATATTTCAAGAAGTATCAAGCATCCAAGCTTGGGGATGCCCCGGTAAGCATCCCACCTTTATTCTTCAACAATTATCGAATAGTATCGGTTGAACCAAAGTTTTTGCTTCTTCACATGATGTGTGATATCCTTGAAATGTCATTGTGTTTTGTTTTGCTTGATGTTTGAATAAAATCCCAAGATCTGAAATTCTTAAATGTTAGAGAGTCTTCACATAGTTGCATAATTATTCGACTACTCATTGATCTTCACTTATATCTTTCGGAGCAGTTTGTCATTTGCTCTAGTGCTTCACTTATATCTTTTTAGAGCACAGTGGTGGTTTTATTTTGAAGAAATTAATGAACTCTCTCGCTTCACTTTTATTATTTTGAGAGTCTTTGAGAACAACATGGTAATTTGCTTTGATTATGAATCTAGTCCTAATATGACGGGCATCCAAGATGGGTATAATAAAAACTTTCATATAAAGTGCATTGAATACTATGAGAAGTTTGATTCTTTATGATTGTTTTGAGATATGAAGATGGTGATATTAGAATCATGCTAGTGGATTAATTGTGAATTTGAGAGATACTTGTGTTAAAGTTTGTGATTCCCGTAGCATGCACGTATGGTGAACCGTTATGTGATGAAGTTGGAGCATGATTTATTTATTGATTGGCTTCCTTATGTGTGGAGGTCGGGATCGCGCGATGGTTAACTCCTACCAACCCTTCCCCTAGGAGCATGCGTGTAGTACTTTGTTTTCATAACTTGTAGATTTCTGCAATAAGTATGTGAGTTCTTCATGACTAATGTTGAGTCCATGTATTATACGCACTCTCACCCTTCCACCATTGCTAGCCTCTCTTGTGCCGCGCAACTTTTGTCGGTATCATACACCCACCATATACCTTCCTCAAAACAGCCACCATACCTACCTATTATGGCATTTCCATAGCCATTCTGAGATATATTTCCATGCAACTTTCCATCGTTACGTTTATTATGACACACTCCACCATTGTCATATTGCTTTGCATGATCATGTAGTTGACATCGTATTTGTGGCAAAGCCACCATTCATAATTCTTTCATACATGTCACTCTTGATTCATTATCCCGGTACACCGCCGGAGGCATCCACATAGAGTCATATTTTGTTCTAAGATTCTTGAGTTGTAAGTAGACAAAAGTGTGATGATCTTCATTATTAGAGCATTGTCCCATCTAAGGAAAGGATGATGGAAGCAATGATTCCCTCACAAGTTGGGATGAGTTTCCGGACTTAATGAAAAATAAAAGAGGCCAAAGAAGCTCAAATAGGAAAAAGAGGCCAAAGAACCCAGCCAAAAAAAGAAAAAATGAGAGAAAAAGAGAGAAGGGACAATGTTACTATCCTTTTACCACACTTGTGCTTCAAAGTAGCACCATGATCTTCATGATAGAGAGTCTCCTATATTGTCACCTTCATATACTAGTGGGTATTTTTCACTATAGAACTTGGCTTGTATATTCCAATGATTGGCTTCCTCAAAATGCCTTAGGTCTTCATGAGCAAGCAAGTTGGATGCACACCCACTTAGTTTCCTTTGTCGAGCTTTCATACATTTATAGCTCTAGTGCATCCGTTGCATGGCAATCCCTACTCACTCACATTGATATCTACTAATGGGCATCTCCATGGCCCATTGATACGCCTAGTTGATGTGAGACTATCTTCTCCTTTTTTGTCTTCTCCACAACCACCATCCTATTCCACCTATAATGCTATGTCCATGGCTCATGCTCATGTATTGCGTGAAGATTGAACAAGTTTGAGAATACTAAAGTATGAAACAATTGCTTGGCTGAAACCGAGGTTGCGCATGATTAAATACTTTGTGTGATGAAGATAGAGCATAGCCAGACTATATGATTTTGTAGGGATAGCTTTCTTTGGCCATGCTATTTTGAGAAGACATGATTGCTTTGTTAGTATGCTTGAAGTATTACTATTTTTATGTCAATATTAAACTTTTATCTTGAATCTTTTGGATCTGAACATTCATGCCACAATAAAGAAAATTACATTGAGAATTATGCTAGGTAGCATTCCACATCAAAAATTCTGTTTTTATCATTTACCTACTCAAGGACGAGCAGGAATTAAGCTTGGGGATGCTTGATACGTCTCCAACGTATCTATAATTTTTTATTGTTCCATGCAATTATATTATATGTTTCAGATGTTTAATGGGCTTTACTATACACTTTTATATTATTTTTGGGACTAACCTACTAACCGGAGGCCCAATCCAAATTGCTGTTTTTTTGCCTATTTCAGTGTTTCACAGAAAAGGAATATCAAACAGAGTCCAAATAGAATTAAACCTTGAGGAGAGTTATTTTTGGAACAAACACAATCCAAGAGACTTGGAGTAGACGTCAGGGAAGCAACTAGGTGGCCACGAGGGTCCAGAGGGCGCCCAGGGGGGTAGGCGCGCCCCCACCCTCATGGGCTCCCCTGACCAACTTCTTTCGCCTATATATACCCATATAGCCCGAAAACATCCTGGAGCACCATAGATTGGGAGTTCCGCCGCAAGCCTCTGTAGCCACCAAAACCAATCGGGACCTGTTCGGCACCCCTACGGAGGGATCCCTCACCGGTGGCCATCTTCATCATCTCGGCTCTCTCCATGGTGAGGAGGGAGTAGTTCACCCTCGGGGCTGAGGGTATGTACCAGTAGCTATGTGTTTGATCTCTCTCTCTCTCTCTCGTGTTCTTGATTTGGCATGATCTTGATGTACCGCGAGCTTTGCTATTTAGTTGGATCTTATGATGTTTCTCCCCCTCTATTCTCTTGTAATGGATTGAGTTTATCCTTTGAAGTTATCTTATCGGATTGAGTCTTTAAGGATTTGAGAACACTTGATGTATGTCTTGCATGTGCTTATCTGTGGTGACAATGGGATATTCACGTGATCTACTTGATGTATGTTTCGGTGATCAACTTGCGGGTTCAGTGACCTTGTGAACTTATGCATAGGGGTTGGCACACGTTTTCGTCTTAGACTCTCCGGTAGAAACTTTGGGGCACCTTTTGAAGTACTTTGTGTTGGTTGAATAGATGAATCTGAGATTGTGTGATGCATATTGTATAATCATACCCACGGATACTTGAGGTGACATTGGAGTATCTAGGTGACATTAGGGTTTTGGTTGATTTGTGTCTTAAGGTGTTATTCTAGTACGAACTCTATGATAGATCGAACGGAAAGAATAGCTTCGTGTTATTTTACTACGGACTCTTGAATAGATCGATCAGAAAGGATAACTGTGAGGTGGTTTCGTACCCTACAATAATCTCTTCGTTTGTTCTTCGCTATTAATGACTTTGGAGTGACTCTTCGTTGCATGTTGAGGGATAGTTATATGATCCAGTTATGTTATTATTGTTGAGAGAACTTGCACTAGTGAAAGTATAAACCCTAGTCCTTGTTTCCTAGCATTGCAATACCGTTTACGCTCACTTTTATCATTAGTTACCTTGCTGTTTTTATATTTTCAGATTACAAAAACCTATATCTATCATCCATATTGCACTTGTATCACCATCTCTTCGCCGAACTAGTACACCTATACAATTTACCATTGTATTGGGTGTGTTGGGGACACAAGAGACTCTTTGTTATTTGGTTTCAGGGTTGTTTGAGAGAGACCATCTTTATCCTACGCCTCCCACGGATTGATAAACCTTAGGTCATCCACTTGAGGGAAATTTGTTACTGTCCTACAAACCTCTGCACTTGGAGGCCCAACAACGTCTACAAGAAGAAGGTTGTGTAGTAGACATCACACCGTATGTGGCACTTCAACGGAGAGGATGATGCCACCCGCTGCGGTCGAAAGGGTCCGGACACCCCCGCCGCTTTGGCAAAAATACTGTCCGGATAGTACAAAGGGGAGAAAGAGGAGTTCATCCGCATTAAGCCCAGGGATGGATTTTCCATGTACAACCCTCCCGGCTGGGTGAGTTTCCATCCCACTACTCAATTTACTCCATGAGTCAGTTTCCATAGATATTGATCCGTCCATTTGAAACAGGAATGGCGGAAGATCACTAAGGAGTTCCACAGTCCCGCACCACAGCCAGAGGACCACAACCGGGCGCTTGACCCCAGATTCATAGAAGATCCAGATATATTCGTGGACCTCGGGGAAGGAGTGTTCTGCCAGGCGAGCTATGATGGCACAGAAGTGGCCATCATCGCCGACTATCTCGGCCTTCTCCCTGCGTCGCATGTAAGTAATTAGGAGACTTATCCTTCGAAAGAATTTCCTCATTCTACCTCACTCACCACACTGTCTCGTGCTCAAAAGGGGAGGCGATCGGCGCGCCACGCTGCACCTGAGGCAACTCGCAAGAAAGCGGTGCCTACGCCGGGCAAGCCATCGAAGAGGAAGGCAAATAGAAACATGACCGAGCCTTTATCAAAGAGGTATGGTTTTAAATGTGCTCCATGGCTGTCACTTTGGAGTATGACACTATCCATTGTGTCTTATCAGGAAAAACATTCACCGGACTATGTCCGGGGATCCTGCCGGTCATGCCTCCACTAGTCAGATTTCGGACCCTGTCTCAAGGACTGAGGCTAACGCGGAAGTGACACCAGATTGTCCTTCTGCGGAGGATTTGAATAAGGTATCTGACACAAATTCGGAAGTGGAAAGTGCCATGTATCATCGGCGCCGGCGGGCCGCTCTTCGTGACCCCGGGTTTTCAGAAGAGGCTTTCAATGCCTTCAACTTGGGTGATGCGTACATCCGAGCTGCTCGAGATGGGCTTGCCAGAGCCACTGACCAATATTTGAAGGGTATGCGGGTAAGTTCACACTTACTCAATTCTGATAATTATATACCAATAACCCCCGAGACTTGAAGCAGTTTGAAGCAACTGATTTGAGGATCGTTGTATATCCAGGTTCTCACGGAGAAGAACAACATGTTGTCTCAGGAGCTGGAAAATTGTCGGACCCAGCTAGCCACTGCTACCGCCGAACTGGAGAAAGCCAAGAAGGCAGCATCTGGTAATGATACCCTCCCTCGAGAAAACACAATCATATGCCAGGATTATTAATACGGGTGCATATCTTACGACAGAGTCGTCAGATCATCCGAGAGAGGTACCGGAAGTCGCACAGGCGGGGGGGTCCAGAAGCTCAGAGGCAACTAGCTATGGGCGAATGTATACTGACACGGGTCAGGGAGGAGAAGAACAAACTCCAAGATTCCCACACCAAGCTGGGCGAAGAGCTAAAATATGTGCAGGCCCAGCTGGGTGACTCCGTGAAGGAGAATAAGAAGCTACGGGGCGACATTTTTAGTATGTGTTCAAACTTATTTTCACATAGTACGGCAAGGAAAGGAACTGACAGAGTTATGTCTGTAGGTATGCTGACCAGCCGTCCCGAAGAGGAGATGTCCGGATCTTCGGAAGATTTATCTACAAGAGCTATCGCAAATGCACGAGGGAGTTCGGCAGGCGATGCAAAGCATTGCCAAGGCCTTATGGCCATCCAACTCCCCTCCAGGAAGTATGGAGGGGCTTGTACAGTTATTCAAGGGAGCGCGGTGGCGCTTCCGATTATGGAAGATATCGGCCTGCCGGGAAGGTGCGCGAGAGGCCTGGGCCATGGTGAAAACTCGGTATACCAAGCTCGACCCGAATCACATGGCCCTGGTCGGACCTTTAGGGTCAAATGGAAAAGAAATTGCTGTTAGTTTGATATATGACCAGGTACAAGTAGCTGCCAAGTATTCCCAACAGGATTGTAGGCTAGATAGCCTGTTGGATGTCATAGAGGAAGAAGTTTTTGAGTCCAAGTGACTATGTACTTCAATTGACAAATTTTTCCCTAGCTGGATTGTAAAACGATTGTCATGGCAGACCTTTTCGCTTCGACCTCTGGACCCGAAGGTGCAGAGTGTTTCTGAATACCCGCTCGGTAAGATGTACCGGGGTATGCGTGGAAACTAAGCGTAGGGGTCATAGTTGCTTGAACAGACAAGTATCCGGCTAGCTATGTTATATTACATTTTTTGATCATAAGAAACATCTTCCAGAGAGAATAGTTCCATTAAGGGTTCATTTCCCTGGGTCAGCATGCATTAATCGTGCATGTCCGAACTGTGTTTGAAAAAACCACAACATACATAACATCTGGGGGTTCATAATGTGACAAGTAAAAAACATCTTTAGTCCGCCGACCGAATATTCCCTTAAGAACGCTAGCTTTCGACTTCACCCAGTCTGAGGTACACATCCAGATGACCCTGCAGTAACAATCGAAGAGGTTCTCCCTTTATGCCCTAGCCGAACTAATGGGAACGTAGGGCATAAGCACAGGAGCCAGGCAACCCAGCTTGGCCAAAACTTAAGTCATATCGATGCATATAATGGCGAAGAAAAGGTACATATGCAGAAAAGACACATATGTGGTGAGCTTGATGCTCAAAAAAAAATTAATAAGCTTTTGTACAGGAAGCCCCCAAGTATAATTGACATACATATTTGAGAATGTGTGCGTTGTAGCGTCTTAGCCGCATGAGAGCTTTATGTCTTGAAAAAAGGAAATGTTAAAAGAGAGGAAAATAAGTAATGGAAACAGAAAGGGAAAAAAGGAGACGAACGAAGAGTCCGGCGCTAGGCATAGAATCTTCGGAGTCTGGCCGCTTTCCATGGGTTCGGCTCTAGGTGGTTGTTTGATGCATCACGCGGGCGGTACGCTCCTCCGATGAGAACTTCATCAATGATGAAGGGACCCTCCCACTTGGGCTTGAATTTGTCCTTTTTCTTCTCCGGCAAGCGTAGAACGAGTTCACCAACATTATAAGTCTTGGCCCGTACTTCTCTGCTTTGATATCTGCGAGTCTATTGTTGTCAGAATGCGGAATGGGCTTTTGCAATGTCGCGCTTCTCTTCCAGGGCATCTAGGCTGTCCTGTCGATCAAGCTCGGCCTCTCTCTCTTCATACATGCGCACTCGACGTGAGCCATAAATAATGTCGCAGGGTAACACAGCCTCTGCATCGTACACCATGAAAAAAGGTGTAGATCCAGTAGAATGATTGGGCATGGTCTGTAGCCCCCAGAGTACAGAGTCGAGCTCCTTGACCCAGTGCTTGTCTGATTCTTTCAAAGACCACACTAGTTTGGGTTTAATGCCGCTCATAATAAGACCATTGGCTCGTTCGACTTGACCGTTGGTTTGTGGGTGACAGACGGAGGCGTAATCGAGCTTAATGCCCTAGCACACCAGGTTTTTGCCTCATCGGCTATGAAATTGGAGCCGCTGTCGGTGATGATGCTGTGTGGAACACCATAACGGTGCACAACACCAGATATAAAGTCTATCACTGGTCCGGCTTCGGCCGTTTTAACTGGTTTGGCTTCTATACACTTAGTGAATTTATCCACCATGACCAACAGATATTTTCTCTTATGGCTTCCTCCTTTAAGGGGTCCGACCATATCAAGCCCCCAGACCGCAAAAGGCCAAGTGATGGGGATTGTTTGTAGAGCGGTGGGTGGCATATGGCTTTGGTTGGCGAAAAGCTGGCATCCGACGCAATGTTGGACAAGGTCTGTCGTCTGCTCGGGCGTCGGCCAATAGAAACGATGCGGAAGGCCTTGCTTAAAGGGCCGAGCATAGCGTGGTGATTGAGGAGTCTGGATTAAGGGTTCCTCGGACAGCGGACTATATACTTTGGCCGGACTGTTTGACTATGAAGATACAAGATTGAAGACTTCGTCCCGTGTCCGGATGGGACTCTCCTTTGCGTGGAAGGCAAGCTTGGATATTCGGATATGTAGATTTCCTTCTCTGTAACCGACTCTATGTAACCCTAGCCCTCTCCGGTATCTATATAAACTGGAGGGTTTAGTCCATAGGACAACAACAATCATAATCATAGGCTAGCTTCTAGGGTTTAGCCTCTACGATCTCGTGGTAGATCAACTCTTGTAACACTCATATCATCAAGATCAATCAAGCAGGAAGTAGGGAATTACCTCCATTGAGAGGGCCCGAACCTGGGTAAAACATCGTGTCCCCTGCCTCCTGTTACCATCAGCCTTAGGCGCACGATTCGGGACCCCCTACCGAGATCCGCGGTTTGACACCGACATTAGTGCTTTCACCGAGTTCCACCGTGTCGTTCTTGTAAGGCTTGATGGCTCCTTGATCATCTTCAACAGCGGTCGGGGAGGTTTTCCTTCCCGGACAGATCTTCGTATTTGGCGGCTTCGTACTGCGGGCCAACTCGCTTGGCCATCTGGAGCAGATCGATAGCTATGCCCCTGGCCATCAGGTCAGGTTTGGAAGCTTGAACTATACTGCCGACATCACGGAGACTTGATCTTCGACGGATTTGAGCCCATGTCGGGTGCGCCGAATGGTCACGGTGGGCATGACTTTGATCTGCCGCCGGACAGTATTCGGGAGATCGCGCCCGCGGTGGCGCCGGGAATCAATCCGGGGCAGATCGTGCCTTCCGAGGACGAGTGGATGGACCCTGTCGCGGAGGCCGCACACTCATCGGCGTTGGAGCCGAACACTGATCCCACCTCCTGTGAGGATGGTGTCATCGGATCTTCGGACTTGTCTCCGGCCACAGGATCCGAACCGCGCGCGTCCGTGCCTATTGAATCGGATTGGGCACCCGTCATGGAGTTTACCGCCGCGGATATTTTTCAGCACTCGCCCTTAGGTGACGTGCTAAACTCATTAAGGTCTCTTTCCTTGTCAGGAGATTCTTGGCCGAAATATGTCTGGCTCGAGTGGGGAGCGGACAACGAAGAAATTCATCCCCCACCCACCACCCACTTCATAGCCACTCGATGACTTAACGATGTGCTTGACTTGACTCGAAGACATCGGCGGTATGAATGACGATCTTTGGAGAAGAAAAGAACCACCTCCTATAGGGCGTTGGACAGCCACCTCATCATATGATATATATATATATATATATATATATATATATATATATATATATATATATATATATATATATATATATATATATATATATATATATATATATATATATATATATATATATATATATATATATATATATATATATATATATATATATATATATATATATATATATATATATATATATATATATATATATATATATATATATATATATATATGGTATGGTAGACACACCAAAAGAAAGCGATGGTGACGATACAACGAAGGATAATCCCCTCGATAAGCAACCAAAGCGGCGCCGTAGACGCCGCTCGAAATCCCGCCACAGTAAAAACAGCGACAACAGCGCAAGAAATAATAATACCCCGATTGATTCCAAAGGAAACAACGACCCCATGGTCTCAGCGATGGAGCAGGATGAGCCAGGGGACGATGATAACGCCGATCCCGAGGGTAAAATCCACCAACCTGTCTTCGGAGAAGAGAACAGCCCGGACGATGATGCACTCATCATCCCAGAAAAACTCTTGGAACAAGAGAACCTCCACAGAAGGCTTATCGCCACCGCGAGGAGCCTAAAGAAGCAAAAGCAAAGGCTTAAGGCCACGCAGGATACGCTCAACCGCAGATGGAACAAAGTGCTCGACACAGAAAAAATACGGCGACGATCGTCACACAAAGAGCTATCCAAAGTGCAAGCTGCTGCCCGAATTCGACGGCGAGGCCATAAAGCCCATCCAGCCGAAAACGACCGATCAGCTGGACCGACCGCCCCATGGCCGTGACAAGACGGCTAATGATACCGCACACAAGTCAGCACACGATTTACGTGAGCTCCTAGACAAAAAATCCGGTAGGACCAGATCCATCTACGGATCTAGGAAGCGCACTCTGGCACATGATCAGAGCTACAGAAACAATCACATTGATCGAGCGCCAGCTAGAAATCAGAACCAAACACAACAACCGTCGACAGCATGCCATGACACATCCAAATACAGGGGTGCCGCACACCCCCTGTGCTTCACCGATGAGGTGCTGGACCAGGAATTCCTGGAAGGATTTAAGCCCGTGAATATAGAGGCATACGACGGAACTACAGACCCTAGGGTCTGGATCGAGGACTTTATCCTTCATATCCACATGGCTCGTGGAGACGATC
Source organism: Aegilops longissima (assembly GCA_021605205.1). Classification (NCBI taxonomy): domain Eukaryota; kingdom Viridiplantae; phylum Streptophyta; class Magnoliopsida; order Poales; family Poaceae; genus Aegilops; species Aegilops longissima. The sequence continues at coordinate 122,064,643 of CM038681.1, forward strand.
TCCACGCCATTAAATACCTACCCCTCAAATTGAAAGGACCAGCTCGGCACTGGTTGAAAAGCCTTCCTGAAAACTCAATTGGAAGTTGGGAAGAGCTGGAGGATGCTTTTAGGGCCAATTTTCAAGGGACCTATGTCCGACCTCCGGACGCAGACGACCTAAGTCACATAATTCAACAGCCCGAAGAGTCATCCCGAAAACTTTGGAATACATTTCTTACTAAGAAGAATCAAATAGTCGATTGCCCGGACGCCGAAGCCCTAGCAGCCTTCAAACACAGTATCCGGGACAAATGGCTTGCCACACACCTCGGCCAGGAAAAGCCGAGGACAATGGCAGCCTTAACAAGCCTTATGACCCGCTTTTGTGCGGGCGAGGACAGCTGGCTGGCCCGTAGCGGCACCAGCGACCCAAGCACATCCGAAGTCAGGGATGGCAGGAAGCCGCGACGCAACAAAAACAAGCGTCGAAAAAATAATGACAGCCCAGAGAACACAACAGTCAATGCCAGATTCAGGGGCTCTCGACCCGGTCAACAGAAGAAGACATTTAAAGGCAGCAGAGATGGACCGTCCAGCCTAAATAAGATTCTAGACAAATTATGTCAGATTCACGGCACACCCGAAAAACCTGCAAACCACACCCATAGAGAGTGTTGGGTTTTCAAAAAGGCCGGTAGGCTGAATGCCAAACAAAAGGGGAGGGAGACGCCAAGTGAAGACGAGGATGAGCCTCGTCAGCCGAACACTGGAGGACAGAAAAAATTCCCACCAGAAGTCAAAACAGTGAACATGATTTACGTAACTCACATTCCAAAGAGAACGCGCAAACGCGCACTCTGATACGTATACGCTGTTGAGCCCCTCTCCCCCAAATTCAATCCCTGGTCGGCCTGCCCGATCACCTTCGATCGCAGGGACCATCCGACTAGTATCCGGCACGGAGGATCGGCTGCCTTGGTGCTCGACCCAATAATTGACGGATACCATCTCACACGAGTCCTCATGGACGGCGGCAGTAGTCTAAACCTGATATATCATGACACTGTCCGCAAAATGGGGATATACCCCTCAAGAATCAGCCTAAGCAACACTACCTTCAAAGGAGTAATACCAGGCGTCGAGGCCCACTGTACGGGCTCTCTAGTACTAGAGGTTGTATTCGGTTCTCCTGACAACTTCAGAAGTGAGGAATTAACCTTCGACATCGCTCCATTCCGAAGTGGCTATCACGCACTGCTCGGAAGAATGGCCTTCACCCGTTTTAATGCAATACTGCATTACGCCTACCTCAAACTTAAGATGCCCGGTCCACGCGGCGTCATCACAGTTAGCGGAAATACAGAGTGCTCCTTACGCGCGGAAGAATACGTGGCGGCTCTAGCAGCCGAACACTGAGCGGTCCCTCCAACCAGGATAAATGGTAGGCCGTTAAGACCATGGACACGGTTAGACGAGTCCGGTGCTCCACCCAATGTAACAGCCCAGTCGGGATTTCCCCATAAAAGATGCTAGGGGCTGTCCGCAAAAGAGCCCACAGTTTGGCTCGACCCTGTCAATACAATAACATATTGCATTTTCATGATTAACGAACACCTCGCACGAAGTATTTCCCCTGGGTTTATTCTTTTTTTACAGATGATCATCGTGCTACACCCTTCCAGGATACGGCACAACGGAGATAAAGGGGTAGACATGCAACAGGGACCCACTCAAAGGTTTCTTTTTAGATTAAAACCCTACGTAAACCTTTTTAATATCTCTTGTTGCTTCTTCCCCTCCGGATACTTTATACAACCGGGAGGGATACTGGCGTTTTTGGCATTTATGTCACACCAGACTATTGCTCATACCTGGAAACTCAGGGCTTATTGTCAAGGGCGTTATTCAGCCCAGTACACATTATAAAGTCCAAATACCTTAGGGAGTGTTCGGCGTCACGAGTTTGGCCTTATATGCATCGGCTCCGAATCATGTCTTTGGTCAAATGTTCGGTTTGCCCGGCTCCCGTGTTTTGCTACCTTACGTTCCGCTCCATCGGTTAAGGCGGCACCGGGAGAACTACTGCGATTGTGCCCCGGTTCATCTAGATGAGCACCTCAGTAGAGAAAGCCGAAAACTGACTGTCATGATACAGCACGAGACTGGTCAACCACTCGATGACCTAGCGGAATCTTCGCGATTCCTCCGCATTAAACGAAGGACCGGTTTCCCGGTCACGTACATACGCGCACCATATCCGGATAAACGCGAAAAATACCAGGGGCTATATAGTAGCCCCACCGTCAAACTCCTATGGCTAAGTGAAAGTGTTAAAGCTATATAGTCTAATTGCCTGGTTCGCCGCGCTATCACCTCCTTAATAGACCAAGATGTTGGATCAAGTGTGACTATGCGTTTTCTCGAACACCCCCGCATTATATGCGTGGGGGCTGAAGCCGACGACTGCAAACTTTCAGGTTATATACATACATAAATGGCCGCACAGGAGGCATTATAATACTTTTGGGTAAAAGTATAAACACAGCCTTTATAATCAAAATAGCATTGTATTTACAATTGCGATACATATCATTCGAACATGGCACTCTTCGAGCATTGAGCCTCTATTAAACGGGAGCCTTCTAAGACTTCTTTGAAATAGTGCTCGGCCGGGTCCTGGCCCTCCTCCGCATTCCGGGTTGCAATAGCGGTGGTTTCCATCCTAGCCCAGTATGTTTTAACACGGGCAAGAGCCATCCGCGCACCCTCTATGCACGCCGACCTCTTCACAGCATCGATATGCGAAACAACACCAAGGAATTGTTGCACCAATCCAAAATAGTTGTCTGGCCTTGGTCCATGCGGCCAAAGATGATCCACGACAGACCTCATAGCAACTCCGGACAACCTGTGGAGTTCGGCCCAGGCGGCCATCTTTTCATTCAATGGCAGCGGACGCGTCGGGGCACTGAACTGCGACCAGAATAACCTTTCAGCCTTATGGTCTTTCTGATCTTTGAAAAACTCGGTCGCATCGGCAGCACTCTTCGCCAGGTCCGCATACGCGTCCGCAGCACTCCACAACTGGTCCAAAGGGGCATACTTCGGATCTCCGAATTTCATCCACAACAAATAGGGCTTCCCAGCCACGATGTCTCCGGCTTCACGAAGCTCCTCCCTTACCGCTCTCATTTTAGAGTGGGTTTCCTTGGCTGCCTCCAGGGCCTTCTTCAGGTCAGCCGCTTTTGTTTGATTTTCCTTTTCAAGAAGCTCTCGGTGGTTGGCGGCATCTTTCAGCTCGGTAGCCATCTGGGCTATCTTTTCTTCGCTCCGGCGATGAGCATCATGTTCGGCTCTTAATTCTTGACCGCCTTGAGTATGCCACATCACTTCTTGAGCTTGTTCCTTGGCTTGGGCAAGCTCCTTGAAGAAGTCTCTCTGACAGCAGCCCCATCTGCGATCACAATATATTATAAGATACTAGCATGAAAGTCGTTATATCGACTAGAGGGGGTGAATAAGGCGATTTTATGAATTCTTCAACGAGGAATTTGCGGTGAGGAAATTCCTTAGCGAAGAACTAGTTACTTGCGAATAAGTACTCAGAGTATGCATAACAGAATACAAGCATGGTCATCATGATGAAATGAAGACAAGCACAGTCTGAAAGCGTAATCACGGGATAACACAAGATGAAGACAAACGGTGAAGAAATTGAACGAGGAAATTGAGAAAGTCTTGATCAAAGTCTTAAAACACGAGATATGAACAAACACTCAACACGATAATGAGGAAATGAAAGAGTTGAGGAAATAGAACCGATAAGGTTGGTGAAGACAATGATTTGGTAGACCAGTTCAACTGATGTCTCGATTGTACATCTGGTTGGAGCGGCTGAGTATTTAAACTCGAGGACACAGTCCGGACACCCAGTCCTGGACACCCGATCGCTGAAAGCACGCAGCTCGGGACACCAAGTCCTCACCGTATTCTCCTTGAACTAAGGTCACACGGACCTCGTCCAATCACTCGTGGTAAGTCTTGAGCGACTTCCAAACCTTCACGAGACTTCGGTCACTCGGCGATCCACAATTCCTCTTGGATGTTCTAGACCATGGCGCCTAACCGTGCGGAAGAAGCACAATCTTCAAAGGTAACAAGCGTTGGATCCACGCAGGATCAATCTCTTCAGTGATGCTCAATCACTTTGGGTTTGTAGGTGTTTGGTTTTGGGTTTTCCTCACTCAATGATTTTCGCTCAAAGTCCTCGGAGGATGGGATGCTCTCAAATGACAAGTGTCGGTTTCTCTCGGAGCAGCCAACCACCTAGTGGTTGTAGGGGGCGGCTATTTATAGCCTAGGGAGCAGCCCGACATGATAAGACATAAATGCCCTTCAATGATATGACCGTTAGGTGGATAAGATATTTTGGTACAGCTGGCGCGCAGCACAGCAACGGTTAGAAATTTGACTCTCAAATTCCTCGGGGCTATCATGTTCCTCACTGTCGGTGTCAAAACCGGCGGATCTCGGGCAGGGGGTCCCGAAATGTGCGTCTAGGAAGATGGTAACAGGAGACAAGGGACACGATGTTTTTACCCAGGTTCGGGCCCTCTGGATGGAGGTAAAACCCTACTCCTGCTTGATTAATATTGATGATATGGGTAGTACAAGAGTAGATCTACCACAAGATCAGAGAGGCTAAACCCTAGAAGCTAGCCTATGGTATGATTGTATGTTGTATATTCTATCAACTAGCTTTGGCCTCGGTTTATATAATGCACGGAGGCCTAGGATAACAAGAGTCCTAACCCGAATCGTCGGTGGGGAGAGTCCTTGTCTTGATCGCCAAGTCTTGTGGAATCTTCCTTGTATGCGGCAGCTATCCGAACTGGCCCATGAGTATATGGCCATGGGGGTCCTCGGCCCAATCTAACAGATCGGGAGATGACGTGGTGAGTACCCCCTAGTCCAGGACACCGTCAGTAGCCCCCTGAACCGGTCTTTAAGTTTAGGGACGCTCCTCGATTCTTCGAACCGTTCTTCATCTTGATCGTCGGTCTTGAAAACTGGTTCAACAAATCTTCTCATCTTGATCTTGAGGATCGCGAAATGCATTCGACGAGTTGACACGTCGGGTATCCGAGGAGCCCCTTTAAGTTTCCGGCCTTTATCAACGCCTTGTTATTTTTATGCCACACCTCGGGTTTGAAGTTGTTCCCGGGCGGCAGCGTCCTCTTGCGTCCGAGCTCCAACACCGGACCTGCATTCAAGGTATCTTTTGCAGCTGAGCACCAACGCCGGACCGCTTCCCAACTCTAACGCCGGAATGTATCCGAGCTCCAACGCCGGACTATGTATCCGAGCTCCAACGCCGGACTGTATCCGTGCTCCAACGCCGTACTATGTATCCGAGCTCCAAGGCCGGACTGTATCCGAGGTGTCGTAAATCACCTTGGTTCAAAGAAGTTTGAAGGAGTTTAGCCGAGCTTAATGCCGGAAATGCTCTCTATGGAGCCAGCCACTAGCGCCCGAGCTTTATGCCCGATGCTTCGGGTGGTGCACCACCCGAATGTGGGCGATTTTGTCAATATTTTTATTGGTGCAATTTATTCTCTGCCGAGATACATAGCCAGTAGCCCTCAAGGTGGGTATCGGTCTAAAACCGAGATGCACATGAAGGATGACATAAGACCGCTGATCCTCGTGGCAGCCGAGACTCGGGTTGATTTGCAAAATCGGTCGAGGATCAAGTCCTAGCTTCGACAGAATACTTGGGACACAAAAGCGGCGTGCTCGGTCCTCAAGACTCAGGTTGGGTGCGGCCGACCAACCCGAGGATCAAAATCTCCTCGAGACTGTATTACACTTAAAATTTTCTGCATTGGACGAGGCAATGCAAGAGCCCCAGACACTTGGTCGGGTGGCAACACCAGATCAGGGGATCGATGTGCCCCTTTAATATTTGTAAATAATAAGCCCGAAGCCCAGTAGCCCCTGAGCCTTAATGCGGGCACGGGTGGCCGAATTAAGGATTGATATCCATAGTAAAATCACAAATTATGTGTAATGACTCTATGTATCCAAGTACTTTATGTCATTAATGCTCGGATCCGCATTGTACAAAACTTTGTTGACCGACCATCGGCTCCACCTCCTCGGCCAATAGCCGAGGAGTGTTTGTCCTACTTTATAAAGCCTATATGAGGGCAAAGATTTACAACAAACAAGGCAATCTGGCCATACGGTTTTATAAACAAAGGTACGCAGAGAGATATGTTATATTACTGTTTAACAGAAGAAATGTCTTCCAAAGAAAATAGTCCAGCTATCGGTTCCTTTCTTTGGGTTGTCATGCTAAGCATGATCATGAAACCTCGGCTCCAATGTAAGAGCAAAATATCGAGGATTTGGTTTGGGAGGCCAGTTAATAGCCCCCGGTAGTGTTCGGCGACAGTCAAGGTCAAGCCGTAAACACTTCGGTCATTGTTATGAATGGCCCGTTGTTTAACACCGTCATCGGATCGCTGACCAGTTTACGCTTATTGTGACAGTCAGTTTTCGGCTTTCTCCACTGAGGTGCTTAACCATGTGAGTTGGAAGCACAATCGCAGTGGTTCTCCCTTTGCACACCTAGCCGAACAAAGCGGAATGTAGGAGGCAAGCGCAGGAGCCGGGCAACCCAACTATTGATCGAAGACACAATTCGAAACCGATGCATATATAGCAATATCCGAGAATGTTTTGCGAATCTCAAAAGGTGTCGGCGTTGCCTTTGAGACTTGTGCTTGAAACACACAAATAGTTTAAAAAGTGTAAGTAAGCTTGGAAAACCAAAAAGCGTCGGTAAAAACTTGGCGTCGAGCGAGATCAAGTGTTCGTACCAATCCGAAAATTGGCCTTAGCAAAAAGAAGTGCTTCATCGTGCTTTAACATGATACATCCTATCTCAAGACTTCAAGTGGGTCAGCCTACGGCTTCAACCTCCTATCCGAGGGCGGACTTCTCATTAGGCCAGTTTAGCAAACTAAACTCTAGCGGCTTTGAGAGAGAAATTAGGCTCCCCGGCTAGTGACCACACGCTCGTGTCGAAAAAAGGAGTGATAGATAATAATAATAATAATAATAATAATAATAATAATAATAATAAAACTTTGCAACGACTAAGAAGAAGAACACTTATCATAAAACGACTCATATAAATTTAAGAGCCCCCAAGTGACTTGGGTAAAAGAATGATTGCATGTACCGAAGTATTTATATCATATCTATGTTCAACCAAACTTTAAACGCGTCTTAACTGACCGTCGGCTTCTCCCTCTTCGGCCAAGGACCGAAAAGTGTTATGTACTCCATCTGTAGAGAATATCGATGGTGTTTCCAATAACCAGGCAATCAGGCCATAAGGCTGTAACAGACAAAGCACGGTCAGGGAACTTATGCTATATTACTGCGAAGTGTAAGAAGCATCTTCGAAGAAAATAGTACCCCCACCGATACCTTTCTTCGGTGCTCATTGTTATTATGAGACTTATGCAATAGATTTTTTGTACTCATGAGTTCCGTTGTGTGCCGACCATCATTGAAAACTATAAGAGCGGTAGCTTTCGGCTTCACCCAGTCTGAGGTCCGGCTCGGATGACCCGATCGTGACAATCACAGAGGTGCTCCCTTTACTCCCTAGCCGAACAATCGGGAACGTAGGGGTAAACACAGGAGCGAGGCAACCCAGCTTGCAAATCACTTAAGTCAACATGGTGCATATTGTGGCGTAATACACGAACAAGGAACGAAGCCGTACAAGTATAATCATATCAAGAGGAAAAGCTTCATGAAGGAAGCCCCCAAATGAATTGGGTATTTGAATTTATGCGTCACAAACAAAGTTTGGACAAGGAAATTTTTTACAAGCAACATTTTTCCAAAAATGTATAATGCTTGGTCGAACCGAACACAAGTTAGAAATTAAAGCTTTGAGCATGAAAGCGACTTAGCTGGTTAATGTGTTCGGTATTAATGACGCGGTCCGAGCTCGATACGGGACAAGGTTCCATCCCCCAAGCCGGTCCCGAGGTGGCGGAGCAGAGAGCTCGACACGCCGAAGTGGTGACATAGCACGGTCAATGCAGACCGGCAGAGTGGCCTTGAAGTCCCGGATCATTTTCCCGTGCACAAAAATAGTGCAAACCGGAGATAATAGTAATAATGATAATTAAAAAATCGTTGCATAATAAATGATTTATGCAAAGTGAGTAATAAAGAAATATGGCATGGCGCCAAGTCAATGTCGATGCAGGCGTCGGCATGATCTGGTAAAGGCATGGCAAAGCCTGAATTCACAGTCGGTCCGAGCTCGGATCGGCGTTCACGGACTATGTCGAGCCGACCGAACCACCATGCATTTGTCGTTAATCGCCACCATTTGATAGACCTGTGTACATATGATGGACAAACCAGAGTAATAATTCCTTGCGAAAAATGAACCCAAACAAGCAAAAAATACTAGGATTAATAGCACCTGTGTACATATGATGGACAAACCAGAGTAATAATTCCTTGGGAAAAATGAACCCAAACAAGCAAAAAATACTGGGATTAATAACACCTGGTTTATTTGTTGTAGGAATCCGAAGGAAGGTGATTCCCAAAATTGGGACTCGATCCGCGCACCCATTGCCCGATGGGCGATAAAACGACGGCATGGCAATGCTGGCAAAGGTTGGCTCGTCGAGGCAAAGCCCTCGGTCCAGCTAACGTGACGGAGCTGGTCGGCTAGTGACGCCGAAGTGTCCGGAGTAGGTTGATGAAGAGATGGCGAAGCCCCCGGTCTAGCCGAGATGTCGAAGTAGGTCGGCGTGATGGACACCAGCTTGAAGAAGCAATAGTGCGGCCCTGCTGATGCAGGTCGTGACGTGGTCGATGCCGGCTTAATGAAGCGACCGTGCGGCGATGCCGGTATGCCCGCTCCGTGTAATCCGTGGGGCGGCGATGTTGGTGATGATTTATCCTTCACGATGCCGGACTCTTGTTCAGCTTGCCGAGATGATGATCCGAAGAAGTTGAGCTCGGCTCAACAAAGTGACAACGTGTCTAGCGCAGGTCGGCAGCCGTGGAGCAATATTGCGGACTGGTTTGACGCCAGGCATGATGTTGAAGATCATGTTCAAAAGATTTTAAAGTTAGTGGGATGTGTTCGGGAACAAAACACAATACCCCATACAAAACTTCCTTCAAAAGGATGTCAAAATCCCGTTAAGTAAAAAGGGCGAACTCGGGTCGGATTTGTTTTCGCGTGAAAACAGATCTGAAAAGTGATGCACTAATCGGAAGGTTCCTGGAGTTTGGACGATCGGATCGAGCTGAAATTTTGAGGCGGTAGATATAGGAATTCGCAGTCGATCAGCGGTTGGATCTTCCAAAGGAGGTCCGAGCTAGAAGCTGGACACCACGCCCTAAACTCGTCCAGATTCTCGTCCAGATTTGAGGGCTCGGTATATCGTGGATTGTTGGAGATTCCTCCATCGAACTCGGCGAAATTTAAGCGTGGCTGTTGTAGACGTAATTCCGCACTATTCCACGAAGCAATCATCAAACCGGCCTTTCGAGGAGGCGGTGACGGCGGATACAAGTTCGTTGTCCAGAAAAACAGCACGGTCACCCGAGGGCAATGTTGACGTTGAGCCCCGGGCTCCCTGAATGATTCCTCCACGATCTTGATAGAGATCGGAGCTGATGTTGATGAAGGCCCTCATCCGAACATGACGATCGGAGGTAGGGCGCAGTCCTTGGTCAAACCAAGGTGACCAGTCGAGCTGGTGACGAAGATGCCGAAGTCGTAGTTGATCTGCAGGCGAGCCATCGACCTTTTGCCGAACACACGGCGGAACTCTCAATGAAAGCCCAATGTCGGTGTCAAAACCGGCGGATCTCGGGTAGGGGGTCCCGAACTGTGCGTCTAGGCGGATGGTAACAGGAGACAAGGGACACGATGTTTTTACCCAGGTTCGGGCCCTCTCGATGGAGGTAAAACCCTACTCCTGCTTGATTAATATTGATGATATGGGTAGTAAAAGAGTAGATCTACCACGATATCAGAGAGGCTAAACCCTAGACGCTAGCCTATGGTATGATTGTATGTTGTATATTATATCGACTAGCCTGGCCTCGGTTTATATAATGCACCAGAGGCCTAGGATAACAAGAGTCCTAGCCGAATACGCCGGTGGGGAGGAGTCCTTGTCTTGATCGCCAAGTCTTGTGGAATCTTCCTTGTATGCGGCAGCTGTCCGAACTGGCCCATGAGTATACGGCCATGGGGGTCCTCGGCCCAATCTAACAGATCGGGAGATGACGTGGTGAGTACCCCCTAGTCCAGGACACCGTCACTCACTGTGTAGGCAATCCGCACTGGCGAATTCCTAACTCCTCAGTCAAAACAAATTTCTCAGAGACCAGAAGAACTTCGTCTCTGTCACTGAAGAAATTGACTGAACTGTATGAGATTTCCAAACGCTTCACTCGAAGGGATTGGTAGGTGTAGGATTTTTGAGTTGAGCATCACATGGAAATTTTCCTTAGTATTTCCTTGACCCCCTTTAATAGTACGGTGTTTCCTATGACTCAAGAAAGAGAAAACGAAACTAGGAAACAAAAGTCTTCACGCTTCATGTTCCTCAAATGAATACCAAGTCTTCAAGGTCACACCAATTTCTTCACTTTCAAAGTCTTCAGAATACGAAAGTCTTCAATCGAAGAACTTCATTTTTAGGGGTCGACTTTCTCTGTAAATATCAAACTCCTCATAGACTTATAGACTTGTGTACACTCATAAATGCATTAGACCCTTAACCTATAAGTCTTCAATACACCAAAATCACTAAGGGGCACTAGATGCACTTACAATCTCCCCCTTTTTGGTGATTGATGACAATATAGGTTAAGTTTTCAACGGGGATAAACATATGAAGTGTAAATACTGATATGGAGGAATTTGATTGCAAGATATAGAAGAACTCCCCCTGAAGATGTGCATAGTGAGGAATTTGCTTTTGAGGCAATGCACACTTGAAGAGTTGAATCATGGAGATCTCCGCCTATATCTTGTAATTCATACACGCATTTGACATATAATATGAAGAATTTGAAATGCATGATGAATATGGTGACTGATGTAATTCAGCATGCGTGTATTAACATATAACGAGGAATAAGCATGCAGAGGAACACATCAAAAGTATCAGAGCACCATCGGGTTTAAGATTACAACTTGATCCAATAAAGTTTCGGAAAAGCGAGAGTTGTAACTTAGCAAAACAAATGCCCATATAATAGACCCGCTTGAAGACTAACTCAAATTTCTCCCCCTTTGTCATCGAATGACCAAGAGGATCGAAACTGAGGACTAACGCCCCTGAAGAATATCAAGTTGATGGAGGAGCGCCAGCGTTGTCGGGGTCGGTTGTGGTAGTAGTGTTGGAAATATGCCCTAGAGGCAATAATAAAAGGATTATTATTATATTTCCTTGTTCGTGATAATTGTCTTTTATTCATGCTATAATTGTATTATCCGGATATCGTAATACACGTGTGAATACATAGACCACAATATGTCCCTAGTGAGCCTCTAGTTGACTAGCTCGTTGATCAATAGATAGTCATGGTTTCCTGACTATGGACATTGGATGTCATTGATAACGGGATCACATCATTAGGAGAATGATGTGATGGACAAGACCCAATCCTAAGCATAGCACAAGATCGTGTAGTTCGTTTTGCTAGAGCTTTTCCAATGTCAAGTATCTCTTCCTTAGACCATGAGATCGTGTAACTCCCGGATACCGTAAGAGTGCTTTGGGTGTACCAAACGTCACAACGTAATGGGTGACTATAAAGGTGCACTACGGTATCTCCGAAAGTGTCATTGGGTTGACACGGATCGAGATCGGATTTGTCACTCCGTGTATGACGGAGAGGTATCTCTGGGCCCACTCGGTAATGCATCATCATAATGAGCTCAAAGTGACCAAGTGATTGGTTACAGGATCATGCATTACGATACGAGTAAAGTGACTTGCCGGTAACGAGACTGAACGAGGTATTGGGATACCGACGATCGAGTCTCGGGCAAGTAACATACCGATTGACAAAGGGAATTGAATACGGGATTAATTGAATCCTCGACATCGTGGTTCATCCGATGAGATCATCGAGGAGTATGTGGGAGTCAACATGGGTATCCAGATCCCGTTGTTGGTGATTGACCGGAGAGCCGTCTCGGTCATGTCTGCATGTCTCCCGAACCCGTAGGGTCTACACACTTAAGGTTCGGTGACACTAGGGTTGTATGAATATGAGTATGTAGCAAACCGAATGTTGTTCGGAGTCCCGGATGAGATCCCGGACGTCACGAGGAGTTCCGGAATGGTCCGGAGGTAAATAATTATATATATGAAGCCCTGCCGGAGTGCTGCTTCTCCACCAACACCACGCCGTCGTGCTGCTGCTGGAGCCATCTTCCTCAACCTCTCCTTCCCCCTTGCTGGATCAAGAAGGAGGAGACGTCATCCGCTCCGTACATGTGTTGAACGCGGAGGTGCCGTCCGTTCGGCACTCGGTCATCGGTGATTTGGATCACGGCGAGTACGACTCCATCATCCACGTTCTAGTGAACGCTTCCGCACGCGATCTACAAGTGGTATGTAGATGCAATCTCTCTCCCATGACTCGTTGCTTAGATGAACTCATAGATGGATCTTGGTGAAACCGTAGGAAAAATTTTAATTTTCTGCAATGTTCCCCAACAGTGGCATCATGAGCTAGGTCTATGCGTAGTTCTCTATTGCACGAGTAGAACACAATTTTGTTGTGGGCGTAGATCTTTTCAACTTGCTTGCCGCTACTAGTCTTTTCTTGCTTCAGTGGTATTGTGGGATGAAGCGGCCCGGACCGACCTTACACGTACGCTTACGTGAGACAGGTTCCACCAACTGACATGCACTAGTTGCATAAGGTGGCTAGCGGGTGTCTGTCTCTCCTACTTTAGTTGGAGCGGATTAGATGAAAAGGGTCCTTATGAAGGGTAAATAGAAGTTGACAAAATCACGTTGTGGTTATTCATAGGTAAGAAAACGTTCTTGCTAGAACCCAATTGCAGCCACGTAAAAGATGCAACAACAATTAGAGGACGTCTAACTTGCTTTTGCAGCAATTATCATGTGATGTGATATGGCCGAAGTTGTGATGAATGATGAATGATATATTGTGATGTATGAGATCATGTTCTTGTAATAGGAATCACGACTTGCATGTCGATGAGTATGACAACGGCAGAAGCCATAGGAGTTGTCTTAATAATTGTATGACCTGCGAGTCATTGATTCAACGCCATGTAAATTACTTTACTTTATTGCTAAACGTGTTAGCCATAGTAGTAGAAGTAATAGTTGGCGAGCAACTTCATGGAGACACGATGATGGAGATCATGATGATGGAGATCATGGTGTCATGCCGGTGACAAGATGATCATGGAGCCCCGAAGATGAAGATCAAAGGAGCTATATGATATTAGCCATATCATGTCACTACTTTATATAATTGCATGTGATGTTTATTATGTTTTATGCATCTTGTTTACTTAGAACGACGGTAGTAAATAAGATGATCCCTTATAATAATTTCAAGAAAGTGTTCCCCCTAACTGTGCACCGTTGCTAAAGTTCGTCGCTTTGAGCACCACGTGATGATCGGTGTGATAGATCCTTACGTTCACATACAACGGTGTAAGATAGTTTTACACATGCATAAACACTTAGGGTTAACTTGACGAGCCTAGCATGTACAGACATGGCCTCGAACACAAGAGACCGAAAGGTCGAACATGAGTCGATGGAAGATACGATCAACATGGAGATGTTCACCGACGATGACTAGTCCATCTCACGTGATGATCGGACACGGCCTAGTCGACTCGGATCATGTAACACTTAGATGACTAGAGGGATGTCAAATCTGAGTGGGAGTTCATTAAATAATTTGATTAGATGAACTTAATTATCATGAACATTAGTCTAAAATCTTTGCAAAATGTCTTGTAGATCAAATGGCCAACGCTCATGTCACCATGAACTTCAACGCATTCCTAGAGAAAACCAAGCTGAAAGATGATGGCAGCAACTATTCGGATTGGGTCCAGAACCTGAGGATCATCCTCATAGCAGCCAAGAAACAATATGTCCTAGAAGCACCGCTAGGTGATGCACCCATCCCAGAGAACCAAGACATTATGAATGCTTGGCAGTCTCGTGCTGATGATTACTCCCTTGTTCAGTGCGGCATGCTTTACAGCTTAGAACCGGGGCTCCAAAAGCGTTTTGAGCAACACGGAGCATATGAGATGTTCGAGGAGCTGAAAATGGTTTTCCAAGCTCATGCCCGGGTCGAGAGATATGAAGTCTCCGACAAGTTCTATAGTTGTAAGATGGAGGAAAACAGTTCACGGTGAGCACATACTCAAAATGTCTGGTTGCACAACCGCTTTGTCCCAGTGGACATTAACCTCCCTGACGAGGCGGTCATTGACAGAATCCTTCATCGCTCCCACCAAGCTACAAGAGCTTTGTGATGAACTACAATATGCAGGGATGGTGAAGACCATTCCGAAGTATTCTCAATGCTGAAGTCAGCAGAGGTTGAAATCAAGAAAGGACATCAAGTGTTGATGGTCAATAAAACCACTAAGTTCAAAAAGGGCAAGGGTAAGAAGAACTTCAAGAAGGACGGCAAGGATGTTGCCGCGCCCGGTAAGCAAGTTGCCGGGAAGAAGTCAAAGAATGGACCCAAACCTGAGACTGAGTGCTTTTATTGCAAAGGAAAGGGCCACTGGAAGCGGAACTGCCCCAAATACTTAGCGGACAAGAAGGCCGGCAACACTAAAGGTATATTTGATATACATGTAATTGATGTGTACCTTACCAAGACTCGTAGTAACTCCCGGTATTTGATACCGTGCCGTTGCTCATATTTGTAACTCACAGCAGGAGCTGCGGAATAAACGGAGACTGGCGAAGGACGAGGTGACGATGTGCGTCGGGAATGGTTCCAAGGTCGATGTGATCGCCGTCGGCACGCTACCTCTACATTTACCTACGGGATTAGTTTTAAACCTCAATAATTGTTATTTAGTGCCAAGTTTGAGCATGAACATTGTATCAGGATCTTGTTTAATGCGAGATGGCTACTCATTTAAATCCGAGAATAATGGTTGTTCTATTTATATGAGAGATATGTTTTATGGTCATGCTCCGATGGTCAATGGTTTATTCTTAATGAATCTCGAACGTAATATTACACATATTCATAGTGTGAATACCAAAAGATGTAAAGTTGATAACATAGTCCCACATACTTGTGGCACTGCCGCCTTGGTCACATTGGTGTCAAGCGCATGAAGAAGCTCCATTCTGATGGACTTTTAGAGTCTCTCGATTATGAATCATTTGACACATGTGAACCATGCCTTATGGGCAAAATGACCAAGACTCCGTTCTCCGGAACAATGGAGCGAGCAACCAACTTATTGGAAATCATACATACCGATGTGTGCGGTCCAATGAGCGTCGAGGCACGCGGAGGATATCGTTATGTTCTCACTCTCACTGATGACTTGAGTAGATATGGGTATGTCTACTTGATGAAACACAAGTCTGAGACCTTTGAAAAGTTCAAGGAATTTCAGAATGAGGTAGAGAATCAACGTGACCGAAAAATAAAGTTCTTACGATCAGATCGTGGAGGAGAATATTTAAGTCACGAATTTGGTACACACTTAAGGAAATGTGGAATCGTTTCACAACTCACGCCGCCTGGAACACCTCAGCGTAATGGTGTGTCCGAATGTCGTAATCGCACTCTATTGGATATGGTGCGATCTATGATGTCTCTTACGGATTTACCGCTATCATTTTGGGGATACGCTCTAGAGACAGCTACATTCACTTTAAATAGGGCACCGTCTAAATCCATTGAGACGACACCGTATGAATTATGGTTTGGGAAGAAACCTAAGATGTCGTTTCTAAAAGTTTGGGGAGGCGATGCTTATGTCAAGAAACTTCAACCCGAAAAGCTCGAACCCAAGTCGGAAAAATGCGTCTTCATAGGATACCCTAAGGAAACCATTGGGTATACCTTCTACCTTAGATCCGAAGGCAAGATCTTTGTTGCCAAGAACGGGTGCTTTCTTGAAAAAGAGTCTCTCTCGAAATGAGTAAGTGGGAGGAAAGTTGAACTCGATGAAGTACTACCTCTTGAACCGGAAAATAGTGCAGCTCAGAAAATGTTCTGTGGTGCCTACACCTCTTGGAGAGGAAATTAATGATGATGATCAAAGTACTTGGATCAAGTTGCTACTGAACTTCAGAGGTCCACAAGGACACGTTCCACACCGAGTGGTATGGCAACCCTGTCACGGAAATCATGTTGTTAGACAACGGTGAACCTTCGAACTATGAAGAAGCGATGGCGGGCCAGATTCCAACAAATGGCTTGAAGCCATGCAATCCGAGATAGGATCCATGTATGAAAACAAAGTATGGACTTTGACAGACTTGCCCGATGATCGGCGATAGAAAACAAATGGATCTTTAAGAAGAAGACAAGCGCGATGGTAATGTCACCATCTATAAAGCTCGACTTGTCGCTAAGGGTTATCGGCAAGTTCAAGGGATTGACTACGATGAGACTTTCTCTCCGTGGCGAAGCTTAAGTCCGTCCGAATCATGTTAGCAATTGCCGATACTATGATTATGAGATATGGCAGATGGACATCAAAACGGATTCATAACGGTTATCTTAAGGAAGAGCTGTATATGATGCAGCGGAAGGTTTTATCGACCCTAAGAATGCTAACAAGGTATGCAAGCTCCAGCGATCCATTTATGGGCTGGTGCAAGCATCTCGAGTTGGAACATTCGCTTTGATGAGATGATCAAAGCGTTTGGGTTTATCTGAGACTTATGGAGAAGCCTGCGTTTACAAGAAAGTGAGTGTGAGCTCAGTAGCATTTCTCATATTATATGTAGATGACATACTTTTGATGGGAAATGATATAGAACTCTTGGACAGCATTAAGGCCTACTTGAATAAAAGTTTTTCAATGAAGGACCTTGGAGAAGCTGCTTACATATTAGGCATCAAGATCTATAGGGATAGATCGAGGCGCCTCATAGGTCTTTCACAAAGCACATACCTTGATAAGATTTTGAAGAAATTCAAAATGGATCAGTCCAAGAAAGGGTTCTTGCACAGACTACAAGGTGTGAGATTGAGCTCGGCTCAATGCCCGACCACGGCAAAAGATAAAGAAGAGATGAGCGTCATCCCCTATGCCTCGCCATAGGATCTATTATGTATGCCATGATGTGTACGGACTGATGTAAACCTTGCCGTAAGTTTGGTAGGAAGGTACCAAAGTAATCCCGCAAGGAACACCGGACAACGGTCAAGAATATCCTGAAGTACACGAAAAGGACAAAGGACATGTTTCTCGTTTATGGAGGTGACGAAGAGCTCGTCGTAAGGGTTACGTCGACGCTAAGCTTCGACACGATCTGATGACTCTAAGTCACAAACCGGATACGTGTATATGTTGAATGGTGGAGCGATGGCTGGTGCAGCTGCAAGCGAGAGCGTCGTGGCGGGATCTACGTGTGAAGCGGAGTACATGGCAGCCTCGGAGGCAGCGCATGAAGCAATTTGGGTGAAGGAGTTCATCACCGACCTAGGAGTTATACCCAATGCGTCGGGGCCAATCAAACTCTTCCGTGATAACACCGGAGCTATTGCACTTGCCAAGGAGCCTGGTTTCACAAGAAGACCAGGCACATCAAGCGTCGCTTCAACTCCATCCGTGAAAATGTTCAAGATGGAGACATAGAAATTTGCAAAGTGCATACGGATCTGAATGTCGCAGATTCGTTGACTAAACCTCTTCCGCGAGCAAAACATGATCAACACCAGAACTCTATGGGTGTTCGGTTCATCACAATGTAACTAGATTATTGACTCTAGTGCAAGTGGGAGACTGTTGGAAATATGCCCTAGAGGCAATAATAAAAGGATTATTATTATATTTCCTTGTTCGTGATAATTGTCTTTTATTCATGCTATAATTGTATTATCCAGAAATCGTAATACACATGTGAATACATAGACCACAATATGTCCCTAGTGAGCCTCTAGTTGACTAGCTCATTGATCAATAGATAGTCATGGTTTCTTGACTATGGACATTGGATGTCATTGATAACGGGATCACATCATTAGGAGAATGATGTGATGGACAAGACCCAATCCTAAGCATAGCACAAGATCGTGTAGTTCGTTTTGCTAGAGCTTTTCCAATGTCAAGTATCTCTTCCTTAGACCATGAGATCGTGTAACTCCGGATACCGTAAGAGTGCTTTGGGTGTACCAAACGTCACAACGTAATCGGGTGACTATAAAGGTGCACTACAGGTATCTCCAAAAGTGTACATTGGGTTGACACGGATCGAGATCGGATTTGTCACTCCGTGTGACGGAGAGGTATCTCTGGGCCCACTCGGTAATGCATCATCATAATGAGCTCAAAGTGATCAAGTGATTGGTTACAGGATCATGCATTACGATGCGAGTAAAGTGACTTGCGATAACGAGACTAAGCGAGGTATTGGGATACCGACGATCGAGTCTCGGGCAAGTAACGTACCGATTGACAAAGGGAATTGAATACGGGATTAATTGAATCCTCGACATCGTGGTTCATCCGATGAGATCATCAAGGAGTATGTGGAGTCAACATGGGTATCCAGATCCGCTGTTGGTTATTGACCGGAGAGCCGTCTCGGTCATGTCGCATGTCTCCGAACCGTAGGGTCTACACACTAAGGTTCGGTGGCGCTAGGGTTGTATGAATATGAGTATGCAGCAAACCGAATGTTGTTCGAGTCCGGATGAGATCCGGACGTCACGAGGAGTTCGGAATGGTCGGAGGTAAAGAATTATATATAGGAAGTGCTATTTCGCCATCGGGAGAATTTCGGGGTTCTGGTATTGTCACAGGGACCACGGAAGGGTCCCGAGGTCCATCGGTGGGGCCACCTATCCGGGAGGGCCCGTGGGCTGAAGTGGGAGGAACCAGCCTGGTGGGCTGGTGCGCCCCACTTGGGCCCCTAGCCTAGGGTTGGAAACCCTAGGGTGGGGCGCCCACTTGCCTTGGGGCAAGCCTCCCCCTTGGCCGCCGATCCCTTGGGAGATCGGATCTCAAGGGCGGCGCCCCGAGGCCTATATAAAGGGGAGGAGGGGCAGCCGCACCCTGCATCTTGGCGCCTCCCTCTCCCTGCTACACCTCTCCGCCTCCGTCACGTGCTTGGCGAAGCCCTGCGGAGTGCTGCTTCTCCACCAACACCACGCCGTCGTCAGCTGCTGGAGCCATCTTCCTCAACCTCTCCTTCCCCTTGCTGGATCAAGAAGGAGGAGGCGTCATCCGCTCCGTCGTGTGTTGAGCGCGGAGGTGCCGTCCGTTCGGCACTTTCGGTCATCGGTGATTTGGATCACGGCGAGTCGACTCCATCATCCACGTTCTAGTGAACGCTTCAGCTCGCGATCTACAAAGTGGTATGTAGATGCAATCTCTCTCCCATGACTCATTGCTTAGATGAACTCGTAGATGGATCTTGGTGAAACCGTAGGAAAATTTTTAATTTTCTGCAACGTTCCCCAACAAGTAGGGCCTGCCGCAGTGTCGTCCAAGTCTTCATTTTTATCCGTGTCACGCGATGAAGAATAAGAGCTGGCCACCAAGGAAGGAACCTTGACCTTCTTGTATTTCTTCGGAGGAGGTGCAGACCAGTCAAATTCTTCCTGCAAACCCATTTTCTTCAGATCTTCTTATTGTAGACACGAGATGTAACAGCCAGTGCAGGTTGAAGGTTTCATGGAGGTAGTATTGGTTTTTCTTCACCGCATTGTGTGTTGAGGTCATGTTGTGAAGAATTGAACCAAACCGCGCTTGACCCATTTATGATCGCGATCAACTTTACGATGAAGGCGAGGAGTAACTCACGATCGGTCATCACCACAGGTCTTTGTGGCTTGAGGATTTTGCTTGGCGAGTTGTTGGTGGCGAGTCATGAGTGGCGTAATCATCATTGGTGGAGTAGGATGCAGCCTTGCGAAATTGACCATCAATGGACGAATGCCTTCATCTATCACAGCAGTTGCCTTGCCTTTGTCATCGGTGAGGAAAATGTCATTTGAGGACTTCAAGCGGAGGCAAGTAGCTGCGATGGTTTAGAGTATCGACCTTGTAATTGAGTGAAGACCTTGTCTGATGAACCTCATAATCCATGGTGCATAAGGCTTCAGCTCAAATGGTGACATAGCAATATTAGCCAGAGTCCTCATGAAGAAATCATGGAAGTTGACGGGAACGCCATGAATGATATTGAAAAGCATATTCTTCATGATGCCAACGACTTCGCATCATTTGAGTCGTGGCCTTTGATAGGACTCATTGTCTTCGTCAAAATGCGATAGACAGTCCGAGGCACATCTGATAATTCCTTGACGAGGAATTTGGTTCGAGGGGCCTGCCACGGCTTCAAAGGCTTCATCAAGACTTGCATGTAATGATTTATAAGCTCGGGTTCATTGTAGGCGCAACGAGCACCCTCGGGGGGAGGCCTGAGTGGGAGGGCACGAAGCAATTCGATTCTTGGTGCCTTGTAGTGAGTATTTTCGACATCGATCCAGCACCCATGAGTTCACATCTTGAAATTTCCTGTGATGTGCAGCGTCGCATAGAATTGAAGAATGAGTTCTTCATTCCAATCACATATGTCAGTGCAGAAATTTAGCAATCCAGCATCATGAAGAACACTGAGGACTGGCTCGAAGCCCAACAAAGACTCCATGTCCACGTGAGGAATATGTGCATGATCGAAGACTTTGTCTTTGTTGAATAGCGCTGAGGAATAGAAATTGGCTTGACTAGCAGTCTAGAAACGCCTCTTTCTTATGCGAGCAGAGTCATATGGGTTGTAGTCAGTGAAGAACACATGCTCGCCGAAGAAATCCTCAGCCTTGAAATTTTTCTTGCTTGAGAATGGATCCTTTGGCTTTGGAAGTGGAGTGTCAGAGAGTTGCATCACGACCTCAGGAATCGCAATCTCAGGTTCTTCAGGCCGAGGAATTTCTAGTCCCTCTTCAGTGGCAGTCTGCATGTTCAAAGGATCAGCAGCAGCAGTTTCTTCAGCACTAGTGGCTGGAATTTCTTCATGCATAGACGAGGTGGGGTGAGTTTCTTGAGCCAGTTGAGCAGTTTGGTGCGGGGTGAGGTATTTGTTGTATCGGGGTGAAGAGTGGAGAATTGGGGTGCTGATTTTCCCAAAAATCATCATTCATCACTGGCGTACTGCATCCAATATCCACGTCTTCATCTTCAATTTCTTCAACGCCAGCCTCTTCAGCTGTGAACTGAGGCATTGGCGAGGAAACAACTGGTGTTGAAGGGATCGCATCCACTTCAATTTCTTCATCAATCTGCTCTGATGAAGCAGCAAAATGATTTTCTTCATCAGATCCACTAGGGATCACATATTCTTCACCAAAAGGAACAAGGTCCTTTGATGGCATAGTTGAGATTGGAACAGCATCAATTGGATTTCCAAACGAGCTGGTCATAGGCTTCATTTTCTTGAATGAAGAATTTGAAGCGGTGATGCTTTCTTTTCTTCATCATGGCTCGCTCTGCAGCCTTGGTCTTCTTCACATCTGATGCATATGGAAGGATAGGAGTTGGTGTAGCCGCAGGAGGAGCTGAGGAATCTGGTTGATTAGCTTCAAGCGCAACTGATGCAGTTGCCCTGACTTCTTCATTTTCTTCAGGCGCACCACTAGTGGATGCCCTAGCAGTTTCTTCAGCGGCTGGAATGGAGTCATCAGCCCTGGAACTAGCATTTTCTTCAGCAGTCTGAAAGTCATCAGCGGTGCTGGCATGTTCTTCAGTAGGCTGAGCAGAGGCTGCAGCCTGAGGAACTTCTTGGTGCGTTGGAGCTGCAACATTGGTGAACTTCTCAGTCAGTTTAGCAAACCTGACTTTGGCTCCTTGCCAATCAGCATAGTAGGCGTTGAAGTTGTCGCTGAGGGCTTTGATTTCAGACTGAATTTTGATGAGTTCATCAGTTGTCATTTTGACAACGTTTTTCCTCAGGAACTTCTCTTTCCTGAACTAAGCCTTCTTGATCTGCCTGGCCTTCTCAAATTTCCATTTCTCTTCAGTGATGAAATGGGTCAGCATGTGACTTTGGCCAGGAGTCAAATGAAAATCAGGCATAGGGGTGTTTGGATCCTTGTGCCAGAGATCAATGTAATCGAGGATCGCCCTTGGATCCAAAAGCAGTGGCACAGGTGTGCCTTTGGCTCTTGCGGCCTTTTCTTGTCTGTCTCTGATGATTTCTGCAAGTTCATCATCATCAACTTCATCGTCAGATGGCACTTGGAAGGCAACTTGTTTCTTCTTCGGACTTGGCCGAGGACCTCGTCCAGCAGTTGCCTTTGTCTTCAGCAGAGTGGGGCCTGATGAAGAATTTGGTGCGATTGAGGAACTTGTTTGAGACACGAGGCAATGGAGATACTCAGATCCTTTGGCACGTGGCGGATGTACAGAGATCTGAGGACTTTGCGGAGCAGGTGAGGACTTTGGAAGAGGAGCCGAGGATTTTGGAGGAGCAGGAGCAGCATGAGGAATTGGCCGTGAGGGCTTTGAAGATCTGGCTGTGAGGGCATTCTTGAGGAACTAGGCCGTGAGGGCCTTTGTTGGTGAAGCACTTGGCTTGTCGCCGGGCTTCTTAGCCATTGATTTCCTAGGCTTGACAGAGGCCTCGATGCCAAGCAGCAGCAGCAGAAGTCTTCATTGAATTTCCTCACTTTGCTTCTTTGGCTTGTCTTGTCGACAGCTTGGCGCTTGGCCCATTCTTGGAAAATCCTCACCATGCTTGATCTTTGGTGGAGTCGGCTTCTTGGCAGGTGCCAATGGAGCTCTTGGGCATGTAGGATTAAGAGCGAATTTCTTCATATACTTTTGAGTAACATACCTATACTCCCTCCATTCTCTTGCCCATCTCCTTTCAATCCTATGTATGTGCACCTTGCGCTGATTTTTGTTCTCCTTTCCGAACTTGGCTTCATCAGGTGTGCAGTAGTCTTTGTAAATGTCCTCAGGTATTTCAAAAGCAGTCATGACCTCAGGCCTCTTTCCTCCTTTCCGTCGCTTCTTACCGTCTGCCATATTCTTCAGTTGAGGAATTTGAACAATTGAATTCTCTGAAGAAGTGTGCAACTTTTCTTCGAGGAACGCTGCAAATGAGTTAAGTTGATGAGAACCTAGTGATTCAGCAGCGGACATGAGTACCTGTGAACAGAGTATAGTTACGAGGAATTTGGAGAGGTCATATCTCGTTTTAAAGGTTTTCAAAAGAACAAGTCGAGGAATTTGACCAGACGAGTCTTGAAGAATTTCACTAAGCGTTCTTTGTCTTAGGTTCCAGAGTTGTATAGATCGAGGATCCACACAATTGAGTAATCTTGAAGAAAAATGTTGCTTAGAGAAATGAAACAAGAACAGATGACTAGTGAGGTGTTTTGTGTGTGAGGATTTGAAGAATAAAACACCTTCGAAGATTTTGTAGAGAAAATTTGAATCAAAGAGGGCAGTAAAAGTAACTTTTAATTACCCTGGTTGAAGAACATGATGGTGAGAAGTGTAGATTTGAACTCGTCGATTCAGATCTTCCACGCCTAACTTCGGCGGAGGAAGACAGCTACTGGCGGCGGTGGAGTGAAGATTTCCTTGACCGGCCGCGAGTAATGACGGCGACGAGGTCAAGGTAGTGAAGCTCTTCCTCACCGGCGACGATGGAGTAGCGGCGGCACTAGGGTTTGAGAAGCTCGAGCGGAAGAGAGAGTGGTCGAGCAGAGTAAAGGAAGTGAGGAAGGGGAGAGGGGGTATTTATAGTCGCAGTGAAAAACTATTCGCCCGAAGATTTAGGACCAACGTGTGCCCCTGACCCTTCTCATTCGCTTGACATGTGTCACCCACGTACTAAAAAGTGGAGATCGTGTTAGATCGTGGGTGAATAGATAAGTCTATCGTAGGAAGCGGAACGAGCGGCAAAGACGAAAATTTGGATAAGATTAGTTTTAAAGTTCCGTTTGCAATTTCTTCAGCTGACAAGGATACAGTAAGATTTTGAACGAGTTTCAAATAGAACGCACATAAAGAATTTGTGAATAGATTGGGTTGAGTATAGCATAGAGGGGGAAGGGTCCGATCACATTCACTTAGCAGAAAATACAACTTGAAGAAATAGCCATAAGTGAATGTTGTAGAGGACATAAACCCATATATATATATATATATATATATATATATATATATATATATATATATATATATATATATATATATATATATATATAGTGAGTCTATTATGATAACACCCTTAAGACCTTATTCTGCACCTCAAAAATGCTTATTCTGCTAACACTAGCGATCCCTCGTCCCTCGACCCACCTCACCACAACCAAATCCCTGCATCACTCCCCGATCCCCCTCCACCTTCTTCCCTGCGTCACACCCCCGATCCCCTTCCACCTTCTTCCATGGAGGCGCCATGCCCCGCCGGCGCTCCCGACCCCGAGCACCACCTCCCCCGCACCTCCTTCCTCCTACCTCCGGTCGTCCCGTCCCCGCACCACCAGTGGCCTCCCACATCCCACCCCAACCCCCTCACCTTCTACGCCGGTGCGCTGCCCCGCGCCGCCCTCTCTACGCGGCCACCAACGCGTGCCTCCCCGCCTCAATCGCCTTTCCCGCCCCGGATCCGGCGTGGATCCACCGTCGCCGTTAGCGGCTGCTCTGGATCTGGGGAGTCCTGCCGCTACCCGATGCAGGTGGAGTGTTGCGCCGCCGGATGCCCGTGCCTCCTACTCCGACGACCCGCTGCTTCCCGGAGCCCGGACGCGCGAATCACCCCGTCTCCATGGATCCGCCGAATCAGGGATCCTCTGCTTCCCCCCAGCCTGTAAGCCCCTTCCTCCCCCCCGATCCTCCGGCAGCCAATCCGCCATGGCCGCCCCTCCCCAAACCACGGCGCCGCCTTCCAGTCGCCGCCACGCCACCCATCCGCAGGCAGCTGCCGCTCTGCTGCCCCCGAGCACCATGGCGTCAACCACCTCATCCCTCCGCCGCCTCGTGACCTTCTTACGCTCCCACGGTGGCCGGATCCACAACCCCCCGGCCCCGGTGACCTCCTGCTATGCCGCCGCGACCGGATCCAGTCGTCCTCCTGCGGTGCACCCCATCCAGACCCCGGCACCTCCCATCCCTCCAAAGACTTGACCTGCACCTTGGACGCAGCACCACCCCTCTCCCGTTGAGGTCACCGTCCCTTTCCTCCCCGCAGCTCATTCCGTTGAGGCGCCGCGTGATGCGATGCATGCATCGTTGTGGCGATCGGTGCGGTTTCGCAACTGGAAGTTTTTGGTTTGTTCTTTGTGTTTGAAATTGATTTTGGTTCATGTGTTGCGGCGCAGCACCTAGGCTTCCCTCAATTTATTTTCATGTGCAGTTCGCTTTGAAAGCGGAGAAGGTGTCGGTGAGGCTCTTGGCAGACGAGATGCTCCCGACCTCGCCTCCTCCGGCCATTCCCATCCCCTAAATCTGGTACATGCCTGTGGTACAGTAGCGCATAGCAGGATCGAGATTCCTTCCTCCACAGGGGCAGGAGCACCGCACCTTCGTATTCTTGGCGAGGCCCGTTTGTGGGTTGCAGCTAAGCTTCTCATGCTGCTTTGCAGTTTATGGTTTCAGTAGGCGTCAAAGTCTGAAGGCACATCTGCATCGGTTTGGTGCCCATGGACATGCAGTTATTTTTGGGGGTATCAGATTTCAAAATTGCGGTGTGGTTTGACACCCGTGGTTGTTTTGTTGAACATGGCAATTTGAAGTTCGTTATGTTCATTTTGTTGAAAATGGCACTTTTTGCCGTATGCAGTTAAAAATATTAAATGCAGTACACTTGCTTCATCTCGTTAGTGAGGCGTGTTAAATTAAAAAAATAAGATAAATGCAGACACTTGCTTCGTCTCATCGGTGAGGCGTGTTAAATTAAAAAAAAAGATGGAAGATAGTAGTGAAGTTCACTAGCCTCAACCGGGCAAAAAAAAATTGTTTGAAAAAACATGTAGTTCAACGACAAAAAAAGTCATGTCGTCCACTTTGATTCATATCACAGTTTACTTTCCCTTGACGTTCAATGCACTCGCCTTGTAGCAAGAAGGCAATAATGAAAAATCGAGCAAAAGGCAATAACGAAAAATCGAGTTCATTCCCCTATAACAATATTGCGGTGTGGTATTGTTGGATGCAAGATGCAGTTTTACGGGGTAGTGTCGCGGCTCACTTTCGATAACGACGCGGTTCACTTACTCCCAATTGTCAAGTGCATAATTTTTTAACGGAAAACAACAACAAATAGTGAAGAGGTTCACTTCTAAATAGTGTTGGGGTTCACTTACGCCCGATGTGAAGTGCACTCTACTTTCTTGTCCTTGAAAAAAATACGTTTGAATAAAAGAAAACATGCAGTTCTCTTACCCGTTTGATGCAGGTCGGTGTTAAATCCGATGCACGGTCACGGTTTTCGGTCGGATGAAGTACCCACGTCGATTTGGGTGTCGCGAAAAACAGAGTGTCCGCATTTCGGTAAATCTAAAACTGCTCTTAAACTGTAAGGAATTAGAGAGAGTGTTCTACATGAAAAAGTTGCGTCTCGTCGATATCTTTCCAGCGACGTATCATTTGAATCATTCCGACCAGCGGTTTGTAAAAATTTCACAAAAAACAGCAGCTGCCACTCGTCGTCCGCCACACGTTTTTCAAAATTAACTTAAAACCGTAAGGAATCTTAAAAACATTACAACATATGAAAGTTGCGCCTCGTCCATAGCTTTTCAACGACGTATTACATGCCTCGTTTCGACAAACGAAAAAACTAGAGCGAAAACAGTACCGAAAATTTGAAAAATTTTGAAAAACAGAATTCCGCGATTTAGTAAATTCAAAACTGCTCTTAAACCATAATGAATTAGAGAAAGATTTATATATGAAAAAGATGCGCCTCGGCGATATCTATCCAACGGCGTATCATTTGCTTCATTCTGACAAGCGGTTTAGAAAAAAACGCGAAAAAACGCTCGCTGCCACTCGTCATCCGCCGCACAATTTTTACAACTGCTCTTAAACCGTGTGGAATCTCGAAAAGTGTTCAACATGTCGAAGTTGCGCCTAATCCATAGCTTTTCAATGGTACATTACACGCCTCATTCCGATAAACGGTTAAAAAATTAGAGCGAAAACAGTACCGAAAAAACACACGCGTGCAATTTTTTTCGACACGAAGTTCACTAGTCTCTATTGCAGTGCTCGTCGTCAAAATGATGCAGTGCGCTTCATTGGCGTGCAGTGCCGAAGTGGTGTGCAGAATAGTTATTCTGCTAATATTAGCAGAATAGACCTATATATATATATATATATATATATATATATATATATATATATATATATATATATATATATATATATATATATATATATATATAATGAAGAAAAAACGACGGAAACAGTGAAGATTTTGCAAAGTTGAAGAATTTGAAAAACTGAAGAATTTTAAAAAACCAAAAAAAAACTCAAATTGAAGATTTTCAACTTTGGTGGTGGCGTGACCCACCGTATAAGAATGATGATTTCAGACACCGCGTACAATTTTTGTAGGGTTCTGAGAATCAAATCCTTCATTAATTTCTTCACACTTAGAGTGTTGTTCTTCATTAATTGAAGAAAAACGATTCTTCATGTGTTGCACATCTAAGTCATCAATTTTGCATGAGTGTTAGGATGAGTGTCCTTTTCAAAGAACATTCGAAGATTCTAAGATATTTAGCTTACACCGCAACTTGCTAAATCTCTTCTCATCCAAGGGCTTTGTGAAGATATCGGCTAGCTGTTCTTCAGTCTTCACATGATCAAAAAAGATGTCGCCCTTCAATCCATGATCGCGAAGAAAATGATGACGAATCTGAATGTGCTTCGTCTTCGAGTGTTGAACTGGGTTGTGAGCAATCTTGATGGCACTCTCATTGTCACAGTAGAGAGCCACATTCTTCACGTTGACGCCATAATCCTTGAGAGTTTGCTTCATCCACAGCAATTGAGCACAGCAAGAACCAGCAATAATGTACTCAGCTTCCACGATGAGAGCGGTGATCGCAGTTCTGTTTCTTCGAGGACCAACAGACCAAAGATCGTCAGAGGAAATGACAAGTATCGATGTTGACTTGCGGTCCACACGATCACCAACATAGTCGAGTCGAATATCCAATGAGATCAAAAGCGAGCCCTTGGGGTACCATAATCCTAGTGTTGGTGTGTGAGCTAGATATCGAAGAATATGCTTCACAGCCTTATGGTGTGATTCCTTGGTGTAGCTTGAAATCGGGCACACATACAAACACTAAGCATTATATCTGGCCTAGATGCACATAAGTACAATAAAGAACCAATCATGGGCGGTATACCTTGTGATCAAGTCAATACCATTTTCATCGATTGCATAGATGGCCATTTGTGGGCATAGGAATTTTACGCCTTTGCAATCTTGCATGCGAATTTCCTCAGAACATCCTTGACGTATTTCTCCTGAGATATGAATATGTCATTGCGCTGTTGATGAATTTGAAGACCTAAGAAGAATTTCAACTCTCCCATCATAGACATTTGATATTCTTCACTCATCATATAGGCAAATTCATCACTATAACGTTGGTCAGTACAGCCAAAGATAATATCATCAACGTATATTTGGCACACAAACAGTTCACCATCATAAGATTTAGTAAAGAGAGTAGGGTCGAGTGAACCTGGTGTGAAGCCATTCTTCATGAGGAATTCCTTCAAAGTATCATACCACGCCCGAGGGGCCTGCTTGAGGCCATAGAGGGCCTTGTTGATTCTGAAGACTTTGAGGAATGCACTTTTCACATCCATTTGATATAAAGTGATATCATGATGGTTAGCATAAGCAAGTAATATGAGAATAGCCTCAAGTCTAGCAACAGGTGCAAAAGATTCATCGAAATCAATTCCTTCAACCTGTGTGTAGCCTTGATCTACAAGTCGTGCCTTATTCCTCACCACAAGGCCATTTTCATCTTGCTTGTTGCGGTAGATCCACTTTGTGCCAATGATATTATGCTTGCGAGGATCTGGATGTTTGACCAGTTCCCAGACATTGTTGAGCTTGAACTGATGTAATTCATCTTGCATGGCCTAAATCCACTCAGGCTCCAGAAATGCTTCATCTACCTTAGTGGGCTCTGTGATAGAGACAAAAAGCATAGTGCCCACAAAAGTTAGATAAATGTGAAGCTTTTGAGCGTGTGAGAGGACCTGGTGCTTCAATGTCATTGATGATCTTTTCAACTTGCACTTCTTTTGCAACACGAGGATGAGCTGGTTGTCGTCGAGGAATTTGATCGGCATTTTCTTGACACCATTTTCTTGACATTATCTTGAGTGCATCACTCGGCGTTCTTCATGTTACGGAATGAATTCTTGATGATTCTTGATGGGAATGACATCCTCGGTTGCCTTGAACTTGATAGAATCCTCGGTGCTGGTTCATCTATCACGAGAAGGTAGGTGCTCTCTTTGCGAGCCATTAGTTTCATCGAACCGCACATCTACAGATCAACAACCTTGTGAAGAGCGTTGTTGAAGACTCTGTAGGTGTCTGAGTCCTTCCGTAACCAAGCATAAAACCTTCATGTGCTTTCGGTGCAAATTTAGCATTGTGATGAGGATCTCTAATCCAACATTTAGCACCGAAGACTTTGAAATAACTCACATTGGGTTTCTTGTCAGTGAGGAGTTCATAGGCATTCTTCTTGAAGAATTTGTGAAGATATGCCCTGTTGATGATGTGGCACGCGGTATCAATTGCATCAATCCAAAAACGACAAGGCGTTTTGTACTCATCAAGCATAGTGCGAGCCATCTCAACAAGAGTTCCGTTCTTGCGCTCCACGACGCCATTTTGTTGAGGAGTATAAGGAGCAGATAACTCATGAGTAATACCAAGTTCATTAAGATAGTCATCAAGACCGGAATTCTTGAACTCAGTTCTGTTGTCACTCCTGATGTGCTTGATCTTCACACCAAAGTTGGTTGAAGCCCTCAAGGAAAATCGTTTGAAGACTTCCTGCACTTCATGTTTGTAAGTAACAATGTGTACCCATGTGTAACGAGTGTAATCATCAACAATAACAAAGCCATATAGAGATGCATCATTAGTGATTTGCTGAGTAATGATTAGGACCAAAGAGGTCCATGTGAAGCAATTCAATGGTCGAGTAGTGGTCATGATAGTCTTATTGGATGCTTGGCCTTGGTCATTTTCCAGCTTCACGGCTCCACACAAGTGATCCTTGAGGAATTTGACATTCTCAATGCCAATGACATGCTTCTTCTTTGCAAGCGTGTGCAAATTCCTCATGCCTGCGTGACCAAGTCGTCGATGCCATAGCCAGCCTTCTGAAGCTTTTGCAAGTAGACACACGGCTGGTTGTGGTCCTGTAGAGAAGTCAACAATATACAAGTCTCCTCTCCTAAAGCCTTCGAAGACTTTGGAATGGTCAGCTTCCATAATCACAACACAACGATACTTGCCAAAGACAACAACCATATCAAGATCACAAAGCATTGAGACTGACATGAGGTTGTATCCTAAGGACTCAACAAGCATGACTTTGTCCATGTGTATGTCCTTAGAGATCGCAACCTTACCTAGACCCAATACCTGACTTTTGCCTTTGTCAGCAAAGATGATATGCTTCAGATGTGATGGTGACAAGGGAGCATCCATCAATAGATTCTTGTCACCAGTCATGTGATTTGTAAATCCACTATCGAGGACCCACTCATTGGCTTTGGGTTGATCATCCTGCAGATGAATTAGTGCAACTTACAATCTCATATACTTCATCAGTGAAGAATATGATATCAAATTCATCAGATGAATTTCATCAAGCAGTAAAATAGATATAGCAGTATGAGGGCATGTGAAATGAAAGTTCATTTCTTCATGATTAGCCTGCGTCCTTTCAGGCAATTTTGTCAGGCCCCCAGCAAATTCTTCAGACGTTAAGGCACGTCTGGAGACCTGACCCTGCAAAAGATATTAGTTCTTTTTCTTCACCACCCACATCTGAAGGGGTGGCAAAGAGTTCATCACTCTGCGAGCTCCATATGAGAATGGCGGCAAAGAAGCCAGACCATTTCGTTTCACATAAGAGGGGCTAGGGTAAGCATATGAATAAGCAGAGAAAGTCTTCGAGGACTTATGAACATAATGATTTGAAGAATAATGCATATATTCATAGCCCTTAGCTCTACCCTGCGAAACAGAGTTGTTAGCACGATGATAATCATATGAGGACTTTGATCCTTTTGAGGAATTTGATCCATGTGAGGAATTTGGTCCGTATGAGGACTTGGATCCATATGAAGAATTTGGTCCATATGAAGAGTTTGATCTGGGGTTCCTATTCTTCACAGGTGGTGTCATGAGGACATTCACCTGAAGACTTTCAAGGCACCTTTTGGGAACCCAGATTTTCTTCATAGGAGAACCGTTCCTACAGTTAGTGCCAACATATCTAGCAAATACTTCACCATTCTGATTTTTGAACAATTTATAGTTGGAGTTGAATGACTCATCAGAAGAATGAGGAGATTCACATGTAAAGCCAGATAAGTTAGATGGATCAACTGGAGGTCCCTTTGCAGCAACCCATGAGATTTTCGGGTATTGCTCAGGCTTCCAATATGTTCCATCAGCATTGAGTTTTCTCTCAAAGGCAATACCCTCTTTCCTAGGGTTCCTGTTTAGGATCTGCTTTTTAAGCACATCACAAAGAGTCTGATGCCCTTTGAGGCTTTTGTACATGCCTGTCATGTACAATTCCTTCAGCCCTGCATCGTCAGTGATACTAGCAATGTCCTCAGATGAGGAATGAGTGATAGCAGAGGCAGGTGAAGAATTTGTAACAATTGAAGCATTTGAACATTCAGGTGAAGAATTAGCAGATTCACGTTCAATGCACTTTAAGCATGGAGTAACAAATTCTTCCTGAGAAGCGCTGATTTGTTGAGCAAGTAATGAATCGCGCTCCTTCTGAAGATCTTCATAACTCACTCTTAGCTTCTCAAGATCTTGCTTTATTTGAAGAAATTCATAAGAAAGCTTCTCATGATCAGACGAGAGTGTTATGATGACCTTGAAGGCTGTCAAACCTAGACTGAAGTCTCTGAAGATTTTCAGTCAGGGCTTTAGTGCGATCCATTTCTTCGCCCAACATATCATCACTTTTATCTAGCATGTTTTGAACTTTTCAAAAGCCCTTTGTTGTTTTACAGCAATCTTAGCAAGTTTAGAGTAGATGGGCTTGAGGTCTTCATCAGATTCATTCTCACTAGATTCAGAGGAGGTATATTTGAGTACCTTGGCACCCTTTGCCATGAAGCAATAGGTGGGAGCGTAGTCATCATTGTCTTCATCAGCCTTGTTGGTGAGGACAGTTTCTTGAGTTGAAGATAGACTTGTCTTGTGAAAGCGATGGCGAGGCTAGACTCGCCACACCAGACTCGGACTCCTCAGATGCCTCCTCTTCCTCATGTTCCTCAGATTCAGCTTCAGAGTCCATTTCCTTGCCAATGAATGCCCGAGCCTTCTTGGAGCTGCTCTTCTTGTGAGATGAAGATTTCGAGGATTTTTATGATGAAGATTTTGACGATTTCTTCTTCTTCTTAGCGTCATCAGAACTATAATCCTTGTATTTCTTCTTCTTTAATTCCTTTTCCCACTGAGGACAATCTTGAATATAGTGACCAGGTTTCTTGCACTTGTGGCATAGCCTTCTCTTATAGTCACTGGATGAGGAATCACTACTCCTTGAGGATTTTCCAAAGCGACCACGTCTTGAGAACTTCTGGAACTTCTTCACGAGCAGTGCTAGCTCCTGGCTCAATTCTTCAGGATCACCAAGGCTGCTACCAGAATCTTCACATTCAGATTCAGACACTGCCTTGGCCTTCAGGGCACGTGATTTGCCATAGCTCAAACCATAGAGATCTCTCTTTTCAGCAAGCTGGAACTCATGAGTATTTAGCCTCTCGAGGATATCAACGGGATCAAGTGACTTGTAGTCAGCATGTTCTTGTATCATCAGTGCCAGCGTATTAAATGAGGAATCAAGCGATCTCAACAATTTCTTCACCACCTCATGGTCGGTGATGTCAGTGGCACCAAGCGCTTGAAGCCCATTTGAGATGTCAGTGAGGCGATCGAAGGTTTGTTGAACATTTTCATTGTCGAGTCTTTTGAAGTGGTTGAAGAGATTGCGAAGAACATCAACTCGAGAGTCACGCCGAGTTGAGACTCCTTCATTTACTTTAGACAGCCTATCCCAGATAAGCTTAGCAGTTTCCAAAGCACTCACTCTTCCATCTTGTCCTTTGCTCGGATGGCCACATATGATATTCTTAAGCTTGAGAATCGAGTTGCTTGAATCTCTTCACATCGGTAGAGTTCAAAGAGGGTGAGACAGAGGAACACCATTTTCCACAACATATCGTAGATTGTTGTCAATTGCCTCAAGATGCATTAGCATCTTGTTCTTCGATAGAGGGGTAGTCCGTTCCATCAAAGGTAGGATACCCAGCGAGACCTTGATCATACTGCGGTCGACATAACTAAAACTCCAAAGGTTAAACCAAAATCACACGTAACAAGGGAGTACCTTGCTCGATACCAATTGAAAGTGCGTTATATCGACTAGAGAGGGGTGAATAGGCGATTTTTACGAATTCTTCACTGAGGAATTTGCCGGTGAGGAAATTCCGTAGCGAAGAACTACTTGCAGCGGAATAAGTACTCAGAAGTATGCATAACAGAATACAAGCATGGTCATCATGATGAAATGAAGACAAGAACAGAGTCTGAAAAGCGTAATCACGAGGATAACACAAGAAGAAGACAAACAGATGAAGAAATTGAACTAAGGAAATTGAGAAAGTCTTGATCAAGTCTTCAAACACAGATATGAACAAACACTCAACACAAAGAATGAGGAAATGAAAGAGTTGAGGAAATAGAACCAGTAAGGTTGGTGAAGACAATGATTTGGTAGACTAGTTCCAACTGCTGTCTCAGTTGTACGTCTGGTTGGAGCGGCTGAGTATTTAAACTCGAGGACACACAGTCCCGGACACCCAGTCGCTGAGCACGCAGCTCAGGACACCAAGTCCTCACCGTATTCTCCTTGAACTAAGGTCACACAGATCTCGTCCAATCACTCGTGGTAAGTCTTCAGGCGAATTCCAAACCTTCACAGACTCGGTCACTCGGCGATCCACAGTTCCTCTTGGATGCTCTAGACCATGACGCCTAACCGTCTGGAAGAAGCACTGTCTTCAAAGGTAACAAGCGTCGGATCCATGCAGGATCAATCTCTTCAGTGATGCTCAATCACTTTGGGTTTGTAGGTGTTTGGTTTTGGGTTTTCCTCACTCGATGATTTTCGCTCAAAGTCCTCGGAGGATGGGATGCTCTCAAATGACAAGTGTTGGTTTCTCTCGGAGCAGCCAACCAGCTAGTGGTTGTAGGGGGCGGCAATTTATAGCCTAGGGAGTAGCCCGACATGATAAGACATAAATGCCCTTCAATGATATGACCGTTAGGTGGATAAGATATTTTGGGACAACTGGCGCGCAGCACAGCAACGATCGGAAATTTGACTCTCAAATTCCTCGGGGCTATCATGTTCCTCACCGTGTAGGCAATCCGCACTGGCGAATTCCTAACTCCTCAGTCAGAACAAATTTCTCAGAGACCAGAAGAACTTCGTCTCACATCCTTTGAAAAATTGACTGAATTGTATGAGATTTCCAAAGGCTTCACTCGAAGGGATTGGTAGGTGTAGGATTTTGAGTTGAGCATCACATGGAAATTTTTCCTTAGTATTTCCTCGACCCCCTTTAACAGTACGGTGTTTCCTATGACTCAAGAAAGAGAAAACGAAACGACGAAACCAAAAGTCTTCACGCTTCATGTTCCTCAAATGAATACCAAGTCTTCAAGGTCACACAAATTTCTTTACTTTCAAAGTCTTCAGAATACCAAAGTCTTCAGTCGAAGAACTTCATTTTTAGGGTTCGACTTTCTCTGTAAATATCAAACTCCTCATAGACTTATAGACCTGTGTACACTCATAAACGCATTAGACCCTTAACCTATAAGTCTTCAATACACCAAAATCACTAAGGGGCACTAGATGCACTTACATAGCACAATGCTCCTCTTACAATTTACTGACATGCCGAACATACATACCCTGGGCCTCATCAAGCCGCTTGTTAACAAGCGCGATGTCAGCATCTGCCACGTCCAGTTGCCGCTTCAGTTCGGCAAAATCATCAGTCCGGTTAGCCTCCGAACAACCAGCCGCCTGCACATACAAAGCAGCGTGATTATTACCTGGGATACCGATCCTCTGTTTGCCACCTCTGGGCGGCGACCAGAGTCTCAGGGGCTACTATCTATACAGAGCACACCTAGCATGTGCGGTACCATCAGAAATACATATATTATTTTTGCGTACCTCGAAGCCGCTCAGTAGACTTGCAAAGGCTTCATTCAATCCGCTTTTGGCGGAAGAGGTCCTCTCAATCACCGTTCCCATTAAGGTACGATGCGTCTCTGAGATGGCCGCTCGCCCCAGCAGACCCATCAGTGTGTCCGGCTGTATGCCGGACAGTCCCGGACTCCTCTGCTACCTCTTGAGCACTGCGTTGGATTTCTCCGAAGAGGAGAGGATGATGCGGCAAAGTAGCGTAAGTATTTCCCTCAGTTTTTGAGGACCAAGGTATCAATCCAGTAGGAGGCTACGCACAAGTCCCTCGTACCTGCAAAAAACAATAGCTCCTCGCAACCAACGTGGTTAGGGTTGTCAATCCCTTCACGGTCACTTATGAGAGTGAGATCTGATAGAGATGATAAATAATATTTTTGGTATTTTTGATATAGAGATGCAAAGTGAAAAGTAAAAGGCAAAGTAAAAACAAAGCAAGTATTAAAGTGATGGAGATTGATATGATGAGAATAGACCCGGGGGCCATAGGTTTCACTAGTGGCTTCTCTCAAGAGCATAAGTATTCTACGGTGGGTGAACAAATTACTGTTGAGCAATTGACAAAATTGAGCATAGTTATGAGAATATCTAGGTATGACCATGTATATAGGCATCACGTCCGAGACAAGTAGACCGACTCCTGCCTACATCTACTACTATTACTCCACTCATCGACCGCTATCCAGCATGCATCTAGAGTATTAAGTTAAAAACTGAGTAACGCCTTAAGCAAGATGACATGATGTAGAGGGATAAATTCATGCAATATGATAAAAAACCCATCTTGTTATCCTCGATGGCAACAATACAATACGTGCCTTGCTGCCCTTACATCCTTTGGGAAAGGACACCGCAAGATTGAACCCAAAGCTAAGCACTTCTCCCATTGCAAGAACTACCAATCTAGTTGGCCAAACCAAACGGATAATTCGAAGAGACTTGCAAAGATAACCAATCATACATAAAAGAATTCAAAGAAGATTCAAATGTTGTTCATAGATAATCTTGATCATAAACCCACAATTCATCGGTCTCAACAAACACACCGCAAAAAGAAGATTACATCGAATAGATCTCCACGAGAGAGGGGGAGAACATTGTATTGAGATCAAAAAAGAGAGAATAAGCCATCTAGCTACTAGCTATGGACCTGAAGGTCTGAATTAAACTACTCACACATCATCGGAGGGGCTATGGTGATGATGTAGAAGCCCTCCGTGGTGGATGCCCCCTCCGGCGGAGCTCCGAAACAGGCCCCAAGATGGGATCTCGTGGATACAGGAAGTTGCGGCGGTCGAATTAGGTTTTTGGCTCCTGTTCTAATCGTTTGGGGGTACGTAGGTATATATAGGAGGAAGGAGTACGTCGGTGGAGCAACAGGGGCCCACGAGGTAGGGCGGCGCCCCCCACCCTCATGACCGCCTCTGTTACTTCTTGGAGTAGGGTCCAAGTCTCCTGGATCACGTTCGGTGAGAAAATCACGTTCCCGAAGGTTTCATTCCGTTTGGACTCCGTTTGATATTCCGTTTCTTCGAAACACTGAAATAGGCAAAAAACTGGGCTGGGCCTCCGGTTAATAGGTTAGTCCAAAAATAATATAAAAGTGGAAAATAAAGCCCAATATAGTCCAAAACAGTAGATAAAGTAGCATGGAGCAATAAAAAATTATAGATACGTTGGAGACGTATCAGGCATCCCCAAGCTTAATTCCTGCTTGTCCTCGAGTAGGTAAATGACAAAAAGAGAATTTTTGATGCGGAGTGATACTTTAGGATAATTTCAATGTAAATCTTCTTAATTGTGGTATGAATATTCAGATCCGAAAGATTCAAGACAAAAGTTTATATTGACATAAAAATAATAATACTTCAAGCATACTAACTAAGCAATTATGTCTTCTCAAAATAGCATGGCCAAAGAAAGTTATCCCTACAAAATTATATAGTCTGGCTATGCTCCATCTTCCCCACACAAAATATTTAAATCATGCACAACCCCGATGACAAGCCAAGCAATTGTTTCATACTTTCACATTTTCAAAAAAAATTCAATCTTCACGCAATACATGAGCATGAGCCATGGATATAGCACTATATGTGGAATAGAATGGTGGTTGTGGAGAAGATAACAAGGGAGAAGATAGTCTCACATCAACTAGGCGTATCAATGGGCTATGGAGATGCCCATCAATAGATATCAATGTGAGTGAGTAGGGATTGCCATGCAACGGATGCACTAGAGCTAGAAGTAAATGAAAGCTCAACAAAAGAAACTAAGTGGGTGTTCATCCAACTCGCTTGCTCACGAAGACCTAGGGCATTTGAGGAAGCCCATCATTGGAATATACAAGCCAAGTTCTATAATGAAAAATTCCTGCTAGTATATGAAAGTGACAAAATGAGAGACTCTCTATCATGAAGATCTTGGTGCTACTTTGAAGCACAAGTGTGGTAAAAGGATAGTAGCATTGTCCCTTATCTCTTTTTATCTCATTTTTTTATTTGGGCCTTTTCTCTTCTTCTTTTTATGGCCTCTTTCTTTTCATTTTTCTTTTTTTTATTTATTTTTCGTCCGGAGTCTCATCCCGACTTGTGGGGGAATCATGGTCTCCATCATCCTTTCCTCACTTGGGACAATGCTCTAAAGAATGATGATCATCACACTTCTATTTTTCTTACAACTCAACAATTACAACTTGATTCTTAGAACAAAGTATGACTCTATATGAATACCTCCGGCGGTGTACCGGGATATGCAATGAAACAAGAGTGACATGTATGAAAGAATTATGAACGGTGGCTTTGCCACAAATACGATGTCAACTACATGATCATGCTAGCAATATGACAATGATGGAGCGTGTCATAATAAACGGAACGGTGGAAAGTTGCATGGCAATATATCTCGGAATGGCTATGGAAATGCCATGATAGGTAGGTATGGTGGCTGTTTTGAGGAAGATATATGGTGGGTGTATGATACCGCGAAAAGTGCGCAGTATTAGAGAGGCTAGCAATGGTGGAAGGATGGGAAAAAGTGTGTATAATCCATGGACTCAACATTAGTCATAAAGAACTCATATACTTATTGCAAAAGTCTAGAAGTTATCAAAGCAAAGTATTACGCGCATGCTCCTAGGGGGATAGATTGGTAGGAAAAGACCATCGCTCGTCCCCGACCGCCACTCATAAGGAAGACAATCAATAAATAAATCATGCTCGAGTTCATCACATAACGGTTCACCATACGTGCATGCTACGGAATCACAAACTTCAACACAAGTATTCTTTAAATTCACAACTACTCAATTAGCATGACTCTAATATCACCATCTTCATATCTCAAAACAATTATCAAGCATCAAACTTTTCTTAGTATTCAACGACTCAAAAGAAAGTTTCACATATCTTGAATACCAAGTATATTAATATTAAGCAAATTACCATGCTATTAACGACTCTCAAAATAATCTAAGTGAAGCATGAGAGATCAATAGTTTCTTTAAAACAAATCCACCACCGTGCTCTAAAAGATCTAAGTGAAGCACTAGAGCAAAAATTATCACGCTCAAAAGATATAAGTGAAGCACTATGAGCAAAACTATCAAGCTCAAAAGATATAAGTGAAGCACATAGAGTATTCTATCAAATTCCAATTTATGTATGGCTCTCTCAAAAGGTGTGTACGGAAAGGATGATTGTGGTAAACTAACAAGCAAAGACGCAAATAATACAAGACGCTCCAAGCAAAACACATATCATGTGGTGAATAAAAATATAGCTCTAAGTAAATTACCGATGGAAGTAGACGAAAGAGGGGATGCCTTCCGGGGCATCCCCAAGCTTTGACTTTTTGGTGTCCTTGGATTATCTTGGGGGTTACATGGGCATCCCCAAGCTTAGGCTCTTGGCATTCCTTGTTCCATAATCCATCAAAAGAATTTACCCAAAACTTGAAAACTTCACAACACAAAACTCAATAGAAATCTCGTGAGCTCCGTTAGAGAAAGAAAACAAAAGACTACTTTAAGGTACTGTAATGAACTCATTCTTTATTTATATTGGTGTTAAACCTACTGTATTCCAACTTCTCTATGGATTATAAACTATTTTACTAGCCATAGATTCATCAAAATAAGCAAACAACACACGAAAAACAGAATCTGTCAAAAACAGAACAGTCTATAGTAATATGTAAATAGCGCAAACTTCTGGAACTCCAACAATTCTACCAAAATAGGACGACCTAGGAAATTTGTTTAATGATCAGAAGCAATTGGAATCAGTATTTTATCACGTTCTGGTGATTTTTAACAATTGTTTTCGTGAACAGAAATATTCTGGAAATTACAGCAAGATCAAATAACTATCATCCAAGAAGATCCTATAGGTCTAACTTGGCACAAACACTAACTAAAACATAAAACCACGTCTAAACAGAGGCTAGATGGATTATTTATTCCTAAACAGAAGCAAAAACAAAAAAATTAAAAATAAAATTAGGTTGCCT
Source organism: Aegilops longissima (assembly GCA_021605205.1). Taxonomy (NCBI): domain Eukaryota; kingdom Viridiplantae; phylum Streptophyta; class Magnoliopsida; order Poales; family Poaceae; genus Aegilops; species Aegilops longissima. Next base: position 122,104,977 of record CM038681.1, read on the forward strand.
CCCAACAAGCGCTATCGTTTAACGCCCCTAGCTAGGCATTGATAATTTTAATGATGCTCACAAGAAAGACTAGAATTGAAGCGCAAAGAGAGCATCATAAAACATGTGACAAACACACTTAAGTCTAACATACTTCCTATGCATAGGCATTTTATAAGCAAACAAATTATCATAGCAAGCAAAAATTAGCATATGCAAGGAAGAAGAAAGAGACGATAGCAATCTCAACATGACGAGAGGTAATTTAGTAACATGAAAATTTGTACAACCATATTTTCCTCTCTCATAATAATTACATGTAGGATCATAAGCAAATTCAACAATATAGCTATCACAAAACATATTCTCAACATGATCCACATGCATGCAAAGTTGACACTCTTCCGAAATAGTGGGATTAACATTAACTAAAGTCATGACCTCTCCAAACCCACTTTTATCAAAAGTTTCATAAGATTGAATATTCTCCAAATATGTGGGATCTAAAGTTGACACTCTTCCAAACCCACTTTCAATATTATTGCAAACAATATTATCAATCTCATATTCATCATGGGGATTAAATAAATTTTCAAGATCATAAGAAGAATCACCCAAATCATGATCATTGCAACAAGTAGTAGACATAGCAAAACTAGCATCCCCAAGCTTAGGGTTTTCATATTATTAGCACAATTTACATCAATAGAATTTATAATAAAATCATTGCAATCATGCTTTTTATTAAAAGACCTATTGTGAATCGTTTCATAAAGTACTTTATCACAATTTTTAGATTCACGAAATTCAGGCAAAACCTCATAAAGATAATCTAGTGCACTCAACTCACTAGCAATAGGTTCATCATAATTAGATCTCTTAAAGAGATTAGCAAGTGGATGAGGATCCATAAACTCTTAGCAAGCGAAGATGCAAGCAAAAAGAAGGCACATGGAAACACAAGATTGAACGGAGGAAGGGCGAATAAAACGGCAAGGGTGAAGTGGGGGAGAGGAAAACGAGAGGCAAATGGCAAATAATGTAATGCGGGAGATAGGGATTGTGATGGGTACTTCAGATGTAGACTTTAACGGTGCGTAGTGGCTTGTTGTTAGGAGTCCAAGTCTTGACTTGCTCTTGCGTAAGCCTCCCGCAACGGCGCCAGAAATTCTTCTTGCTACCTCTTGAGCACTTTGCGTTGGATTTCCCGAAGAGGAGAGGATGATGCAGCAAAGTAGCGTAAGTATTTCCCTCAGTTTTGAGAACCAAGGTATCAATCCAAGAGGAGGCTACGCACAAGTCCCTCGTACTGCACAAAACAATAGCTCCTCGCAACCAACGCGATTAGGGGTTGTCAATCCCTTCACGGTCACTTACGAGTGAGATCGATAGAGATGATAAATATATTTTTGTATTTTTGATATAGAGATGCAAAGTGAAAAGTAAAAGGCAAAGTAAAAACAAAGCAAGTATTAAAGTGATGGAGATTGATATGATGAGAATAGACTCGGGGGCCCTAGGTTTCACTAGTGGCTTCTCTCAAGAGCATAAGTATTCTACGGTGGGTGAACAAATTACTGTTGAGCAATTGACAGAATTGAGCATAGTTATGAGAATATCTAGGTATGATCATGTATATAGGCATCACGTCCGAGACAAGTAGACCGAATCCTGCCTGCATCTACTACTATTACTCCACTCATCGACCGCTATCCAACATGCATCTAGAGTATTAAGTTAAAAACAGAGTAACGCCTTAAGCAAGATGACATGATGTAGAGGGATAAATTCATGCAATATGATAAAAAACCCATCTTGTTATCCTCGATGGAAACAATACAATACGTGCCTTGTTGTCCCTTCTGTCACTGGGAAAGGACACCGCAAGATTGAACCCAAAGCTAAGCACTTCTCCCATTGCAAGAACTACCAATCTAGTTGGACAAACCAAACGGATAATTCGAAGAGACTTGCAAAGATAACCAATCATACATAAAAGAATTCAGAGAAGATTCAAATATTGTTCATAGATAATCTTGGTCATAAACCCACAATTCATCGGTCTCAACAAACACACCGCAAAAAGATGATTACATCGAATAGATCTCCACGAGGGAGGGGGAGAACATTGTATTGAGATCCAAAAAGAGAGAAGAAGCCATCTAGCTACTAGCTATGGACCCGAAGGTCTGAAGTAAACTACTCACACTTCATCGGAGGGGCTATGATGATGATGTAGAAACCCTCCGTGGTGGATGCCCCCTCCGTGAGCTCCTAACAGGCCCCAAGATGGGATCTCGTGGATACAGGAAGTTGCGGCGGTGGAATTAGGTTTTTGGCTCCTGTTCTGATCGTTTGGGGGTACGTAGGTATATATAGGAGGAAGGGGTACGTCGGTGGAGCAACATGGGGCCCACGAGGAAGGGGGCGCGCCCCCCACCCTCGTGACCACCTCTGTTACTTCTTGGAGTAGGGTCCAAGTCTCCTGGATACGTTCGGTGATAAAATCATGTTCCCAAAGGTTTCATTCCGTTTGGACTCCGTTTGATATTCCGTTTCTTTGAAACACTGAAATAGGCAAAAAACAGCAATTCTGGGCTGGGCCTCCGGTTAATAGGTTAGTCCCAAAAATAATATAAAAGTGGAAAATAAAGCCCAATATAGTCCAAAACAGTAGATAAAGTAGCATGGAGCAATCAATAATTATAGATATGTTGGAGACGTATCATCCTCCTATCGTTCTCCTTGGGAGCCGAATAGCCCGAACCACGGGCAGCCGAAGTGTTGAATTCCGGCCTCGGTGGATTGTGAGAAATCCTCCGTGAAGACACCTCGGGGTCGTCCGCCCCATGCGATGGGGAGGCAGGGGAGGCATTTCGCTCTCCATCATCTCCGGAGGAAGATCCCCTGAAGATAAACCCTGTGTAGAAGGGCTACGAGCCGGACTGCAACAAATATGTTTCGGTTACTATCCTCAGAGACAAAACGGGATTTGTTTACCAAACTACTCTTTTACTTACGGCTCGGTGGAGGGCTGGCCCCCTTGCAGGCGTTGCGCGGTAAGAACGCCCCCTGGGGCAGGGCCCGTTGGCGAGGGTTTCTTCCCTCGTTTGGAAGCCTCTGTTTCCAAGTCTTCAGAGGCGGCCCTTTTCTTACCTTGAGGAGAGGGGATTTTAGATTCTCCTCCCCGATTATCCTCCTTCGCGGAGTCACCTACTCCTCCGATTTGGATGTGTAGAATATGAGGCCCACCTGTGGCTTCTCTATTCCTCCCCTCGTCCTCTCCTGATGGCACCTGATACGGCGTGCGCTCAAGCATCCTGGTCAGCAAAGGACTCGGCGAGCCTTCGGGAAGAGGAGCCGGACATCTAATCCTCTTCGCCTTCTTCAACCAGTCCTGGCAGAGAGCAATTTTTTAGAAGGACGGCGTGTTCGGCAACAGAAGTGCTTACCTGGGTATCCGGACGGTTGCAATTGAGACCCGCGTCCTCGGTGGTGTCCGGACACTTTATTCGTGATCTGAAGAATGATTCATACATATCTTTGAGCGTCATGCCGAAGAATTGTTGAATGGTTCGCGGTACTTCCGGGTTGAACTCCCACATACGGAGAGGACGACGTTGGCAGGGCAGGACTCGACGAACCAGCATCACTTGCACTATCTTGACAAAGTTGACCTCCCTCTTGAGAAGGTCTCGGATGCGGCTTTGCAACGTCAGCACATCGTTAACCGGCCCCCAGTCCAGCCCTTTGTTGACCCATGACGCCAGTTGCGGCGGGGGGCCCGAGCGGAACGCTGGAGCGGCCGCCCGCTTTGTACCTCGGGGAGCTGTGATATAAAACCACTCTTGCTGCCATAAATCGAATGTTTCTGCGAAAGAACCCTTTGGCCATGGGGCGTCGACACCTTTGCTTATTATAGCACCTCCGCACTACGCGTGATGCCCGTCAATCACCCTCGGCCTCACATTGAAGGTCTTGAGTCACAGGCCGAAGTGGGGGGTAATGCGGAGAAAGGCTTCACACACGACGACAAACGACGAGATTTGAAGGATGGAATCCGGAGCTAGATCATGGAAATCTAGCCCGTAATAGAACATAAGCCCCCTCACGAAGGGATCAACACTAAAACCTAGCCCTCGGAGAAAGTGGGAGATAAAAACAATGCTCTCGTTGGGTTCAGGAGTGGGCACGACCTGCCCTTGAGCAGGTAACCTGTGCGGAATCTCGGCGGTGAGATACCTGGCCTCCCTAAGCTTCCGGATGTCCTCCTCTGTGATGGAGGAGGCCATCCACAGGCCTCAAAAATTGGATCCGGACATGGTCGGAGGACCAAAGAGCTTTAGCTTGAGCCTTGGTTGTTGGAACTCAAGGTGCGGGAGGGGAAGGATCAAGCGTGGGAAGAAAAGGGCAGGCCTTGGCCCCTTTATAAAGAGGACGAATATCAAGCGTACCCCGCGTGACCGTTTGGGACTTGCCTAAAATCGAGGAGTCATATTAAACAAGCACGGTTGGGTTACCCACACCCGTGTTGATGAGAATCTCGTGATAAAGGGAACACAATCTCTGCTTTGACAAGACGTGCCAATAAAACCGCCTCACAGCTCGTGTAGTGGCTGGTTAGTAAAAACGGTTCGAATGAAGACTGGGCCATTGTGGGACGTCACACTATGAGAAGCTGTCACCGGATTAGATATGTGGAAAATTATACTCTCTATGGTGGTATGTGGAATTCATTTTGCGGAGCCGGACACGATTCTCGTATTATAAATCTTCTATGGAGTGTTGGGAGGAGGAACCCGCCTTGCAATGCCGAAGACAATCTGCGCGCCGGACTCATCGTCATTGAAGCCTGGTTCAGGGGCTACTGAGGGAGTCCTGGATTAAGGGGTCCTTGGATAGCCGGACTATATACTTTGGCCGAACTGTTGGACTATGAAGATACAAGATTGAAGACTTCGTCCCGTGTCCGGATGGGACTCTCCTTTGCGTGGAAGGCAAGGTTGGATATTCGGATATGTAGATTTCCTTCTCTGTAACCGACTCTATGTAACCCTAGCCCTCTCCGGTATCTATATAAACCGGAGGGTTTAGTCCGTAGGACAACAACAATCATAATCATAGGCTAGCTTCTAGGGTTTAGCCTCTATGATCTCGTGGTAGATCAACTCTTGTAAAACTCATATCATCAAGATCAATCAAGCAGGAAGTAGGGTATTACCTCCATCGAGAGGGCCCGAACCTGGGTAAAACATCGTGTCCCCTGCCTCCTGTTACCATCAGCCTTAGACGCACAGTTCGGGACCCCCTACCCGAGATCCGCCGGTTTTGACACCGACAGTGACCGCCGAGACCGGCATGAATTTCAGCCAAGAGTTGCAGCCCTTCTTCCTCAGATATACATCTTTGAAGTACTCTGGTAGCGCTTTTCTTGTAGAGTTCTCCCTCATGAACCTTGTAGGCTTTAGAGCGCCACACAATGCAGCGCGCCTCATTCTGATCCTCAGGGAGTTCTCGCCTATTAAGGTAGGCCAAGAAGGGTTCGGTCCATGGGGCAGTGACTGCCATGATGAGATGGGTCGATGGTGTAATTTTGGTGGCTGAGCCCCTGGTGATGTCAGTGTGTTCGGAGTCTGGGGTTGTAGTCGGGTCCGGATTGTTGTTGCCGCTCTCCCCTTGCCACACCACGGATGGCTTGAAAAGCCTTTCCAGAAAGATGTTAGGTGGGACGGGGTCATGCTTGGCGCCGATGCGAGCAAGGACGTCCGCCGCTTAATTACTTTCTCGAGCCACATGGTGAAACTTGAGCCCCTCGAACCGAGCTGACATTTTGAGGACGGCGTTACAGTAAGCCGCCATCTTTGTATCTTTGGCATCAAAGTCTCCATTTATTTGGGATATTGCGAGGTTTGAATCGCCGCGCACTTCTAGGCATTGTATGCCCATGGAGACAGCCATCCGAAGACCATGCAACAAGGCCTCGTATTCGGCTGCATTGTTGGAGTCCGTGAATAATATTTGGAGGACGTACTGAACTGTATCTCCAGTAGGGGATGTGAGGACAACGCCTGCCCCTAGGCCAGCCAGCATTTTGGAACCGTCGAAGTGCATGACCCAGTTGGAATATGTGCCATACTCTTTAGGGAGTTCGGCCTCTGTCCATTCGGCGACGAAGTCGGCCAGTACTTGAGATTTAATGGCCCGACGCGATTTGTATGTTATGTCGAATGGGAGGAGCTCAATGGCCCACTTGGCAATCCGGCCCATGACGTCGCGGTTGTTTATTATGTCATTGAGTGGTACCTCGGAGGCCACCGTTATTGAGCATTCTTGAAAGTAGTGTCGTAGCTTCTGGGATGCCATGAAGACCGCGTATGCTATTTTTTGGTAATGAGGGTACTGGGATTTGCATGGTGTGAGGACAGTGGATACATAATATACCGGCTTCTGAAGCAGGAATTTGTGTCCATCCTCCTCTCGTTCGACGACGAGCACCACACTTACGACTTGGTGTGTGGCCAATATGTATAATAACATTGGTTCGCCGATGTTTGGCGCGGCCAGGATTGGGTTGCGTGCTAGAAGAGCCTTTATTTCTTCCAATCCGGCCGTTGCCGCGTCCGTCCACTCGAAGTGATCGGTGCATCGGAGAAGGCGATAGAGTGGCAATGCCTTTTCTCCTAATCTGGAGATAAAGCGGCTTAAAGCTGCCACACATCCGGATAGTTTCTAGACTTGTTTGAGGTCTGTTGGTGTAGCCAACTGTGACAAAGCTCGGATTTTAGCTGGGTTCGCCTCAATTCCCCTATTGGAAATGATGAAGCCCAGCAGTTTTCCAGCGGGAACGCCGAAAACACACTTTTCCGGATTGAGCTTGATGTCGTATGTTCGGAGGTTGTCGAATGTGAGATGCAGATCGTCTATTACTGACTCAACGTGCCTAGTTTTGATGACTACGTCATCCACGTATGCTTCAACTGTCTTGCCGATTTGTTTCTCCAGGAATGTTTGAATCATGCATTGATAGGTGGCACCGGCATTTTTTAGCCTGAAAGGCATAGTGTTGAAGCAGAAAGGCCCGTATGGGGTGATAAATGCCATTGCGGCTTGATCGGACTCCTTCATGTTGATTTGATGGTATCCGGAGTATGCGCCGAGGAAACACAATGAGTCATGTCCTGCGGTAGCATCAATAATCTGATCGATGCAGGGGAGGGGGAAGGGATCCTTAGGGCAGGCCTTGTTGAGGTCTTTGAAATCCACACATAGGCGCCACGATTTATCCTTCTTTGGTACCATCACCAGATTTGCTAGCCAATCCGGGTGTTTTATCTCTCTGATGAATCCGGCCTCGAGTAACTTGGCTAGCTCCTCCCTCATGGCTTGTCGTTTGGGTTCGGAAAAGCGTTGCAATGTTTGCTTGACCGGCTTATATCCCTTCAGTATGTTTAGGCTGTGTTCGGCCAGCCTGCGTGGGATCCCTGGCATATCAGAAGGGTGCCAGGCGAATATGTCCCAGTTTTCGCGTAGGAACACCCGTAGTGCGGCGTCGACCGTGGGGTCCAACTGTTCCCCGATGGATGCTATCTTCGTGGAGTCCGTTGGGTGGACTTGGAATTTGACTATTTCGTCTGCTGGTTTAAAGGAGGTGGATTTGGGTCGCTTATCGAGGATCACGTCATCCCTATCCACCGTGGAGCATAACACAGTTAATTCTTTGGCCGCGAGGGCTTCAGACAACGCCTCGAGGGCCAAGGCTGCGGTTTTGTTTTCGGCGCGGAGTGCTATGTCCGGATCGCTGGCAAGAGTGATGATACCATTGGGCCCGAGCATCTTGAGCTTCATGTACCCGTAATGGGGTATAGCTTGGAAGCTTGCAAATGCGTCTCGCCCTAATAAGGCGTGATATGCACTGTTGAAAGGGGCCACTTGAAAGGTTATATCTTCGGACCGATAATTCTCCGGCGTGCCGAATACCACATCGAGTGTGATTTTTCCCGCACATCGCGCCTCCCGACTGGGAATAATTCCTCGGAAGGTCGTGCTACTTTGCTCAATGCGGCTCTTGTCTATTTCCATTTTGTGGAGAGTTTCCTCGTAAATGAGGTTTAGTCCGCTGCTGCCGTCCAGCACTTTGGTAAGCCGAAAGCCGTCCACGATAGGACTAAGGACCAATGCGGCTGGTGCCCGGACTGTTCTGAATTTTAGTTCATCACTAGCATTAAAATTTATGGCCATGTCGTTCTAGGGGTTTATTGTTGCGACTTGGCAGACTTCAGCGAGGCCGCGGAGTGCCCTTTTGCGCCTATTGTTTGAGGCAAAAGTCTCGAAGACTGTCAACACTTTAGGGTTGTTGGGATGTTATTCTGTGGTATTTCTGGTGAGGAGATCCTCGCCGCTCTTGGCCACTTGCCGGAGTATCCAACATCCTCTAAGGCTGTGGGTTGGTATGGTATCTGGTGTTGTGTGTATTTTGCATGGCCTATCGAGCCATCCCTCCAGAACGGTTCCGCGCCTCGTAATGGGCTTCGTTTTTTTGCTATTGGATCCGGCGACCGACGAGGGTGCGTCCTTTTTGTCTGAACGAGGGGTTGAGTGGAAACCGGTGGCTCCCAAGAGGCTGCCTGAGTTTTCCAGGCGCTTCCCATTGCGTGGTACTTATGTACTATGGTTGCCAAGTCAGCGAAGTGTGATACATGACGGCAGTTGATTGCATTAAGGATTCCCTCGTCCGTGCAATTTTTGCAGAATAATGAGATTGCGTCTTCATCGCGGCAGTCTTTGATCTTGTCCTTGACAAGGAGGAATCTGGCCCAAAAGTGGTGGACCATTTCTTAGGACTGCTGTCTAATGTAGGTAAGATCGCTTGTATCTGGGTGGGTGGGTGGATTTAAGTCCGAACCGTGACCCAATCTGGGATCCAGAGTTTGAGAAACTTCCGAGCTTAACAGTTCGGGCTCTGGGATATCAACCAATTTTTCAGGCCCATAGTCTGACTCTAGGTTCGGAGTACGGGGCACGTCTTCCCGCGGGTGGGTATCCGTCTCTGTGAGCTCGGAAATCCGAACATAGTTCATCCTCAATATAGAGGAAGAGTTGTTGTATTGCTCCTCGACTACCGCTATCTAATGGGTGATCGGCGAAGATTCAATTTCCCTCTGATCGGGTTTAAGCCCAATCCGATCGTAGTCCGTAGCGACTCCCAAGGCGGCGATGCGATCCAGGAGTTCGTTTAAAGATGACAACTCCTTCGGATCCATCTGTTCGGAGTATTCTGAGCTGATGCGGAGGCGATTTTTGATGACCCGAGAAGTCATCGTCGGCCCGACGGCCGAACGGGCGGTCATAGTGAAGTCGCCCAGCCGGAGGGTTTGGCCTGAGGCTAGGGCTCCTCCGAAGGTGATGTTGTCCTTGGTAACAAGGCGAGCCATCAAGCCTATCTTCAATGTCACAGCGGAACTCTCAATGAAAGCACCAACATCAGTGTCAAATCCGGCGGATCTCGGGTAGGGGGTCCCGAGCTATGCGTCTAAGGTCGATGGTAACAGGAGACAGGGGACACGATGTTTACCCAGGTTCGGGCCCTCTCTATGGAGGTAATACCCTACTTCCTGCTTGATTGATCTTGATGAATATGAGTATTACAAGAGTTGATCTACCACGAGATCGTAATGGCTAAACCCTAGAAGTCTAGCCGATGAGATTATGATTGTCCCCTATGGACTAAACCCTCCGGTTTATATAGACACGGGAGGGGGCCAGGGTTGTACAAAGTCGGTTACAGAGAAAGGAATCTACATATCCGAATCGCCAAGCTTGCTTTCCATGGAAAGGAGAGTCCCATCCGGACACGGGAAGAAGTCTTCTGTCTTGTATCTTCATAGCCCAACAGTCCGGCCCATGTATATAGTCCGGCTGTCCGAGGACCCCTTAATCCAGGACTCCCTCAGGTGATGCTAAAGCTTGGTACAATACTCTTGCTCCTGGTTGTGTGCATAGTCCCCAGGATATGATTTACTACTTCTCTGAAAAATATTTTCCTGCTCATAAGAAACAAGCTGCCTTACAGGAAATATTTAACTTTGTTCAAACTAAAGAAGAGAGTCTCCCACAAGCTTGGGGGAGGCTTTGCCAGTTACTTAATGCTCTGCCTGATCATCCTCTTAAGAAAAATGAAATACTTGATATCTTCTATAATGGACTAACCAATGCTTCTAGGGACTTCCTAGATAGTTGTGCTAGTTGTGTTTTCAGGGAACAAACTATTGCTCAAGCTGAAGAATTATTGAATAACATATTGAAAAATTATGATGATTGGACTATTCCTGAACCACCGCCTAAACCCACTCTGAAGAAGAGAGGTATCTTATATCTCAGTCGTGAAGATATGCAAGAGGCAAAGAAATCTATGAAGGAAAAAAGGTGTTAAGGCCAAGGATGTTAAAAATTTACCACCTATCAAAGAAATACATGGGCTTGAAGCACCACCACCACCCAAGGTGGTAGAGGTAAAATATTTAATGAAATTCAATGATAGTGATGATCCTCATAATAAACATCCTAGCCAATGCCTTTATGAGTTTGAAAACTACATTAGAAAACAAGACCACTTCAATGCAAATGTTATGAAACAATTGAAATATAATTCTGATATGATTGCTCGCTTGAGTGACTTGTTGCTTAGAATCTCAAATGATGTTAGAGATGTTGGAAAACATGCTTCTATGGTTCAAACCCAGTTAGAACAAGTTGCTAAATCACAAAGATAATTACTTGATGAAATGAATCATAATATACATACTTTGCTGTTAGAGTTGCAACTAGAGGAGGTAAAATGACTCAGGAACCACTTTATCCTGAGGGACACCCAAAAAGAATTGAACAAGATTTGCAAAGAATAACACTAGTGCACCTAGTCCTTCTAAAAATAAAAATAAAAATAAAAATGATAGGACTTTGCATGCTTCTAGTGAACCTGAAATAGACAAACCTCCTGATAATGAAAATGAAACTTCCATCTCTGATGCTGAAACTCAATCTGGTAATGAACATCCACCTAGTGATAATGAAAAGGATAATGATGAGGTTCATAAATACACTCAACTAAATAATGATAAAGAACCAGATAATGATGTTGAGATAGAACCACATGTTGATCTTGATAACCCACAACCTAAGAATAAAATATATGATAAAAGAGACTTTGTTGCTAGAAAACACGGTAAAGAAAGAGAATCGTGGGTTCAAAAACCTATGCCTTTTCCACCCAAGTCAACTAAAAAGAAAGATGATGAAGAATTTGAACGCTTTGCTGAAATGTTGAGGCCAGTCTTTTTGCGTACTCGCTTGACTGATATCTTAAAAATGCCCCCTTATGCAAAGTATATGAAAGATATCATCACAAATAAGAGAAAAATACCGGAAGTTGAAATCTCCACTATGCTTGCTAACTATACTTTTAAACATGGAGTACCTAAAAAACTTGGAGATCTGGGTATACCAACTATACCTTGCTCTATCAAAAAGAATTATGTGAAAACTGCTTTGTGTGATTTAGGAGCTGGTGTTAGTGTTATGCCTTTCTCTTTATATAAAAGACTTGACTTGAATAAACTCACACCTACTGAAATATCTTTGCAAATGGCTAATAAATCAACTACCATACCTATCGGTTCTGTGAGGATGCGCCCGTTGTTGTTGCTAATGTTACTATTTTGACTGACTTTGTTATACTTGAGATGCCCGAGGACGACAACATGTCGATTATCCTGGGTAGACCCTTCTTGAATACTGCAGGGGTTGTTATTGATTGCAATAAAAGCAATGTCACTTTTCATATAATGGTAATGAGCATATGGTGCACTTTCCGAAGAAACAATTCCAAGTGAATGGTATTAATGTTATTGAAAAATCTCCCACAATCACTATTGGAAGTTTTCGAATACCTCTACCTACTGTCAAAAAGAAATATGAAATGCTTATTGTTGGGGAGATGCATATCCCCATTGAGGTAACTTAGTGATTTACGAAAGTTCTTCGGTTTCATGCTAATCGAAAGTGGTTGTTAATAATACCTGATCAACCTTATTAATGAATCATTTTTGAACGGTATGAAGTTGATGAATTTAGTTAGCACTGTCTTCTGTCCCTACCTTTTGTTTTCTGTTTTTATTAGTTAAATAAAATAAAATGACATGTTTTATCTATTTTCTTAATTTCCCGTCCAATAAAAAATGACCAAAATGGCTTTGAAGTAATACAAGGCTTGCTTGTGTGCATCTAAGCATTAACATGAAGGTAAATTAGTGCAATATCTCCTCTAGTGTTTAACTTAAAGGATTAACTTTCATTGAGTCAGCAACTATATGGTTGTATGCAGTTTTGAGATTAACTTTGCGAACATTCGCTGTTTCTAGGTAAATAGACTTCACGAATCAACAATGTTATAAAAGAAATGTGGTGCTCACGGGTGCAAAGTTTTTAATATTTAAAATAAGTGACGACACAAGAAATTGCTATACTCAATTTGGACTGAAATCTTGTAACACACATACCTAAAGAAATAATCGACAACCCTCCATATTTGCAACAAATGTGAAAGCAGAAGCGCTAAAAGAAAAAGAGTTGTGTCAATCAAAGAAAGGTCCAAACCTGAACAATTATTGTATATTAGAATGGCCATGCATGTAATAAAATAAATCTAAAACTACATTAACTTTGAACATGAACCACATAGAACTGGATTAATTGTTTAATCCCGAAACATATCTGCTAATTCTATAGTTATGTGAATATATACCTAATCCAATTTAGTTAATCTATTATCCAAGAAAAATGGTAAATATGAAGAATTACCATACATTTCTCAACTGGGTCAAGGACCTGAAGCAAGGATATGTAGCTCAAAGAACCCAATCTCTCTTTTAGAGCCTGAGAAGTACTTGTATATAGCATATCGGCTAGCACTAAAAATAAAATGGCATGACGGTTCAAATGGGCATACCTTCAGCATACCCAAAGCTGGTATATGTTACAACAGTGGCCAGTGATCCAGTAATAAGACACTCAGGTCAAGAAGAGGTTTTAAGTAAACAAAGTTGTTCTGGTGAGACATTGAGGAAAAACACAATGAGATAAAATAACAGCTCGTACAAAAATGGCATGGATACTATGCTAGCTACTTTTTAATAAACCATTAAATATAATCCATTGAAGAGCTAACATATTGTCTTGTACGCGGCATACACAACCAAGGAAGCCTGAAAATGATGCTAGTGCACATGCATCTACTAATGTCACATGCAGAATATAAATCGACAGTGTCAACTGTGAAGCTAGGTCATCGACCAGGAATGGTACATGCGGCTGACTTTTGCAGAAGGGAGAAAATGAAGGATGTGAACACAGAAAATATAAACTGATGTACACAAGGGACTCACCAGGCCTACAACTCGCTTAGAAGATGTGCAGTGGCCGGAAGTACTGATCCACCAACAGAGACAGTGGTGATAGGAAGAGAAAAACGTCAATCCAAGGCAACCACTACTGAAAGGCTGAGCTTGGCTGCTCCTGTTGATATGAGAAAAGGGGATACGAATGTCAGGTCACAACATCAAATCAAGTGAATCATGAAACAAATCGAGACAGAGCAAGGAGAAGAAATGCTTAGCTTTTCTTCGGGCTGGGCTTAAAACCTTGATGTCGACAGCAAGGAGGCGAGAAGACCACTCCTCAAGTCCTCATGGAGAATTCTACCCTCCAGGCTACTGATTGACTACCAAGTTAGGACAAAAGTCTAAACTTGGGGGAGTACGTGTTTCCACCGACCTACATTCATGTGCACGTATTTCATTAGTCGGTGTTCACACTTTTTCATCATATCATCCATGCTTAGATTTATTTTCCCCGCTTTCTTCTTGTGTGTTTGAAAAAACTTTAGAAAAAACTAAAAAAAATAGTTGTAGTAATTTACTTCCTTTGCATGCTTAGTAGTAGTATTAAAAAGAAATCCAAAAAGATTTACTTGTTCTTCTTTTGCTTGTTGGGAGCTTTCCTGTGTAAATAGTTTTTCTCGTTTTTGCTTTTCCCTTTTATTTGCCCGTTCTAGAAAACCAAAAACTCCAAAAAATATTTCAGTGTGTTTCTCTGAACTTGTTTTCTTTTTATTCGAGTCTTACCAAGGAGAAGACCACAATGAAAATGTTGAGTGACTCTCGTATGAATAATTGTTGAAGTAATAAGAGCACATTTTACTTTGTCTTCTCCTGTTGAATAAAATGTTTGCAGATTCCAGCTTAGTTCATGGCACTCTTGCACTATTATTATTTTCATACCATTCGGTCGTGCAAGTGAAAGGCAATAATGACGACATCCGATGAACTAGCCGTGGCAGGGAGAAACTGGTATGGACTCGACTTGTTTTGTTTTTGTAAATATGTTTAACCTAGTATCCAGGATTCAGCCCATTATGATTAAACATGTTTGCAATGACAATTAGAGATTATAGTTTCTCATGCCATGCAAAAGTAGCTGGGAGTTGATAATGATTTATCTTGGATATCAACATAGCGTTAAAATGATTGTGATGTAGTATGATGATATGGTATCCTCATCTGAATGTTCGAGTGGCTTGACTTGGCACATGTTCATGCATGTAGTTGAACCAAAACCAACATAGCCTCTATGATATTTACGTTCATGGTGTCCATACCCTACTCATGCTAGTGTCCAATGTTACTTACGCATAATGCATGGTTATGATTGTTGTTGCTCTCTAGCTGGCCGCTTCTCAATCTTAATTGCTAGCCTTCGCCTGTACTAAGTGGGAACACTGCTTGTACATCAAAAACCTTGAACCCAAAATTATTCCAGATGAGTCCACCATACCTACCTATATGCGGTATTACCCTGCCGTCCTAAGTAAATTTGCATGTGCCACCTCTAAAAACCTCTAAAAGTTATCCTTTTTGTGTGCCTAGATCGTTCGTGGAACGACAGGAGGTGGTCGGTATTTTCCATGCTAAGCGGGTTATTCTCAGTTCGAGTGTTTATTCACTCGCCCTCGCACGAGAAAATGGGCGGTAATAGGGATGCCCAGTCCCAAACTGCAAACATGAAAAAGAGTTCATCTCTAAAATAATCAAACAAAAACTCCCAATGGAGTCAAACCCTTTACATTTCCGCTTGGGAGCCGCCACTAGCGTGCTTAGCATGGAAGATATTGATAACTGATGGTCGTGAAGTGAATAAGAAGGGTGCATATCCCAAAATATCATTTATCTCTGTTTTAAAAATTGAGCTCTGGCACCTATGCAAATCACTGCTTCCCTCTGCGAAGGGACTATCTATTTACTTTTATGTTGTGTCACCACCTTCTAAAAACAAGCGCCAGAAACTGAGTAGAGCATAGCTGTCATGATTTATGCATTATGTGTAGCTAATGTTGGGTGCATCATGACTGGATCTTTTCTACCATGAATTACAATGTTTAGTCACTGCTTGAAATTTGGAGGTGCTCTGCATTTATGTTTTGTGGTCTCAGAAAGGGCTAGCGAGATACCGCTATTGTTATATTATATCATGGTTGTTTTGACAACGTGTTTCTGTTTGAGATATTTTCTTATTGCCGCTAGCTGATTATGTCATTGATATGGGTCATTATAATCTTTAAATGTTATTGTTGACAAGGTTATTTATATTGTTGGCTGAAAACCCGGGTGCTGTTTAAGCTTATTTATGCAAACAAGAGCAAAAGAGTTCATAAAAGTTTTTCTTTCTCACTTTCAGTTTATCAACTGAATTGCTTGAGGACAAACAAAGGTTTAAGCTTGGGAGAGTTGTTACATCTCCAACGTATCTACTTTTTCTCACGCTTTTCCTCTTGTTTTGGACTCTAATTTGCATGATTTGAATGAAACTAACCCCGAACTGACGCTGTTTTCAGCAGAACTATCATGGTGTTGTTTTTGTGCAGAAATAAAAGTTCTCGGAATGGAACAAAACTTTGCGAGGAATTTTTATGGCATAAAAGAGGGTTTTTGGAGCCAAGTCCCGCCAGAGAGGGGCCCCTGGGTGGGCACAACCCACCAGGGCACGCCCCCACTCCTGGCGCGCCCAGGTGGGTTGTACCCACCTGGTGGCCCCGTTGACGATCCCCCTGATACTATAAAATCACATTATTCTAGAAAAAAATTAGGGAAAAGAGTTATCGCGACCCACGAGACGGAGCCGCCACCAAGCCCTGTTCTTCCTCGGGAGGGCAGATCTGGAGTCCGTTTTGGGGCTCCGGAGAGGGGGATCTTCGTTCTTCGTCATCAGCAACCCATCTCCATCGCCAATTCCATGATGCTACCCAACGGGAGTGAGTAATTCCTTCGTAGGCTCGCTGGTCGGTGAGGAGTTGGATGAGATTCATCATGTAATCGAGTTAGTTTTGTTAGGGCCTGATCCCTAGTATCCACTATGTTCTTAGATTGATGTTGCTATGACTTTGCTATGCTTAATGCTTGTCACTTTGCGCCCAGGTGCCATGAACTCATATCTAAACCATTTATGAATTCATCATTATATCCATGTTTTAGATCAGATCTTGCAAGTTATAGTCACCTCCTACGGTTATGATCCGACAACCCCGGAGTGACAACAACCGGGCCCACTCTCGGTGATGACCGTAGTTTGAGGAGTTCATGTATTCACTATGTGTTAATGCTTTGTTCCAGTTCTCTATTAAAAGGAGGACTTAATATCCCTTAGTTTCCAATATGGACCTCGCTGCCACGGAGGGTAGGACAAAAGATGTCATGCAAGTTCTTTTAATAAAGAACGTATGACTATTTACGGAATACATGCCTACATTATATCGATGAACTGGAGCTAGTGCCATATCGCCCTAGGTTATAACTGTCACATGATGAATATCATCCAACAAGTCACCGATCCAATGCCTACGAATTTATCTTATATTGTTTCTTGCTAAGTTCTACTGTTGCAACTGCTATCGTTATTGCTACAATATCACTGCTATCACTGTTACTGTTACCATTACTACTGCTGCTATCATCAAAACTATCATACTACCGTGCTACTGATCACTTTGCTACAGATAATTAATCTCCAGGTGTGGTTGAATTGACAACTCAACTGCTAATACCTTCAAATATTCTTTGGCTCCCCTTGTGTCGAATCTATAAATTTGGGTTAAATACTTACCCTCGAAAACTGTTGCGATCCCCTATACTTGTGGGTTATCAATGGGCCACTGTTGGGCCGAGACACGTATCGACGTATCATAGGCGCGTTCCATCCATTCGCTGGATGACAACTGTCCGAACGCCGGGCCGACACATGGATCTGCCGGCTAATGAGAATTTTACACGTGGAAAATCCCCATTGGCCCGCGCTGTTAACGGGTTATCGATCCAAAACGAAACCTGATAGCTTAAAGGTGACCCGTTACGGTGGATGCCATGTGTCGGTTACCCTTGATGAAGCACTTTTATGACGTGCGATTTATCGTCATGGAAGTGGACACCTCTGTGATGATAATTTTTGTAATGTCATGGAACACTTCTACGATAGGACATGTATGACTATCTTGATTCTGTCATAAAATCGTCATGGATGTACATGCATGACAGAAAACGTGACCTTCATGTTTGACCGATGAAGATCTTCGTAGAATATGTGGGAGCCAATATGAGCATCCAGGTTCCGCTATTGGTTATTGACCGGATACGTGTCTCGGTCATGTCTACATAGTTCTCGAACCCGTAGGGTCCGCACGCTTAAAGTTCGGTGACGATCGGTATTATGAGTTTATGTGTTTTGATGTACCGAAGGTAGTTCGGAGTCCAGGATGAGATCGGGGACATGAAGAGGAGTCTAGAAATGGTCGAGACGTAAAGATCAATATATTGGACGATTATATTCGGACTTCAAAAAGGTTCCGAGTGATTCGGGTATTTTTCAGAGTACCGGAGAGTTACA
Organism: Aegilops longissima; assembly: GCA_021605205.1. Classification (NCBI taxonomy): domain Eukaryota; kingdom Viridiplantae; phylum Streptophyta; class Magnoliopsida; order Poales; family Poaceae; genus Aegilops; species Aegilops longissima. The sequence goes on from CM038681.1 coordinate 122,122,941, forward strand.
GGAATTCGCCGGGGAGTATATGGGCCTTATTGGGCCATACGGGAATAGAGGAGAGAGGCCAAAAGGAAGGAGGCGCGCGGCCCCCCTCTGGTCCGAATTGGACAAGGGGTGCAACCCCTTTTTCCTTCTCCCTCTCCCCTTCTTTCCTTCTCTCCTACTCCGGAAAGGAAAGGAGAATCCTACTAGGACTTGGGATTCCTAGTAGGACTCCCCACACTTGGCGCGCCCTCCTCTAGGGCCGGCCTCTCCCTCCCTCCTTTATATACGGGGGCAGGGGGGCACCTCTAGACACAACAATTGATCTCTTGATCTCTTAGCCGTGTGCGGTGCCCCCCTCCACCATGTTCCACCTCGGTAATATCATAGCGGTGCTTAGGCGAAGCCCTGCGTCGGTAGCATCATCAACACCGTCATCATGCCGTCGTGCTGACGGAACTCTCCCGCAAAGCTCTACTGGATCGGAGTTCGTGGGACGTCATCGAGCTGAACGTGTGCTGAACTCGGAGGTGCCGTACGTTCGGTACTTGGATTGGTCGGATCGTGAAGACGTACGACTACATCAACCGCGTTGTGCTAACGCTTCCGCTTTCGGTCTACGAGGGTACGTGGACACACTCTCCCCTCTCGTTGCTATGCATCACCATGATCTTGCGTGTGCGTAGGAATTTTTTTGAAATTACTATGTTCCCCAACAGTGGCATCCGAGCCTGGTTTTATGCGTAGATGTTATATGCACAAGTAGAACACAAGTGAGTTGTGGGCGATACAAGTCATACTGCTTACCAGCATGTCATACTTTGGTTCGGCGGTATTGTTGGATGAAGCGGCCCGGACCGACATTACGCGTACGCTTAAGCGAGACTGGTTCTACCGACGTGCTTTGCACATAGGTGGCTGGCGGGTGTCAGTTTCTCCAACTTTAGTTGAACTGAGTGTGGCTACGCCCGGTCCTTGAGAAGGTTAAAACAACACTAACTTGACAAACTATCGTTGTGGTTTTGATGCATAGGTAAGAACGGTTCTTGCTCAGCCCATAGCATCCACGTAAAACTTGCAACAACAAAGTAGAGGACGTATAACTTGTTTTTGCAGGGCATGTTGTGATGTGATATGGTCAAGACATGATGCTAAATGTTATTGTATGAGATGATCATGTTTTTGTAACAAAGTTATCGGCAACTGGCAGGAGCCATATGGTTGTCGCTTTATTGTATGAAATGCAATCGCCCTGTAATTGCTTTACTTTATCACTAAGCGGTAGCGATAGTCATAGAAGCAATAGGTGGCGAAACGACAACGATGCTACGATGAAGATCAAGGTGCCGCGTCGGTAATGATGGTGATCATGAAGGTGCTTCGGAGATGGTAATCACAAGCACAAGATGATGATGGCCATATCATATCACTTATATTGATTGCATGTGATGCTTATCCTTTATGCATCTTATTTTTCTTTGATTGACGGTAGCATTATAAGATGATCTCTCACTAAATTTCAAGGTATAAGTTTTCTCCCTGAGTATGTACCGCTATGAAAGTTCTTCGTCTTTGAGACACCACGTGATGATCGGTGTGATAGGCTCTACGTTCAAATACAACGGGTGCAAAACAGTTGCACACGTGGAATACTCAGGTTAAACTTGACGAGCCTAGCATATATAGATATGGCCTCGGAACATTGAGACCGAAAGGTCAAGCGTGAATCATATAGTAGATATGATCAACATAGTGATGTTCACCATTGAAAACTACTCCAACTCATGTGATGATCGGAATGGTTTAGTTGATTTGGATCACGTGATCACTTAGATGATTAGAGAGATGTCTATATAAGTGGGAGTTCTTAAGTAATGTGATTAATTGAACTTTAATTTATCATGAACTTAGTCCTGATAGTATTTTGCAAATTATGTTGTAGATCAATAGCTCGCGTTATTGCCTCCCTATGTTTATTTTGATATGTTCCTAGAGAAAAATATGTTGAAAGATGTTAGTAGCAATGATGCAGATTGGATCCGTGATCTGAGGATTATCCTCATTGCTGCACATAAGAATTATGTCCTTGATGCACCACTAGGTAACAGACCTATTGCAGGAGCAGATGCAAATGTTATTAACGTTTGGCTAGCTCAATATGATGACTACTTGATAGTTTAGTGCACCATGCTTAACAGCTTAGAATCGGGACTTCAAAGATGTTTTGAACATCATGGACCATATGAGATGTTCCAGGAGTTGAAGTTAATATTTCAAGCAAATACCCGAGTTGAGAGATATGAAGTCTCCAACAAGTTCTATAGCTAAAAGATGGAGGAGAATTGCTCAACTAGTGAGCACGTGCTCAGATTGTCTGGGTACTACAATCACTTGAATCAAGTGGGAGTTAATCTTCCAGATAATATAGTGATTGACAGAGTTCTCTAGTCACCATCGCCAAGTTACTGGAACTTCGTGATGAACTATAGTATGCAAGGGATGACGAAAACGATTCCCGAGCTCTTCGTGATGTTGAAATCGACGAAGGTAGAAATCAAAAAAGAGCATCAAGTGTTGATGATTGACAAGACTACTAGTTTCAAGAAAAGGGCAAAGGGAAAGAAAGGGAACTTCATGTAGAATGGCAAGCAAGTTGTCACTCCCATGAAGAAGCCCAAAGCTGGACCAAAGCCTAAAACTGAGTGCTTCTACTGCAAAGGAAATGGTCACTGGAAGCGGAAATGCCCTGAATAATTGGTAGATAAGTAGGATGGCAAAGTGAACAAGGGTATATTTGATATACAGGTGATTAATGTGTACCTTACTAGTATTTATAGTAGCCCCTGGGTATTTGATACTTGTTCGGTTGCAAAAAAAATTAGTAACTCGAAACAGGAGTTACAGAATAAACAGAGACTAGTTGAGGGTGAAGTGACGATGAGTGTTGGAAGTAGTTCCAAGATTGATATGATCATCATCGCACACTCCCTATACTTTCGGGATTAGTGTTAAACCTAAATAAATGTTATTTGGCATTTGCTTTGAGCATGAATATGATTTGATCATGTTTATTGCAATACGGTTATTCATTTAAAGTCAGAAAATAATTGTTGTTCTATTTACATGAATAAAACCTTCAATGGTCATACACCCAATGAAAATAGTTTGTTGGATCTCGATCATAGTAATACACATATTCAAAATATTGATGCCAAAAGATGCAAAGTTAATAATGATAGTGCAACTTATTTGTGGCACTGCCGTTTGGGTCATATCGGTGTAAAGCGCATGAAGAAACTGTTGGGGAACGTTGCAGAAAATTAAAAAATTTCCTACGGTTTCACCAAGATCTATCTATGAGTTCATCTAGCAACAAGTCAAGGGAGTGAGTTTGCATCTACATACCACTTTGTAGATCGTGAGTGGAAGCGTTCACTAGAACGGGGATGAAGCACTCGTTCTCGCCGTGATCCTATCACCGGAGATCCTAGCGCCGAACGGACGGCACCTCCGCGTTCAACACACGTACGGGACGGGAGACGTCTCCTCCTTCTTGATCCAGCAAGGGGGAAGGAGAGGTTGATGATGATCCAGCAGCACGACGGTGTGGTGGTGGATGCAACAGAACTCCGGCAGGGCTTCGCCAAGCTACTGCGGGAGGAGGACGAGGTGTAGCAGGGGAGGAGGCGCCTGAACTTCAGGTTGCGGCTGCCCCTCCCCCTCCCTTTATATAGGCCCCTGTGGGGCTCCGCCCTGGGGATCCCATCTCCCAAGGGGGCGGCCAAGGGGGAGGAGTGCCCCCAAGGCAAGTGGCGCCCCACCCTAGGGTTTCAACCCTAGGCACGAGGATGGGCCAGGGGCGCACCAGCCCACTATGGGCTGGTTCCTCCCCACTTCAGCCCATGGGGCCCTCCGGGATGGGTGGCCCCACCGGTGGACCCACGGGACCCTTCCGTGGTCCCAGACAATACCGGTGACCCCAAACTTTCCCGATGGCAAATACCACTTCCTATATATAATTCTTTACCTCCGACCATTCCGAAACTCCTCGTGACGTCCGGGATCTCATCCGGACTCAACAACATTCGTATACTGCATACTCATATTCATACAACCCTAGCGCCACCGAACCTTATGTGTAGACCCTACGGGTTCGGAGACACGAGACATGACCGAGACGGCTCTCGGGCAAAAACCAACAGCGGGATCTGGATAACCATGTTGGCTCCCACATGCTCCTCGATGATCTCATCGGATGAACCACGATGTCGAGGATTCAAACAATCCCGTATACAATTCCCTTTGTCAATCGGTATGTTACTTGCCCGAGATTCGATCGTCGGTATCCCAATACCTCGCTCAATGTCGTTACGGCAAGTCACTTTACTCATCAGAATGCATGATCCCGTGACCGCACACTTGGTCACTTTGAGCTCATTATGATGATGCACTACCGAGTGGGCCCAGATACCTCTCCGTAACACGGAGTGACAAATCCCAGCCTCGATCCGTGTCAACCCAATGACACTTTTGGAGATACCAGTAGTGCACCTTTATAGTCACCCGATTCGCCAGACGCTTGGTACACCCAAAGCACTCCTACGGTATCCGGAGTTACACGATCTCATGGTCCAAGGAAGAGATACTTGACATTGGAAAAGCTCTAGCAAAACGAACTACACGATCTTGTGCTATGCTTAGGATTGGGTCTTGTCCATCACATCATTCTCCTAATGATGTGATCCCGTTGTCAATGACATCCAATGTCCATAGTCAGGAAACCATGACTATCTGTTTGACCAACGAGCTAGTCAACTAGAGGCTCACTCGGGACATGTTATGGTCTATGTATTCACATGTGTATCACGATTTCCGGATAATACAGTTATAGCATGAATAAAAGACAATTATCACGAACAAGGAAATATAATAATAACCCTTTTATTATTGCCTCTAGGGCATATTTCCAACAGTCTCCCACTTGCACTAGAGTCAATAATCTAGTTACATTGTGATGAATTGAACACCCATAGAGTTCTGGTGTTGATCATGTTTTGCCCGCGGAAGAGGTTTAGTCAACGGATCTGTGACATTCAGATCCGTATGCACTTTGCAAATTTCTATGTCTCCATCTTGAACATTTTCACAGATGGAGTTGAAGCGACGCTTGATGTGCCTGGTCTTCTTGTGAAACTTGGGCTCCTTGGCAAGTGCAATAGCTCCAGTGTTGTCACAGAAGAGTTTGATCGGCCCCGACGCATTGGGTATGACTCCTAGGTCGGTGATGAACTCTTTCACCCAAATTGCTTCATGCGCTGCCTCCGAGGCTGCCATATACTCCGCTTCACATGTAGATCCCGCCACGACGCTCTGCTTGCAGCTGCACCAGCTTCTCGCTCCACCATTCAACATATACACGATCCGGTTTGTGACTTAGAGTCATCGGATCTGTGTCGAAGCTTAGCGCCGACGTAACCCTTCTGACGAGCTCTTCGTCACCTCCATAAACGAAACATGTCCTTTGTCCTTTTCAGGTACTTCAGGATATTCTTGACCGCTGTCCAGTGTTCCTTGACGAGATTACTTTGGTACCTTCCTACCAAACTTACGGCAAGTTTTACATCAGGTCTGGTACACATCATGGCATACATAATAGATCCTATGGCCGAGGCATAGGGGATGACGCTCATCTCTTCTTTATCTTTTGCCGTGGTCGGGCATTGAGCCGAGCTCAATCTCACACCTTGCAAGACAGCAAGAACCCTTTCTTGGACTGATCCATGTTGAACTTCTTCAAAATCTTATCAAGGTATGTGCATTGTGAAAGACCTATGAGGCGTCTCGATCTATCTCTATAGATCTTGATGCCTAATATATAAGCAGCTTCTCCAAGGTCCTTCATTGAAAAACTTTTATTCAAGTAGGCCTTAATGTTGTCCAAGAGTTCTATATCATTTCCCATCAAAAGTATGTCATCTACATATAATATGAGAAATGCTCTGAGCTCCCACTCACTTTCTTGTAAACGCAGGCTTCTCCATAAGTCTGATAAACCCAAACGCTTTGATCATCTCATCAAAGTGAATGTTCCAACTCCGAGATGCTTGCACCAGCCCATAAATGGATCGCTGGAGCTTGCATACTTTGTTAGCATTCTTAGGATCGACAAAACCCTCCGGCTGCATCATATACAGATCTTCATTAAGATAACCGTTAAGGAACGCTGTTTTGACGTCCATCTGCCATATCTCATAATCATAGTATGCGGCAATTGCTAACATGATTCGGACGGACTTAAGCTTCGCTACGGGAGAGAAAGTCTCATCGTAGTCAATCCCTTGAACTTGCCGATAACCCTTAGCGACAAGTCGAGCTTTATAAATGGTGACATTACCATCCGCGTCCGTCTTCTTCTTAAAGATCCATTTGTTTTCTATCGCTCGCCGATCATCCGACAAGTCTGTCAAAGTCCATACTTTGTTTTCATACATGGATCCTATCTCGGATTGCATGGCTTCAAGCCATTTGTTGGAATCTGGCCCGCCATCGCTTCTTCATAGTTCAAGGTTCACCGTTGTCTAACAACATGATTTCCGTGACAGGGTTGCCGCATTCACTGCAGTGCGGAACGTGTCCTAGTGGACCTCTGAAGTTCAAGAGAAACTTGATCCAAGTACCTTGACCATCATCATTAATTTCCTCTTCGGTTGGTGTAGGCATCACAGAACATTTTCCGAGCTGCACTACTATCCTGTTCAAGAGGTAGTACTTCATCGAGTTCTACTTTCCTCCCACTTACTTCTTTCGAGAGAAACTCTTTTCCGAGAAAGGATCCGTTCTTGGCAACAAAGATCTTGCCCTCGGATCTTAAGTAGAAGGTATACCCAATGGTTTCCTTAGGGTATCCTATGAAGACACATTTTTCGACTTGGGTTCGAGCTTTTCAGGTTGAAGTTTCTTGACATAAGCATCGCATCCCCAAACTTTTAGAAACGACGCCTTAGGTTTCTTCCCAAACCATAATTCATACGGTGTCGCCTCAACGGATTTAGACGGTGCCCTATTTAAAGTGAATGTAGCTGTCTCTAGAGCGTATCCCCAAAATGATAGCGTAAATCGGTAAGAGACATCATAGATCGCACCATATCCAATAGAGTGCGATTCGACGCTCGGACACACCATTACGCTGAGGTGTTCCAGCGGCGTGAGTTGTGAAACGATTCCACATTTCCTTAAGTGTGTACCAAATTCGTGACTTAAATATTCTCCTCCATGATCTGATCGTAAGAAATTTATTTTTCGGTCACGCTGATTCTCTACCTCATTCTGAAATTCCTTGAACTTTTCAAAGGTCTCAGACTTGTGTTTCATCAAGTAGACATACCCATATCTACTTAAGTCGTCTGTGAGAGTGAGAACATAACGATATCCTCCATGAGCCTCAACGCTCATTGGACCGCACACATCGGTATGTATGATTTCCAATAAGTTGGTTCCTCGCTCCATTGTTCCGGAGAACGGAGTCTTGGCCATTTTGCCCATAAGGCATGGTTCGCATGTGTCAAATGATTCATAATCGAGAGATTCTAAAAGTCCATCAGCATGGAGCTTCTTCATGCGCTTGACACCAATGTGACCAAGGCGGCGATGCCACAAGTATGTGGGACTATCGTTATCAACTTTACATCTTTTGGTATTCACGCTATGAATATGTGTAACATTACGCCGAGATTCATTAAGAATAAACCATTGACCATAGGGCATGACCATAAAACATATCTCTCATATAAATAGAACAACCATTATTCTCGGATTTAAATGAGTAGCCATCTCGATCAAACGAGATCCGAGATACAATGTTCATGCTCAAACTTGGCACTAAATAACAATTATTGAGGTTTAAAACTAATCCCGTGAGGTAAATGTAGAGGTAGCGTGCGGACGGCGATCACATCGACCTTGGAACCATTCCCGACGCCAAGATCGTCACCTCGCCCTTCGCCAGCCTCCGCTTATTCCGCAGCTCCTGCTGTGAGTTACAAATATGAGCAATGGCACCGTATCAAATACCGGGGAGTTACTACGAGTAATGGTAAGGTACACATCAATTACATGTATATCAAATATACCTTTAGTGTTGCCGGCCTTCTTGTCCGCTAAGTATTTGGGGCAGTTCCGCTTCAAAGGACCCTTCCCTTGCAATAAAAGCACTCGGCCTCGTGTTTGGGTCCATTCTTTGACTTCTTCCCGTGGCGGCTTACGGGCACGGCAACCTCCTTGCCGCATTTCTTGAAGTTCTTCTTGCCCTTGCCCTTCTTGAACTTAGTGGTCTTATTGACCATCAACACTTGATGTTCTTTCTTGATTTCAACCTCTCTGACTTCAACATTGAGAATACTTGGAATGGTCTTCACCATCCCCGCATATTGTAGTTCATCACAAAGCTCTTGTAGCTTGGTGGGAGCGATCAAGGATTCTGTCAATGACCGCCTCGTCCGGGAGGTTTATGTCCACTGACAAAGGTTTGTGCAACCTGTATATTTTGAGTATGTGCTCACCGATGTAACTGTTTTCCTCCATCTTACAACTATAGAACTTGTCGGAGACTTCATATCTCTCGACCGGGCATGAGTTTAGAAAACTAGTTTCAGCTCCTCGAACATCTCATATGCTCCGTGTTGCTCAAAACGCTTTTGGAGCCCCGGTTCTAAGCTGTAAAGCATGCCGCACTCGAACGAGGGAGTAATCATCAAGACGAGACTGCCAAGCATTCATAATGTCTTGGTTCTCTGGGACGGTGCATCACCTAGCGGTCCTTCTAGGACATATTGTTTCTGGCAGCTATGAGGATGATCCTCGTGTTCGAACCCAGTCCGTATAGTTGCTGCCATCATCTTTTAGCTTGGTTTTCTAGGAACGCTTTGAAGTTCATGTTGACATGAGCGTTGGCCATTTGATCTACAAGACATATTTGCAAAGGTTTTTAGACTAAGTTCATGATAATAAAGTTCATCTAATCAAATTATTTTAATGAACTCCCACTCAGATTAGACATCCCTCTAGTCATCTAAGTGTTACATGATCCGAGTTGACTAGGCCGTGTCCGATCATCACGTGAGACGGACTAGTCATCGTCGGTGAACATCTTCATGTTGATCGTATCTTCCATACGACTCGTGTTCGACCTTTCGGTCTCCGTGTTCCGAGGCCATGTCTGTACATGCTAGGCTCGCTGTTAACCTAAGTGTTTTGCATGTGTAAAACTGTCTTACACCCGTTGTATGTGAACGTAAGGATCTATCACACCGATCATCACGTGGTGCTTGAAACGACGAACTTTAGCAACGGTGCACGTTAGGGAGAACACTTCTTGATATTGTTGTAAGGATCATCTTATTTACTACCGTCGTTCTAAGTAAACAAGATGCATAAACATAATAAACATCACATGCAATTATATAGTAGTGACATGATATGGCCAATATCATATAGCTCCATTGATCTCCATCTTGGGGCTCCATGATCATCTTGTCACCGCATGACACCATGATCTCCATCATCATGATCTCCATCATCGTGTCTTCATGAAGTTGTCACGCCAACGACTACTTCTACTTCTATGGCTAACACATTTAGCAATAATGTAAAGTAATTTACATGGCTCTTCAATGACACGCAGGTCATACAAAAATAAAGACAACTCCTATGGCTCCTGCCGTTGTCATACTCATCGACATGCAAGTCGTGATTCCTATTACAAGAACATGATCTCATACATCACAATATGTCATTCATCATTCATCACAACTTGGCCATAGCACATCACATGACAATTGCTGCAAAAACAAGTTAGACGTCCTCTAGTTGTTGTTGCATCCTTTACGTGGCTGCAATTGGGTTCTAGCAAGAACGTTTTCTTACCTATGAATAACCACAACGTGATTTTGTCAACTTCTATTTACCCTTCATAAGGACCCTTTTCATCGAATCCGCCCAACTAAAGTGGAGAGACAGACACCCGCCAGCCACCTTATGCAACTAGTGCATGTCACCGGTGGAACCGGTCTCACGAAGCGCACGTGTAAGGTTGGTCCGGCCGCTTCATCCCACAATACCGCTGAAGCAAGATAAGACTAGCAGCGGCAAGCAAGTTGACAAGATCTACGCCCACAACCAAATTGTGTTCTACTCGTGCAATAGAGAACTACGCATAGACCTAGCTCATGATGCCACTGTTGGGGAACGTTGCAGAAAATTAAAAATTTCCTACGGTTTCACCAAGATCTATCTATGAGTTCATCTAGCAACGAGTCAAGGGAGTGAGTTTGCATCTACATACCACTTTGTAGATCGCGAGCGGAAGCGTTCACTAGAACGGGGATGAAGTAGTCGTTCTCGCCGTGATCCTATCACCGGAGATCCTAGCGCCAACGGACGGCACCTCCGCGTTCAACACACGTGCGGACGGGAGACGCCTCCTCCTTCTTGATCCAGCAAGGGGAAGGAGAGGTTGATGATGATCCAAAGCAACACGACGGTGTGGTGGTGGATGCAGCAGAACTCCCAGGCTTCGCCAAGCTATCTGCGGGAGGAGGACGAGGTGTAGCAGGGGAGGAGGCGCCCGAACTTCAGGTTGCAGCTGCCCCCCCCCCCCTTTATATAGGCCCCAGGGGGCGCCGCCCTGGGGATCCCATCTCCCAAGGGGGCGGCGGCCAAGGGGAGGAGTGCCCCCAAGGCAGTGGCGCCCCCACCCTAGGGTTTCAACCCTAGGCGCAGGTGGGCCAAGGGCGCACCAGCCCACTATGGGCTGGTTCCTCCCCACTTCAGCCCATGGGGCCCTCCGGATGGTGGACCCCGACCCTTCCGGTGGTCCCAGACAATCACGGTGACCCAAACTTTCCCGATGGCGAAATACCACTTCCTATATATAATTCTTTACCTCCGGACCATTCCGATACTCCTCGTGACATCCGGGATCTCATCCGGACTCAACAACATTCGGTATACTGCATACTCATATTCATACAACCCTAGCGCCACCGAACCTTATGTGTAGACCCTACGGGTTCGGAGACACGAGACATGACCGAGACGGCTCTCGGGCAATAACCAACAGCGGATCTGGATACCAATGTTGGCTCCTACATGCTCCTCGATGATCTCATCGGATGAACCACGATGTCGAGGATTCAAACAATCCCGTATACAATTCCCTTTGTCAATCGGTATGTTACTTGCCCGAGATTCGATCGTCGGTATCCCAATACCCCGCTCAATCTCGTTACGCAAGTCACTTTACTCGCATCAGTAATGCATGATCCCGTGACTGCACACTTGGTCACTTTGAGCTCATTATGATGATGCACTACCGAGTGGGCCCAGTGATACCTCTCCGTAACACGGGTGACAAATCCAGCCTCGATCCGTGTCAACCCAATGACACTTTTGGAGATACCAGTAGTGCACCTTTATAGTCACCTAGTTACGCCAGGACGCTTGGTACACCCAAAGCACTCCTATGGTATCCGGGAGTTACACGATCTCATGGTCCAAGGAAGAGATATTTGACATTGGAAAAGCTCTAGCAAAACGAACTACACGATCTTGTGCTATGCTTAGGATTGGGTCTTGTCCATCACATCATTCTCCTAATGATGTGATCCCGTTGTCAATGACATCCAATGTCCATAGTCAGGAAACCATGACTATCTGTTTGACCAACGAGCTAGTCAACTAGAGGCTCACTGGGGACATGTTATGGTCTATGTATTCACACGTGTATCACGATTTCCGGATAATACAGTTATAGCATGAATAAAAGACAATTATCACGAACAAGGAAATATAATAATAACCCTTTTATTATTGCCTCTAGGGCATATTTCCAACAGAAACTCCATAAAGATGGATTTTCGGAATCACTTGGTTATGAATCATTTGATGCTTACAAACCGTGCCGTTTGGGCAAGATGACTAAAACTCCATTCTCCGGAATAATGGAACGAGCTACTAACTTGTTGGAAATAATACATGCCGATGTATGCGGTCCAATGAGTGTTGATGCTCGTGGCGAGTATCGTTATTATGTGACCTTCACAAATGATTTGAGCAGATATGCGTATATCTACTTAATGAAGCACAAGTCTAAAACATTGAAAAGTTCAAAGAATTTCATAAGTGAAGTGGAGAATCATCGTAACAAGAAAATAAAGTTTCTACAATCTGATCGTAGAGGAGAATATTTGAGTTACGAGTTTGGCCTTCATTTAAAACAACGTGGAAAAGTTTCACAGCTCACGCCACATGGAACACCACAACGTAATGGTGTGTCCGAACGTCATAACCGCACTTTATTGGATATGGTGCGATCTATGATGTATCTTACCGATTCACCACAATCGTTTTGGAGTAATGCATTAGAGACAGCTGCATTCACTTTAAATAGGGCACCATCAAAATCCGTTGAGATGACGCCTTATTAACTGTGGTTTGGCAAGAAACCAAAGTTATCGTATCTTAAAGTTTGGGACTGCGATGCTTATATGAAAAAGTTTCAGCATGATAAGCTCAAACCCAAATCGGAGAAGTGTGTCTTCATAGAATACCCAAAGGAAACTATTGGGTACACCTTCTATCACAGATCCGAAGGCAAGTTATTCATTGCTAAGATGGATCCTTTCTAGAGAAGGAGTTTCTCTCGAAAGAAGTGAGTGGGAGGAAAGTAGAACTTGCTGAGGTAACTGTACCTGCTCCCTTATTGGAAAGTAGTACATAACAGAAATCAGTTCCTGTGATTCCTACACCAATTAGTGAGGAAGCTAATGATGATGATCATGAAGCTTCAGATCAAGTTACTACTGAACCTCGTAGGTCTTCCAGAGTAAGATCCGCACCAGAGTGGTACGGTAATCCTGTTCTGGAAGTCATGTTACTAGACCATGATGAACCTACGAACTATGAGGAAGCGATGATGAGCCCAGTTTCCGCGAAATGGCTTGAAGGCCATGAAATCTGAGATGGGATCCATATATGAGAACAAAGTGTGGACTTTGGTGGACTTGCCCAATGATCGGCAAGCCATAGAAAATAAATGGATCTTCAAGAGGAAGACAGACGCTGATAGTAGTGTTACTATCTACAAAGCTCGACTTGTCGCAAAAAGTTTTTCGACAAAGTTCAAGGTGTTGAATACGATGAGATTTTCTCACTCGTATCGATGCTTAAGTCTGTCCGAATCATGTTAGCAATTGCCACATTTTATGAAATCTGACAAATGGATGTCAAAGCTGCATTCCTTAATAGATTTATTAAAGAAGAGTTGTATATGATGCAACCAGAAGGTTTTGTCAATCCTAAAGGTGCTAACAAAGTGTGCAAGCTCCAGTGATCCATCTATGGACTGGTGCAAGCATCTCGGAGTTGGAATATACACTTTGATGAGTTGATCAAAACATATAGTTTTATACAGACTTTCGGAGAAGCCTGTATTTACAAGAAAGTGAGTGGGAGCTCTGTAGCATTTCTAAAACTATATGTAGATGACATATTGTTGATTGGAAATGATATAGAAATTCGGGATAGCATAAAAGGATACTTGAATAAGAGTTTTTCAAAGAAAGGCCTCGGTGAAGCTACTTACACATTGAGAATCAAGATCTGTAGAGATAGATCAAGACGCTTGATAAGATTTTTCAATGAGTACACACCTTGATAAGATTTTGAAGTAGTTCAAAATTGTGACGCCCGGGTAATCAAGCTACAGTAATCCACTTTAACGATGCCACGTCACCTCGGCTACTGTTGACAAATCTCGCGTTAGTTCAAATCCGATTCAAAATTCAAATTCAAATAAGGTCAAACAATAAAAATTTTCAGATATTAAAACTAAAGTGTTCGGGTGGTTCCAAATAATTCATAAGTAATTATGGTGGAGGAACCACACTTTTATAAAATGTTTATTTACCCTAAGAAGAATAAAACAGTAGCAAATACAATTATTTAAGTGCTTAAAATAATAAACATTATCAAAACTAATTGGTTATAAGTATTAAACTATTGTGGCATAAGTTGTAAATTCTATTAGGTGCCACTTTAGTAAAATTGCTAAAACTAAAATAAAATAGAAAAGTAAAAAGGTAAAGTAAAGAAAAGGAAAGGGCAAATGCAAACAAAAAAAAGAGATAAAGCCCTCCCTCGTTGGGCCTCGGCCCACCGGCCATTAGGCTAGCCAGCTGCCCAAATGGCCCCACCCCTCCTATCCCCACCTGTGGGAAACCCCAACCGTAATCCCCCCACTCGCCTGATCAAGACACTCGCCTGATCCCATCCGGATCGGATCAAACCCCGCCGCCTCATCCATTCCCCCACACGCCGGATGGCGCCTGGCCTCCCGGCGCCTCCTCGCCTTCCCCAAGCCCTCCCGCCACCGGAGCCGCCACGCCGCCCGCCGCCTCTCCCTCTCCCGATCCAGTGGGATCGGGCGACCACCGCACCTCCACCCCACGCCGAGCCGGCGCCCCGTCGCTGTCAGCCAGAGCCGCCTGCCGCCTCCTCCCCATGTGGCCGTCGCTTTGTGCCGCCTCAGCAGCCCGCCCCGACCTCGCTTCCCGACCCGCTCCCTCGACCCGACATCCCGCCCCGCCGTCGTCGCCACGCCGCCCGAGCCGCCCACGACGCCCGATCGTCACGCGCGCCGCCGACGCCTCACCGCTGCCGCCGCCTGCCCGCTTCGCCTCCACGACCGAGCTTCCCGGCTTGCCGGACCGCCCGACCCCAACACAACCGTCGCGGACGCCTCATCGTCTTCCTCCACGCCACTTTCCCCAAGCCTCGCGCCCCCTCTCCGCCAACGCCGGTGAGGCCATCGGCCTCCGCCTCCCCTACTCCCCTCTCTCACACGCCGCCTGCCGCCTCGGCCTCCCCGTCGGTTCCACGCCGTCCGCTGCCAGCCCCCCCACCTTGGGGCCCTCCCACGGCGTCCCACTCGGTGATCACCAAGGCCGAGACCCAGCGCCTGACGCCGACGCCCCTCACCCGGGCTCTCTCTGGTCGGGCAATCAGCTACTGGGCGCCAGACGCCCAAGACTCACACTGCCTGCTTGGCCTCAAAGCATGACATGGGGCCCCACCCCCCCAAAAAAAAACAAAGAACGTTTTAAATAAAAATAGAAGCTAAAATGGAAATAGAAATGAATTAAATTAATTAGCTAATTAATTAATTAATTAATTAATTAATTAAGCAATTAATTAATCTAATTAATTCCGGATTAGTTAAACCTAATCATTAGTTAAATTAATTGGGTAATTAATTAAACTAATTAATTCTGAATTAATTAACACTAATTATTAATTAACTTAATTAACTAAGATTAATTAAACTTTGATTAGGCTAATTAACTTAATTGAGAAATGTTAATTAATCTGATTAGGTTAATTAGCCATTAGTGAATGACATGCGGGACCCACTGTCAGAGTTGACTCACCAACCCTGCTGATCGATGATCGCCAAGATGACATCATGTTGATATCATAAATGCAATTTCGAAATTAATTAAATAATTAATAAAATTCCGAAATTAATAAAATCTTTTAAAATCATATCTTTTAACCGTAATCCGGATTAAAATAATTTCAACATGTAAGTTGCTCGTAACGACGAGACGAATCCGGATCGCAATCCGCTCGCCCACCACACGCCTAACCTATCGAACTCAGAACTTTCCTCTCCGGTTCCTCCATCGACAGACGTCTCGGGCCGGAAAACTTCCTGATGTTTTTCCCTAACCAAGACCCTCATACCACGTTAGGGCACGCTTAGTGCTGCGTTAGAACACGCCTAGCTCAGATGTTGTCCCGTTATGCACTTGCTCGCTATGTATTTACTGCTTTCTTCCCCTCTTCTCTCCGTAGACCCCGAGACCGATGTCGATGTCCTGTGATCGACTACGCCACCGACGACCCCTCTCTCTTGCCAGAGCAACCAGCAAGCCCCCCCCTTGATCACCGTGATACCGCCTACTCTTATCTACACCGCTTGCATTAGAGTAGCATAGCATGTTATTCTTTTTTCGATACTCCTATACTGCTGTATAGCCCGTCCTTGTAACTTCATTTGTTACCTTACCGCAATCCTATATGCTTAGTATAGGATGCTAGTACATTCATCTGTGGCCCTTCATACTTGTCCGTCTCGCTGTGCTATACTATCGGGCCGTGATCACTCGGGAGTTGATCACGGTATATACTATATACCTTACACTATACATTACATGTGGTACTGCTCGGAGATGGGGCCGAAAGGACGGGTGGCTCCATCCCGGTAGAGGTGGGCACAGGTTCCCGACGGCCCCGATCGTTACTTTGTGGCGGAGCGGCAGGCAGGTTGAGACCGCTGGGAGAGAGGTGGGCCTGGCCTGCTCGGCGTTCATGGATACTTAACACGCTTAACGAGGTCTTGGTATTTGATCCGGTCGGCTACGAGCTTATACGCACTAACCATCTACGCGGGAGTAGTTATGGGTATCCCGCGCCGTGGTATCACCGGTACTTCAGACGTCGGACGACGGGCGGCGCTACCGATTGGACCTGAACGCTCGATGGGCTAGGTCTGCTTCGGCCACAGACGCGAACGTGCAGTGTGCTGCTCGTATGATGGGCCTGCACCCTGCGCGCTTAGGTTTAGACCGGCGTGTTGGCCTCTCTCACAGCCTAGGTGGGCTGCGACGTGTTGATCTTACGCGGCGGGCATGACCCCTAAAAGTGTGTCCGCCAAATGGGATCAAGCGTCTTTGGTAAGATGGTGCACCCTGCAGGAAGTTAATCTATTCGGATAGCCGTGATCTTCGATAACAGGGACGACTTGGAGTTGTACCTTGAGCTTATGACAACTAGAACCGGATACTTGATAAAACACACCCTTCCAAGTGCCGATACAACCGGTGGTCGCTCTCGCCGGGGATATGAGCAGAGGATTGCCGGGTAGGATTATTGCTATATGATGTTACTTGGAGGACTTCCGTTGTCCTCTTACGCTTGTTGCAAGACAGTGTCCGTGCGTAGTCTTCGTCAAGACTAGCTATCCCCTCTTATTCGGCATTCTGCAGCTCAGTCCATCGATATGGCCTTTACACATATAACCATGCATATGTAGTGTAGCTCCTTGCTTGCAGTACTTTGGATGAGTACTCACGGTTGCCTTGTTCCCCTTTTCCCTATCTCTACTCGATTGCTGCAATCGACGATGGAGCCTGTGAGTCGACGTCACCGCCTCGGCGACTACTACTCCGGAGGTGCCTACTACTACGTGCAGCCCACGACGACGACACTGAGAGTGACCTAGGAGGATCCTGAGCGGAGGCCTGCTCCTCTTCGATCTCAGATCCCAGTTTGTGCTAGCCATCTTATGGCACCTTGTTTAACTTATGTCTCGTACTCAGATATTGTTGCTTCCACGACTCGCCTATGATCGAGCACTTGTATTCGAGCCCTCGAGGCCCCGGCTTGTATTATGATGCTTGTATGACTTATTTTATTTGTAGAGTTGTGTTGTGATATCTTCCGTGAGTCCTTGATCTTGATCGTATACATTTGCGTGCATGATTAGTGTACGATTGAATCGAGGGCGCCACAAGTTGGTATCGAGCCGATCGCTCTGTAGGAATCCCCTTCCACACTCCTTGGCGAAGTCGAGTCTAGACTTTACAAAACTTTTACTAACATGGCTGTGTGTCTTATGGGCACACGCCGCCATTGGGTGGTATTAGGATCTTTTACTCCTCGATCTTTACTCGGGATTCTCACTCTCTTCTATTCGGGTTAAATGGAGTTGCTAAAACAAAACTAACTTTAGGTTCTCGCAAGTACTTTCTCCCGAGAACCCCTCACTTCAGATGATCGCCCGCTAATCAAGATTCCGGTTACTCTCGATGTTCTCTCGAGACTTTGTGCTCATCACTTTTGCTATTCCCGGCCACCGATAAATCCGTATGGATAACTACTTACACTCGCCATTCATACGATCATCCCCCATTGATCTTGTTATTACAAGATACCCCGAAGTTTTCTCTATTGTTCCGAGAATACTTTGTGCCTACTGCCTAGCAGTTCTTTGCCACATGAATACCCCTTCAAATGAATCCTCGCACTCGTCGAGTATCCGCTCAACCCCAGTTGTTCTTGTGTTACACAAAAGTCTTCAAATTACTATTCGGTCTTCCGAAAATCCTCTGGAGCCTTGGCTCTTGAAGTTCTTGCTTGCTTGCATTATGGTTAATCCCATAAATCTGGTAGTCTTATTAACGTTCCTTGTCATTATCATTTTGAGTCTGTTGGCTCAATATGTTTGCGAATACCCGCAATCATCATTGATCCTTATAATTACCTTCTTGGCTGAATCGCCATTCTTTAATCGGAATTGGTTCTCGACCAATCCCATTGTCTTTAATTGTACTCTAAGGCTATTCGACTTATCCACCCCTAATCAGAGCATTGCTTCTGATCCCTTGAATTGGGAATCATAATTCCTTTGCATTTGACAATTGAGTTAGTCAGTTGTTTCTATAGTTTGATCTCCTTGCATTCTCCTTCCTCTAGTTGAGTACTGATGCTCACGTCAGATCCCTTGTGGACCGCCATATCCACTGTTGGATTATTAACTGACAGTGTCCTTCATAATTAATCACTTTGTGAGTTCCTTCTCCGATACATGATGCCTTTGGTAAATTGTATCCTCTGCTTTCTCAACCATGCTCTGCCTTCGAGCTTGAGTTAACTATTTCTAAAGATTCTGGTATATGATTCCAAGAAGCCCCTATGGGTAGAACATATGCCTTCACTAAACCGTGTGAACCCGAAAGTTTTCGCGAATCATACTCTTCTGGTGCTACGCCAGATAAAATTTTCAACACTGCAACTTCATCGAACGTGAGAAGTGAATGAAGGGTTATGCCTTGGAGAAGTGGGAGTCGACCTTGAACTTGTGTTCATGCCCATGGACACGATGTATATCTTATCATTAAAAGCTTCTCTTAAATGAATTATTCCTTCGGTATAAGTTCATCTCATATCTAGGATCTGGCCTTTTGCAATCGTGGTTCCGACCATGATTGTTCTTCTTTGATCTCATTTCTCGGGCAAGTTAAAACAATTGTCTTCTATGGATCAATACACCAGTCCAATCTTTACTTTGATCTTGTGTCGAGTATTACCCCCCTGGTATCTCGAGATTATCATGGAACTGCATAACTTTTAAGAGTTCATCGAGTACTACCTTCCCATCGATTCCAATTTCTCACGGTCCTCGAGTTATCAAACACTCAAAGCCACCAATAAGCGAACCGAGTCCGCACGACGGTTCAACAACTCTTCGGTAAGCTTCTATAAGTACGAGTTTGTACCCGATCACACCATTCCTAGCCTGTTTGGCTATATCGTTGTCGTGATGAATTTAACTGTGCTACCCGGTCCTTCTTCTCGGAGCGCAATTTTCGACGATGAACTAACCTTACGTCGATCCTCATCGACATATCATTTCGCCTTGAACAACAAGCTTGGTTTCGAGTTGGTGTCGAACCCTTGGTTCCATTAACCTCCCACTTCATCATTACTTAGACTTGATGTCGTCACGATCGATTACATCATCATGAATTCTCGCGACAAAGGTGTCGTGATCTTCAAAGATTCGAGCTCATCCAGATATCAATTGAATTCATGATGAGAAATACCATCCTTGTCCTCGATGATTTGTATTATCATCGACCACTTTATTGCCTTCCCACCCACACGAGCTTGTTCATGTTTGGTGTTATACTTTGAGTTCCTTGCTATCCAGCATTTGTTCTTCTTTACCTTGGAGTATTACCATCGCTAATATCAAGGATGTTGTGAGGACTGCTCCACCTCTTAAGAAATTCTTGGTATTGAGATGCTTCTCACCATCACCATTCTTTCTTGGTCCCCGTGTTGCTCCCAACCGGTGTACCAACAAGTGAACGATGCTGTTTGAATTCTGCCCTTCTAGCAAACCTCTTGCTTTGAAGTGAAATTCTTAGACTATCGATTATTAAATCACCATTCTGACATTGGTCGTGCAACCCAACCCATCGGGCGCACCTTTCAACCAATGTTTACTTGTGTATGTTTTCCTCGAGCATACTTCCTTATATCACTTGATCTGACAAATGTTATCTCCTTATTCACTAAATTGTGGAAGTCCATCTTTTGGGAATCTCGGTGAATTGCCGTTGAGTTCACCAGACACCTCCTTGTCCTCTCCTTGGGTTAATGATGGACTATTGTTAACGGAAATCACTTCATAGTTCCTTTCCCCGAGAATCTTACATTGTCATCTTGACAATTTATGCTGCACCTTTTCTTCTCGGTATCCTAAGTCTGAGGTATCCTGACACCAATCGGATCTGAATCTCGGTCAGATATGATGGTTGGGACAACTTTACAAGAGTTATGATGTTGATCCTTTGAAGACCCGGTAGCATGATGTCATGCCTAGCACCCCCCCCCCCGGGCTGGAGGACCTATCATTATAGATTCCTTTTCAGCAGGGTTGTCCACTCATCCATAAGGGAATTGTAATATTGGTTCTACAAGTTATTCCTGATGGATCCTTCGTGATTCCAAAGTTTGATCTTCGCCTGAAGGCCTTGTCAATGCTATCTCGAAGCATGTCTGTGATGCTTTGATTTTCAACAAGAACATTCGAAGCCCAATGCTAAATGTTTCTTGCTCAATTATCCGAACACCGTTGTATGAGTAATGTCATGAAATTTCTCTCCCCTTACCTAAAGGGTTTTCTACATTATAACCTGTCATGGATATCATGCTCTGCTTATCCTTGGGAAGGATATACCCTTGAAATATGTGTTTAAACATATTTTCCTTTCCATTGTTCTGTTTAATATGATGATCATATTTTCCCATCCATTGGTTTGTTTAAACCTTTTCTATGATCTATATGATATAAGCAGTAATAATCCACTGCTTGAGCAAACACCTCGATGTACAACTCTGTCAGTAAGACCTTGTCACTATTGTGACGACATCCCGGTAGCCACCGATGGACGAGAACCTTGCCTATTGGTCCGCCTCGCTCAACGAAAGCAGAAAATGGTTCTCTTCGTCCCTCGCCCTTGGTACCTATGTTGTTGCCGACATGACCCTCAGACTCTCCTCTGGCATGCCTAGCTTGCATGATCGTGCAAGATGTCACCAACCTTTCTACTTTTAACCACATGGTGGGCCCATAACCCACAGTTCCACAGGAACGAAAACCTGACTCTCCTGTACACCCCTGTTGCCGAAGTTATTCCCCACGCTTGCCCTTGTATATAATTCATGGGCCACTTGCCTATTGATCAATCCTAGTAACAGACGCGATACTTAATCTCGCTACTCTGAACCCCTTTCTCACTCTGGTTCAGGCTTCGAGCAACTATCTATCCGCTTGGAGCCTATTATGGTACCTTCGCACCTTACTCTCGAGGTATTTCTTATGTTCAACTCGAGAGATAATCTTATACTAATTCATGGGTTAGCCCAGCATTGTTTCCCTTAAAAGCATTGTGTCGTAGTGAGCTGCCCTTATCGCTTCGTAAAATACGATGGAGTTCCCAAGAAATGATGACCAGTTTATCATGATGCATCGGAATAAAGGATTGAAGACATCAACGAAAGGGATTAACTTCTTCAAAAGATCCGTTAGATTATCGTAACAGACCTTTCCCCTTGTTCCCTCTTAAATCTCGGACGAGATTTCTTGTAGTGGAGGAGAATTGTGACGCCTGTAATCAAGCTACAAGAATCCACTTTAATGATGCCACGTCACCTCGCCTCGCTGACAAATCTCGCGTTAGTTCAAATCCGATTCAAAATTCAAATTCAAATAAGGTCAAACAATAAAAATTTTCAGATATTAAAACTAAAGTGTTCGGGTGGTTCCAAATAATTCATAAGTAATTATGGTGGAGGAACCACACTTTTATAAAATGTTTATTTACCCTAAGAAGAATAAAACAGAGCAAATACAATTATTTAAGTGCTTAAAATAATAAACATTATCAAAACTAATTGGTTATAAGTATTAAACTATTGTGGCATAAGTTGTAAATTCTATTAGGTGCCACTTTAGTAAAATTGCTAAAACTAAAATAAAATAGAAAAGTAAAAAGGTAAAGTAAAGAAAAGGAAAGGGCAAATGCAAACAAAAAAGAGATAAAGCCCTCCCTCGTTGGGCCTCGGCCACCGGCCATTGGCTAGCCAGCCAGCCCAGCCGGCGCCCCACTCCCCTCCTATCCCCACTCCAGGGGGGAAACCCTAACCGTAATCCCCCCACTCGCCCGATCAAGACACCCTCGCCTCGATCCCATCTCGATCGGGATCGAACCCCGCCTCATCCATTCCCCCCCCGTCGCGGGACGGCGCCGCCCGTCCCGGCGCCTCCTCGCCCTCCCCCCAAGCCCTCCCACCCCGAGCCGCCACGCTGCCCGCCCGCGTCTCCCCTCTCCACCGATCCAGGTGGGATCGGGCGACCACCGCACCTCCACCCCACGCCGAGCCGGCCCCGTCGCTTCGTCGCCAGTAGCCGCCACGTCGCCTCCTCCCCTGGGCGTCGCTCTGTGCCGCCTCGCAGCCCGCCCTCGACCTCGCGTTCCCGACCCGTTCCTCGGACCCCGACATCGCCCGCCCCGCCGTCGTCGCCATCGCCGCCGGAGCCGCCCACGACGCTGCGTCGATCGTCGCGCCTCGCGGCGCCTCGACGACACCGCCGTCGCCGCCTGTCTTCGCCTCCTCCACGATCGGAGCTTCCCACCGCGGACCGCCCGACCCCAACACAACCGTCGCGGACGCCTCATCGCCTTCCTCCACGCGGCTTTCCCAAGCCTCGGCGCCCCTCTCCCGCTAACGCCGGTGAGGCCATCGGCCTCCGCCTCCTCCTCCCTCTCTCTCTCACATCGCGCCGTCGCCTCGCCTCCCCTGCCGTCGGTTCAGGCCGTCCGTGGCAGAGCCCCCCCAAGACCTTGGGGCCTCCCTTGGCGTCCCCCTCCGGTGATCACGGCCATGGAGAGACCTCACGCCGACGCCGACGCTGCGCCGCTCGGCCCTCTCTGGTCAGGCAACCAGCAGCCTGGCGCCTGACGCTCAAGCTCCACCGCCCGTTTGGCCTCAGGCCACTGACATGGGGCCCCACCCCCCAAAAAAAAAACAAAGAACGTTTTAAATAAAAACAGAAGCTAAAATGGAAATAGAAATGAATTAAATTAATTAGCTAAATAATTAATTAATTAATTAATTAGGCAATTAATTAATCTAATTAATTCCGGATTAGTTAAACCTAATCATTAGTTAAATTAATTGGGTAATTAATTAAACTAATTAATTCTGAATTAATTAACACTAATTATTAATTAACTTAATTAACTAAGGTTAATTAAACTTTGATTAGGCTAATTAACTTAATTGAGAAACGTTAATTAATCGATTAGGTTAATTAGCCATTAGTGAATGACATGGGGACCCACACAGTCAGGTTGACTCACCAACCCTGTTGATCGATGACGTCGGCATGACATCATGTCGATGTCATAAATGCAATTTCGAAATTAATTAAATAATTAATAAAATTCCGAAATTAATAAAATCTTTTAAAATCATATCTTTTAATCCGTAATCCGGATTAAAATAATTTCAACATGTAAGTTGCTCAGAACGACGAGACGAATCCGGATACGCAATCCGTTCGTCCACCACACGCTCTAACCTATCGAACCTGTAAACTTTCCTCTCCGTTCCTCCGTCGACAGACGTCCGGACCGGAAAACTTCCGGATGTTTTTCCCTAACCAAGACCCTCATACCACGTTAGGGCACGCTTAGTGCTGCGTTAGAACACGCCTAGCTCAGATGTTGTCCCGTTATGCACTTGCTCGCTATGTATTTACTGTTTCTTCCCCTCTTCTCTCCGGTGACCCCGAGACCGATCTCGATGTCCCCGTGATCGACTCGTCACCGACGACCCTCTCTCTTGCCGAGCAACCAGGCAAGCCCCCCCTTGATCACCAGATACCGCCTACTCTTATCTACACCGCTTGCATTAGAGTAGCATAGCATGTTATTGTTTTCGATACTCCTATCTTTGTTGCATAGCCTTGTCCTTGTAACTTCATTGTTACCTTACGCAATCCTATATGCTTAGTATAGGATGCTAGTACATTCATCTGTGGCCCTTCATACTTGTCCGTCTGCGTGCTATACTATCGGGCCGTGATCACTCGGGAGTTGATCACGGTATATACTATATACCTTACACTATACATTACATGTGGTACTTGTTAGGAGATGGGGGCTGAAAGGACGGGTGGCTCCATCCCGGTAGAGGTGGGCCTGGTTCCCACGGCCCCGATTGTTACTTTGTGGCGGAGCGGCAGGCAGGTTGAGACCGCTGGGAGAGAGGTGGGCTGGCCTGCTCGGCGTTCGCGGATACTTAACACGCTTAACGAGGTCTTGGTATTTGATCCGGGTCACTCTGAGCTTATACGCACTAACCATCTACGCGGAGTAGTTATGGGTATCCCGCCGTCGTGGTATCACCGGCACTTGAGACGTCGGCGACGAGCGGGCGCGCCGGATTGGACCGAACGCTCGATGGGCTAGGTGCGCTTCGGCCACAGCGTCAACGCGTGTGTGTGCTTTCGAGGCGATGGGCCCGCACCCTGCGCTTAGCTTAGTTTAGACCGGCGTGTTGGCCTCTGTTGTGCCTAGGTGGGGCTGCGGCGTGTTGATCTTCTGTGGCGGGCATGACCCCGGAAAGTGTGTCCGCCAAATGGGATCAAGCGTCTTTGGGTAAGATGGTGCACCCTGCAGGAAGTTAATCTATTCGGATAGCCGTGATCTTGATAACAGGGCGACTTGGAGTTGTACCTTGAGCTTATGACAACTAGAACCGGATACTTGATAAAACACACCCTTCCAAGTGCGGATACAACCGGTGGTCGCTCTCGCTCGGGGATATGAGCAGAGGATTGCCGGTAGGATTATTGCTATATGATGTTACTTGGAGGACTTCCGTTGTCCTCTTACTTTGTTGCAAGACAGTGTCCGAGGCGTAGTCTTCGTTAAGACTAGCTATCCCCTCTTATTACGGCATTCGCAGCTTCACCACACGATATGGCCTTTACACATATAACCATGCATATGTAGTGTAGCTCCTTGCTTGCGAGTACTTTGGATGAGTACTCACGGTTGCCTTGTTCCCCTTTTCCTATCTCTACTCGATTGCTGCAATCGACGATGGAGCCTAGGAGTCGACGTCACCGCCTCGGCGACTACTACTCCGGAGGTGCCTACTACTACGTGCAGCCCGGCGACGACGACCGGGGAGTGACCTAGGAGGATCCTGCAGGAGGCCTGCTCCTCTTCGATCTGTATCCCGGTTTGTGCTAGCCATCTTATGGCACCTTGTTTAACTTATGTCGTACTCGGATATTGTTGCTTCCACGACTCGTCTATGATCGAGCACTTGTATTCGAGCCCTCGAGGCCCTGGCTTGTATTATGATGCTTGTATGACTTATTTTATTTGTAGAGTTGTGTTGTGATATCTTCCCGTGAGTCCTTGATCTTGATCGTACACATTTGCGTGCATGATTAGTGTACGATTGAATCGAGGGCGTCACAAAAATGGAACAGTCAAAGAAGGAGTTCTTGCCTGTGTTGCAAGGTGTGAAGTTGAGTAAGACCCAAAACCCGTCATTGGCAGAAAATAGAAAGAACGAAAAGTCATTCCCTATGCCTCAGTCATAGGTTCTATAAAGTATGCTATGCTGTGTACCAGACCTATTGTATACCTTGCTCTGAGCAAGGGAGTACAATTTTGATCTAGGAGTAGATCACTGGACAGCGGTCAAGAATATCCTTAGTAAGGACTAAGGAAATATTTCTCGAGAATGGAAGTGATAAAAGAGCTCGTCGTAAAAAGTTACAACGATGCAAACTTTTACACCAATCCAGATGACTCTAAGTCTCAATCTGGATACATATTGAAAGTGGGAGCAATTAGCTAAGTAGCTCCGTGTAGAGCATTGTAGACATAGAATATTTGCAAAATACATACGGCTCTAAATGTGTCAGACTCGTTGACTAAACTTCTCTCACGAGCAAACACATGATCATACCTTAGTACTCTTTGGGTGTTAATCACATAGCGATGTGAACTAGATTATTGACTCTAGTAAACCCTTTGGGTGTTGATCACATGACGATGTGAAATATAGGTATTAATCACATACAGATGTGAATATTGGTGTTAAATCACATGGCAATGTGAACTAGATTATTGACTCTAGTGCAAGTGGGAGACTGAAGGAAATATGCCCTAGAGGCAATAATAAAGTTATTATTTATTTCCTTATTTCATGATAAATGTTTATTATTCATGCTATAATTGTATTAATCGGAAACATAATACATGTGTAAATACATAGACAAACATAGTATCACTAGTATGCCTCTACTTGACTAGCTGGTTGATCAAAGATGGTTGTGTTTCCTAGCCATAGACATGAGTTGTCATTTGATTAACGGGATCACATCATTAGGAGAATGATGTGATTGACTTGACCCATTCCGTTAGCTTAGCACTTGATCGTTTAGTATGTTGCTATTGCTTTTTTCATGACTTATACATGTTCCTATGACTATGAGATTATGCAACTCCCGTTTACCGGAGGAACACTTTGTGTGCTACCAAACGTCACAACGTAACTGGGTGATTATAAAGGAGCTCTACAGGTGTTTCCGAAGGTACATGTTGAGTTGGCATATTTCGAGATTAGGATTTGTCACTCCGATTGTCGGAGAGGTATCTCTGGGCCCTCTCGGTAATGCACATCACTATAAGCCTTGCAAGCAATGCAGCTAATGAGTTAGTTACGGGATGATGCATTACATAACGAGTAAAGAGACTTGCCGGTAACGAGATTGAACTAGGTATTGAGATACCGACGATCGAATCTCGGGTAAGTAACATACCGATGACAAAGGGAACAACGTATGTTGTTATGCGGTTTGACCGATGAAGATCTTCGTAGAATATGTGGGAGCCAATATGAGCATCCAGGTTCCGCTATTGGTTATTGACCGGAGACGTGTCTCGGTCATGTCTACATAGTTCTCGAACCCGTAGGGTCCGCACGCTTAAAGTTCGGTGACGATCGGTATTATGAGTTTATGTGTTTTGATGTACCGAAGGTAGTTCGGAGTCCCGGATGAGACCGGGGACATGACGAGGAGTCTCGAAATGGTAGAGACGTAAAGATCGATATATTGGACGACTATATTCGGACTTCGGAAAGGTTCCGAGTGATTCGGGTATTTTTCGGAGTACCGGAGAGTTACGGAAATTCGCCGGGGAGTATATGGGCCTTATTGGGCCATACGGTAATAGAGGAGGGAGGCCAAAAGGAACGAGGCGCGCCCCTCTCTGGTCCGAATTGGACAAGGGGTGCAGGCCCCTTTTCCTTCTCCCTATCCCCTTCTTTCCTTCTCTCCTACTCCGGAAAGGAAAGGGGAATCCTAGTAGGACTCCCCACACTTGGCGCGCCCTCCTCTAGGGCCGGCCTCTCCCTCCCTCCTTTATATACGGGGGCAGGGGGCACCTCTAGACACAACAATTGATCTCTTAGCCGTGTGCGGTGCCCCCCTCCACCATGTTCCACCTCGGTAATATCGTAGCGGTGCTTAGACGAAGCCCTGCGTCGGTAGCATCATCAACACTGTCATCACGCCGTCGTGCTGACGGAACTCTCCCGCAAAGCTCTGCTGGATCGGAGTTTGTGGGACGTCACCGAGCTGAACGTGTGCTGAACTCGGAGGTGTCGTACGTTCAGTACTTGGATCGGTCGGATCGTGAAGACGTACGACTACATCAACCGCGTTGTGCTAACGCTTCCGATTTCGGTCTATGAGGGTACGTGGACACACTCTCCGCTCTTGTTGCTATGCATCACCATGATCTTGCGTGTGCGTAGGAATTTTTTTGAAATTACTACGTTCCCCAACACTTGCTGGATTAAGAAGGCGAGGGACATCACTGAGCTGAACGTGTGCAGCACACAGAGGTGTCGTGCGTTCGGTAGTTGATCGGTTGAAGCACGAAGAAGTTCGACTACATCAACCACGTCGAGAAATGCTTCCGCTTACGGTTTACGAGGGTACATAGACACACTCCCCCCTCGTTGATATGCATCTTCATGGATAGATCATTGCGTGTGCGTAGAATTTTTTTGTTTTCCAAGCTACTTTTCCCAAAACATGGACCACAGGTGCGCCGCCTTTGCCCACCACCCACGTCCATGTGGGTCCCTTCACGCAGGTGGGCCCACTCCAGAACCTTCTAGAACATTTTTGGTACAATACCGATAATCCTGAACTTTTTCGGTAACCCCGAAAATACTTTCCATGTTTTCTTTGTCTCCGAACCATTCAAAGCTCCTCGTGATGTCCGGGATCCCATCCGAGACTCCGAATTAAAATTTGATAACACCATCTTATTATCTCATCAAACTCTAGCGACACTAAGCGTTAAGTGTGTGACCCTATGGGTTTGAGAATATGTGGACACGATCAAGACTCTTCTCGATCAATAACCAATAGTGGGACCATGGATATCCACAATGGTTCCCACATATTCCACGAAGATATTTCATCGATTGAACCACGATGTCAAGGATTTACATAATCTTGTATACAATTCCCTTTTGTCTGGTGATATGTAGCTTGCCCGAGATTCAATTGTCGGTATCCATACCTAGTTCAATCTCGTTACTGGCAAGTTCTCTTTACTCCTTCCCTGATACAATATCCCCGTGACCAAAAGCATTAGTCACATGCTTGCAAGCTACTTAGGATGTTGTATTACCGAGAGGGCCCAGAAATATCTCTCCATCACATGGAGTGGCAAATCCTAGTCTTGATCCATACAACCCAACTAGTACCTTCCAAAGATACCTGAAGAGCACCTTTATGATCACTCAGTTACGAAGTGACAGTTGGTGCCCACGAAGCATTCTTCTGGTACTAGGGAGTGGCATGATCTCATGGTCTAACAAACAGATAATTGACATTAAGAAAAATGTAGCAATTTAAACTTAGTGACACGGCTGGATGTTAAGCTTGTGATTGGGTCTGTCCATCACATCATTCTTCTAATGATATGACATCATTATTAAATGACAACTCATGTCCATGGTTAGGAAACCCTAACCATCTTTAATCAATGAGCTAATCTAGTAGAGGCTTACCAGGGACACAATATTTGTTTATGTAGCCACACATGCATTTGAGTTTCCGATTAATACAACTATATCATGGAGAATAAAACACTTATCATGAACAAGGGAATATGATAACAACACCTTTAGTATTGCCTCTAGGGCATATTTCCAACACCACGCTATGCCGATCCTCATTGGTCCTAGTCGCGCGTCGGTGGAAGCTTTGCTGGTTGCAACAAATCATGACCTCGTCCTATCGTTGCCGCATAACCACCCCCTTGTTGCACCAAAAATAGTGTTGGTTCCAGCTCCAGTGTCGGCTGTTTGCAACGAAAAGCTGTTGGTTCTAGTTACTACTCCGGTTGGTCCCAGCCACAAATGAGCTTCTAGTTTCGCCTCGCTATCGAGCCCCCGCTTGCAACCATTAATGCACTGTCAACACACCTCCAACATCATACCCACCGGTTGCAGCGCGTCACCTCGTCGGTTCTAGCACCACGTCTTCAGTGGTCGCTCACCATGTGGTGTGGGCTTCGCCGCAACACTACAAGCGAGCAGCGGAGGCGTGGTCCATGACAAGGAGGGGAGCGGAGAAGAAAGAAGAGAAGAGGGAGGGCCTTTAGAAGTGAATCTCATCAATATTTTTTGATGTAGTGGCGCGGGCTCGCCGGTTTGCTGCCCGTGGTGGAGAAGTCGTCGGAGCACAGAGGACAGGGATGGCAAGGTCGCCAGAGTATAGAGGAAGCGCTGGTGCAGGCCCTGGCCGACCGTCAGTAATCATTTGTACAAACCTATTCTTGTTAAACGTAATCCTATTTTATAATCATGTCGCTAAATCTGAGTCGACTGAGGCCATGCTTGGATCCAAGGGACTATTTTTAGTCTGACTAAAACTAGTCTCTTTTAGAGGCTAAAGTTCCAATCACCCCTGACTAAAGAGAGGCTAGAACTAGTCTTGAGACTAAAACTTTTTAGTCATGGGAACCCTACTAAAATATGAATTAGTCCTCTCTCTCCTCATTTAACTCCTCTTCTTTAACACATGCGAGTTCGGGATTGGAGGGTTTGGAGGATAATAAATGCTCATTGACTCATTTTAGTCTATTTAGTATTTGATCCAAGCGTGGGTGAAATTGCAAAGTTTTAGTCCCACTACTTTTAGTCATGGGACTAAAACGTATCCAAGCACCCTCTGAGACTTAAATACGATGTGATATTTTCAAATTTTTAAATATTACGCCACTTGATTGAGAGAGTTGTTTAATCTCGGTCGATTGCCGTCTTCCACAAAAAGAACCTAAACAGAAGAGGAGGCGATAGAAAGAGGTAGACGAAGCCTCGGAACGATACAGGGAAGCTTCGGAAGGGGAAGGGGGAGCGATCGGAAGGGGAGGGCGGAGAGATGGGGATCCGGTTCGTGCTGCTGGTGAACAAGCAGGGGCAGACGCGGCTGGCGCAGTACTACGAGCACCTCTCCCTCGACGAGCGCCGCGCCCTCGAGGGCGAGATCGTCCGCAAGTGCCTCGCCCGCACCGACCAGCAGGTACTGCTCCCCCTCCCGCCAGCTGAATCCAGCACCTGTAGTTCGCCCCCCTCTTCTTTTCCTGGATCCAAGAACCCTAGCTTCGTCCTGAACCCGAATCAAGAACGACGTTCCTTTGGATCTGGATCAGGATGGGCTGTTGTTGACCTCGATTTTCATGCCCGTCTCACGGGAACTCTGTGCCAATGCAGTGCTCTTTCGTGGAGCACCGGAACTACAAGGTCGTCTACAGGCGCTACGCCTCCCTCTTCTTCCTCGTCGGCGTCGACAACGATGAGGTGCGGATTCCGCCAGCACTTCTGTATCCCGTCTTCATAGCTTCTTTATTTCATCACCAATCAGATAGTCTTAGCGAATCTAGATGCAGTCGATTCAGTTTCATGAGGACATGTTGTGCACTCGGCTCTAACTAATCATTTGGCTTTGCTAAACGGAACTTAATCTGCTAGTGATGGGGTAATGGGTGATTCTACTGTTGTTGTTTTTTCCCATTTGCAATCCTTGCCAATTGAAAGGAATTATAATGGGTATATGCTGCGTGCTTAACAAAAGTACTGCATAATGCAAGCGAAGTTAGGCGGGCTGCGAAAAGGTGCCGTCGGATCAGTATAACTAACAGGACAACTCCCAACAAATTGACTAAAGAAGCTAATTGCTACGACCGGGGGAAATGACAGGGAAAATCAATAGCAACTTTGGTCCTCGAAATTACACTCCTACCTGTACCCTCATTGGAGTGGTGGAGCCCTTCACCGTGTTGTTAAATGCTTCCTGTGCCATCCGATGTAGTTGCTCCCTGCCCTTATGCAGCATATTTTGGACACCCTTTTTATGCGAGACCTCTTGATGGCCAAGCCGATAGCATATGTTCATGTCATTGTCAGCACATTCAGACATTTCCTTCTTTTGTATATTGTGAAAACTGGTGCCTTCTAGTTTCTGGAAATCGCCTTCTATACTTCACATGCTGCAGCTAGTTCAGGGTTCCATTTGCTAGCTTGCTGAATAATTTCACTTCCTTCTCCAGCAAGATCAAGTCCTTCACTACAAGCTTGAACACATGCTTCTAAAGCCACCCGATTGTGCATTTCTCCAAGGACGTCCTGAAAAGTTCCTCCACAAAATTAGAATGCGGAATCATCTCATCCGTACAATGCCCTATCAATTGGCGGACATCTCCTGAGATCACATTTAATCCAAAAACAAAATCTAAGACACTCGTGATGAACAAATGTATTGGTCGAAAGCTTTGAGGGATGATTATTGAACATATATCAGTGGGAATTTGACACTTGCTTGGCCCTTGCCATCCTCTATGTTTCAAAATATCTTTGGTAGGAAATTTAGATCTTGAAGGCATCGGTTTTATTTTGGAAATTTATAGGGAAATTTCATGCTGTGGGCTAGGCGCAGAAATGAAATCACTGAACTGAGATATATATTAGAAGAATATTCAAGCTAGGATTGCTAAGTTGCTTAGGGAAAAATGTCCAATCTTTATCCTTAAGTTGATACCTTAGAACTCAACTCATGGCATGTTCTATATGGTGCCTGTAGAACTCGATTGGATCCTAGTTTGTCGGCGGAACTCAGAACTAACTCGACCAAAAAAAAAACCAGCAATAGAATTCTAACTGCAACGAAATGATAAGTAAATTATGACACACTACCTTCAGATGAAAACAGGATGGATGCTGAAATGGAAATAGAGGTGAAGTAACTACAAATGTACGAATATATTGTGAACTCTTTCCAGATAAATATATTTCCGTCTGTAGCTCGGATTCATGGTAGGATTAAAATTGTGGACTACTAGGATCTCAGTGAACCATGCAACATCCACTGGTCTTTTCTTGCCTTGCCTAAGGTTGTTATCTCAAAAGTGTACATTTAGGGTGTGGTTAGTTGGATGGCTGATTCTAGCTTGGCTGCAAAAATGTAGCAAGGATGAGTTTGAACAGGATGAGGTCATGCAGGAGATGTTGTTTGGTTCCTGTATGTGGGGAGCCTGAGTTTGGAGAGATATTGTTTTGTTGGGAGTACTATATTGTTTTTTTGCCACATGTGTATTTACAAGATATGTTAGCAAAATAGATATGTTTTTATGGCTTTAAATTTGTCTTAATTTATTTTTATAGCCTTATGTTAATCTAATCCACTTAGCTATACAAATGTACAATTTTGAGATAGCAACATTAGGCAAGGCAAGAAAAGACCCTGGATGTTGAATGGTTCACTGAGATCCTACTAGCCCACAGTTTTAATATGCAATAACCACTCCGCAGCAACCTGCATGAGCAGAAATCTCGTGTTCCTCCTCAGCCTACCACTGATCAACTTTTTGCATGAGTTTAGCCTGGTTTGTTTATCGCTACACCTAACCTAGCAATGAAAAAAAGCGAAAGATTTTGCACTGACTCAGTATGGCAGTCCAAGCGCATACACCCCAACCAGTCACACCTTATTACGCAAAGTATCAAAAGATTTTACGATTAACTCTCTTAGTTCCAAACAAGCAGACAGCCATATCCTGGTTATTGAACTGCATCGTTGCAGACCTGTTAGTGTAAGATTTGCACATTGGCACAGATATGTGAATTGGCGTCATCTTTCTTCAGGAATTCCATGGTATTGCTATTGAATTATCCTTTGAAGGCCCAATTTGGTTGTGGTAACTATTGCATGTTTGAACTGAAAGGTGCAAACAAATTACATGAAAAGATATCATCTTCATTGATGTTATTTCTACTGCGTCTGTGATAATAACAATACTGAACGATGACAACTCTGCCTATGTATCTCTACCTCGAGTCTGCTGACAATATTTTGGCTGCATCTTGTTTGACAGAATGAGTTAGCCATCCTCGAATTCATACATCTTCTGGTGGAAACCATGGACCGCCACTTTGGCAACGTGGTAAGCTCAAATACCCCAATGTTCAGTATTGTGAAGATACACTCACATAATGATTATGGCTAATGATACGCCCGTTCGTGCCAGTGTGAGCTTGACATCATGTTCCATCTGGAGAAAGTCCACTTCATGCTCGAAGAGATGGTGATGAATGGTTGCATCGTGGAGACGAGCAAACAGAACATATTGGCGCCCATCCAGCTCATGGAGAAAACCTCGTAAATAGCAAGCTCAAAAGTGTCTAGGTGATGCTTTAGCCTCCTCCTCCGTTGCCATAGGTTCCCCCTTTGTGTCAAGAGAAATGCCAAACAACTGCTGTATGTATGGGTGATTGTGTTCACCCGACTGGAAAATGTGAAATGTCCTGTAATGCTGAAAATGAAGACCCGATCATTTTACTTGTTACTCCTCGTGCTTGTTTCAACAGTTCTGTAAAATAATACTGCTCGTGCTGCTTGTTCTAACAGACTTGGTGGAACTGCTGTGCATGAAACATGAGTCACTGCATGAATTTTATGATATCCTGAAAACTTTCAACCAGAACTACCAGATGTTAGGGGGGGCGGACCAGATGAGAGTTAGGATACCCCTTTGATCACTTGAGCATATTTT
Organism: Aegilops longissima; assembly: GCA_021605205.1. Classification (NCBI taxonomy): domain Eukaryota; kingdom Viridiplantae; phylum Streptophyta; class Magnoliopsida; order Poales; family Poaceae; genus Aegilops; species Aegilops longissima. The sequence goes on from CM038681.1 coordinate 122,157,266, forward strand.
TGCAGAATATCCTTGCTGTACGTGTGCCTGATCCCCGCCACCGTCGCAACCTGGTCAGTGGTCACAGACGCTGATATGCCGTTGGCGGGGACAGCGAATCGAGCCTGAAGATGGCACCACCAGTGGCTGTCGGTGACTGGGCGCAACACTGGAAACTTAGTTCCAACGCTCGCCTCGGCTGTCTTTTCACGTTGGCAAATGCAGCTCAGCTATGTTGCTGCTCCTGCCTGAATCCTGAGCAGAGAATCTGGGCAAGTAGCCAACGTGCCTGGGCGCCTGGGCAATCAAACTGTATTTTCGAACAATTGGCATTTCCCACACGGACTGTTTTCATTGAGTGAATTGCAGAAAACCACCACATTGGCGGCTAGGTTTGTAGAAAACGCCGGTTTACGAATTTCTGTCAAAAACCACTAATTCTCGACCTAATTTTTTGCAGAAAACACTAACCGGTCGCTTTGGGCATTTTAACCTCAATTATGACATGTGGGGCTCACATTTGACGTCGTGGCATAACGGCTCAGGTTAGACGGCGTTTGATCTAATATTACAAACTAGTCCCTGAAATTTTACATAGACACCCCTCACTCATAAAGCAAAAACGCAATTAAACCCCGTGGACAGAACCTGCAGCACGGCTCCCATGGGCTCTCGTCGCCGGCTTGGGGCGGCGGCCAAGCCGGCAGATGGACCTCGCCGGCGTCGAGGTCGAGCACCGGGCTGGGCATGGAGAACTACGTCGCCTGCGTCTTGCGACGCTTTCCACGGCGGAAGGTCAGTCAACGGCGACGAGCAGTGTCTGCGCGTCGCGGGGGAAGGGGGGCGCCGCCGTGGTCCGCAGCCCCGCAGCCCGGTGGGAGGAGGCGATGGGGGCTCGCCGTGGGAGGAGCGCAGATGCCGCCGTGGCGGTCTAGCGCTTCCGCGACCGGTGGGAGGAGCGCGCGTAAGGGCGAGCCCTCTCGGCGAGGCGCGGTGCAAGCAGTCGGCGCCACGAGGGCGAGCCCTCTCGGCGAGGCAACGGCGACCGGTGTCTTGTGCGGGCGGTAGGCGGTGTCATCGTCGGGCTTGGGCAGGTCGAGCATGGCGTCGGCGATAGTAGGTGGAGCTGCTTGCTTTGCTCGTGGCTTGGCCGGCGCAAAAGGCGCGGTGGAGCTGCTGCTGCTTTCGGCGAGGCGTTCTTGGTGGCGTCCCGAGGCCCGCGAGGCCAGCGAAACAAGCCCGCATCCGCCGATAGAACGAGAGAGAGAGAGGAGCGGCACATCCATCGAGTCTGAGAGATTTGGATCGATCTGGATCGGGGACGCCTGAGATTTTTTTTTAGAAAGGTAAGGAGTGTACGAGAGATTTGGATCCCGACCTGGATCAGGGACGCACAGAGATTTTTTTTAGAAAGGTAAGGAGTTTTTGACAAAAAGACCCTGTCTAACGCCGTTTATCATGAACCGTTACGCCACATCAGCACAGAGTGGGCTCCATCTGTCATAATCATCATTAAAACGAACAAAGCCGTCAACTAGTGTTTTTTGTAAAAGATTAAGCCGAGAATCAGTGGTTTCTGGCAGAAATTCGTAAACCGGTGTTTTCTGCAAACCTATGCGCCAATGTGGTGGTTTTCTGCAATTCACTCGTTTTCATTCATTTGCCAGAGTGATCAAAACTACTCCAGTTTTCATTCATTTTCGGATCTAACATAGGTTCGAGGGTACACGCAAGTGACAGCACCACACAACACTCGTGGCACCTTAAAATGTTCACCAACTTATTTACTAAAATTTTGAAAAAAAAAACAGGGAAGCACACAATGCCTTTGTTGCTTATACAACTGTAAATGCAAGCATAGTTTTGGAAAACAACGGCAGCCACAAATTCCGAACCCAGCCTGAAAATGCATGGATATTTTCCACCATAGCTTCCGAATCAGCCACAAAACGACCTCGTTTGTATGGTTTGTCGCGCAGTTGATTAATATCGGGTTAGTAAACCAGTTTGCATTCCAGGAACTAGGTAGAGTTATCAACTTAGCAGCCAAGGGAAAAACGATCCTAAAAAATAAGGCAAAGGGAAAAACGTAGAATAACATCAGGATATCAGTTGATATAGATTGTGCGTCTGATAGGTACTTTTATACAGGCCAAAAGTAAAGACTCAAACAATATGCAGCCAGGGTGCTTCCACAGCTCAGAATCCTACTAGTCCCCCCAGTAGAGAACTCCAGAAAGTGCAGCAAACTAGTGAAACTAGTCTCCAGATGAGATTCAAGGCAATCGCATGTGCCCATGGACTGCCAGAAGTCAGCACGATCAACACTATCAGGTGATCTGGATCCAATGGACTGGAACTGAGCCAAGAAAACAATGTCAGCGTTTAGCAAATCAATCCTCAAATTGCACCAAAGTACAACTAGAAGTGCTAGAACAGATATCTAGATTATCAATGTGCAATATACAGCAATAAACAAGTAAAGTACTGGAATAAGCTGATATCCATCCATGCATATTATCGTCTTGAGTCGCAACTCGCAATCCATAACCAAGTAGTATAAGGGATGAACAGATATCAATATGACGCGGATACTACCATGACGTGAAGTGTCTGAAGGCGAGGAAAGCATCTGAGTAGGGTGTGCAGCATCTTAGCCTCCGTGGCATGCGAAAACCGCACCTTCACAGCCAGTATCTTCAAACTTGGCAGCATGGCGCTAGCTCTCACATTCATCCCAGCCTGCCATTGAGGCAAATTAAACAACATGAGAAATCTGCTTGGTAGCACAATACCGTACTGAATGTTAAGTGCAGATCACATAAGCTACAAGACGCAGTTACCCTGATGACAATGCCGCCAATCTCGAGCGCGTGGAGCTGGAGGTCTAAGAAACCGAGAACCTCCAGCCTGGGCGCGTGGACAATCTTGACGGGCCTCCGGTCGGAGAAGCTTTCGAAGAACAGGCGCTCCAGGCAGGGTGCATCCTCGACGATGATTTCATCCAAGCTGCATAACCATTCGACCACGATACGGAGGCTGCGGGACCTGATGTGGAGACAAGAAGGGAAGCTGTACGCCATGGCAAAGGAGAGGATCTTCAGCTTGGGGCAATGCGCGAGCAAGGCATCGACTTCCCTGTCCTCGATGATGGTGTGGAAAATGCCGAGCTCCTGAAGGTTGGGGAAGGCAGGCGAGTCGGCGGTCGTGTCTGGGAAGCGCCATCGCCAGAGACCGATGTAGAGGCGGGTGAGGGAGGCGCAGCTGAGGATATCGTCGGGGAGCGGCAGGTCGAGCGGCCAGGGGCGGTTGAAGAGGATGAGGTCCTGGATGTTCCTCGCGGCAAGGTTGGCAATCAGTTGCTGAAGCGCGTACTCGTGCTGATCGAAGGAGAGGCGGGTGACGCGCGCGGCGAGGACGGGGCCCGGGTGAGCGGCCACGCAGCGCGAGACGGCGCGGACGGCGCGGAGCTCGCAGAGCCCGTCGGCGGTCCTGAGGTGAGCGTCGTCGACGAGGAGCGGGGTCGCCGCCCACACGCGGCGCCAGCGGGTCGAGAGGACCATGGTGCGCGCGGCTTCGTTGGTGGGGAGGCGGGAGATGATGTTGGAGAGCAGGTCGTCCGGGAGGTGGCTGATGTGGTCCTGGCCGTCATCGTCCCGCGCCGCCGGGCCGGCAGCGGGGGCGGCGGCCTCGTCCTCAGAGGAGGTGAGGGAGAAGTGGTCGTCGTCGGAGTCGTCGGCGTCGGGCGCGGGGACGAAGGGTGGGGGCAGGAGGGAGATAAGGTAGGGGACGATGGAATCGATACGGTCCTGCGCGGACAGGACCGCCAGTGCCAGATTGTTGAAGTGCTCCGCGATTTGGGCGGCGTGGTTCGCAAATCCTCCTCCTCCTTCACCTGCGGCGGCGTCCATGGCGGCGGAGACCGGCTAGGGTTTTGTCGGCGGGCGGGAGGGAGGGAGAAACCTCACCTCCGCGAGGCGAGCAGGCTGAAGGAATGGGGACTGGCGTGGGATGCCGTGGACCGCGGTGGACTGGCGGTAGTGGGTGTGGGTGGGTGGTGTACGGTGCTCTTTTTGGTGAACTTGTGAACCAAAATTTCAATTTCAAGATCAAACAGACAATTCATCTGTGAAAAGCAGCGAAGCAACTAATATTAAGAGCAACTCCAACGCGGCGACCCATTTTGTCCGTGCGCGTCCGTTTAGATCGACGCGGATATAAAAGTTGACCCAACGCGCCGACCCAAACGGACGCGCGTCCGCTTTTCGTCCGCATACCGACCCATTCCCGGCCCATTTTTTAGTCGGATTTGCGTCGGCGCGGACACGCGACGGACGAGAGCGCGCCCGCCTACTCCTCCCCCCTGGCCCGCTGGTCGGTGGCACATTGGCCATCCTCTCCCATTACAACAACAAGCCCTCGCCCGCTTCCTTCGTCGTCGCTGCCGCCGCCCACGCCGCCCCTTTCTCCGGTGACTCTGCCAGCTGCCGGTGCCGCAACATCCCCTCTGCAACGCCGCCACCTCCCACATCGCCCGCCATCGCCATCTTGCCGCCGGTGAACCGAAAGCTTCCACACCCCTCACAAACACGGTAGCGATCGCGACCAAGAAGCCACCTCATTGCCGTCGAGTCCTCACCAAAGACGCTCGTCGGACGCCGACACGCTCGTCGGACGCCGCCAGGGCAGCTAGCTGGTCCGAGGGCGGCGCGACTCCTTTCGCCGGCCGTCTCCTTCGTCGACGCCCGCAAGTTGTTCGACAGTTTGCCAAGGTACAAAATGGACTCTGCCGACGAGTTCTTTTTTCACAATTTCCTTTGCGACTCTGACGATTTCTCGTCCGATGATGAGGAGGAGATCTTGGCTGCCGTGTTGGTCCATAACCACCTCAATAGCCGGTGCCAGTCATTTCGTGGCTCCATTCCGAGGCACATTCCGGCATTGAATTGCAACCGAGAGAGTGGGCATTTTCTTCTTTGGAAGGACTACTTTGACACAACAAACCTGTTGTTCAAATATCAGAAATTCCGTCGCCGTTTCCGTATGAGTAGGCATCTTTTCAACTGTATTAGAGAGGGGGTGTTCGGTTATCATGACTATTTCGAGTGCAAAGAGGATGCCGTTGGAAAGATTGGTTTCTACTCTTATAAAAAATGCACTGCCGCCATCTGAATGCTTGCATACGGAGTGCTCGGTGATCTCATTGACGAGTATGTCCATATGAGCGAGTCTACATGCCTAGACTCCCTGTATAAGTTCTGCAAGGCTGTTATTGTTGTGTTTGGCCCTGAGTATTTGAGAGAGCCGACTCCTGAAGATACAGCCAGTTTGTTGGCGATGAATGCCAGCAGGGGCTTCCCAGGGATGCTTGACAGCATAGACTGCATGCACTGTGAGTGGAAGGACTACCCTTCTGCTTGGCAAGAGCAGTATAAGGGCCATGTCAGGGTTTGCACTGTCATACTTGAGGCCGTGGCGTCTCAAGATCTCTGGATCTGGCACTCTTTCTTTGGCATGACCGAATCACACAATGATATCAACGTACTTCAGCGCTCGCCAGTGTTTGCTAGGCTTGCCGAAGGCAGCAGCCCACCAATGAACTTTACTATCAACGGCCACAACTACGATAAAGGATACTACCTGGGTGACGGTATCTATCCTCAGTAGACCATCATTGTGAAGGCAATCCCCAACCCTGTCGGAGAGAAGAGGAAAAGATTTTCCCAAGAGCAAAAGAGTGCTAGGAAGGACGTCGAGCGTGCCTTTGATATTTTGCAATCTCGATGGGGCATCGTTCGGTATCCTGCTAATACTTGGAGCACGCAGAAATTGTGAGAGGTGATGACTTCTTGTGTGATCATGCACAACACGATCGTAGAAGATGAGCGTCGGAACGTCTCTACGATCAAGAATTTCAGTTTCAGGGTGAGAATGTTGTGCCTGAGCATGGAGGAGCGGCAACGCTTGAACAGTTCACCCAATTTTATCATGACTTACGTGACTGGAAAACTCACACGCAACTACAAAATGATTTGGTTGAGCATATGCGGGCTCATGTTGGCAACCAATAGATATATCTTTTTTATTCGACTTGCAAAATTATGTGAGACATTTTTACTTTTATTCGGCTTGTAAAACTACCGAAACTATGTTATTTATTTGGTTGTGGACTACATGTTTGCTTGTGAAATAATACAAAAGTTGTGTGTGAAAAAATTGTGCTATTTGTTGAAAAGGGCGGCCAGCCGGCCATGCCGGCACTTATGGGTCGGCGCGTTGGGCGCATTGCCGACCCATATCTCAAACAGGGCGGACGCCGGGCGGGCGACCGATTCAAACGGACGAAAAGCGGACAAAAACGCCGTCCGTTTGGGTCGGCGCGTCGGAGTTTCTCTAATAGCTAATTTTTGTAATTTCTTGTTGTGTATGCTAAATCCCATGATTTATTGAAATTTATAGGAAACATAATGTGATACCGAAAATTCAGCTTATAGACAACTGTTATGTAAGATGTCATGCCTTCACAACAATTCTGGTAGAGTTGCCACATTGAAAGCCTCCATAACACGTATGGCGTGCTCTCTATAATATTATTTATGTTGCAGAAGCGAGGCGTAAACTCATTGGATACACATTTCTTTTGCAATTCCACACCCCTCATATGGTTCACGCACACATCAGCCAACCGAGACCACACAACGCGTGCCGACAACACAGTTGCGGTCGCAACTGCCATGGGATATACACACGCGTCATCCAGTCGCTCCAGTGGCGCACACGTAACACATAAGCACACACGCATCGTCCATTAATAATCAAGTAGCCACACACACAACACACAAAGCACGCACGCATGCCCGACAAGAACGTGCGTCCTCCTCCGAACGCCCAACAGCTAGGGCCATCGAGCAGCGCGAGCGCCCATGAACTTGTTGTTCAAACCTATATCAAGCTGGATGGTAAAAAATCATTGGATGTCCCACCTAATGCTTACTATAATTTAGAACAATGGCGTCATGACTTCTTCCTCGTCGAGCAGTTGTTCCTCCTCCTTCGAGAGTGGAAGCTAGTCTGGCGAAAGGGGAAGCGGTATGGTGAAAGTGAAGAGGGAAGTAGAGAGGAAGAAGAGGAGGATGAGCTCTGTGCCAACACGGGGTTGGGACGACCTTCCTATAGCGGTCGAAGACGGAAAAACATGACGAGAATGGCCGTCACCGGTGGGAAAATGTGGTGAGCGAAGGCCTTAGAAGTTGGGCACATGGCGGCCTCCGTCAATTGGCCTACTTCCTGGTGCCATGGGCGTTTGATCGTGTGCGCCGTTGGCAGGGGCATGGAGATGAGATGGGCCACATGGAAGGATGAGGAGAGAGGTGAAACCTCCCTCCCACGCGAGGAGTTGGCGGATGAAGCGGGCTCCAACCCACATCCTCCAAATATGAAGGCTCACAGGTTCGATTTGTAGCGTCAATCATAAATTATAGCGACCCTGAGCCGGATCGACTCTGCTAGAGTGGCCTTTTCGGCTAAAATCATCATATAGGCTGTTTTTTCTCTAGACGTTGTTGCTACAACCATGCTGGACCACAGGCATCCAACTACGGCATGCCTCCCCAAGCCATGGGCTTCTAACTACATTGATTTCATGTTCCTCAAGAAGAGCAAGGTGGGTCGATGCAACCGAGACTTTGGACGGTCGCAATTGCACAGGAGAAAGATTTCCACGCTACAGACACCCTCTTCGGATGTGTTGTTCTAAGTGTTATTTGTGGCAGGATCGTTGATCCTTTCATGACCACTGAGGTTGGTAAGGATTTTGGGATGCGCTTGAGGCAAAGCTTGGGGTCTCGAATGAATGCAATGAATTGTATGTCATGTAACAATATCATGACTGGTGACCGCTCCGTAGTTGAGTAGTCTCATGAGATACAATCACTTGCCAAGGAACTTGAGCACTTCAATTATATGTTATCGTACAAGTTTATTATCTAAGGCATCATTGCCAAGCTTCCTCCCTCATGGAGGAATTTTGCTACTTTTCTAAAGCATAGATACAAGAATTTTCTGTTGTCAATTTAATTGGCACTCTTGGTGTGGAAGATAAGGTGAGGGCAAAAGACACATGTCTTCGTTTCCATGAGGGCAATTCTTGTGCCATTTTGGTGCAAAAGAGAAGTTTGTGGGCAAGAACAAGGCCTCGCAGTGTGCAAACTTCAAGAAGAAGAAGGAGACCTTTAAGAAGAAAGGAAAATGGCATGTCTATGGTAAATATGGACACTAGGAAAATGATTGCATGCATCACTTTGACATGAAGGAGACCGTTAGTGTTGTTAATTGGGATGTTGAGATGAAAAATATTGGGTAGGGTAAATTTCCTACCATTTTTAGTATGTCATTCTCCTGATTAGTGGATTGACACAAATGCCAATATATGTGTGTACTGATATCTCCATATTTTTTATTACAAGATCATAAGAACCACATCTGTGTTGATGGGAAGCATGGCACATGCTTCTGTTCATGATGTTAGTACAGTCGATCTAAAGTTTACTTCGGGAAAGATCATGCGGCTGAAGAACATGCAACATGTCCCTACTGTAAATAAAAAATATTGTCAGTGACTCTCTCTTCTGTCGAGATGGCTATAAATTGGCATTTGAGTCCAATAAGTTTGTATAGTCTAAATGTGGACAATTTGTTGGTAAAATATATAAGTGGCAGATGCTTGATCCGCCTATTTTTGTCAGACTTTTGCACTAAAGTTATTAATCATGTTTGTAATAAATCTAAATCGAATGCTTGGCACTCACGACTTTGTTATATTAACTTTGGCTGAACAAGACGGTTAGCAAATCCGAGTTAAATTTCAAACTTAACCGTTGTCAAAGGTTCTAAGTGTCAAGTGGGTGTGCCAGCAAAGCAATCTCGCAAGTATCATATGACAACTAAGGTGAGGAACTTGACACCAACAGAACTTGTACATTTAGATCTTTGTGAGATGAATGATGTGTTCATAAAGGATGGAAAAAGATATTGAATGACTCTCATCGATGACTCTGCTATATATTATATCAGCTAAAAACAAAAGATGAGGCTTTGCACTACTTTAAAATCCATAAAGCCTAAGAAGAAAATCAACTTGATTGAAAGGTTAAAAAGACTTAGGTCAGATTATGGTGGAGAGTATTTTTCACCCAAGATTGATTTGTTTTGTGAGGAACATGGTATAATCCATGAGAGGACGTCTCCATGTTCTCCCTAGTTAGACGGGGTTGCCAAATGAAAGAACCACACTGAAAGTGCGTTATATCGACTAGAGGGGGGGGGGTGAATAGGCGATTTTTATGAATTCTTCACTGAGGAATTTGCCAGTGAGGAAATTCCTTAGCGAAGAACTACTTGCAGCGGAATAAGTACTCAAAAGTATGCATAGCAGAACACAAGCATGGTCACCATGATGAAATGAAGACAAGCACAGAGTACAGAAAGCGTAAACACATGATAACACAGGATGAAGACAAATGATGAAGAAATTGAACTGAGGAAATTGAGAAAGTCTTGATCAAAGTCTTCAAACACAGATATGAACAAGTGCACAACACGCTTATGAGGAAATGAAAGAGTTGAGGAAATAGAACCAGTTGGCTTGGTGAAGACAATGATTTGGTAGACCAGTTCAAGCTGCTGTCTCGGTTATGCGTCTGGTTAGGGCGGCTAGGTATTTAAACACGAGGACACACGATCCTGGACACCCATCTGAACACGTAGTCCAGGACACTTAGTCCTCACCGTATTCCCCTTGAGCTAGGGTCACACAGACCTCGCCCAATCACTCGTGGTAAGTCTTCAGGTGACTTCCGAACCTTCACAAACTTGGTCACTCAGCGATCCACAATTCCTCTTGGATGCTCTAGACCATGACGCCTAACCGTCTGGAAGAAGCACAGTCTTCAAAGGTAACAAGCGTCGGATCCATGCAGGATCAATCTCTTCAGTGATGCTCAATCATTTTGGGTTTGTAGGTGTTTTGGGTTTGGGTTTTTCCTCACTCAATGATTTTCACTCAAAGTCCTCGGAGGATGGGATGCTCTCAAATGACATGTGTCAAATTCTCCCGGAGCAGCCAACCAGCTAGTGGTTGTAGGGGGCGGCTATTTATAGCCTAGGGAGCAGCCCGACATGATAAGACATAAATGCCCTTCAATGATATGACCGTTAGGTGGGTAGATATTTTGGGACAGCTGGCGCATAACACAGCAACAGTCGGAAATTTGAGGCTCAAATTCCTCAGGGCTATCATGTTCCTCACTGTCGGTGTCAAAACCGGCGGATCTCGGGTAGGGGGTCCCGATCTGTGCGTCAAGGCTGATGGTAATAGGAAGCAAGGGACACAGATGTTTACCCAGGTTCGGGCCCTCTCGATGGAGGTAAAACCCTACTTCCTGCTTGATTAATATTGATGATATGGGTAGTACAAGAGTAGATCTACCATGAGATCGTAGAGGCTAAACCCTAAGAGCTAGCCTATGATGGTATGATTGTAATTGTGATCGGCCTTCTAGGACCAACCTCTCCGGTTTATATAGACACCGAGAGGGCTAGGGTTTACATGGAGTCGGTTACAAGGAAGGAAATATAATATCCGGATCGCCAAGCTTGCCTTCCACGCCAAGGAAAGTCCCATCCGGACACGGGTCGAAGTCTTGAGTCTCGTATCTTCAAGCTTCAATAGTCGAGCGTTGTACACAGTCCGGTAGTCCGGATACCCCTAATCCGGGGCTCCTCGGTAGCCCCCAGAACCAGGCTTCAATGACGATGAGTCCGGTGCAGATATTGTCTTGGCATTGCAAGGCGGGTTCCTTCTTTGAATACTCCAAAGTACACATTACGGCGAATAGTGTCCGCCTCCAATCAATGTTGTGCTCCTCGGCTTCATTGCCTCAAGAATGACCATCTCCACGTGTCGGCGAATGCAGGAGTCGAGGCATTTTGCATTTGCCACCCTCGATCCTCCGGCTAACCGTCTATTTGAAGGGACGGGATTCTCAGATCAAACCTCACCCTCCCGAGCTAGCATCCAGCAGGCGCTCGCGAAAAGCCATTCCAAATGGCCGACCGTCGCAGCTCTTACGCTGCGCCCTTCTCGTTCCAAGTCGGGGATTGGGAGAGTGTTCAGTTCCTCATAGCCGTTTGATAGAGTTACAAACCCAAGGGTTTCTCCCATCGGCATTCATGGTCCCGTCCGAGCTGGAATAGCCACTTATGACGGAGGGGAACAAGTGAGGATCTCCTAGCCCATCTCCGGAGGAGCGATATACCTCATCCCACATCTGCCGAGGCGTCGGGTTCCATATCCACCCGTTTCTTGGCGGGCTCCTGGAGTTCTCGGCCTCCAGCCACACAATCTTACCCTGCCTCTATTCTCGCACATAGCGGGTATGTTGCCATTTGCGAGCTGTTTTTAGGCTGCGAACCACACTTCGGATTATGGAAGAAACTGTTCTGCCTCGTCCCCCGCACCCAGGGGGAGTCCCTATGTCAAGTGGGCGGGGCCGAAGTATGGCGCATTGCCAAGATCGGATACCTGTCCGGCACTCCTGGGAAGGCACCAGAAAACTAGCCTTCAGAGTGGTTCTATATAGACAACATCCCCCCTTCCGGATCCAGTCCGGACAGGTCTCCCCAAGTTCAACAACGCTCCGCCGAGGGAACGGCTAAGCTGGCGCCCCCGGGGCCCTCAAGAAGAGGACACAAGGGAAATATTCCTCCTGATGAACAGGATAAAGTTACTGGCCAAATCCGGACTGACGATAGTTGAGGTTATGGCGATATGCATAAGACGGGGAGTGCAACCGCTCCAATATCGGGGGAAGCCCATGTGGCATTTCAACGAGGAAGACGACACCACCCGCTGCGGCCGTAAGGGTCCGGACTCCACTGCCGCTTTGGCGAGGATATTGTCCGATTTGTACAAAGGGGAAGAGGAGGAATTCCTTCGCATAAAAACACGGGACTGATTCTCCATGTACAACCCCTAGAGTGGGTAAGTTGCCATTCTTTTTCCCTGCTTTACTTACTCTAGCGTTCTTCTGCTAAGATTACTTGCATCAATGCTTCTAAGCAGGAACCAAGGAGGGCCGTAGAAGGAATCTTCAGCCCCTCCCCGCAACCAGAGGACCCTGGAAGGGCCCTAGATCCGGGACTTAAAGTGGATCCGGATATCACTGTGGAGCTTGTCAACGGGGTATTCTATCAAGCGAGCTGGGATGGCGCCCTAGTGGCCATTACGCCCGACTACCCTGGACTGCTCCCGGCGTCGCGTGTAAGCCGAACTAAAAAACCCTATCCTTTGAAGAGGACTCCCCCCAGGTATTATAATTTACCCTTGAGGCGTCATTCTATTTGCAGAAACGACGGCCGGAGCGAGGGGCCGAGCCCCTAGGGACTCGTCAACCACGGGCGTCCGGATCGGGCAGGCTCAAGAGGAAGGCGGTGAGGGTTGACACACCGCTACAGAGGTAAAGTAATACCCTGTCCTGTAATTATAGAATTTGAAATATGACAGCGCCCTTCGTGTTTGGCAGGAAGAGGAATAACCGGACTATATCCGGAGACCCTACCAATCACGCCTCCACCAGCCGGGTTCCAAAACCGGCTTCGGGGGCGGAGGCGGACATGGGGCCAGCACCCCATAGTTTCCCGACGGAGGATGCGGATATGCGTTCGGCCACGAACTCCGAAGTGGAGCGCGCCATGAATCACCGGGGCCGGAGGGCCGTGCTCCGGAACAACATCTTTTCCGAAGAGGCTTTTAATGCCTTCAATTCAGCGGACGCATACATCCAAGCTGCTCGGGGCGGGCTTGCCCAAGCGACAAACCAGTATACCAAAGACATACGGGTAAGAAATTTTGATAAGTATGTATAGCAGTAGCCCCTGAGACTTAGAATAGTTGGGACAACTGTTTGAAGGATCAATATATGCACAGGTCCTTGTGGACAAGAATGAACAATTGGCTCGAGAGCTGGAGGCATGCAAGGCCTAGCTGACTGATGCGGTAGCCAAGTTAGGGGGATCCCAAAAGGCCCCCTCTGGTAATATTTGTCCCCATTATACGCAGATGTACCAGTTAGTAAATGGCTGGTGTGGTTAGTCTAACAGAAAATTCTGCAGACAATCCCGGGGTGAATCCGGAGGGCGTAAGAGAGGACGCATCGCATCTCAAAAGGCAGCTGGAGGCTGGCGAGCGCGTTCTTACGCGAGTTAGGCAGGAGAAGAACAATCTTCAAGATGCCAAAGTCCAGCTGGACGTGGAGTTAAAAGATCTCCGTGCTCAGCTCGCGGACTCCGTGAAGGAGAACAAAAGGCTTCGACGCGACATTTACAGTAAGTGCCTAGACGAACTGTAGTATAGTTCGGCGAGGAAGTATATTGAAAGAATTTTGCTTGCAGGAATGTTAACGGTGCATACGAGGAGGAGATTGTTGGGGAGCGTAGTAATTTCAAAAAATTCCCACGCTACGCAAGATCATGGTGATGTATAGCAGAGAGAGGGAGAGTGTTGTCCACGTACCCTCGTGAGACCGTAAGAGGCGTTATGACAAGGCGGTTGATGTAGTCGTGCGTTTTCACGATCCGACCGATCAAAGTACGAGCGTCGGCACTGCGAGTTCAGCACACGTTCAGCTCGATGATGATCCCGGACTCCGATCCAGCGGTGTCGGGGATGAGATCCGTCAGCATGACGGCGTGGTGACGATGATGATGTTCTACCGGCGCAGGGCTTCGCCTAAACACCGCAACGATATGACCGAGGTGGAATATGATGGAGGGGAGCACCGCACACGGCTAAGGAACGATCACGAAGATCAACTTGTGTGTCCATGGGGTGCCCCCTGCCCCCGTATATAAAGGAGTGGAGGAGGGGGAGGGCCATCCCTCTCTATGGCACGCCCTAGGGGAGTCCTACTCCCACCGGGAGTAGGAGTCCCCCTTTCCTAGTAGAACTAGGACCCTTCCAAGTAGTAGGAGTAGGAGGGAAGGAAAGGGAAGGGAAAAGGAGAAGGAAGGAAGGGGGTGCCCCCCTTCCCTAGTCCAATTCGGACCAGACCAAGGGGAGGGGTGCGGCCACCCTTGAGGCCCTTTTCCTTCTTTCCGTTATGGCCCAATAAGGCCCAATACTTATTCCCGTAACTCTCCGGTACTCCGAAAAATGCCGAATCACTCGGAACCTTTCGATGTCATTGTTATTCATGACATCGTTCTCATAACCATCACTGCATCATTATTCACATGTCAGATGTTCACAATTCATTCAGATATTCAATTTATAATAACTCTGTTATCGGTTTCACGAAGATTCTCTTTTATCACCAAACATGTTCATCATTTTCACTTGTTGTCATTCAATCCTGTTAATCAAATGATATCCATGTATAATCATAACATTGATATTCATGTTGATATATGAAATAAATAATAATCTTTATTATTGCCTCTAGGCATATTTCCTTCAGCCTCCCACTTGCACTAGAGTCAATAATCTAGTTCACATCATCATGTGATTCAACACCAATATTCACATCTCGTATGTGATTTATGAAGGAAATATGCCCTAGAGGCAATAAGAAAGTTGTTATTTATTTCCTTATTTCATGATAAATGTTTATTATTCATGCTAGAATTGTATTAACCGGAAACATGATACATGTGTGAATACATAGACAAATTTAATGTCACTAGTATGCCTCTACTTGACTAGCTCATTAATCAAAGATGGTTATGTTTCCTAACCATAGACATGTGTTGTTATTTGATTGATGGGATCACATCATTAGGAGAATGATATGATTGACATGACCCATTCCGTTAGCCTAGCACTTGATCGTTTAGTATATTGCTATTGCTTTCTTCATGACTTATACATGTTCCTCGTAACTATGAGATTATGCAACTCCTGCTATCGGAGGAACACTTTGGTGCTACCAAACGTCACAATGTAATCGAGTGATTATAAAGGAGTACTACAGGTGTCTCCAAAGGTACATGTTGGGTTGGCGATTTCGAGATTAGGTTTTGTCATTCCGATTGCTCTGAGAGGTATCTCCGGCCCTTCTCGGTAATGCACATCACTACAAGCCTTGCAAGTAATGTAGTTAATGAGTTAGTTACGGAATGATGCATTACGAACGAGTAAAGAGACTTGTCGGTAACGAGATTGAACTAGGTATTGATACCGACGATCGAATCTCGCAAGTAACATACCGATGACAAAGGGAACAACGATGTTGTTATGCGGTTTGACCGATAAAGATCTTCGAGAATATGTAGGAGCCAATATGAGCATCCAGGTTCCGCTATTGGTTATTGACCAAGAATAGTTCTAGGTCATGTCTACATAATTCTCGAACTCGTAGGGTCCGCACGCTAAAGTTTCATGATGCTTATATTATGAGTTTATGAGTTTTGATGTACCGAAGGAGTTCGGAGTCCCGGATGAGATCGGGACATGACGAGGAGTCTCGAAATGGTCGAGACGTAAAGATCGATATATTGGACGACTATATTCGAGTTCGGAAAGGTTCCGAGTGATTCGGTATTTTCGAGTACCGAGAGTTACGGGAATTCGCCGGGAGTATATGGGCCTTATTGGGTTTTAGGGAAAGAGAGAGGAGAGGTTGGGCGCTTCAAGGCCTAGTCCGAATTGACTAGGGGAGGGCTGCGCCTCCTTCCTTCTCTCTCTCCCCTTTCCTTGACTCCTACCCTACTACTTGAAGGGGGGAATCCTACCCTGGGGCGAGGACTCTCCTTGGTGCGCTCTTCTAGGCCGCCACCCTCCCTTGCTCCTTTATATACGGGGCAGGGGGCACCCCATAACGACACAAGTTGATCTACGGATCGCCTTAGCCATGTGCGGTGCCCCTCCACCATATTCCACCTCGGTCATATCGTCGCTGAGTTTAGGCGGCTCCCGCGCCGTAGAGCATCATCATCGCTACCACGCCGCCAGTCGACGGAACTCATCCCCGACACTTTGCTGGATCGAATCCGGGATCGCCATCGCTGAACGCAGTGCTGAACTCGGAGGTGCCGTGCTTTCGTACTTGGATCGGTCGGATCGTGAAGACGCATTTACTACATCAACCGCGTTGTCATGACGCCCGCCACGGTCTACGAGGGTACGTGGACAATACTCTCCCTCTCGCTATGCCATCACCATGATCTTGCGTGTGCGTAGGGAATTTTTTGAAATTACTACGCTCCCCAACAAAGGCATCCGAGCCTGGTTTTATGCGTTGATGTTATATGCACGAGTAGAACACAAGTGAGTTGTGGGCGATATAAGTCATACCGCTTACCAAAGATGTCATACTTTGGTTCAGCGGTATTGTGAGATGAAGCGCCCGACCGACATTACGCAGACGCTTACGCGAGACTGGTTTCACCGCTGCAGCACTCGCTGCTTAAAGGTGATCTGCGGGTGTCTGCTCTCTCACTTTAGTTGAACTGAGTGTGCTACGCCCGGTCCTTGCGAAGGTTAAAACAGCACCAACTTGACAAACTATCGCTGTGGTTTTGATGCGAGGTAAGAACGGTTCTTGCTCAGCCCGTAGCAGCCACGTAAAACTTGCAACAACAAAGTAGAGGACGCCTAACTTGTTTTTGCAGGCATGTTGTGATGTGATATGGTCAAGATGTGATGCTATATTTTATTGTATGAGATGATCATGTTTTGTAACCGAAGTTATCGGCAATCGGCAGGAGCCATATGGTTGTCGCTTATTGTATGAAATGCAACGCTATGTAATTGCTTTACTTTATCACTAAGCGGTAGCGATAGTCGAGAAGCAATAGTTGGCTAGACGACAACGATGCTATGATGGAGATCAAGGTGCCGCGCCGGTGACAATGGTGATCATGATGGTGCTTCGAGATGGAGATCACAAGCACAAGATGATGATGGCCATATCATATCACTTATATTGATTGCATGTGATGTTTATCCTTTATGCATCTTATCTTGCTTTGATTGACGGTAGCATTTTAAGATGATCTCTCACTAAAATTATCAAGACGTGTTCTCCCGAGTATGCACCGCTGCCAAAGTTCGTCGTGCCCGCACACCACGTGATGATCGGGTGTGATAAGCTCTACGTCCATCTACAACGGGTGCAAGCCAGTTTTGCACACGCAGAATACTCAGGTTAAACTTGACGAGCCTAGCATATGCAGATATGGCCTCGGAACACGGAGACCGAAATGTCGAACGTGAATCATATAGTAGATATGATCAACATAGTGATGTTCACCATTGAAACTACTCCATCTCACGTGATGATCGGACATGGTTTAGTTGATTTGGATCACGTAATCACTTAGATGACTCGAGAGATGTCTGTCTAAGTGGGAGTTCTTAAGTAATATGATTAATTGAACTTTAATTTATCATGAACTTAGTCCTGGTAGTATTTTGCAAATTATGTTGTAGATCAATAGCTCGCGTTGTTGCTTCCTATGCTTTTATATGTTTGTTTTGATATGTTCCTAGAGAAAATTATGTTGAAAATGTTAGTAGCAATGATGCGGATTGGATCCGTGATATGAGGTTTATCCTCATTGCTGCACGTAAGAATTATGTCCTTGATGCACCGCTAGGTGACAGACCTATTGCAAGAGCAAGATGCGACGTTATGAACGCTTGGCTAGCTCAATATGATGACTACTTGGTAGTTTAGTGCACCATGCTTAAACGGCTTAGAATCGACTTCAAAGACGTTTTGAACGCCATGGACCATATGAGATGTTCCAGAGTTGAAGTTAATATTTCAGCAAATACCGAGTTGAGAGATATGAAGTCTCCAACAAGTTCTATAGCTAAAAGATGGAGGAGAATTGCTCAACTAGTGAGCATGTGCTCGATTGTCCGGGTACTTCAATCGCTTGAATCAAGTGGGAGTTATCTTCCAGATAAGATAGTGATTGACAGAATTCTCTAGTCACCATCACTAAGTTACTAGAACTTCGTGATGAACTATAGTATGCAAGGGATGACGAAAACGATTCCCGAGCTCTTCGTGATGTTGAAATCGATTAAGGTAGAAATCAAGAAAGAGCATCAAGTGTTGATGATTGACAAGACCACTAGTTTCAAGAAAAGGCAAAGGGAAAGAAAGGGAACTTCAAGTAGAATGACAAGCAAGTTGTCACTCCCACGAAGAAACCCAAAGCTGAACCAAAGCCTGAAACTGAGTGCTTACACTGCATAGGTAATGGTTACTAGAAACGGAAATACCCCAAATATTTGGTGGATAAGAAGGATGGCAAAGTAAACAAGGGTAGATTTGATATACATGTTATTGATGTGTGCTTTACTAGTGTTTATAGTAGCCCCTGAGTATTTGATACTTGTTCGGTTGCTAAGATTAGTAACTCGAAACCGGAGTTACAGAATAAACAGAGACTAGTTGAAGGGGAAGTGACGATGAGTGTTGGAAGTAGTTCCAAGATTGATATGATCATCATCGCACACTCCCTATACCTTCGGGATTAGTGTTAAACCTAAATAAATGTTATTTGGCGTTTGCGTTGAACATGAATATGATTTGATCATGTTTATTGCAAGGTTATTCATTTAAAGTCAAAGAATAATTTTTGTTCTGTTTTCATGAATAAAACCTTCAATGGTCATACACCCAATAAAATAGTTTGTTGGATCTCGATCGTAGTGATACACATATTCAAAATATTGATGCCAAAAGATGCAAAGTTAATAATGATAGTGCAATTTATTTGTGGCACTGCCGTTTGGGTCATATCGGTGTAAAGCGCATGAAGAAACTCCATAAAGATGGATATTCGGAATCACTTGGTTATGAATCATTTGATGCTTGCGAACCGTGCCTTTTGGGCAAGATGACTAAAACTCCGCTTCTCCGAACAATGGAACAAGCTACTGACTTATTGGAAATAATACATACCGATGTATGCGATCCAATGAGTGTTGATGCTCGTGGCAAGTATCGTTATTTTCTGACCTTCACAAGATGATTTGAGCAGATATGGGTATATCTACTTGATGAAACATAAGTCTGAAATAATTGAAAGGTTCAAAGAATTTCAGAGTGAAGTGGAAAAATCATCGTAACAAGAAAATAAAGTTTCTGCGATCTGATCACGGAGACGAATATTTGAGTTACGAGTTTGG
This sequence comes from Aegilops longissima, assembly GCA_021605205.1. Taxonomy (NCBI): domain Eukaryota; kingdom Viridiplantae; phylum Streptophyta; class Magnoliopsida; order Poales; family Poaceae; genus Aegilops; species Aegilops longissima. The sequence goes on from CM038681.1 coordinate 122,176,446, forward strand.
TCTTCAGTTAAAACAATGTGAAATAGTTTCACTACTCACGCCACCTGGAACACCACAGTGTAATGGTGTGTCCAAACGTCATAACCGTACTTTATTAGATATGGTGCGATCAATGATGTCTCTTACCGATTTACCACTCTCGTTTTGGGGTTATGCATTAGAGACAGCTGCATTCACGCTTAATAGGGCACCATCTAAATCCGCTGAGATGACACCGTATGAACTATGGCTTAACAAAGAAACCTAAGTCGTTTCTTAAAGTTTGAGTTGTGATGCTTATGTGAAAAGTTTTCACCGATAAGCTCAAAGCCAAATCGAGAACTGCGTCTTTATAAAATACCCAAAGGTAACTATTGGGTACACCTTCTATCACAGATCCGAAGGCAAGTTTTTCATTGTTAAGAATGGATCCTTTCTAGAGAAGGAGTTTCTCTCGAAAGAAGTGAGTGGGAGGAAAGTAGAGCTTAATAAGGTAATTTGTACCTTCTCCCGAATTGGAAACTAGTTCATCACTAAATCAGTTCCAAAGATGCCTACACCAATTAGTGAGGAAGCTAATGATGATGATCATGAAACTTCAAGATCAAGTTACTACCAAAACCTCGTAGGTCAACCAGAGTAAGATCCGCACCAGAGTGGTACGGTAATCCTATTCTAGAAGTCATGTTACTAGACCATGATAAACCTACGAACTATGAGGAAGCGATGATGAGCCCAGATTCCGCTAAATGGCTTAAGGCCATAAAATCTGAGATATGATCCATGTATGAGAACAAAGTATGGACTTTGATTGACTTGCTCGATGATCAGCAAGCCATGTTAAATAAATGGATCTTCAAGAGGAAGATGATGCCGATAGTAGTGTTACTATCTACAAAGCTAGACTTGTCGAAAAAGGTTTTTGACAAAGTTCAAGATGTTGAATCCAATGAGATTTTCTCACTCAGATCGATGCTTAAAAGTCTGTCCGAATCATGTTAGCAATTGCCACATTTTATGAAATCTGGCAAATGGATGTCAAAACTGCATTCCTTAATGGTTTTCTTAAAGAAGAGTTGTATATGATGCAACCAGAAGATTTTGTCAATCCTAAGGGTGCTAACGAAATGTGCAAGCTCCAAATGATCCATCAATGGACCGTGCAAGCATCTCGAGTTGGAATATACGCTTTGATGTGTTGATCAAAGCATATGGTTTTATATGAGACTTTTGGAAAGGCCTGTATTTACAAGAAAGTGAGTGGGAGCACTACAGCCTTTCTCGATAAGTATATGTGAATGACATATTGTTGATCGGAAATAATGTAGAATTATTCTCAAAGCATAAAGGAGTGTTTGAAAGGAGTTTTTCAAAGAAAGACCTCAAGAAAGCTACTTACATATTGAGCATCAAGATCTATTGAGATAGATCAAGACGCTTGATAAGTTTTTCAATAAGTACATACCTTGACAAGATTTTGAAGTAGTTCAAAATGGAACAGTCAAAGAAAGAGTTTCTTGTCTCAGACACAAGGTGTGTAATTGAGTAAGACTCAAATCCCGACCACGGCAGAAAATAGAAAAGAGAATGAAAGTCATTCCCTATGTCTCACCATAGGTTCTATAAAGTATGCTATGCTATGTGCCGACCTATTGTATACCTTGCTCTGAATTTGGCAAGGAGTACAATAGTGATCTAGGAGTAGATCATCGGACATTGGTCAAGAACATCCTTAGTAAGGACTAAGGAAATATTTCTCGATTATGGAGGTGATAAAAGAGCCCGTCGTAAAGAGTTACATCGATGCAAGATTTTTACACTGATCCGTATGACTCTAAGTCTCAATCTGGATACATATCGAAAGTGGGAGCAATTAGCTAGAGTAGCTCCGCAAAGCATTGTAGACATAGAATATTTGCAAAATACATACGGCTCAATGCGATGCACCGCTGACTAAGCTTCTCTCACGAGCAAAACATGATCATACCTTAGTGCTCTTTGGGTGTTAATCACATAGCGATGTGAACTAGATTATTGACTCTAGTAAACCCTTTGGGTGTTGGTCACATGACGATGTGAACTATGGGTGTTAATCACATACATGTGAATATTAGTGTTGAATCACATGATGATGTGAACTAGATTATTGACTCTAGTGCAAGTGGGAGACTGAAGGAAATATGCCCTAGAGGCAATAATAAAGTTATTATTTATTTCCTTATTTCATGATAAATGTTTATTATTCATGCTAGAATTGTATTAACCGGAAACATGATACATGTGTGAATACATAGACAAACTTAATGTCACTAGTATGCCTCTACTTGACTAGCTCATTAATCAAAGATGGTTATGTTTCCTAACCATAGACATGTGTTGTTATTTGATTAATGGGATCACATCATTAGGAGAATGATGTGATTGACATGACCCATTCCGCTAGCCTAGCACTTGATCGCTTAGTATATTGCTATTGCTTTCTTCATGACTTATACATGTTCCTGTAACTATGAGATTATGCAACTCCGCCACGGAGGAACACTTTGGTGCTACCAAACGTCACAACATAACTGGGTGATTATAAAGGAGTACTACAGGTGTCTCCAAAGGTACATGTTGGGTTGGCGATTTCGAGATTAGGTTTTGTCGCTCCGATTGTCTGGAGAGGTATCTCTGAGCCCTCTCGGTAATGCACATCACTATAAGCCTTGCAAGCAATGTAGCTAATGAGTTAGTTACGGAATGATGCATTACGTAACGAGTAAAGAGACTTGCCGGTAACGAGATTGAACTAGGTATTGATACCGACGATCGAATCTCGCAAGTAACATACCGATGACAAAGGGAACAACGATGTTGTTATGCGGTTTGACCGATAAAGATCTTCGAGAATATGTAGGAGCCAATATGAGCATCCAGGTTCCGCTATTGGTTATTGACCAAGAATAGTTCTAGGTCATGTCTACATAATTCTCGAACCCGTAGGGTCCGCACGCTTAAGGTTTCGGATGCTTATATTATGAGTTTATGAGTTTTGATGTACCAAGGAGTTCGAGTCCCGGATGAGATCGGGGACATGACGAGGAGTCTCGAAATGGTCGAGACGTAAAGATCGATATATTGACGACTATATTCGAGTTCGGAAAGGTTCCGAGTGATTCGGTATTTTCGAGTACCGAGAGTTACGGGAATTCGCCGGGAGTATATGGGCCTTATTGGGCTTTAGGGAAAGAGAGAGGAGAGGTTGGGCGCCCCAAGGCCTAGTCCGAATTGACTAGGGGAGGGCTGCGCCCCTCCTTCCTTCTCTTCTCTTCCCCTTTCCTTGACTCCTACTCCTACTACTTGAAGGGGGGGATCTTACTCCCGGTGGAAGTAGGACTCTCCTTGGTGCGCCTTCTAGGCCGGCCACCCCTCCCTTGCTCCTTTATATACGGGGGCAGGGGGGCACCCCATAACGACACAAGTTGATCTACGGATCGCTCCTTAGCCGTGTGCGGTGCCCCCTCCACCATATTCCACCTCGGTCATATCGTCATGGAGTTTAGGCGAAGCCTCGCGCGGTAGAGCATCATCATCGCCACCACGACGTCAGGTCGACGGAACTCATCCCCGACACTTTGCTGGATCGAGTCCGGGATCGCCATCGTGCTGAACGTGTGCTGAACTCGGAGGTGTCGTGCGTTCGGTACTTGGATCGGTCGGATCGTGAAGACGTACGACTACATCAACCGCGTTGTCATAACGCTTCCGCTTACGGTCTACGAGGGTACGCGGACAATACTCTCCCCTCTCGTTGCTATGCCATCACCATGATCTTGCGTGTGCGTAGGAATTTTTTTGAAATTACTACGTTCCCCAACATTAACACCCATAGTTCACATCGTCATGTGACCAACACCCAAAGGGTTTACTAGAGTCAATAATCTAGTTCACATCGCTATGTGATTAACACCCAAAGAGTACTAAGGTGTGATCATGTTTTGCTCATGAGAGAAGTTTAGTCAACGGATCTGTCATATTCAGAGCCGTATGTATTTTGAAAATATTCTATGTCTACAATGCTCTGCACGGAGCTACTATAGCTAATTGCTCCCACTTTCAATATGTATCCAGATTGAGACTTATAGTCATCTGGATCGGTGTAAAAGCTTGCACTGTTGTAACTCTTTACGACGGGCTCTTTTATCACCTCCATAATCGAGAAATATTTCCATAGTCCTCACTAAGGATATTCTTGACCGCTGTCCAGTGATCTACTATTAGATCAAAATTGTATTCCTTTTCCAAACTCAGAGCAAGGTATACAATAGGTCTGGTTCACAGCCTAGCATACTTTATAGAACCTATGACTGAGGCATAGGGAATGACTTTTCATTCTCTTTCTATTTTCTGCCGTGGTCAGGCTTTGAGTCTTACTCAATTTCATACATTGTAACACAGGCAAAAAACTCTTTCTTTGACTGTTCCATTTTGAACTACTTCAAAATCTTGTCAAGGTATGTATTCATTGAAAAACTTATCAAGCGTCTTGATCTATCTCTATAGATCTTGATGCTCAATATGTAAGTAGCTTCACCGAGGTCCTTGTTTGAAAAACTCCTTTCAAATACTCCTTTATGCTTTGCAGAATAATTCTACATTATTTTCGATCAATAATATGTCATTCACATATACTTATCAGAAATGTTGTAGTGCTCCCACTCACTTTCTTGTAAATACAGGCTTCTCCAAAAGTCTGTATAAAACCATATGCTTTGATAAACTCATCAAGCATATATTCCAACTCCGAGATGCTTGCACCAGTCCATAGATGGATCGCTAGAGCTTGCACATTTTATTAGCACCTTTAGGATAGACAAAAACTTCTGGTTGCATCATATACAACTCTTCTTTAAGGAAACCATTAAGGAATGCAGTTTTGACATCCATTTGCCAGATTTTATAAAATGTGGCACTTGCTAACATGATTCGGACAGACTTAAGCATCGCTACAGTTGAGAAAATCTCATTGTAGTCAACACCTTGAACTTGTCGAAAACCTTTTTGTGACAAGTCGAGCTTTGTAGATAGTAACACTACTATCAACATCTGTCTTCCTCTTGAAGATCCATTTATACAATATGGCTTGCCGATCATCGGGCAACTCCACCAAAGTCCACACTTTGTTCTCATACATGGATCCCATCTCAGATTTCATGGCCTCAAGCCATTTCGCAGAATCTGGGCTCATCATCGCTTCCTCATAGTTCGTAGGTTCATTATGGTCTAGTAACATGACTTCCAGAACAGGATTACCGTGCCACTCTGGTGCGGACTGTACTTTGGAAGACCTACGAGGTTTTGTAGTAACTTGATCTGAAGTTTCATGATCATCATCATTAGCTTCCTCACTAATTGGTGTAGGAATCACTAGAACTGATTTCTGTGATGAACTACTTTCCAATTCGGGAGAAGGTACAAATTACCTTATCAAGCTCTTACTTTCCTCCTACTCACTTCTTTCGAGAGAAACTCCTTCTCTAGAAAGGATCCATTCTTAGCAACGAATGTTTTGCCTTTGAATCTGTGATAGAAGGTGTACCCAACAGTTTCCTTTGGGTATTCTATGAAGACGATTCTCCGATTTGGGTTCGAGCTATCAGTTGAAAACCTTTTTCATATAAGCATCGCAACTCCAAACTTTAAGAAACGACAGCTTAGGTTTACTGCTAAACCATTGTTCATATGGTGTCATATCAACGGATTTAGATGGTGCCCTATTAAACGTGAATGCAGCTATCTCTAATGCATAACCCCAAAACGATAGTGGTAAACCGATAAGAGACATCATAGATCGCACCATATCCAATAAAGTGCGGTTACGACGTTCGGACACACCATAACATTGTGGTGTTCCAGGTGGCGTGAGCTGTGAAACTATTCCACATTGTTTTAATTGAAGACCAAACTCGTAAGTCAAATATTCGTCTCTGCGATCAGATCGCAGAAATTTTATTTTCTTGTTACGATGATTTTTCCAGTTCACTCTGAATTTCTTTGAACCTTTCAACTATTTCAGACTTATGTTTCATCAAGTAGATATACCCATATCTGCTTAAATCATCTGTGAAGGTCGGAAAATAACGATACACGCCGCAAGCCTTAACACTCATCGGATCGCATACATCGGTATGTATTATTTCCAATAAGTCAAGAGCTCGCTCCATTGTTCCGGAACGGAGTTTTAGTCATCTTGCCCAAAAGGCACGGTTCGCAAGCATCAAATGATTCATAATCAAGTGATTCTGAAAATCCATCTTTATGGAGTTTCTTCATGCGCTTTACAATCGATATGACCCAAACGGCAGTGCCACAAACATGTTGCACTATCATTATTAACTTTGCATCCTTTGGCATCAATATTATGAATATGTGTATCACTACGATCGAGATCCAACAAACTATTTTCATTGGGTGTATGACCATTTGAAGGTTTTATTCATGTAAATGTAACAACAATTATTCTCTCGACTTTAAATGAATAACCGTATTGCAATAAACATGATCAAATCATATTCATGCTCAACGCAAACGCCAAATAACATTTATTTAGGTTTAACACTAATCCCGAAAGTATAGGGAGTGTGCGATGATGATCATGTCAATCTTGGAACTACTTCAAACACTCATCGTCACTTCCCCTTCAACTAGTCTCTGTTTATTCAGAACTCCTGTTTCGAGTTACTAATCTTAGCAACCTAACAAGTATCAAATACTCGGGGCTACTATATACACTAGTAAGGCGCACATCAATAACTCAGATATCAAATATACCCTTGTTCACTTTGCCATCCTTCTTATCCACCAAATATTCGTGGCATTTCCGCTCAAAGGACCATTTCCTTTGCGTAAGCACTCGGTTTCAGGCTTTGGTCCAGCTTTGGTCTTCTTCACGGGAGTGAAAACTTGTTTGCCATTCTACTTGAAGTTTCCTTTCTTTCCTTTGCCCTTTCTTGAAACTAGTGGTCTTGTCAATCATCAACACTTGATGCTCTTTCTTGATTTCTACCTTCACGATTTCAACATCACGAAGAGCTCGGGAATCGTTTCGCCATCCCTTGCATACTATAGTTAATCACGAAGTTCTAGTAACTTAGTGATGGTGACTAGAGAATTCTGTCAATCACTATCTTATCTCGAAGATTAACTCCCACTTGATTCAAGCGATTGAAGTACCTGCATAATCTGAGCACATGCTCACTAGTTGAGCGATTCTCCTCCATCTTTTAGCTATAGAATTTGTTGGAGACTTCATATCTCTCAACTCGGTATTTTCTTGAAATATTAACTTCAATTCCTGGAACATCTCATATGGTCCATGACGCTCAAAACGCCTTTGAAGTCCCGATTCTAAGCCGCTTAAGCATGGTGCACAAAACTATCAAGTAGTCATCATTTTGAGCTAGCCAAACGCTCATAATGTCTCAGATCTGCTCTTGCAATAGGTTTGTCACCTAGCGGTGCATCAAGGACATAATTCTTCTCAGGCAGCAATGAGGATAAACCTCAGATCACGGACCAAGTCCGCATCATTGCTACTAACATTTTCAACTTAGTTTTCTAGGAACACATATAAAAACATAGGGAAGCAACAACGCGAGCTATTGATCTACAACATAATTTGCAAAATACTACCAGGACTAAGTTCATGATAAATTTAAGTTCAATTAATCATATTACTTAAGAACTCCCACTTAGACATACATCTCTCTAGTCATCTAAGTGATCACGTGATCCAAATCAACTAAAACCATGTCCGATCATCACGTGAGATGGAGTAGTTTCAATGGTGAACATCACTATGTTGATCATATCTACTATATGATTCACGTTCGACCTTTCGGTCTCCGTGTTCTGAGGCCATATCTGTTATATGCTAGGCTCGTCAAGTTTAACCTGAGTATTCCGCTGTGTGCAACTGTTTTGCACCCGCTGTATTTGAACGTAGAGCCTATCACACCGATCATCACGTGGTGTCTCAAAGACGAAGAACTTTTGCAACGATGCATACTCGGGAGAACATTTCTTGATAATTTTTAGTGAGAGATCATCTTAAAATGCTACCGTCAATCAAAGCAAGATAAGATGCATAAAGGATAAACATCACATGCAATCAATATAAGTGATATGATATGGCCATCATCATCTTGTGCTTGTGATTCCATCTCCAAGCACCGTCGTGATCACCATCGCCACCGGGCGCGACACCTTGATCTCCATCATAGCATCATTGTCGTTACGCCATCTATTGCTTCTACGACTATCGCTACCGCTTAGTGATAAAGTAAAGCAATTACTGATGCGTTGCATTTCATACAATAAAGCGACAACCATATGGCTCCTGCCAGTTGCCGATAACTTTGGTTACAAAACATGATCATCTCATACAATAAAATATAGCATCATGTCTTGACCATATCATATCACAACATGCCCTGCAAAAACAAGTTAGACGCCCTCTACTTTGTTGTTGCAAATTTTACGTGGCTGCTACGGGCTGAGCAAGAACCGTTCTTACCTACGCATCAAAACCACAATGATAGTTCATCAAGTTAGTGTTGTTTTAACCTTCGCAAGGACCGGCGAGCCACACTTCGTTCAACTAAAGTTACGAAACAGACACCCGCCAGCCACCGTGTGCAAAGCACGCCGGTAGAACCAGTCTCGTGTAGCGTCACGCGTAATGTCGGTCCGGGCCGCTTCATCCAACAATACCGCCCGAACCAAAGTATGACATGCCGGTAAGCAGTATGACTTGTATCGCCCATAACTCACTTGTGTTCTACTCGTGCATATAACATCAACGCATAAAACCAGGCTCGATACCATCATTGGGGAACGTAGTAATTTCAAAAATTTCCACGCACACACAAGATCATGGTGATGTATAGCAACGAGAGGAGAGTGTTGTCCACGCACCCTCATAGACTGTAAGCGGAAGCGTTATGACAACACGGTTGATGTAGTCGTACGTCTTCACGATCCGACCGATCCAAGTACCGAACGTACGACACCTCCGAGTTCAGCACACGTTCAGCTCGATGACGATCCCCGGACTCTGATCCAGCAGGGTGTCGGGGATGAGATCCGTCAGCACGACGGCGTGGTGATGATGATGATGTTCTACCGACGCAGGGCTTCGCCTAAGCACCGCAATGATATGACCGAGTTGGAATATGGTGGAGGGGGGCACCGCACACGGCTAAGGAACGATCACGAAGATCAACTTGTGTGTCCATGGGGTGCCCCTGCCCCCGTATATAAAGGAGTGGAGGAGGGGGAGGACCGGCCCTCTCTATGGCGTGCCCTAGGGGAGTCCTACTCCCACCGGGAGTAGGATTCCCCCTTTTCTAGTAGAACTAGGACCCTTCCAAGTAGTAGGAGTAGGAGGGAAGGAAAGGGAAGGGAAAAGGAGAAGGAAGGAAAGGGGGCGCCCCCCTTCCCTAGTCCAATTCGGACCGTAACAAGGGAGGGTGCGCCACCCTTGAGGCCCTTTTCCTTCTTTCCCCGTATGGCCCAATAAGGCCCAATACGTATTCCCGTAACTCTCCGGTACTCGAAAAATACCGAATCACTCGGAACCTTTCCGATGTCCGAATATAGTCGTCCAATATATCGATCTTTACGCCTCGACCATTTCGAGACTCCTCGTCATGTCCCCGATCTCATCCGGGACTCCGAACTCCTTCGTACATCAAAACTCATAAACTCATAATATAACATCATCGAAACCTTAAGCGTGCGGACCCTACGGGTTCGAGAAGAATGTAGACATGACCGAGACATGTCTCCGTCAATAACCAATAGCGGAACCTGGATGCTCATATTGGCTCCTACATATTCTACGAAGATCTTTATCGGTCGACCGCATAACAACATACGTTGTTCCCTTTGTCATCGGTATGTTACTTGCCCGAGATTCGATCGTCGGATCTCAACACCTAGTTCAATCTCGTTACCGGCAAGTCTCTTTACTCGTTACGTAATACATCATCCTGCAACTAACTCATTAGTTACAATGCTTGCAAGGCTTATAGTGATGTGCATTACCGAGTGGGCCCAGAGATACCTCTCCGACAATCGGAGTGACAAATCCTAATCTCGAAATACGCCAACCCAACAAGTACCTTTGGAGACACCTGTAGAGCTCCTTTATAATCACCCAGTTACGTTGTGACGTTTGGTAGCACACAAAGTGTTCCTCCGGTAAACGGGAGTTGCATAATCTCATAGTCACAGGAACATGTATAAGGCATGAAGAAAGCAATAGCAACATACTAAACGATCAAGTGCTAAGCTAACGGAATGGGTCATGTCAATCACATCATTCTACTAATGATGTGATCCCGTTAATCAAATGACAACTCTTTTGTCTATGGCTAGGAAAAATAACCATCTTTGATAAACGAGCTAGTCAAGTAGAGGCATACTAGTGACACTATGTTTGTCTATGTATTCACACATGTATTATGTTTCCGGTTAATACAATTCTAGCATGAATAATAAACATTTATCATGATATAAGGAAATAAATAATAACATTATTATTGCCTCTAGGGCATATTTCCTTCAGAGATGCCCTCATCTGCAAGTGATTTATTGCAAGACCTTTACATGAATCGCACGCGAGCGAGCTCGGCAAGTGATGCAGGTGTTGCTCATCTTTATGGCCATGAAGCTTGCTTTGACGCCTGGGTATTTAAGCTACAAGAAACTCTCGCTAATGATGCCACGTCACCTCCATTACAGCTTGCTAATCTCGCATTAGTTCAAACCGTTCAATTCAAATTTAAAACCAAGCAAACAATAAAAGTTTTCAAATATTAAAACTAAAATGTTCGGAGGAGCCAAATAATGCATAAGTAAGTAAGGTGGAGAAACCACACTTTTATAAAAGTGTAAAATATTCTAAAATGTTTTAAATAAGAGCAAAGACAATTAGTTGAATGCCTTTTATAATAAATAAAATATTAAACTAATTTATTTTGTTGCCCAAACTTATGTGGCAAGAGCTAATTACTAACACTAAATTAGGGACTACGTTTATAGTTTATAAAACTAAAATAAAAGAGGACTAAAATAAAATGTAAAATGAAAAGAAATAATAAACAAAAATAGAACAAAAGAAATAAAAGCAGAAAAGGCCTCCCATTGGGCCTCGCCCACCCACATGCCGCACCGCCCACCCCACTCCCCATACCCTCCCACGTACCGAAACCCTAGGGCAGCCACTCCCACCCCCCCACGCCACTCCTCTTCCCTCCCGATCCAATCGGGATCGAGGCAAAGCCCCCACTCCCCACGCCTCCTCCCTCCCGATCCAATCTGGATCGGGCCTAACCTCGACGACCCGCCGCCTCGCCCGCCACGGCGCCATCACGGCGACGCCTCGCCGCCTCCTCCTCCTCCTCCCCTCCCGATCTGGCGCCTCGCCCCATGCCCATCCCAGCCACCTCACCTGCCGCCTCGCCCGGCCGCCCACGACCTCCTCGCCGACCGCCTCTCCCCGCGGTCTCACCGACCCTCGCCGCCGAGGACCCGTGTTGCTGCCTTGCGCTGGACTGCTTCACCACCGGCCGCCTTCCTCCGCCGCCCCCTGCCGCCACCACGCCGTCTCCATCGCCTCGGAGGCGACGACCTCCCCGCCTCATCACCTCCCCGACCCCGGAGGCCACCGCTCGCCGCCCCACCGTCGCTACCTGCCGGCGCCTCTTCCCCGCCTCCTCAACCTCGCCGCCCCATGCACCTCCCCCCGAGTCGCCCGACCTCCCCGTGAGCTCCAGCTGCTGCTCCCTCTCCTTCCCTCGATTTCTACCAGAGGCCGTCGCCCGCGCCCATTTTTTCCGACCGCGATCAGCCGCCGCGCGCCTCATCACGGTCGCCCGGGCGGTTGACGCGCCCACATGCGCCTGTGGTCCCGCTTGTCGTGCACGGTTGTGCGGGCTGCGCCCGTCGTCGCCCGCCCTGCCGCGATGCCCGTTGTCGGCCAAGCCTGCGGCTTGCCTCGCTGCTCTCCTCGCCACCTCTCGCCGCCATGCCCTCCTCCACGTCGCGCCTCCCGCTTGCCTGCAACGGCCGCGCCTCGCCGCGCCTCGGCGGCCTTCGCCCACACACTGGTTCGTCCTTGAGCGCCAAGACGCAGCCAGCCCCGCCGCTAAGGCCTCTTGCCACTGCCAAACGGACCCCACCCCAGAACGTAAAAAAAAAGAGAAGAGGAGAAAAATGAAAATGAAAATGAAATTAGTAAAAGAAATAATTAATTAATTAGTGAATTAATTAAGTTAATTAATTTGGTTTAACTAAATTAATTAGAATTAGTTAACATTAATCAAGTAATTAAGCTAATTAACCCGCTTAGTTAAACTCAGGCAATGACAAATGGGACCCACTTGTCAGTTGACCAGTGTCAACGGTCAGCGTTGATCGCTGACGTCATGCCGACGTCAATAACACTATTCTGATAATGTTGATTTAATTAATAATTAATAAATTATAAAATGATTTAAAACTTTAAAATTAATATAAAATAATCCGTAGCTCGGATGAAAATACTTTCTACATGAAAGTTGCTCGTAACGACGAGGCGAATCCGGATCGCAGTCCGTTCGTCTCGCCGCACACCCCTAACCTATCAAACCTGCAACTTTCCTCCGGCTCCTCTGCTGAATCACGAAACACCGGAATACTTTCCGGATGTTTCTTAACCGTACCACCTCATACCACGTTAGGGCACGCCTAGCATCGTTATTTGTCTTGTCATGCATCGATATGCATCTGCTTACAAGGTATTCATTGTTTCTTCCCCTCTTCCTCCGGTAGACTACGAGACCGACGCTGCTGCTGCCCAGCTCGACTACGGTGTTGACGACCCTCTCTCTTGCCGAGCAACCAGGCAAGCCCTCCCCTTGATCACCAGATATCGCCTACTCTCCTCTATACTACTTGCATTAGAGTAGTGTAGCATGTTATTGCTTTCAGCTTATACCTATCCCGATGCATAGCCTTTGTCCTTGTTACTCTTCAAGTTGTTACCTTTAC